>OX344726.1:9221152-10421152 GCA_947034835.1 Ballota nigra
TCATCCTGTCTTGTGTCATCATCTCCGTCATCTGGATCATCTCCATCATCTGGCTCATCTCCAGCATATGGAAAATAAGCTGGATCATCTCCATCATCTCTATCATAGGGCAAATAATCCATGATCCTGCGAAATAAAATAAAAAATATGTAAGAATTATAAAGAAACAACATTTAATAAAGCACAAACAATAACATTCAATAAAGTCATACATTTATTTTTAGCACTGATTTTTCTTTTTCGTTTTTTGGTTTCTTGTTCATGACCATGAATGTTGACGAGATCCGGATTGATATACTCATCATCACTTGTAAGTTTTCTCTGGTACGGACGGGGATTTGCAGAATCATCGAAAGAGGGTACAGAATGAGTGAAGTTCTGGAAATGATCATCAATCATGTCAACATCTTCATCGACGTGATCGCTGATCTGGTAACTATGGTTAAATTTGTTTGACATAAGCACAATTGACCATTTCTTGTTAACTGGGTCGGGGACATAGAAAATTTGTTGAGCTTGACTAGCCATTATGTAAGAGTCATCTCTGTATCCCACATTCTTCAAATCAACGCGTACGAACCCAGAACGTTCAACTTGGACCCCATTTGGGATCCTCACCCAACTACAATCGAAAATTGGCTCACGGTGACCAACATAGTCGAGTTCCCAAATGTTGACAATCTGTCCAAAGTAAGTGGTATTCGACTGATTCCATGCAGTTGCAATAATAGACACCCCACTATTCTACATTCTACTTGTGGCATCATGATCTCTGGTATAAAACGTGTATCCATTAATAAGATAACACTTGTATGAATACACATGTCTATCAGGCAATCTGGATAACCACTTAACTCTTTCTTTCACCGAGTCTTTATCCTGTGACAACATATTTGCAACATAACCATTGAACCAGTCAACAAACGTGCAATTGTGCTCAATTTCAATCCATGATCTAGCTCTGGTGGGAAAAGACTCAGAAAGTGCCTGCATGTGCAGGTCAATAAAAGGAAGCACGTCGACCGTGTTGTGAAGTACACACAAGTGCATCCGTGTTAGCTCCTTCATACTAACACTTACAGGTTGGCCACCGGTAATGCCTTCACCATCCATTCTATTGGTGTATCGGGTACTTGGAAGTCCAATTGCATCGACAATCGGAATAAATTCAGATCAGTACTCGACTGCTTCTTCTACTAAATAGCGTTCTGCAATGCATCCCTCCGGCCTGTACATATTCATCACATACCCTTTCAACACTTTCATATATCTCTCTACACCATACATCCATCGCATACGAGCAGGACCACACATCCTTGTCTCGTGAACCAAATGAAAGGTTAAGTGAATCATTATATCAAAAAATGAAGGAGGAAAATACATTTCAAGCTCACAAAGCGTCCCCACAATCTGTCTCTGAAAACCAAGCAATTTTCTAGGATCAATAACTTTGCTACTCATTGCCTTGAATAACCAACAAAGTTTTGTTATGGTTATGCGCACATTTTCAGGCAAGATAGAACGTATTGCAATGGGCAAGAAATTCTCCATGATGACATGATAGTCATGCGATTTCAGATTCATCAACTTCACGCCATCATCTGAAACAAGTCTCTGTATGTTGGACGAATAACCCTCTGGTACTTTCACATCCTTTAGTGTTTGAAGAAGAATTTTTCTCTCACTCTTGGACAAGGTGTGTGCAGCAGGAGGTAATTTCGGTGGTTTACCTTCTTCATACACAGGTGCCAGTTCAGCTCTTATACCCATATCAACCATATCCATTCTTGCATTGTAACCATCCTTAGACTTGTTATCAGCTAGCAGAGTATTGAGCAAACTAGCACAAACATTCTTCTCAACGTGCATTAGATCAATGAAGTGTCTAACATACAACTCTTTCCAATAGGGCAATTGAAAGAAAATTGATTCCTTCTTCCAGCCTCTAGTTGGGAGACTCTTTGCAAAGTGTTTTCCGTATTGTGTGTTGACATTTTTCATCTCGTTCAATACATCTGTACCTGACAATAAATGTGGTGCTCCACGTATCTCGATTGTGCCATCGAATGCATCGGCCATTCTTCTGTACTCATGTGTTGGCTCCAACCACCTTCTATGCCCCATATAAACAGTCTTCCTACAATGACATAAACGAATGTGATCTGTGTTCGTGGTACACCAAGGACATGCATCGGCCCCCTTCACACTATATCCAGATACATTCCCATAAGCGGGGAAGTCATTGATAGTCCCAAACAACATGGCCTTCAACTTGAAATTCTCCTTTCTATAAGCATCATACACATCGACGCCCTCATCCCACAGGAGCTTCAAGTCCTCTATCAAAGGAGCCAGATATACATCTATGTCGTTACCAGGTTGTTTGGGTCCTGATATCAATATAGACAACATCATATAAGTGCGCTTCATGCACAACTCCGGTGAAAGATTATAAACCATCAGAATCACTGGCCATGTACTGTGGTTGGTACTTTGGATACCGAACGGATTCATTCCGTCAGTTGAGAGTGCAAGACGCAAGTGTCGTGGCTCGTCACCAAATTCTGGATGTCTGGCATCGAATGTCTTCCACTGGGGTGAATCAGCAGGGTGTCTTAGCATTCCATCATCGATCCTATCATCATGATGCCAAGTTAAATTTCTAGCATCCACACCGCTACTATACGTTCTCCTGAATCTTGGTATTATTGGGAAGTACCACATCACCTTCGCTGGAGATTTATTCTTCAGATATCTCTTCTTCCCACACTTGGGACATGCATTGAGGTCTTCATACTCCTTCCGAAATAAGATACAATCACCCGGGCAAGCATGAATTTTCTGATGTGTTAACCCGATGGACTTAAGCATTTGCTTAGCCTCATATGCTTTCGTAGGCAGTACATTTCCATCGGGCAATAGACCACTAATTGCTTCCAGCATACTTGAGAAGCACACATCGGATAACTCGTGTGCTGCTTTTAGGTTGAACAATATCAACACAGCTGACACTTTTGTTGCCTTCTTACACCCGGGCCAAAGGGGCAATCCAGCATCATCCCTTAATTTTTCTGACATATAAGGGTGATCTCGCAGATTTGTGTCATCTCCACTCGATGTATCAATATTCGGTACATCTCTGAAACTATCCCCATCCACTGTATCTTCAAACCTAAAGTCAGTTCTTATGTTGCTAGAGCTACATCCATCTCTTCTCTCACCATGAAATGTCCAAACGGTATATATTTTATCAATACCGTGACACATCAAGTGGTCAAACAAACTTTCTCGACCACTAACAGTTTTTCCATTCATACATTTCCAACACGGACATAGAATGTATCGATGGTCGGTGCAGTGTCTAATTGCATGATTACAAAACTCTTCCACCCCATTCCTATACTCCTCAGATAATCTATCTGCCCGAACCCACTTTCGATCCATATAGAACTAGAGATGCCTATATAGATTAACCGAAAAGCACACGTGTTGAGTCTAACATATTAATCCTAACATGCACCCTAAAACAATTTCATCTAAAATTTCAACATATGAATCCTAATATGCATTCTAACAATTTCATCTAAAGATATTCCTAAAGCCTTCAATATTTCCCATCTATAAACCTTTTGAAATAAATTCTAATATTTTAATACTAATTAACATGCACCCTAAAACAATTTCATCTAAAATTTCAACATATGAATCATAACATGCGCGCATTCTAACAATTTCATCTAAAAATATTCCTAAAGCCTTCAATATTTCCCATCTATAAACCTCTTGAAACAAATTCTAACATTTTAACACTAATTAACATGCACACTAAAACAATTTTATCTAAAATTCTAACATATATCCTAACATGCATTCTAACAATTCCATTTAAATTATTCCTAAAGCCTTCAATATTATTTCTCATCTATAAACATCTTAAAAAAAAGTCTAACATTTTAATACTACTAATTAAGATATATACATCTAAAATTCTAAAAAATTATAATATGTCCATCTAAAATTCTAACAAATTCTAACAAATTTCATCTAAAATAATTTTAACATATTAAACCTAACTTGCAAAAATTTCATCTAAAATTAATCAAAAAGCCTTTAATGTTTCACCAATAACATACATATATATATACATATTCATACATTATATATATATATATACATATATATACATATTCATATTTATACATATATATACATATAAATACATATTCATATTCCCTACATTTTCATATATATACATATTCATATATATATATACACATATATATACATACATATACATTTTAATACATTTAAAATACATATTATATACATACCAGTAGAAGACGGCGGAGAAGGCGGCGGTGGAGGGGCGGCGGTGGAGGAGCGGCGGCAGTGCAATGCCGCGTCGGGGAGGCCGAACGGCGGACTAGCAGCGGCGGTGGCTGGGCGGCGTCACAGCAGTGCTGGGCGGTGGCTGGGATGCGTCACGACGGTGGAGTAGGGGGGGAGGAAGCTTCTTCGCGGCGGTGGGGGTGGAGGGACCAGGTCTCTGATGTGGGGGAGGAAAAATACGCGTGAATTAGGTTAATTGGTGGTCAAAAGGGGTAAAATTGGGGGTCAAACTCTTAGATAGCGGTTATAAACCGCTTTCCAAGTAATTATCTAAGATAGCGGTTTAACCGCTCTGTAAGCCCCTTCTTAGATAGCGGTTTTTAACCGCTTTCTTGCACCTGCCATCTTACACAGCGGTTTTTAACCGCTCTCTTAGCCTAACACTAGGAGAGCGGTTAATAACCGCTGTCTTAGACATTTTTTTTTTTAATATAATTATGTTAAACCGCTCTCCAAGCTTTGTTTTGGAGAGCGGTTTTTTTAATAGCTCTCCAAGTCCAAATGTGTAGTAGTGATTTCTCACTCACCAGAAATCGGTTTTGAGATATTAAATATACCACGCTCATCTACTCTGCGAGTAGAATAACATCGTTAATTTTATTTTCTCAAAAACTAACATTTTTACTCCTAAAAAAATTGGTCAAAGTCAGGGTATGAAACCTTTATTAAAACCAATTTCCAACAATCTCCACATCAGCTTTCATCGACGAGACTGTTTCCCATTCCAGAGGCTGCAAAATATGGCTTTCCGAATCAGCCATGCTTTCTTCCTCCATTTCCCCCGGCTCCCTTGTCTCGGTACTATTTTCCACTCTGCAATTACGCTACTTTCTTCTTTACTTCCCCTTCATTGTTTCAGCATAGTAAATTATAATCGTTTTCCCCTTTTAATTTTGTCATCTTTTTCCCATGAAATTTGGATAATGGTAGGAATTTAATCTTGATTGGCTTTTACCTTGTCATATTTGAAACATTATCTATCATTTTTTCTATTGTTGGGAGCGAAACTGTACTTGGATTTTTGCCCTTTAATGTTATATTTTTATGAATTGAAAAACTGAGCAATGCTCTTTTTAGGATATACTCTGTTTTTTTCTTGCTTCATCAACTAATAAGTTATCTCTTGTCAAAACGATTCATTTCATGTTTCAGGATATGCTTGCAGTAGGTATATAATCTCCGGTTCTTTTAATTCATCATTTTACTTTAAGTTTCTTTCTCAATTCTAATATTGTGTGATCAATGTTCAAATATTTGTAATTTTCCTTTACAGTGCTCCGCGATTAATTGCATGCTATAAAAAAAAACCCTGTTTCTAACAAACTGGTTTATATATTGGCAGGTCTCTCTTTCTTCTTCGGACAAAGTTCTCAGTGGCTTTTCTTTGAGTGCTCTACCAGATGAATGTGCTACACACTTTGGGTTTCAAGTAACGGATAATGAAGCTGGAAAGTTCTTTGCTTTAGCAAAAGTATTCCCATCTTGTAAGCTTGGATATTACTTTGGCTGTTCAATGTTTTTTTGTAGCCTCTTCTCTCTGTATGTGTCAAATAAGTTTGTGCTGGTATGTTATATAACTACATTTTTATTGATTTTTTTTTTTTTTTTTGGCTAAAATAATATTTTGAGTTGGTTGAATTACTGGTCTAGTTTCCAAGTGGCCATTCAAGTAACCATTTTAATCATACGTGCCCCTAGTTGTTTGTTTTTGCCATGCTAAGGTGTAATTCAACTGTAAGTAGTCTTGTGGTTGTGATTATCTAAATTTTAAGTAGCATTGGTTACACGAGAACATTCTAATATACTAGTTTGTTTGTTTTATCGTTATAAGCTGTAATTCAACTGAAGGAGGCTCATAGTTATGAGCTTGACTAAATTCTCATAAAACGTTGTTTTCAACAATTTATGAACTAGTAACTTAGTTAATGGAGGAACAGATCTTGATCAAGCCTTTGATGACATTAACTCAATGGCCCTCGATGCGTTCATGTAGGATATTATTTCAAATATAGATAATACTAGAGTCATAAGCATATCAGGGAGTGAACAAACAGTCAGATTCGGTGGTTTAAGTGTGTAGTCAATGCAAAGGCAGCTAAATATTTGTGGAAGTTGTAGAAAAGGTAAATTGGAAACGAACCACTTTTATGCAAGATAGTGGTGGTGATTAACTAATTGTTGGGATAAGATATGATGGGATATCTCATATATATCTCTTGCAGCTGTTGATCATTAAACAGTTACTTCATTTATGCTTCTATTCATTCATGGTTCGTTAGGAAGCTTTTGTAGTTTTCATATCTTCAATTTTGAAAGTTAGGAATTTATAAACTACATGTATGTCGGTGTTCTTGGGAGGATTGTGTTTTGGGGGCAAACTCTTTTGGACTGATTGTGTTTGGGAAGGGAATTGATGGGTGGAAGTTAATGGTAGTATCTTTTTTATTTTTTTATCTTTGAAGAGAGAAGTTAATTTAAGTGTTAGTTTAAGGGTGTGTTTGTTTGATGAGCAACCACAATGGTTGTTATTCACATGGTTATAACTTAAAAGTATTTGTTACAACCATTGTGAGATTGAGTTATAACTCAATTTTATGTTTTCTCTCTCCGTCAGAGTCTGCAGAGTAACTCACTTTCTCTCTCCCCACATTTACTAAAATGGTAATTGAAAGTAAATGGCCTTGCAGAATAGTCTGCCAACATACTCTCTTTGTAGCAAAAAAAGCGAAGCCCTCGCCCCCAGGGTCCTCACCCCCTGGCCCGACAGGATTGGGTGGAGGAGGTAAATCATGGCGATTCAGCGGCCCATTAGGTGGAAGGACCAGTGCCTGGTGCCCACAAGGAACCAACATACTCTCTTTGCTTTTTATTCTATCTTTTTTGTTTTAATTCATGAATTTCAATAATAATATATATGGTTGGTAGGTCCTCTAAAGGAGAGTTATAACTCCTTTACTGTTGTAAAGGTTATCACAATTTGATTAGTTCTATACGAATTGTGAGGTGGCGGTGAGGTGGAAGAGAAATAATGGTTATAGCCATGGAACCATTGTGGATACTCTAAAATTAGGAGTATTGTAGGATAACTTAAGGAGTTGTTTGTTTATTTTAAAAGGATAGGATGTGAAGTGTGATAGATATATATTAGTTTTATTAGGATAGAGCAAAAAATAGTTTTTTAAAATGATGGGGTAAAAAAGAGTTTGTCCAAAAAAATAAAGGGCAAAAAAGAGTTTGTCCTAATATTTTCTCTGGTTCTTGAAATTCATCATTTAACTTTTGATTTTCTCTGTCAATTCTATTATTATGGGATTGCTGTTCAAATATTTGTAATGTTCCTGTGATTAATAGACTGCAACTGCATGCCAAAAAAAGTTGTAACTATTCATTTAAGTTGAAACATCAAGTCCTGCTCAACTGTCATGTCTGGGGATAAATGTCTTTGGCTAATTTTATTTTTTCCATGGTCGAATTAAAGATCAAGGAAATAAAAAATTTATGTTCATCTCTCTTGATTATATGGTTATGTCTCGTCATCCAGCTCATATTCGACAAGTGATAATTAGACTTTGACGAATACAGCAAAACGACAAAAAAAAAAAAAAAATACATGTAAACAAGTAGTTTGCTCCCCAAAAGTTGAAATTCATTGGTGTTGAAAGTTAATTTGATAAAGCAATATATCAAGAAAAAATTTACTAAGATAACAGTCTCTCATCACTTAATAGCTATCCATCTTGGTGGGAGTTTATTCCAGTGCAGAGCATCAAGCGCCAGTTTTAAGTATCTTTGTTGTTTGGAAAATATTTTTACTTATGTACGTAATTTAATTGTCGAAACCACGGTTGGCACAAGTATGCTTTTACTTAGTAATACTTTGTATATAAATCGATTCTTGCACTTTCATTAATGAGAATAAATTATCTATCGCTATATGCTTTAAATATTATAAATATTTTTAATTTTGCATAAACATTCAAATCATAATCATAACCTTTATATAACCAAACCCCTCTTTGCCTACGTGGCATTTCTAAGAAGCCTCAAATTCAAAAATGGACCTTTCTTATTCATTCATTTATTGTAAAATCATCTCGATCGTTTATTTTTATTGTATTTGATCGTGTTCGTTCATTTATCCTACTTATTATCTATAAAATGCTACACTATATCCTTCTTTTCTTCATTCTATCATTTCTTTTCATACTTCCTTAGAGAAACAAGCCATGAAAATTATATCATTTCTTTTCATATTGCCTTAGAGCAACAAGCCATGAAAATTCTATCATTTCTTTTCATATTGCCTTAGAGCAACAAGCCATGAAAATTCTATCATTTCTTTTCCAGTCCATTCTCATCTACAGTCACCCCCTTCACGTTGTTGTTGTACCGCGTAAAATTATTTTTTTGAGGCACCGTGAGATTCTACCCGTCACCCTCATGGATCGTCCCACCGTCTTCTTTGTTGATGATTTGCGGGGCAGTGGAAATTGCGTGAAGATAGAAGCATAGTTGGTTTTTGTTCGTTTGATGATGATTATTAGTTTGAGTTTCTCCCTTTTTTCTCTATTTTGTAGTTGTATATTGTAAATTTCTTTCATTCATCATGAATAAGTTTTTGTTTTTTTTAAATTGTTTGTCATTATACGTTTCATGCATATTAATGTATCTTGCAAGGATTTTTTGCATGTGAATGTAATATGACATTTTTCCTAAATCCGTGTAAATTTATAATTAATACTATTAATTAATTTACATCTTAATAACAATGTTTCTATAAGTGATAATTGGAATGAAATTTTAATTAATTTAATTGGTTAAAATTATAAGAGTTGTTTTTTTTTATTTAAATATCATTGAATTATATTAAAAATAAAAAATCTTAAACGTGGCAATTTAGAAGAATTGGTCAAGGTGTATTTCCATTTTATTATGTATTAAATTGTAAATTAATTATACAATTAATGAGAATTTAAATTAAATTAATTGATTCGTGTGTGTTTCTTTGAGGAACTCCTATATTATGTTTTATTTAAATGACTTTAAATTGTCTCCAAAAATAAATATCTTGATCGTGGCCAAATATAGGAACTGCTCAAATGTCGTTTCCTAAAATATGTTGCACTAGCCGAGATCCCGTTGCAGAATTACACACTATCTATTTGTCTTTTTAATGTGTATTAAATTTTAAATTAATTTCACAATTAGTAAAAAGTTATAATAATTTGAAGTTATTTCATCCCGTTTCACTTAATGGTGAGTAGGTATTGGAAGTTCCGATATTTTAGTTAGCAATATATATGAATGTGTTAGTGAAATTGTATACTATTATTTTAATTAATCTGACATTTGAGTTGTGCATAATTTTAGCTAATTATTTTATCAATCGCCTTAAAATTTAGAATCATGTTGTTCTGCATAACAAATGAATTATTTAATGAATTTAATGTCTAAATTTGTTACAATCATAACCCCAAAATTTATAGGGCATAAATTATGGCGAGTTACCAATTTATAATCCCTTAAATTTAGTAACTGTTAAATACTCCATAAGTTAATTATAAAAAGTATTATTTTTGACAAGTAATATATAAATTTCAACTTTCAAATAATTATATTTTATTTATATACTGCCATTTAATAATTAAGGTGGGGTAGAATATAATTTGTCCTTCATTTGTTACTAATTAGGACCGGTTGCACTTTTTGGTCTATTTGTACACTTAAAGGAGGTATGATTTGGAGCTTTGATTTTATATTGGACACAATTATTTTAGCTGGGTCACAATTTAAAGTAGGAAAGTTTAAATTATTTTAGCTGGGTCAACACTAATTAGTTTAATTTGAAGTAGGAAAGTTTTTCTTTGTAAGAATAACTTTAAGTTCAATAGTAAAATAATAATTTATTACAATTATAAAAACATAAATAAAGCGTATTATTAAATTACTACTGACATTGAATTATAAAAAATACTAATACATTTAATGTTGTCACATAATTGTGTCTGAAATCTATTTTATGTACATGTTCTTATTTTTTTTTTAAAACACATGGCTAAAACATGGTAAAACTATCAATCTAAGGCTTATAAGATTTTTCTTATCGATTCAGAGTCCGAAAGATATAAAACTATCAATTCAGGACTAAAAGATAAAACCTATCAATTTGAGACTCAAAAATATTAAGACCATGTTTGACATAATATAATCTAAATTCTTATTTTATTTATATACATTATTATTTTTCGTTATGTCTTTTGTTTCTTATTTTTTCAATCATGTGAAATTAATATATCTTTTATATTTTTTAAACTATGATTTATAAAAAGACTGTCCGATAACAAAAAATTATTAGAGATCAAACACAATCTTAAAATGAGTGAGTTCTAAAGTAATAGTTTTATCTTTCAGATCTAAAATCGATAATTTTCAATCTTTCAGGCCCTAAATCAATAGAAAAAATCTTCCAGACCTTAAATTAATTGTTATATAATCTTTCAAACCTTAAATCTATAAAATTCTGATACTCTAAATATATAGCTATTTAAATCCAATTTTAATTATATGTATATAATTTTTCTTTCATCTTACGAAATTCGTGGGTCTACATCTAGTACTTTACGTTGTAGGCAAATATGGTGTGTAATAGATCACAAAAGATCCTATTGTCAGTTTCTTGTAATAAGTATAAATAAATTTAGAATTTAGATGGACTTGAACAATTCATAGGTAAAAATTGAAGTGTAAGACTCAGATTAATTTGTCTTAATCAAGAGATTACACCAGTGTATTTGATGTACTGAATTGGATCTACAACAAGATTAGACTAACTTGGATAGAAAAATTAGATCTAAATGGTTATATGTGCATTGCTTTGATTTATTATGGGTAAAAAGTCAATGAGACTCAAAACTTTGTATTTTGAGCAATGTTATTAATTATATAACAATTGCTAAATTAATACATAAACTTGTATGACAATTTGATTATATCCCTTTGTTGGGATAAAAAAGTTTATCATATCAAATTGACCAATAAATTAATTTTCGATATGATAATAATATTGAGTTGTAATTTTCCCTGTAAACAAAATAATAATAATTAATTAATTAATTAAAACATTAAGTGGCTTAAATAATTAATGAACAATATCAAAATACTGAAGGAAAGCATCTCCACAAAAGTGCATGTAATGGGAGGGCTATATAAATATAATCAAATTAGATCTTCACGTAATCACAACATCAGTTTCTTCCACAATTCACACAATGTATTTCAAAAACTGAAGGAAAACATTCTCCAGGAAAGTTGATGGCATCAATCAACACTAATCCAAATTAACATGTTCGTAACCGGTAGATATGAAATGAAAAACATATTATTAATATATATATGACTAAATGTAATTAAAAATCTGCCCTTGAACATATCTTCATTACCGAGCATAATTGCGAAAAACAGAGTAATATTATTTTATAGACTTCTCAATAAATAAAGGGTATAAAATTTCAGCATTAAAAAAAAAAAAATTAGAAACTAAACAAAGCATACCTTATTTCGAGAATTGTAGTAGAATAGACTGCGTAATGGAATGTTAATATTGTTTTCAAAGCAGTGAAGTACTATAGATTGTTGGTAATTAGTTGTACTCTTTTATTGTTAAGTCAAGGACAGCAACTACTAACCAGAGTAGATTAACTAATTTATGTTACACAACATTGAAGCAAAATTAAAATACCAAAAGTTATGGTGATTCTAATGCAATAAATTATCATTTACCGTACAGTTGTACAGTGTTGGATTCTATTCTGAAGTCCAATTGTCATGCTTCATAATTAAAAAACATAGTAAAAAGAACAAAGTTTAACATTCAACGAAACCAAAAAGAACCAAGATTATTGAAGAGAGAGGCTTATATATTGAAATTAGCATTGTGGATTTTCCACCATTTTTTTCTAATTTACAGTGAGGTAGTGAGCAGGAAATAGCTCAATTATGCTCATCATTGAAAAAATGAGACGCATGCAACATTAATTTCAAACATCAATTTTAATTTACTTTAATTTATTTTGATAATAAAAATTATTACTTCCATCATTTCGCGATTATTTTCACACTACCTTTTTTTCTCGTATTTTAGCGAGCGAGTTGTTTATTAGTATTTGAAATGATATAATGACCTTTTATATATATGTATGATAGATCTATGTCTCCTCTATTATAAATGACAAAAATAATTTTATCATTTTAAATACTAATAAAAATCCCGCTCACTAAAACACGAGAAAACAGTAACTATGAATGCATTGCGGGAGATAGGGAGTATTTATAAAGTAATAAATGCAAAATGCTAAAATGACATATATTTTGAAATTAAAAGAGTAATGATAATCTCATACTCAGAATTTTTTTGGGATCGCCACCAGGAGTATTTAGACCGACTTGGGAGGGCCCCTTCAAGATAATTCAGAAATGGCACAACGGCACATACGACCTGAAAGACATGGAAGACAACTCGGCCCAATACTCCTGGAATGCGACTTTATTGAAGAAATATTATCAATAGGCAAAAAATGTACAGTACATGTAAAAAATAGTTTAAATTCCATATTATGTTGTAAATATTAGTTATAAGTATGATGATAAATTTTAAAATTTTATGGATGTATATGAAATTTGTATAGTAAGATTAATTTGCGCAAATATATATATATATATATATATATATATATATATATATATATATATATATATATATTACTTATAAATATTTTTTTAAAGCAAATTAAATAACAATTCATAAAATTAATACGTGCAGAACCCACTTAAATATAGAGCCCAAATCAATTCATTTATGTTAGTGTTTGAAGCCCAAATCCTTTGAATACTGACATATCCATTGAATTAAGAAGCCCATATTCCTATCCATTAAATAAGCCCATATAACCTGGGCCTATTTTATAGTGTGCGTACTATTGCACAAAAGTGGGCGCATATAACGTGGGCCTAAATTTTGACACAAGGTTTAACTGAACTTTGTGAATTAGAGGAAACAGGGCTTCCCTCCAGCTCCGCCGCACCTCCGCCAGCTGAATCCGAAACCCGCCGCCGCTGTCGTTTCTCCGGCGTTTCCCTGCTCGCGCTGCTCTCCCTCTGAGTTTTGATAGCTCAGCTTATTCTGACCTCCTCCGCGCTCCGCTGGTCGATTCAGGCGGCCGCGCTCTGTGAGAGTGAGGCCTATTTCTCGAAAGATAGAAAGGACTTTTCGCCATGTCCAAGAGGAAGCGCTCCACGCCTCGCGCGCAAGAAGGCCCCTCGCGCGATAATGAGGTAAATGAAAATTTTGAGATGGAAGAAGCAAAAGAAGTTGCAAACGCAGAGCCAACAATGTACGATAGCTTGTTGAAGAAATTGGGGACGCGTAATGCATCTGTTGCAGATGCTGTGAGAAGAAGGTAAATCTGAAAGCTACATTTTTCGATATTTTCTTCTGCTACTCATTTGTTTTTGGTAAGACTACGGTGGACTGTGGGTTCTCATGTTTCGGAAGAAATACGTTGCAATTTCATTGAAATCTCTTATTTTGTTAAGAGAATGTTTGTTGATACGTTTTGGATAATCTCTTTGATGTAATAAGAATGCCTTAGAGTTGAAAGTAATTAAGCATCTCCTTTCTGCATCAGGATGTTTATATTCTTCTTCATTTTTATTTTTTAGAATGGCTATCCAAAAGCGGTAATACTCTCAGCAACAATATGGGATTTCAATGAATGCTATATATCTTCAGAAGTGTTGAGGGCGTTGTATTTTTTTTTTCCATTATGTGACAATTGATGGTTCTTTCCTGAATAGGCAAAGAGAAGAACAAGGGGAGACCGACACAGATGATGATGTAGAAAGTGATTTGGAATCCATTAGTGAGCTAGAGGAAAGTGATGATGATGATGATGATGATAATGAAGATGAAGATGATGATGATGATGATGATGATGGTAATAACAGTAGTTTCACCGATTCCTACACCCATTCACATTTCTATAGAGAGCACTAATTATATTTTTTTTTTTTTTGGTTACTACGTACTATGTCTCGATAAGACTTTTGATGCTTTCATTAAAATCTGGCCAGGCTGCTGTCAGATGATTTATATGATAATAAATCCTTGTGGAAAATAAGGATAATTTATTTTGCTCTGTTAATCCTTATTGTGTTTTCCATGAATATAGGAAATGATAACAAGTCCCCTACAAAAAATGATCCCATTATAGAATTGAGTGAAGATGCTGAGTCAACAGATGATGGTGATGATGCAATGTCTGATACAGATGAAGAAGATGTCTCGAGAGCGAATGATCAACCCCTTTTAGAGGCATCTTCAATGATAAGGTATTTTAATTTTAATTAATTCTTTCTCTTGTATATACCTTTCATTACTACATATATAATATGGAAATAGGGGTAGGTTATCCATGGCTTCTTGGAAAAAAGGTTCTTTACACTTATAGATATTGTACTAGTGGTGTGTTGGTGGAATTTAGAAATCTAACTTAATGTTAGTTGTTGAGACACCCCTTCCTGAAATGATCAAAATAGTGTTAGGACTTTCTATTAAGATTTATTTATCTTATGACTTTAGGCTCTGATTCCTGAAGAAAGTACTTTTCTGTACCTTTTTGAGATACACTTCATCCAAAGTTACAGTGTTGACGAAGTCATATTATATAGTTCTTAACTAGAGACTAAGCGTATTTTAGATTTTGTTTACGTAAAAGCTACTTGTTCTCTTTGGGACTTTCACTTTGGTTGGAGACGCATTGTAAGCTATTTTGTGTAACTTAAATCTAAATTTTGAAGTTAGAAAGGAAGAAAATTTAGGATTTTTGAGGACTTAGAGGAAGCCGTATAATTGTGAGTGGATAGTGTTGTGTTTAGGATTGTGTAGTGCAAGTCATACGAAGTAGATTTTTTTTTTTTGGTTGCATATTGAAGTTATGCCCTGTTGTTTCCTTGCATTACCTTCAGGGATAGCTCCTCCCTCCCTCTGTATTATTTTATATTGTATTAGAATAACAAATATTCTGGTTTCTAATCAAAATAATAATAGTAAGGTTAAATTTTGATTATTGCTTTATTCAGCGTAAGTGTGTAATACAAATTTCTGCGTAAGTTTAGTTTCCTATATTAATATATATAGTGTTTTAAGTCTCTTAATCTCTTAACTATAAATGGTCGTGGTCCATACGGATTGAAAGGAACAGGTGAATTTTTGAGAACTCCATTGAATCATTAGATGATATTTGAGATGGAAATTCAAGTATAGAGCTGCTTCTAGGCAGTCTGGACAGTCTCAGAGAAATTAGTGTTTCAGATTTAACTAGGATATTAAGTTTTGCTAAATGATGTGGACATCCGTAGGTCTATATGTTTATATTCAGGGAAGGTACCTCTCATCCCTTGCCTTCTTTCCTATTTAATAAAAATTCCGTGTCTTAAGAAAAATGTTTCACTGAACTCCTGGGCTGCGTTTAATTTGGGTTGGAAGGATGAGGTGGGATGAGTAAAAAACTGGATATCACATGGGACAACTGGTAAAATTGAGATTTAGATAGTTGGATAAATTAGATATTTACTTAACAATATCCTCTTAGACAGCTCATTTGTTTTCACTGGCACTGGTTACGTTCAGTTCCTAAATTTTCAGAATTAGCTTCTTGCTTGTGCGCTTATCTTTCATTACTACTTCTCACATTCCTTTGGAAGGAATTCCAGGGTTATAATGTTATCCTGGGTTTATCCGCCAAAATAAACGAGCAGCCATACATGTTTGGAGAAGCATGGTGTATCTTGAAATCCACACACATGTGTCAATTAGGAAGCATTCGATCCCAAATTGTATGCTCAAGTTTCAACCTTGTCTACAAATGTACAGACATTCATTCACCTCACTGATTTGCATAAAATGAACCCTCATTCTTCTGTTTTCTTCACTAGTGCTATCATCATGAAGTGCATACTTTTGCACACTCTTTATGAATATAATTCTGTACACATTAATTTTGCAGAAGAAACCCTTGTAATGTTTTTTCTGCCCAGACAATTTGCCTCCCCCATTTTGAATCTAACTATGTCTGCCATTATGCTACTAACACTTAAGCTGATTAAGTTTGGTTATGGTGTCAAATTTATCAGTCCATAAAATTGATTGGTCTGGCCAGGGGGTGACAAATGAAGTAAAAAACTTTGTTATTGCTATATATTTCTTTAGCAAGCTTAAGAGATATGATAGCAGGTGGGTTATTGATACCATGTTTATCTGTTCCTCAGCATCACTAAATATTCGGTTTCATGCAATGCAAATATTGCCTAATATAAGAGGTGTCTTTGCCTTTGTTTCGCAGTTTAGTTGTTCCTCTAAATATGCTGGTGTTGGCCTAAAAACACTTATTAAATGCAAATATCCTGACTTAAGTTAATACTTCCTTTCTATTCCAACTTCGGTAAACATCACACAATTTTTTATTGTTTTTCATGCAGTAACCTCCATAATCATTTGAGTTACAAGCTATCATCTACAGAGATTAACGGTTTATTGAAAAGAAAATGGAGGTACACATGGAAGAAGCCAGCTCTTAGCGCGTCAAATTGTTTTTGGAGAGGAACGGGAGAATGCTTTATTGAGGTTTGTCTCATGTTTCCTTTCATTTTTGCTTTTATTTGTGCATGCAATTAGTCGTCTCAGCTTAATAATCTAGATTTCATATTTCTCACTTACACTGTTTGATTTAAAATTCTTTTATACTTCCAATAAAAATTCTGGAATTTAGAAATCCTTCACTGTTCTTTTGCTGGAGTCAAGGTTGTGGCTAAAATGGTTTTTTATTGTTTCCTAGTCCCTAGAATTGCTTGCTGCAATAGATATCCTAACTTTGTAACCCATTTATTATTGGATATGACGTGATTGGATCTAAAGGCTAGGACATTAACTATCTTACTCCTCTCCAAGTTAGTGTATGAGATTATATTTGCAAAATATTGCTAAAGAGACATGTAACTTTTATTTGTTGGATATAGTGCTAGTCTTTTAATAAGTGGAGAGAGAAAATTTGGTTTATCCATTATCTGTTTACTATGTTCGATATGGTGACCAATAGTGGGATTTTTACGGAGCATTACATCAACATAAGTGACTCGTATTCTAATTACAATGTGCATACACATATTTATGCAATACAATCGGTTTGAATATGCAACTGAATAAGTATTTTTTATATATGTATTTCAGAAGTTTAAGTATGGAGGAAAAATGTGTGTGTGGATGTGGTGGTAGATGAATGACACCTTTACGCCGTTGAACAGGGCATTGTTTTGGTTTGACTGTTTAAAGTTAATATGAATGAGTTAAATGACTCTTGTATAAAACTCCCATATGTGTATTGTTTCATGCACCTATAGTTTTCCACAAGAAATTTAATCTAAGCACTGGTTTCCACTTATCTCTTTTCAAATTATTTGTTCAAACAAATGATTATTCTTGTCAAATTTTGAGGGGATCTGGGACAGTAATTTGGTGTTTTAGACTTCCAGTGTTATGATTAGCCTTGTACTTCGTATTGCTTGTAACAAAAGTTTTACATGTAGGATTTGGAAACAAAATCTTATTATGGCCTTAAACCAAGGCTGTACAAGCATTGGTTGGAAAGCTATAAGGCATCAGGTGGCAGCCAATTTCACCAATCCAGAGAGAGATCATTTTATTCTATCTGTAAGAGAATTCAATTAAAGCTGTTCTTTAGCAGATTTATTTTAAACTTCACGCATGAATTTTATATCTTGCCTTGGCATAGTTGTTAGAGTCGAGCGGTGCACGGGACAAAGAAATGAGCCAAAATTGGATATAAAATCTTGATACATAATAAGCCAGGGATATAAACTTTAATAAAACATGATATCACATAAGCACAAATACGACATATATTGAACATGAGCATGCAAATTGTGGAATAAAGACTAAAGTGAATCTTTATAACACAAATAGCACATCAAACTGAAGGCTATCAAACTGATCAATAATCAATTTATTGCCGTACACCTCATTGTGGATCTTCCACATTATATGCTTTTTCATGGTTTTGCTTATGGGTAAGTTAATCACTTCTCAGATATCGTCCCTAAAACTGGTTTGTGTGTAGATCCGAAGATCTGAACTGAACCATATTTTATTGCACTGTTCTTTCTCCCTTACCTTGTAAAACAGGGTGCTTAATGAGTTGGGTTTACAATGTGTTCCTGAATCCTGATGAATGTACAGGGGTTCATATACAAAAGAGATCAAATGTTCTTGGGTTTGATTGTTTCAGCTTTATGCTGTTCAATTTTGGTAGGAAGGGATAATATTGTTTTTTAATTCTTGCGAGGAACTCCCCGAGGGAGTGTGGTTTAGAATTAAGTTTAGAGTTGCTTAATGGGTGTCTTAACCAAGCAGATATTTTAACTTTTTTGGATCAAGCATTGGTAAGAGATTGAATTTGTGTTTTGTAGAGCTTTTGCTTTTCTGATTTGGAATTCCTTCATGTCCTGATAGAAAAGGAAAAAAAATTGTTTCTTATAGAAAAGGAAGAAAAGAATCATTGACAAACCTATGCATTACGGAGAGTAAAATCTCGTAAAGCATAAACAAGTGGTCTTCATCTCCTGATAGATTTTGAAAACAGTCAGTTTTTCTGCTTTTCTCTGCAAAATCATCGCATGATATAATATGTCCCAGACATCCAAGACTGTTACTAGTAGTGAGCAACTCTTTGATCAGTGATCACCATCCATTTGCTGTAGCTGTGCTATCATAAGACACAATATATTTAAAATAGTAAATTCACTGACCGCGATGTGGGGCATCAACAGGTTTTTTATTGCTCATGTTTGGCCGAGAACAATTGTGAACCCTTTCCAGTTGAACTTTTAGAAAGTGGTTTATGGACCAAATACTTGCAAAGAATGAAAGAAGAATGGGATGCCCATACAGTCCCATTTCCATGCCAAATTTATGATGTAACCCAGTGTCTGTTGTCTGTTGTATTTAGGGCCGGACCCTCAATAGTTAGAAAGCTACCTATTGTAGTGATTTTTGAATTTATATGCAAGTTTACTGTATCGAGCTTTTCATTGGAGTGAATCTTGTATATAATGTTAGAGTGCCTCTGTTGACTTATTAGATTATTATAGGTGCAATAAATCACTATTTTTTTTTCTGCTTCTGAAAATGTTCCCCTGATGATCATGTTATCTCATGTTTTTTAAACTATCCCTTGTTTTTATTGGTATGTGGCTTTGTGGGAGGGGATTGTGGTTGTAGCAGGTGGAACAATTTCCTTTGAAGGTGTTTCAATATAGATTTTATTTGGAATTGATTGTTTTCTTTATGTTCTTAGAAAGTGGATGGATTCTAAATGCCCGCTTCTGATTCTATTACTTTTATAGGCAGCAGCTATTATGATATAATGCACCATTTCAAGAAGCCGTTTTACCTCAAAGGATCGGAAGAAGATTCAAATATCATGGATGCTTATCTCATGCATTCTGTATGTGTTTAACCTTTTTACTGTCTGTAATTGTTCATTTTCACCAGTCAGCAAACCTTTGTGCTTATTGAGCTCCTTGGTTGGCTTATCCTGGCAGTTTTTAGCTGTCATCATCTTTATGTATTATTGAAGTGTGATCATCTTGTGCAGTTAAATCATATATTTACGAGTAGGGATCTTATGGCAAAAAATGAAAGGAAATTGACTAAGAATCAAGATAGTATATACAGCGAAAGTGTTGATGATGATGCTTACCGGGATCGTGGGTATACTCGTCCTAAGGTAAACTCTCCTGCTTTCATGCCATATAATTATGGAACAGAAATGTTGCTTGATGGTTCCTTTGATCCAGACTTGATCCCCTCCCTATGCCTGAGGACTTGTTGCTTCAGGCTGCATTTGGTAGCAATGTGATAATCTGGCTGATTGTATCTGGTGAGATATCTACCCACTTTTCAAAACTATGATATGGGGAAGTGGGTGTTTGGTCTGCATCTATTGAATGTGAGATCGTGGCAAATGTTGGATGGAGTATACAGTAAAAATGGGTGAAAAATACAATACCGTCTTCTTTAATTTATACAAATCCCCTATCTACCCTCATAATTTATATTATTTGAATAATGTTCTTTGGTGCTGTTGAGATGAGACTCATTATCAGACCAAATTGGTCAGATTATTTACCACGCGGAAACAGTGATTAGGAAAGGGCCTTCAAGATGCCCACCAAACATCCATTAAGAGCGGATATGGAAACTATCGGGTGCTAATCTGACCCAGCAAACTGACCCTTAATGATACAATCTATACTTTGTGATTTATCATCATGACTTTTGTTATGGGAATCAGTTCTTTGTTTATTCTAAGTTCCTTAATAGTTTGAAGGCAAGCTTTTGACTCGTGATGGACAAATCTTTAACAACTAGAACACAGAGATTTACTGTAGGTGTAGTAGAACACTAGAACTATATATTTGGGTGTACGGTAGTATCTCCCTTTCTCCTTTCTTTTGGGAGTTGCTGATATCCTGCTGAATTTTAAGTTGGACAAATTCAGAAACAGCTTATAACTCAAAATGGATTAAATTATATATTTCCTTGGATTTGCTTATACCCTACTGGGAAATGCACTACCAATAATGACCTATGAAGTGAAATACATTTCGAGGTGCAATTGGTGGCGCATAGAATATTATAACTTGAAATGTGTACTTAAGCTGCATCTTTTACACACACAACACATAAGTACTTAGGATACATTAGACAAGTTCTTTAACTATCTTCATGTCATGCTCATTCTTCCTTTTGGAAATATAGTATGTGCCCAGTCTTAATATTTCCTACTGATGTCGTGGGGCCCCTGTTCAAGTGTTCATTCAGGCCTGCACTTTGGTGGTTTACCCAGTAATTTTCTCTGTTTCACCTGTCGTCTATTATGTGATTGTTTCACTGTATTAACATCTACTTTTCTTCAGGTTTTGATTCTTTTGCCTCTAGCTGGAATTGCACGTCGGGTTGTCAAGAGGTTGATCCAGTTAACTCCATCCAAGCATAAGGTAATAGTATTATTTTTGCAATATGCTTTAACTAGGGGTTTAAAATGTTATGGTACTCCTGATCTAATGAGTTTCATATTCAGATCCTTCGTCTAGGAATAACAATTTAACCTCAGAATATACGGATGATCTGAATGCCTTCCGTATCATGGTGTGTGCTAATGCATGGTTCTGATTGCTACTTCAAGCTTGGCTATTTTTGTTCTTGTAAAAGAGATGGTAGTAGTAGAGGAATTCATGTACTGTTTATATTATTGAGGTAGAAGACTCCCTATTTATAGTGGAGGAAGACCTAGGGTTACAATCTAAAACAAGGAAAGAATAAATAACACCTATGTACTAAACATAGAATGACTAAACTAAGGAAACACGATAATGACATAATCATAATATAATCTTCAACAGTTCTGATTTTGTATGTCCCATGATCAAGTTGTTACTGTGACCTACATTATTAATAGCTTATGAAAATTTCAGCGGTAAACCCTTTTGTTCGTGAATTTTTAGTTTATATGTCCATATTTGACGATGAGGCTGTGCATCTCAAATAGTTGAGTTGCTTCATGGCCTTTGATGGCAAATCAAATATGTCAATGCCTAATTTACATTTAAGAATCTAGCCAGCTATTTAATTTAATATAACTGCTAACCTCTTAAGTTTGTTAGTCTGGAAACTGATAATAAGAGGCATGATATCTTTAAGCTGCTATTCTTGTCAATTTGCTTGACTTGCTTAAAGTCCAGTTTGTCTGGTAAGCCATGTTTCTTGTTTTGACATAATTATTTGTGTCCCTTAGCTCTACAAATGAGCTGACCACTAGAACAAAAAGGTTTGGCATGACATTGTTGATGCACATTTATCCAGGCCCAAGTAAATCTAATATACTCCATCCGTCCTTCAATAAGCTTCCCTTCCCACACTATTTTTGGAAACCCACCTATCCCACATTTACTCTTCATATTCCCAAATGTCACTTTATTCTCTCCATCACATCATCTCACTCCATTTTATATTTACTAATCACTGTGCAATTTTTTCATGGGAAGCTTATTGAAGGACAGAGGGAGTAGATCATAATGTTCTCACAGAATAAGTTCCTAAGTAGGGAGCATCATTATTGCCTAACTCATGGATTAAGTTGTTAACGTATAGCTACCTTATACTTGGACCCGAGAAATGAGAATTACTGTCATATATGGCTATTAATCTGACCTCCTCATCTATCAAATGCCTTCTTTGAGACTTATGGTTAGGGAAAAACCTTGAAATGTCGTCAAAGATGCTATCCTGTAAGACAGAAAGTTATCTATTTTAACCATGATACTGTTAGTAAAGTTCAAGCTTCCTTGTGAATTCATGCAATCATAAATTTATTTGACTCAAGATTAAGATGGGAGCCGAAACAGCTTTGGAAAATAAATAACATTGTTGATCATTGTTATTATTAACTTTTAGAGATTC
This sequence comes from Ballota nigra, assembly GCA_947034835.1. Classification (NCBI taxonomy): domain Eukaryota; kingdom Viridiplantae; phylum Streptophyta; class Magnoliopsida; order Lamiales; family Lamiaceae; genus Ballota; species Ballota nigra. The sequence goes on from OX344726.1 coordinate 9,244,134, forward strand.
TTGGAATTATCTACTCTTTATAAGATATTCTTCTGTACCTGATTTTGATTTTTGTCACACTTTGGTTGTAGCTGTTCTCTGCTTTTCCGTTCAAGCTTTCCTTTTCCTCGAAATACTGGGTTTAAATTGGAAGGCACACATCTTCATTCATTATTCTCATTAAAATAGTCCCCACCTATAATTTCTTATATTCATTGTGGAGAAATCAGTTTTGCTAGAATGCAGCTGTCAAAAAGTTTTAATATTTTCTTCTTATGCATAGGCTCTATTTCATTATCGAGAATTATACTATTTTTTTCAGGGTAATGTGGAAAATTTGGAAAGATTTTACGAAGAGTTTGGTTCCGGAAGGACTGAGAGCAAGGATGATGTTGGTGACTTGGAAATCTCTAAATCTAAAAACTCTAGAAAACCTCCCGACTTCCAAGCACTGCTTGAGGATAATGACAATGATCACTTTTTGATAGGCATAAAGTATACCAACAGGTAAGATTCTTGATATTCACTTTATTTACATGAAAGAAGGGGAAACAAAAACAAAAAAAAAAAAGGAAACGTCAATAAGATATATGGACCATTTGCTACCAATTGAGAATTCTTTTGATTTTTTAAACTTAGATTATTGGTATGCACCAATGAAACCATTGACTTTAGACATAATAGTGGGATCATCATCTCAAATGTAGTCCTTTCTGCCATTATCTCCATATCCAATAATAATGATTATCCATGTTAGACATCAGCTTTCTTGGTTTCCTTGTGTGTGTCACTACCACACCATAGTACATGTAGTTCTCTTTTCAAATACTTTGTTGACTTCAGAACATAATATGATTGATCGTCAACAAGTCGAAGTTACGGTGTCTAATAGAACTGATTCTCTTTCACTCTATGTCTCTGTCTTTGTAGGGGTATTAAGTTATATGGTGATTTCTATACATCAGACATGATTATTGCTTCTCCTCTCGGCTTGATCACTGTAAGCCTTTCTTTACTATTAGCTTTCTTCCATAAATGATATTTTGTAACTTACGATCCACTGGTACTGCTAATTTTTAAAAACCTCTCAGTCAGAGGTATATCAGGATATCTAAGTTTTAAGTTAATGACAAATAGTTCAAACACCCCACATAACTATCAGTCTATCATAGCCTTGTATTTTTTTTAAATGCATTTTAGTCCAGCGATGCTTGATTTCTATCTATATTTATTTAGTGGATAATCTGACATTTTGCTGCAATCCATCACGCTTTGGCATTAGACTTTAGATTGTATGATTTTTCTTTTGTAGAAAATTGGGGAGGCAGAAGCTGAGAAGGAAAAAGATGTTGATTATCTTTCATCAATAGAGGTAAGCAGCTTCTTTTGTTATCCTGGATACTAATAGTAATATGTCTTTCAAAATAATTGCCATGCTAATGATATACTTATTCATATATTTGGCAGATCTTAATTATTGACCATGCAGATGTCATGTTGATGCAGGTTTGTGAGCTGTGTGCGCACTTAATTTTTCTACAATCATATCATGTGTAATTTTTATGGATAGATATAATTTGCTGCATTTCTTTCTATGGAAATCTACAGAATTGGTCTCATGTGAATACAGTTGTTCAACAATTGAATGGGCTACCATCAAAGCAACATGGAGCTGACATTATGCGCATAAGGCCATGGTATGGATTCGGTTGTATATCTATCAGATACATGCAATGTCATGATGAAAGACATGCTAGCTTGAGATGAAAAAATCATGATCTCATGCAAAAAAAATATATTAAATGAGTCTTATGTCAGAAAGCTTAATAATTTGTACTTAGCTTTTTTTTTTTTTCTAATTTGGAAATATATATGCTGGATTCCCATGATTATACATTGATTACTTATATCCATCCGGTTGCATGAAGTACAATTTATTTTGACCCAATGAGCAATAATGATAACATTGAAATTTTATGGCAAACTCTGTATTTGTAATTGGACTATTATTAAAGTATTTGTTTTCAATCAATTTATCTTTTCATTTCTAGGTATCTAGATGGACAAGCACGTTTCTATCGGCAGACAATACTTTTAGGTTCTCATACAAATCCAGGTAATAATATTGTTAACATTATATCTGTTATTCATTCTGGTTGAGATGAGAAGGCACCTTCTGGAGACCTAGCCTATTTAGCCAATCTTCAAATTTAAACAATAATCAGTAGCTTCCTTGATTTCTATATTGCTGCTCATCTATCCTTCTTTCTTATCTTAATTTTTAGCATCCTGTATATTTATTTTTACACAAGTTTGAAGCAAGTTAGATATGTCTCTTTCATCTGCTCCTTATTATGTAATCTCATATTGAGTTTGGTGTCTTCATAGTCCTCACTTTTTCTCTCTTGCAGAAATCAACGCAATGTTTAATCAGCATTGCCTGAACTATCGAGGAAAGGTTTGCACATATTTTATGCTTTGTATTTTAAAATTTCTGCTATGTAATCAGAGTGAACTTGAAATAGTTTTTATTCATGAAACTACTGTTTTAATTCAGGTTTTCTTTTTCCACAATCCACATTAATTAAACAAAATTTATATAACTTGGCATTATCAGCATGGTCCAAAAAATATTTTAGTTCTCTCCCAATTTGTATATTTTCCACATTGGCTCAATAGACGAAAAACCTCACAACAAAGTTCTTTCCCCTTTTACGTTTTAGTCTTTCTCTTAAACATTATCCATCTTACTGCTCTGATATTGGGATGGATTTTTGGAAAAGGACTGCAGACCCGTTCATAAAAGCATATAGATTTAGATTCAACAAATGGCGATGTCTTTTCCTTATTATGTTAAAGTTTACTGTTGCAGGTCAAATTGGAATGTTTGCATAAAGGCATTCTTCCAAAAATATTAATTCAAGCCCGACAGGTTAGTATCTCCCATGGCAATAAATATTGGTGTTCAATGAAATTAAATATTGTACTTATCATAGTTTTGCTTGTACTTGTCCCTCAGTTTGTGTTAATTTTAAACAAGTATAAGTTTTGTGTCTGACTGGGCACACAATAAGTACTTTTATTCTTTGAAATTGACATTGTTTGAGCTTCAATTTGCATCGAATGTGTATGCATTTACATCCATTGGAATTATCACCATTTGAGCTTTAAATTCGCACACGGATATGTATCTACACAAGCATGTCTTATATGGTTAGTTGTGATCTGATCTCTTCACATGCTTTCAATTCTCACATGAATTTGTATCTGCAAGCATTAGCATTTTTCCTGTACATACATTGCTTGCTTTTTTCTTTTTAATAAATATAGTCATAATAATATAAAGTAAAAATAAATTAATATTAAAATAGACTATCAATTAATTACTACATGGTTTAATAATTCATTTTCTTCTTTGCAGATTATTGAGCGTTTTAATATAGACTCAATAGCTGAAGCTGATGATGCTCGTCTTAAATATTTTTCAGAAAAGGTATGTCCAGATTTCACCTTTAGATTCAGTTCTAACTTCTAAACTGTGGGATCCCAAAAAAAAAAAAAAAAATTAAAGTTCCTGTTGTATGGATGAAACCAAGTTTAAGATTTTCTGTGCTGAATCCTAATGCTATTGCAGTTTGAACTTTAATGATTTAATATGTTCTGGAATAGATTGATAAAACCCGTAATATCTGCATTTCCTAATTGATTAATTAGTAGTAACTGTGTGGAGTTGACCATGTGACAATTTAAAAGTTAGTGAAAACTTATCAGGTATCTTGTGATAAAACACTTCCAAAATAATATGCTGTATGAAAGTGATAATGAGTACACCCGTCCCTTATTAACAAATCTATCTACAAATTGCTCAATTTGACTTAACAAGTGCCGACATTTTCAACTGGGAACAAATATTTTCAATCTGTGTTGTTATACAAGGATAACTATATGTTAACTGTGATGAGGTTATGTCTGCAGGTTTTCCCAAAGATAAAAGATTCTGTTCAGGTAATAAGGGTTCAATTTTTATACGATGGTATGATTTAATCACCATCTACAAAGCAGTAATTTCTATGTACTTTTCCTTTGCAGAATGGAGTGATGATATTCATTAGTTCTTACTTTGAGTTTGTCCGGCTTCGGAATTATTTAAAGTCTCAAGACGCTTCATTCTGCTTGTTTGGAGAGTAAGAAAATACTATTTCCCTTTGATATTCTGAACTTCAGTTGCAGCTTTGCGTTCAAGCATGTGTTTTAATTTTGTCTGGAACATTTTTTCTGATTGATTATTCATTCTTTGTTATGTAGGTACATAAAACGAAACGATATATCTCGTGTGAGGGGTCAGTTTTTCAGAGGAGAAAGGAAAATTATGCTCTATACTGAGAGAGCCCATTTCTACTACAGATACAAGGTTTGGGTTTTCAATCAACTCTCATATTGTTAGTAGGTTTATGCATTATGTTTTGTGTTTTGTCTTTCTCAATTCAAGTTCTCAATTCAAGCATGTGTTTTCTTTTTCTAGATTTATTCCCTTATATTTTCCTTTTTCCCCTTTTGATTAGATTCGTGGTGTAAAAAATTTAATAATATACTCCCTACCAGAGAGAAAAGAATTTTACCCAGAGGTATCTATCAGTTCTTCCCCCAGCATTAATTCCTATTTTTTAGTCAAGTGAATACTAATTTTCTATTCTATTTACTGGTTCTGCAGATAGTTAACTTGCTGGAAGAGTCCGACGACATGAATTGCAGAGTATTATTTTCTCCTTTGGATAATCTCCGGGTATAATTTTTGTGCTTTATTATATATCAAGTGACCAATTATCTTTAAAGTTCAATTCTTTTTAAAAAAGAGATTTATATCCTTTACCTCTTTCTATGTCTGATCATTTTTACAACAACTTCTCGACCTTCTCTTCTTTCTTTTCCATCTTTTCTACCTGCTTACTTTTTATGTCATATTTGCAATGCCTCTTCTTCCGTATAACTTCTCATTTTGAAGTTTCTTTTCTCTGAAATACTTGTGGTTGAATTTAATTCAATAAATTTTCTTGGTCCTAATATTATTCTCTCTTTTTCTTATTTATGATATATAGCTTGAGAGAATAGTTGGTTCTACTGCTGCAAAAAGAATGATCGACTCAGAGAAAAGGGTATTTGTTTTTGCTTAGAATGCGGCATAGTTTTGTCACAGTTTTGAAGTGTAGTTGCAAATTATAAACACATTTTACATTGCAAAATCTTCCATTCTCTGTATTTCAATACAATTTTACTTATTCCAGAATGTTAGCTGAGCGAACTACATTTTAAATGATTTATTGAGTAATCATATTATCGAGAATTAGTTAACATGACATGTGTCACATTTTATTGGTTGAAGTGAAAAGTTTAAGAGTAGGTCTCATGTGAATTTGAGTTTACATTAACTCTATTTTTCAAATATCACTATTATATATTATACACTGTCATAGTTATGTATATCAATTATCGTTGTCTAAAAAATGCTTGGTTTTTAAAAAGTGATAGTGTGCATACGTCATTGTGATAGTGAATATGCATAATAGTAATAACATGTATATATAATAGTAATATTTGTGCATACATAATTGATGTCTACCTAATTAATTATAGTTTTTCACTAATAATTTATTATATTCAAAAAAATTTATCAAACATTCAATATTTACCTTATGCAAATTTTGCAAAAACTCGTCACTTTTACCATTAAATTTTCTTTTTTTACAATCACTAATGTTAATCGTTTTGGATTCACAAGAAAACTTGTTTCTGGGAATCGAAATATGGAAACAATAATAACGGAATTGAAAATCAACAAGAACACCAGTTTACGTGGTTCGGAGATGAATACTCCTACGTCCACGGGATCCGAGAGGATAGAGTTTTTTCACTAAGAAAGGAATTGGAAGTTACAAGTTACAATCACACAATCTCACAGAGGTTTGCACTCAAATTGATTATGTTACTTCTCTCAGCTGAGAAACCCTCTTTTATAGATACAGAGATTGGAAACGAACCTAGATTCGATTCAGTTGTAACAAACTCAATGTAAGGTTGTTATCCAGCTGGCTAACGACTTCAATAACCGTCTTAGTTGATTCAGTTAGAACCGCCATCGAATTAACTTCATTTTGGTGTACTTCGCGAATAACGGACTTCAAGATCAGATGACAAGGCCTCCTCTGGTTCTGGTCACTTACACCAGATGACCTCTGGTCTCAGACCTCCTCTGATAGACTCCTTTGATGTCTCATCTCCCAGACTCATCTGACCAGACCTCACCTGATGGACCTCCTCTGAAAGCTCTTTTGCCTGACTCCTCTGGTCAGGCTTCTCTAGTAGACCTCATCTGTCAGACCTCATCTGGTCCAACTCCTCTGGTACCCCAAATTTACTAATCTCTCACGGCTAACACTTTACCAACATAGCTTCCTATGAATTAAGCTCAGCAGATTACATACTTCACATATGACCCTTCACAACTAAATTAGATAACTTTTTCAAAACATAATTTTTCTCAACACACACTTAGCTGCAAGGGGCGAAAATCAAATCCAAAGTACCAAATTTAATTATACATTGGTTCAACACTGTGTTACGTCAAATTCAAAGTACAACAATAATCTTAATTAATTAATTCAAGAAGTGGATCCTTGTAAAGAGAACCACTAATAAAATTCCTCCTCCATGAGAAGAAGTCCATAAACTTGCTCGTTCAAGGTGTTTGTGTATGAAAATTTTGGAATGGGTCATGTGGTACCACTTTTGACACACAAATCTTGCCCTAAAATAAATATCTTGAGCCGAGAGACGCAACATAATTTCAAACAATAGTTCGTCTGGAATACACTCGAAGCTCGATCTAATCCTTTTGCAAGTACCCACCATCATCACCTGCATCAATGGAGAAAAAGTAGTATAGTGACAAACAAAGTATAAAGTAAAAATGGTTCATAATTTAATATTTTTCAGTGAAAAACAAATAGTACATGTAAACCAATGTCTTTTTATACATACTCTTAAAATAATACCCAAATTATTATACAAGCAATTCTACGTGAAACTCGAAGCAATGATACTATAAGAAAACAAAAAATTGCCTACAAATTAATAATTGCCTACGGATTTTTTTTATAAAAAAAATTCATAGTAAAATTGCCTACCATTTGCCTATAATTTTTTCTAAATATATAAGGACCTTTGTTCCTCAATTTATAAGCAAATTGCCTACAAAATCAATTTGCACTATGGAATGAAATTCCTAGACATTAATTACCTAGCAATTTGCCTACAAAAATTCGCCACAAATAGTTTGCCTACGAAAATTCCGCAAATTTCTTTGTAGGTAGAGAATGAAAATGCTTATATAATAAGAAATTTTTGTAGGTAATTTCCACTACGAATATTTTTTGTTGGAAATTTCTTAACCATATTGACAATTTCTGTAGACAAATTCATGTTTTCTTGTTGTATTCAATTGGCATCATATCAAATGATTAGAAAAATTGGCAAAACTTAGTGCGAAACAGCCTAACAGTTCAAAACTAGCACAAACGCCTACTATGTCCAATCTATATATATCCCTTCCCCAACAAGGTACACCCCAAAAAAAAAAAAAAAAAAAAAATATATATATATATATTGGTACACAGCTGAAAAATAGATGAAAGAAGCCGCCTCTTTTAATTTTCATTGGCGGCCTTCATTGTACCTTCAATTCTGTTGCAGCAATTAAAACTAAAATTAGTTTGGGCAATATTATGAATCATAACTAACCAAAATAAAAATTAGGAGTATTTAGCAATTGAAGAAATTCCCTGCCTTGAAATTAATATATAGCCAGAGGAGAAGAGATTAGAAAATAAATAAGTGTGTTTGGGCGTGAGGGCTTTAATGTGCCATGAGAGCAGAAAAGGTGAAAAGCTGAGAAGTGAGAAGAGCGTAAGTAATAAAGAAGAAGAATATTTAGGGTTTAGTATCCGATTAGGTGTTGATGAAATTATAATTTCATTAAATGAGAAAAATACAATAACAATAGAATTATGATCTAATTAAATCTTCTATTCCAAGAAGATATACGTTGTCAAGTGTTGGTAGCTTAAGTGGTTGAGACCACCACCTAAAATCTAGAGGTCTTGGATTCGAGACACGGAGAGGAAATTTATTTTCCTCTTGTGGTGGGGTGGTGTTCCCCTTTTGTGGTGGTTGCGGTTTCAGCTGCAGTGTGGTTGTGGTTCGGAGTTGCGGGTTCGGGTGGTCCCTCTCTTGTGATGATTGCGGTTTCGGTCTATAGCGAGATGAAAAGATGTTGTCATGTACCCGGTGGTCGAAGGAACCATTGTAATTGATTACCTTTCCAAAGAAAAAAAAAGATATACGTTAAATATTTCACAAATTCTAGCATGCACTCAAGTGTATAGCATGTATTAGGATTAAACTCAATTTTAATTTTTTTTTTATTAAATATACACAAACACACTTAACTGTATAATTTTTTGCAATTGGGTTAATACTGATTACTTCTTACGGTATTACTGATTTCTGATTGGGATATTCTTTTTCAAAATTTAAGTACATATCATGCACTCAAGTGCACACTAGAACTACTTTCGTTAAAAAAATGAGTATGTATAGACTATAGAGTGAAATTGGTTCATACATGAATTATTGAAGCGTATTAATTGCTTTCACCAAAGAGTATTATTTATTTTCATTGAAGATTATTAGTTGTTTTCATTGAAGAGTCTTAGTTTATTTATATAAATTATTATTTTTCTTCAGTAAAAGCAACTAATATTATTCAGTTAAAACAATTAATACCCTTCAACGATTCATGTATGAATTATTTTCACTCTATACTTTGTCCAAAAATATATATTAAATATTTTATTTAGATAAATTGATAATTGTATACACCAATTTATTGAAATTGATAATTGTATTCGTTACCAATTCACATTCATCAATTAAATTAAATTTTGGGTGACAAGTACTTAAAATAAAAGTTTAGTTTGGGACAATTTTATATATAATAAATGCATATTTTATATTACTGGTCAGAGTAACTCTTTTATGAACTTGGTGTATGATGCATTCACTCAACAGTTGATCATGTTTACACTATAAAGTTTGTTCCAATTAAACTGAAAAGCGTGGTTGCAGTACACTGAAAAATTTACACTAAAAACTGATTTTTAGTGTGATTTTTTCAGTGTAATTAAACAAACTTTTCAGTATAACATAACCAACTGTGAGTAAATGCACCGTACACTTGGTGCATATGAGAGTTTACCAATTGGTCAAATCAATTTGTCGTTAGGAAATTCAGTCAAAAAAAATAAAAAGATTACCATTAGGAAAGATATCAAAGTATAAAAGAACGCTATAATTAAGATATAAATAAAAATAAATTATAAACTAATGGTAATTTTTATTGATCACGTTCAATTTTTTTTTAATTTAAATTAATACCCTTATCACTGCATGATGTAATGTCTGATGTTACCCTGGGTTGTAGGGACGGATCCAGGATTCCGTCCCAAGAGGGGCGAAATGTAAAGAGAGTAAAAGAAAATTATTCAAAAGGGGCGAAGTGTAAAATTTATACGTATTTAAGATATTCATAAAAAAAAATTCTACATATATAGTATAGAATTTTGAATCCCTAGGGGGCGACCACTCCCCCTAAATCTGTCCCTGCTGGGTGATACAAATACAAAAACACAGATTTTTAACAAAATTTGGGTAATATACAAAGAGTTTAATTTTGGAGAGTTGAAACATGTTTTAAGGAATACGCTCTTTTCATTCACAAAATCTAGTCCCGTTAAATCACACAGTTTCTAGTGTGATTTACTGGAATACATTATGGAGTATTGTAAGTTCTAATTAAGAATAAAGAAATTGTTTATAGCAAGTATGTTTATAAATGAATATCACAATGCTCCATAATACCATTCGATATATCGTATTAAAAAATTTGCAATTTAACAGGATTCACGCACTTTTTTTACGTGTTTTAGCGACCGAGTTGTTTATTAATATTTGAAATGATAAAGTGACTTTTAAAAAGTGGTATGATAGATCTATCTCTTCTCTATTATAAAGTGATTTAAAATTTATTTTATAAGTTCAAATACTAACAAAAAATTATCTTGCTAAAACACGTGTAAATAATAAACGTGAAGAAAGATTCAGGACGGAGGGAGTAGTAAAATTGTTGATGAAAAGTGTAAGGGTATGTTTGTTTGGTATTCACCCGAATATACTTTGGACTTTGTGATCCACGATCTGTTCTAGTTTGGGATTTAAAATTTGTTTTCAAATCTCAAACTTAATCCATACCTATAAACCTATCGAATTTGATCTTATGCCCAGTGGTGGGTACAAACTTATATACCCATCGCGAATGTGATAATGACACGTAAACAAATTTAAGTAATTAATTAAAATAATAGTGGGGCCCCTACTTAAATTTGCTTAGGTGTCATTATCACATTCACGGTGGGCATATAAGTTTGTGCCCACCGATGGGCATAAAATCAAATCTGATAAACCTATTGCTATTTTTCACATAATTAAATACAATCACATCATCTTTTTTTTTTTATTATTGACTCAATCTCTCTCGTACTTTTCTCTTACACAATATAATAAAATAATACAACATCTATCACTAAAAAATATTGATTTGACATAAAGCAAAATCTCATCCTACTAAAATCCCAAAACAAACACACATCAATATTATTCATCAAGATTTTTACATCCTAAGATTTCAAAGTCATGATTTCCCCCGTACACCTAAATCCCAAAACAAACATATCCTAAGAGAAGTAAAAAAATAGAGATAGTAAGTGAAATGGTATAGAGTATGTGGAATGAATATAGTATTTAATTGAAAATGCTTTCTAAAAAAGAAAATGTTCAACTTAACATAAATGTTTAATTTAGCAAAATGTTAAACTTATCATGGACGAAGGGAGTATTTTACATTATCAGTGTAAATATATATAATTTCACAATTTTTTAACACCTAAATAAATATAAAGTCAAAACAAGAGGAATATCACCATAAAACATCACAAACTAGTCCATCACGAAAACACAAGTCTCTTTGAATTCAGGTATCCTGCTAAGATTTTTCTTTTTAATGCTTTAAATGTCTGATTTATAACAAACTCATCAGCTATTACAAAAACAATCACAAACTCCAACTTTTCAACAATCCAAAGCATATTTCCAACTTCTGGATCAACATTTTATCATGCATCATTTACATTTATTATATACAATGAGTTTAAATGTTAGCATGCTATGATTTACTCCTATAAAAGGGTAGATTGAGTTGTCGACACACGTTCTTCTCTGAGTAAGCATGTTCCTCCTTCCCCCTCTCACTCTCTCCCTCCTTACTAGAATCATTACTTGAATTAGATTTCAATTTTCGAATTTTCATCGGTGGGTATCTTTTTTCTCTGTAATTGTACGACCTTCTCTATATAAATTGTATGATCAATCTCTCTGTAGATTGGTATAAAATATCCTCTTCTATTTTGCTCCTTGTTAGATGAATTGATTTGGCATCTAAATCATGGTAAATAGGTTGGTTTGTGTTATATCCATCATTTTGATTTTAGTCAATATATTCCATAGTTTTAGATTATATAATCTTATTTGATTTTAGTCAATATTCCATAATTTTAGATTATATATTCTTAACTGATGTTAGTCAATATTCCATAATTGTAGATTATATATCCGTATAAAATTTCTGCTTGTGACGAGCAAGAAATTTCATGATAAAATGTATATATACCGTATAATTTTAGTCAATTTCATGAAATAATTTATTTTACAAAAATCGTATGACGAGTGAGAATTATGGATCCACTAATTCCTATTTTCGCTTATGTTATTCATTAGTGTTATTCGTTTTAGTGCCATATAGTAATTTGGATCGAAGGAAGATGAAATTTTGGATGTTGTTTAATATGTATACAATTTTTACATTGTTTAATGTTGTAAATCTTCATGATTCCATAGCATTATTCTGACTTTGAATATGTGATTTTTTTTGTTAGATCCGATGGGTCATAATAATTTTGTTGGTGAGATTCCTGTGGAGACGGATGGGATTCCTAATGCTCCTATTCCTGTGGAGAATCCCATGGATCCTGATGATGGGATACCTTCTTTTCATTAACAAAATACTAAGAGAGATGCATGCCTTCAAGTGTATTCATGAGTATAATCTCTCATTTTATTTTGCTCTCTCTTTTTGGTCTTATTTTTTATTTTGTTTATTGACTAGACATACAAAATGATAATTTTTATATGGAGTTAATCAAAAAATTACCCTCAAATTTAAGACTAACTTAGGTAACTATTTATATGTTAAATGAATTTTTCGTGTTATACATACAACTGGTGTTCTTTTATTTGTTATTTGTAGTCACGGATTCCACTGATTTGTTTTTACATCAAAAGACCCTATACAGCTTATAGAGCCCCAATTCCCCACCAACCCCTTGCCGCCCCCTGCTCACAAAGCAGGTGAATACTGCTTATCACCCTTACTATAATTATCTAAAATATACTCTACTTTTATCATAGTCCCAGGGGTGGCCCTAAGGGGCCTACCGTTATTCATAACTCATAAGAGTATTATATTTATTGATGAAAATATTTGGTAAGTTAAAAAGAATTTAATAAATATCTTATAAAGTTGCCAACAAAAAATTTATGATTTTTTTGGTCAAATGTACAAAAAAATTTGATCAAAGATATGTGTAACTAGAATGATTGTAAAAAAACTGATAAAAGTCTTAATAAGTTGTCAGCAATGAATTAATGAAAAGTTTTTGATAATGTAAAAAGAATTGATGAAAAGTCTTTAATTTGATAGTATTAACAAGGAATTAGTGAACCTTTAAAAAAAAAACAAGAAATTGGTGAAAAATCTTCATATTTGATGTTGATAAGTTGTAAAAAAAATGATGAGTTTCAAGAGCATCATTATTACAACAAATTACTCGTGCAAATATTATTAACGAATTTCCTTTTTAACATTGAAAATTCTTTAAACTATAAAAATATTTTAGATATTGATTCGACTGGTGTATCGTGTAAACAAAAAAAATAGTAGGTAACTTTATTGGTAAAGCAACACTTGAAATTCAATATAATGTTTAGGTAATTTTATATGTAACTTCAATTTGTGAACACTTCATTTTATAAATGAATTAGGAACTTTATGTATTGAAAAATACATGTTATAGCAAATTTACTATGAAGATGTTGTTTCTCAAAATACTAGATAAAATCATGTTACAATTTTTATTTTTTTCTATTTTTTTTGATATGTTATGTACGTAATTTTTTTTCGACAGGGCCTATTTTTCATATCCGTCACAGGCCAAAAGAATGACAGGGCCAACTGACTTGAAACGAAAATACTAACTTCTAGTAGTAGATTCCTCGCAAGCGTACGAGTTCACTGTAGTATGAATAAGTATAATGACCAAGTATATCGAACCCAAAGGATGAAGTGTATGCAAATAGATCCCTGAAGATCTACGCGTCGTAGTTAATATGAGTGAAATATTTTTGGTTTTTTTTGGAAATATTAACTGAGACTAAAATAAACTAATTAAACTAAAATACTAAAGAAGACGAATTAACTAAGGTTTGTGTTCAAGTAAGAGATGGTGATGCTCAGGATAAGAATCTCTACGTATACTAACGGAGCAGGTACATAATCAAAATAACCGTGACGCGCAAAAAATAACTTAAGTAAAAGAATGCAAGATGAAAGCTCAAGATTCTAAACCCTAATACTTTACCCTAACACTCGACTTCACTAATCCACTAACAAGTAATAGATTGTGCTTAATTAATGAGACCCAAATTTAACTAATGGTGATGCGGCCGTCCTCCATAGCTAAACCGGCAAATTAATCAACCCCTTCTAAACCCTCAAGTTAAGTCTACTAGTTGTTAAAGAGTGATGCAGTCGTCCTCTCCCTAACACGTTCGTACGAAATTCAAAGGAAAAGTTAAGATTGATTTTAAGAATTCATTAATGAAGAGAATTAAAATATAACGTCACGAATTACCCTAATTACGTACCCACAACCTACTTCAACGAGTTCATCCTACCCCAAGCATGCAAGAGTTTCAGCCGGTCATGGTTATAACGATAACAAAAGCAATTGACGAAGTAACGAACATAAACATGATGAATTAAAGTGAAAAACTAAAAAGCATGAACTAGGGTTTTGAAATAAAATAATTCTAAGAACTTGTTGGTGAACGAATCTAATCGGGAGGATTAGTGGCTGTTTTAATCCGTTTTTACGTCACCAATCAATAACGTGTGATTGATTACCACCGTAAATGGTAAAACGAGTCTTGGGTTAACGAATTCGGGTAAAACGAAGATCGGAATTTAAATTATTTCGTATATGTGTAAGTTTGGGTGTATTTGTGTGTATTTTTAGTCTGAAATTCGAAAATTACATGGATAAGCTGGAGAGCAACTATTTATAGAGACTAGCAAGCATGAGGTGTCTAAGACTCTTGGTCTCCCTAGTCTGCATGCTTGACATGTGTCCCTTTGATCTTATCTAAGCTGAACCTTAGTTACAAAGTTTTCTTTGGTCTTATCTCGGACTCATTGTTGTTCGCCTAGGTCGGCTTAATTGATCTTATTGATTCTCCAACTGAAAGTTGTTCGCCTCTTGAGGTTGTACTTTGGAAGTTGCTCGCCTTATGGCTTTGTTCAGCTTGGCTTTGGGATCTTTGTCCTTTGTTCACTTGTACACACCTCCTTGGCTATTTATTGTATTATACTTTGACCAAGTTGTTCGTCATGGATGACTTCACAGTTGGCTCATTCTTGGTCCCGGGCCTTAATACCTGTTCGCCCATTAGTTGTTCGTCGGGAGAGTTGTTCGTCACTTCATACACCTCCCAGGTTGGTTAATGCGCCCAAATAGTGATTTTCTTTGTTTTAGACTTCAATAATTGTTCGCTCCAGATTTAGATGATGTTCGCCTATCAACAATTGCCCCCTATCCTGACTAGATGTTGCATCAGACGAATAATTTTGTGGCGAGCAACTGTAGTTAGGATATCGTCTTGGCCAAGATTTGGACGAACAGCATCTCTGTGACGAGCAATGTTGAAATAACCGTTTCGTCTTCCCATGATCTGGGGAGATCACGAAGATGATGCCAGCGCAATGATTGCGCGCCGCACACGCGCGAGCAGCCCCCAAGGCCACGC
The DNA here is from genome assembly GCA_947034835.1 of Ballota nigra. Classification (NCBI taxonomy): domain Eukaryota; kingdom Viridiplantae; phylum Streptophyta; class Magnoliopsida; order Lamiales; family Lamiaceae; genus Ballota; species Ballota nigra. The sequence goes on from OX344726.1 coordinate 9,259,419, forward strand.
GCCCCTATAATTGTTTATAGGTCCTTCATCTTCTAGCTTAGCTCGGAATTTACCCCGCCTTCTTCCAGTTGAGCCCCAGAACTTTCGGAAAATTATGCCCTGGACCCCGTTTTTGTTTGGGGTATAAATAGTGGGAAAACTGAAATTTTTCCCACTTTTCCCCCTCTTGCAACAGTGCTCCGGTGAATCCTTCCTTCCTCCGGCGATTCCAAGCTTCTCCGGCATCTATTCTTCCAGTGTTTGGCTTCCCATCCTCGAAACAAGGTAGTTATCCTCTTATTTCTTTTCTTTTCTTTACTTTTTCTCTCGAAAACGCCATCGCCGCCGTGTGGGTTCGAGCGCCATCGTCTCCTCCGAGATAGCGCCGCCGTCTGCAACTCTTTCTACCGCCGCCTGGATTTTTCTTCCTCTTCTATGTCTTCGCACTCGAGCAACAAGACTGAGGAGACTTTAGACCCACTCTTTCCAGTCGCGATCCCCGTCGACCAACCTCCCTTCGAGATTTCCTCGGCGTCGGATCTTCACGTGGATTCAGTGGTTCGCTCTGTGGAGGACACCGGTGTGGGCCCATCTGGGAGAGAATTAACAGTTGTGGCGAACAACAATCGGGACGAAGGTTCTTCGTCTTCCGCCGAATCTGAAGATCCAGATCTTAACGAGCTCACTCACGAGTTTCTGGAGGGTATCAATTTTCCATCCCCAAGGATGCGGGAAAGTGAGATCCCGGCTGGGGTTGCTCGCCTATTCGAATGGCGAGCATATGCTGAAAGGTATGCGAACAGCTTTCCTCGTCCACAAAGACAAATAATGGACAAGGTGAAGACTGATTACCAGGCGAGCAAGATCAAGAGTGTTGTTCGCGAAGATGAACTGGATACTATCCGGAAGGACTATAAGATCCCATATGATATTCATATGTGGGCACCTCAGAGGAAGGAAAGAGCTGATCGCCCACCTCCAGGGTGCACGGCGATCAACATCCACACCTTGATTGCTGGGCTGAAGTTACCTCTTCCACTTGTTGTTGGTCGATTCCTAGAGGCGACCAACTTGGCTATCACTCAAATTACCCCAATTGGGTGGATGAACCTTTTAGGCTCTATGTGCCTGTTCGCTTTGGAGGGGTACGTTGATCAGATCACTGCGGAAGAGATCAACTACCTGATGACAATCACAAGTTGCCCCCGAGGAGAAGATGGCTATCACTACCTCAAGGCCAGGACTGGGTTGAAAATGGTGGAAGAGGTGCCGAACAAGATTCGTGATTGGAAACAGCACTTCTTCTGGATTGGGGGTGATTGGCGAGCATCTTCTGGTCCACACGGCGGCCCTGGACGAATAAATTCTCCAGCAGCCTATGGAAAACTGAAACGTAAGTTCAATTCTTGCTCGCCTTTGGAGAGTTGTTCTAATTTAACTTTTTTTTGTTTGTTCGCAGGCCCTCGTCTACCCAAGTGGAATTCGGAAGAAGAGTTGAGCTCCGAGTTTCTGTTTACATCGTGCCTGGTCGGCCTCCGTAATCGAGCAGATAGAACTATTGACTATCTTTGCCGATCAAGGTGTCAAAAAGCTGCTCGCCTCTTGACCTATCCTCACCACCTGGAGGCTCAAGCTGAGGTGCCCCCAGGTATGAAGATTTCTAACTTCCGGTTCAAATGTTTTGTTCGTCAATGTTTTGTTTAACTTGCTCGCCTAATATTATATTATTTTTTTTTTCTTTTTTTTTTTTTTAGCCGAGCAAGTAACAGTTGCCGTCCCTCCAAGCTACGCTCTTCTCGAGCAAAGGGTCCTTGAAATGGGGCCACCAAGAGGGAAGAAAAGAAGAGGTGACCCTCCCCAAGCTGTGCTCGCCATGTCGAACAAGCCTGAGGGGGCCAAAGTTCCAAGACCGGCTGCCCCCCCAGTTCAAATTCGGTCTCCTCCCGTCTCCCCACCTCGTGGTGGTAAGCGCCTTAAGAAGGCAGATGGGACCCCACTGGCCGGAGATGTCCCCGGCAAGGGGAAAGAAAAGGTGGGCGAAAGTTATGCTCGCCACGAAGAGGATGTTATAAGGCGTTCTTCTGGGGAGCCCACGGAAAAGTCGGGAAAAGCGAGCAAAGATGTAGGCTCACTCCGTGGCCCAGAAGATCTTACATTCCTAGGGTGGGATGATCGGAAGTTTGCCGAGTAAGTATCTATCCTCTCTTGCCGAACAACTTTCATCCATTTTTTTTTTATTTTTCTAAGTATCAATTGCTTTTTTGTTTGCAGATACCGTGCCGATGATTATCCCGGCCGAGCAAGTGTTGTACATCAGTACGCTTGCTCGAAGACTCCCGTAAACATAAGGGAGATTCCTGGCGAACATGTTCGCAAGGCGACGGAGTTGGTCGCCCGGGCCTGGACGCGTCCTCTGGACAAGGCCATCCTTCAGCAGGGGCAAATGGACAATCTCCATCTCTCGATGATGCTCGTCGCCAACGGCCTTGTTACTGCTCAGAGGGCAATCACCCAAGTTGCCGAGCAAGAAAAGTCTGCTCGCCAATATGCGAATACTGCTCGGCAGCTTACTGAAGAAAAGGATGGCCTGGTGAGCCAATACGAGGCCAAGATTGCTCGCCTTAACAACCAGATCAATGTTTACATTGATGCTGAGCACAAGCGCCTTGAAGAGATTCAGGCCATGTCCAAAGAGCTGAAGGATAAAGAGGCCCTGCTTGGGGACAAGGAGATTTTGCTCGGTGAGGGAGAGAAGAGGTTGACTTCGGCCGAACAAAGAATTGCTGAGCTTGAGGCGGAGAATGCTCGTCTCCGGGAAGTAGAAGCCAACCTCTTCACCCGTGAGCAACTTGAAGAGGAGGTTCAAACTCGTACCGGCCCCATCTCCAACCTTGGATATATTTGTGCCTACGCGGACAGCATCCGTACGGCTGATGCCTATGATTACAAGAAGATGGTGGAGGAGATGGCTAAGGATTTGAATGAGTTCCTCGAGAACTATCCTCCGCCGAACAACGTTAAAATCCAATTGGCGGATTTGGCTGTGCTAGGGGTTAAACTGGATAAACTCGACCCCAGCATCACCATCACTCATCCTCCACCAATTGTTGATGATGGCGAGCAAGGAGATGAGCCGGCTGCCGCGGACGAGCAAATTGCTAAAGAGGCGGAGGATAAGGCAGCTGAAGACCTTGCTCGAGACATGATTGTCGACCCTCCTGCCGAGCAACCTCAAGATCTTCCTCCCGCCGAACAGCAGTAGTCTTAGGACTTAGCTTTTTTCTTTTCTTCTTTGTAATAGTTGTTCGCTCTTTTTTGTAGTACTTGTAATGGCTGCTTCCAGCTTGTACTATTTTTTAGGCTTAATGCCTTTGATTAATGGAACGTCTTTCTTATATTCGCTCATTTTCTTATATATGTTAATTGCCTTTACAATTATAACATATAGTGTTGGGCTTTTGTTCGAATTGAACTTTGCCTTTAGTGGAATCAGGGTTTAGCCTTAGGTTCTGTTCATTTTAAAAAACGAACAACCTTTAAGTGGCTTTGGTCCTTAGGTTCTGTTCATTTGTAAAACGAACAACCTTTGAATGGACTTGTACCTCGAGCTTTTGGACTTTTCCTCTTTTGACGAACAACTATTATATTTACATTGCAAAATAATTACAAGTGTTATAAGACTGTCCATCACTATTATATACAATCTGACGAACAACTTTAAACACAAACTAAAACTTGCTCGCTTATAATATTTTGCCGAGCAACTCTATCTATAAAACCAAAAGCACTAGCACCAGACTATACAACGTGCCGAGCAACTTTTGAATCTATATTTGAGAAAATTTTAAAAAATTAGGCAAGTTTTTAGCTGCCTTCTTAGCCTTCCTTCAACTCATACGCATCCCTTGCCCCCGAAGACATTTGTTCGCCCAACTTTATTGATAGTACTTCTTTAGATGCACGGCATTCCAGGAGTATTGGGCCAACTTGCCTTCCATGTCTTCAATATCGTACACGCCATTGACGTATTTTTCTGTTATACGATACGGGCCCTCCCAAGTTGGTCCCAATACGCCTGGAGGTTGGGCGAGCAACTTTCTTAGAACCAAATCTCCAACTCTGAATTCCCTAACTTTTACATGGGAATTATAGTAACGTTCTGCTCGCTGCTTGTATGTGGCATTTTTTAGCTCTGCATTCAATCTTTTTTCTTCGAGCAAATCCAATTCAGCATTTAGAGCAGAGTTGTTCGCCTGTTCATCAAAGTTGGTCGTCCTAAATGTAGTGGCCTTTAACTCAATTGGTATTACAGCCTCTGTCCCGAAAGCCATTGCAAAGGGTGTTTCTCCGGTGCTTGACCTGGGAGAAACTCTGTATGCCCATAAGACTTCCGGAAGTTCTGTAGACCAACTGCTTTTACTCTCCGCCAGTCGCACTTTTAATGTATGCTTTATGATTTTATTTACAGCTTCAATTTGTCCATTCGACTGGGGGTGATAAGGTGTGGAGTAATGTTTCTTGATTCCCCACTTCGTACAGAATTCTCTTAACTCTTGTCCATCAAATTGTGGACCATTGTCTGTCACGATTGCTTGTGGAACTCCAAAACGACAGACAATGTTCTTCCAAATAAAGTTGATCATCTTCTGCTGTGTTATATTCATCATGGCCTCTGCTTCCGCCCATTTTGTGTAATAATCGACTGCCACGACGGCGAATCGAACATTTCCAACTCCAGCCGGGAGAGGACCAATGATGTCCATCCCCCATCTTGCAAAAGGCCATGGGCTGTATACTGACACAAGTTCCTGAGCCGGGGTGTGGATGCCTGGGGCAAAAATCTGACATTGATGGCAAGTTTTGGCTTTTTTGATTGCATCTTGACGTAAGGTCGGCCAATAATAGCCTTGTCTGATTGTCTTGTATGCCAAAGCTTGCCCCCCAGTATGATTTCCACATACTCCAGCATGTATCTCTTCAAGTACTGCTTGCCCTTGCCCCCTAGGCAAACACTTGAGAAGTGGGATTGATATTCCCCTTTTGTAGAGTTGCTCGCCCACCAGAGTATATCTGGCGGCTCGCTTTATTAGCTTGGCAGCTTCAAAAGGGTTGTTTGGTTTTTTCCCATTTTTCAAGTATTTGACTATACTTGTTCTCCAGTCTTCTTCTTCACTGGTTTGATCGTCGAGTTGATTGACATTATAACTTACTGTTGATGGATCTTTCATCTTTGTAACTATAATATCTGCCAACTCTATGGGGCCTTCACTTGTTGCTAGTCGGGCAAGTGCGTCTGCTTGAGTGTTGCTCGTCCTTGGAATTTGCTGTATGAAGACTTGCTGCAACATGGACATCAGGTGAGCAACAATCCGTTGATACTCGATCATGTGATCATCTTTTGCTTCGTATTCACCTCGGACTTGGTTCACGATCAATTGTGAATCGCCAAATATTTGCAAGCGTCTGACACCAACTGCGAGGGATAGGTGGAGACCAGCGATAAGAGCTTGATACTCAGCTTCGTTGTTGGTTGCCATGAAACCAAATCTGATTGCCGAGGTGAATACTTGTCTGTTTGGACTTATTAATACTACTCCTGCCCCCGAGGCTATGTTGGTTGATGATCCATCCACATAGAGATGCCAAGGATGATCAAGTCCTCTCGTCGGATCTGGTGGGAAAGTTAATTCGACTATAAAGTCGGCTAATGCTTGCCCTTTGATCGCTGTTCGAGGAGCATAGGTCACCCCGAATTGGCTAATCTCCAGTGACCATCTTAAAAGACGACCTGCAGTGTCGGGGCAATGGAGAATTTGCCTGAGCGGGAAAGTTGTTAGAACTTCGACTTGATGGTAAAAAAAGTATGGTCGTAACTTTCTCACGCTCATAACCAAAGCATACGCCAGCTTTTCGGTTGGGGCATATTTGATCTCTGCTTCGTGTAAAGCTTGGCTGACGTAATAGATTGGTTGATGGAACTTGCCGTCCTCCCGCACCAAAACAGAACTGATGGCAACTTCTGATGCGGCTAAGTATAGAAAGAACTTTTCTCCTGGGATTGGTTTTGATAGGATTTTGACATCTCCCAGGTAGTCTTTAAGTTGATCGAAAGCCGCTTGGCAGTTGTTAGTCCATGCAAACTTCCCTTTTTTGACGGCCTCGAAGAATGGACGACACTTGTCCCCCGACCTGGATATGAACCGATTCAATGCTGCTAGGCACCCGGTGAGTCTTTGCACTTCTTTCACCGAACGTGGTGGTTGCATATCCATGATGGCTTTAACTTTTGATGGGTTGGCCTCAATTCCCCGCTGGCTAACAAGATGACCCAAGAATTTTCCTGAGTGAACTCCAAAGCTGCTTTTCTTTGGATTCAACTTCATGTTATAGTGTCGAAGAATTTCGAACACTTGAGTCAGATGTTGAAGATGGTCTTCCTTCTTGGGACTTTTGACTACGATATCGTCTACATAGACTTCAACCGTATCTCCAATTTGTTGATCAAACATCTTGTTCACCAGTCTTTGATATGTTGCTCCAGCATTTATGAGGCCGAACGGCATTCTCTTCCAACACAGCAAGTTTTTGTTAGTATAAAAAGCTGTGCTTTCTTGATCGTCAGGATGCATTGGGATTTGATGATACCCTGCAAAAGCATCCATGAATGTTAGCATTTCGTGACCCGCAGTGCTGTCCACCAATTGATCGATGTGCGGGAGAGGAAAGTTGTCCTTCGGGCATGCTGCATTCAGATCTGTAAAGTCTATGCATAGCCTCCAGGTCCCGTTTGGTTTCCTCACGAGTACTGGGTTTGCTACCCATTGTGGACAGAGTGCTTGTCGAATGAGATCATTGTCTAGCAACTTTTTAACTTCTTCATTCAAGGCTTGGTATTTATCCGGGCCGTACTTCCTTCGTTTTTGATGGACGGGCTTTCTTGCTTGATTTATGTTCAGCTTGTGGCAAGCATGTTTCGGGTCTATCCCTACCATATCCGCATGAGACCAAGCGAAGACATCTAGATTCTTGGTGAGGAACTCTTTCATTCGGGATCTGTAAGGCTCTGGGAGCTCAGATCCTATGAATAATTCAAGATCCTCGTTGTTGGGATTAACTTTGAATGCCTCCAGCTCTTCGACTGGAGTTGCTCGTCGTTTTTGTCCCTTCCAACGGGGATCAAGTATGGGTTCCTCAGGGTTGGAATCATTTTCGATGTCCATCGGCTCTGCCCCCAGGCGGGGTTCAAGATCATCAGTTGGCTCCGTCCCATTGTTGTTCGTTTGTACTTGGCCCTCCAAGTCCTCCACTGAAGGTTGTTCGTCATCACCCCTTTGTTGTTCGTCAGATGGAGGTTCCTCGCGGGTGGTAACGAGTTGTTCGTCCAACACTTGCTCGTTCAAGTGCTGTTCGTCCGCATCCATGTGGTCGTCTATGTCCATCATATTGTTTAGTATTGATGGTTCGTCGATGGGATAACTTGTTGCTTCCATCATGGATATTTGTACAAATTTTGCTCGTAGCTGTTGAACGCATTCTCGTGCTCTCCGTTGGTCTCCCTTAATTGTGCCTGTTCCACTGGCTGTTGGAAATTTCAAACAATAGTGGTAAGTGGAACACGCAGCTTTAAATTCATTAAGAAAAGGTCGGCCAAGAAACCCGTTATAGGTCGACTCCTGGTCTACAACCAAGAAATCTACCATTCTTGTTATATTTCTTTCGGGTTCATTGGCCGTTACAAGTTGTACAGCTAATGTTACAATTCCCAACGGTGTTGTCACAGCATTTCCGAAGCCTATAATTCTATGTGTTGTATTCCGAACATAACCCGAATAATCTCCCAGATTATCGAGGGTCTTCTTGAATAAGATGTTCGTGTAGGCTCCGGTGTCCACCAACAGTCTGTGGACTCTGGTCCCCATAATCTTGGCACAGATTACGAGCGAATCATTGTGTGGAGTTAAGACGCCTTCAAGGTCTTTTTCGGTGAAAGTTAATTCCGCCGTTTGCATGATAGACGGCTTAACTCCCATCTCTTGTACTTGGCCAATCGCTCGTAGCTCCGCTTTCCTCTTCCGGTTAGAGTCAGGTGGTTGTCCATCAAAACACCCTCCTGCGGGACCTGCGGGTTCCATCATGAACAGGTCTTCTAAAGGTTGAGCCGGCATACTGGGAACTGGTCGTCCGGGTTTGTTGTTTCTCTGAGGTTGACCATCCTCTTCATCTTCTGAGTTGTTCTCCCGAGCTCTTTTCCCAGGTTGCCTTTTAACGAAATCGGAGAGCTTTCCCTCCTCATAAAATCGCCAGAGTTGCTTAAGCAAATCTCTACACTCACTTGTAAAATGCCCCACACTTTGATGGTAGGCACAATACTTGTTCGGGTTGAGTTTGCCAGTATCCTGGCGGATTTTACGTGGTGGGGAAAGCAACTCTTTCTCCTTTACGCTTTCATACACAGTATCAACTGATACTGTCAATACTTGGTTCAATTTTTCTTTCAAATCCGATCCTTCGGTGAATGCTTTCATATTTTTTGGGACCCTGTAACTTGTCCCGACGGGCTTTTTGTTATTCTCCTTAGGATCAGCTTTGTTCTCCCCTAAATTTGTCTGTAGGGCCTCGTGCATGGAAACGAAAATGCCAGCTTGGTTTCTGAACTCGGCATAAGTCTTTGGGCACTTCAGACGTACCTCCTTCCATAACTTTGACCCTTTTTTCAATCCGGCCATCACAGCGACGATCTTTGTATCTTCGCTCACCGGTTCTCCTTCTAGCAAAACTTTATCGAATCTTTCCATAAACGCCCGGTCAGTTTCATCATCATTTTGCCTCAAATCTGATAGCCGGTGTTTTTGGGAAAGATACGACCCCGCCGTTGAAAAGTGAGAAAGAAATTCTTGACTTAGCTGGACGAACGAGTGGATTGATGCCGGCGGCATTGATGAAAACCACTTGTGAACCCGATCGCCCAATGTTAACGGAAAATTCCGGCATTGGGTGGCATCGCTGGCCCCCACGGAGACCATGTAATCCGTATACTTCGTTAAGTGGACCCGGGGGTCGGCGATGCCTTCATATTGAATGCTAGCCGGAAATTGAATCTTTTTCTGTATCGGGGCCTTCAAAATGTGAGCTGCCAAAGGTGAGGATGGCATGCTTGTCGTTCCCATCCCCCTCTGTTGGTCTAGTTGCCCCTGCATGTTCTCCACAGCCCTCCTTAGGCTTGATAATTCATCAAGAGGTGCCCCCTGACTTGGAGGCTGTTCGGCGAGCAAAGGCATTAACCTTTCTGCTCGTCGCAGTCCCTCGCTTGGAGTGGGCACTTCCTGGGCTTGCCTCCTAATGTTGTTCGCCGCATTTGGCCCTAGGCGCCTGAAGGCTGACTGGGTGAGTCTTTCATGGACTGATGGGCGAGGCTGTTCAAAAGTTGCTCGCCCATCTTCTGCTCCCCGGCGAGCAGCTTCTCGTTGATGGGGTTGGCTAAGTCTGTCCTGGGCACTGGAACGTGTTGTTCCATGGCTAGACATAGTTGTTCGTCCGCGACCAGACTCAGCCTGTACTTCTCTTTGGTCGACCACCTTGGCCTTTCCCTTATTTCGTCTGACTTGAGCACTATCAACTTCTCGTTGCTCGCCCCTGGTAGTCTTGGGCCTAACAACCTCTAGGGACTTGTCCCTTGGCCTTGCTTGTGTTGGCCTAACCTGCTCTTGTTGCCTCTGGAGGGCCTGGAGAGCAGCTATGGTTTTAGCCAACTCGTTGGGGTTGTTCGCCAAAGCCTCCATCTCAGGGGGGAGGTTATGTGTTATGGCTGTATGCTGTGACCTGTTCGCATGTCTTGGGTCACGGTCCTGGTGGTCGGCCGACGTGGCTCGGGTCTGAGATGCTCTCTTCGACAAACGTGATCCTTGGGTCTCTTTAGATTGAGGCATTTCAATTTAAATTATTTCTTAATTTTTAAATTGAAGAACACCAAGAACACCAAGAACACTCTTGTTTGTATCTCCAAATATTTCTTGAGATTTCCTTTGAATCTTCAAGTCTTCAACTTGAAGTTCTTGAGTAATCACACTAAACCGGAGGTTCGAACCCTCCTTCTAGCGCCAAATTGTTGGTGAACGAATCTAATCGGGAGGATTAGTGGTTGTTTTAATCCGTTTTTACGTCACCAATCAATAACGTGTGATTGATTACCACCGTAAATGGTAAAACGAGTCTTGGGTTAACGAATTCGGGTAAAACGAAGATCGGAATTTAAATTATTTCGTATATGTGTAAGTTTGGGTGTATTTGTGTGTATTTTTAGTCTGAAATTCGAAAATTACATGGATAAGCTGGAGAGCAACTATTTATAGAGACTAGCAAGCATGAGGTGTCTAAGACTCTTGGTCTCCCTAGTCTGCATGCTTGACATGTGTCCCTTTGATCTTATCTAAGCTGAACCTTAGTTACAAAGTTTTCTTTGGTCTTATCTCGGACTCATTGTTGTTCGCCTAGGTCGGCTTAATTGATCTTATTGATTCTCCAACTGAAAGTTGTTCGCCTCTTGAGGTTGTACTTTGGAAGTTGCTCGCCTTATGGCTTTGTTCAGCTTGGCTTTGGGATCTTTGTCCTTTGTTCACTTGTACACACCTCCTTGGCTATTTATTGTATTATACTTTGACCAAGTTGTTCGTCATGGATGACTTCACAGTTGGCTCATTCTTGGTCCCGGGCCTTAATACCTGTTCGCCCATTAGTTGTTCGTCGGGAGAGTTGTTCGTCACTTCATACACCTCCCAGGTTGGTTAATGCGCCCAAATAGTGATTTTCTTTGTTTTACACTTCAATAATTGTTCGCTCCAGATTTAGATGATGTTCGCCTATCAACAGAACTGAAATTAATTAATAAAACGAAGTCTAAAAGAAATAACGAACAAAGGTTTTACGAAACGAAATTAAAAAGTATAAACTCGGACTATGAATTCGTAAAGAAAAACCTCAAAATGTAAAAGTAAAGCTTGCTCGTTCCTTCTCCTCTTTCTCTCTCTAAAAACTAAGTCTAAAAGTGATTTGGTATGTGATTATTCTGTGTGTGATCTTCTCAAAACATGTTCGGGGAGGTATATATAAGCAACGGGTCCAGTTGGGGTCGTATGGGCCAAAAAACGCGCTTGCTCGTGCACTGCTCGTGCACTAGTGCACGAGCACCTTCAACTCGAGCACACTAAATCATCAGAGAGCCAAAACTGCGACCAGCCTAGCTCGTGCACTAGTGCACGACTGCCTCTCTTGCTCGTGCGCTATGCACGAGTACTCGTGCACTTGTGCACGTCCAGCTTCAACTCGTGCGCCTTGCACGGCCACTCGAGCGCTAGTGCTCGAGCTCCTCTCGCTTGTGCACTCCAATGATACTTTTACTCCTTCGAACTAGTACTTTTCGTATTTCTTCGATATCTTCTCATCCGGACATCCGTTTGAGTCGATTCAAAGTCCTACGAACTCCTCTTTTCGCCCTCTATCCATCTATGATCATCAAAGAGACAAATTCATTAATTTATGAAAATGATACTCAAATGACTCTAAATACTCAACAAAATCAACCAAAATTATGGCATTTCGAGTGACGAACCCCCCCCCCCCCCCCCAAACTTACCATGTTGCTTGTTCTCAAGCAACGAAATAATAAGTCAAGTGAAATTGTTAGGAATGAGTCAACAAATCAAATCATGCAAGCAAATGAATTCGAGCTTCAAAGATCAATCACAAGTATACTCACAAATCTTTCATCATCATACGCATGCAACAACAGCGAAAATCACCAAAATCAAATATGGATGTGCACTCAACGATGCGTTTCAATCCCTCACAAGTGTGTATCAATGATAAAGGGACTCACTCAATCAATCAATCACACATATTGGCAGCCATAGGCTTGTAAGCACTCTTAACTCCGACTATACTCTAGAAATCAATGCCGAATCAAAAAGGACTTTTCTCAAGGTTGTAATGTAGGCTCTTTAGACAGGTGGGATCACAATATGGTAAAGTGACTCAAGTGAATGGAGAATAGAAAATCAAACTTCGGTACTTCGAGATTAGGAACAGAATACTTCAAACATTCTCAATCAACACACTTTCAATTCCAACACTCTCAACACTTCAATTTTTTTTTCTTTCTCACTCTTTTCGCTTTTCTCTATCACTTCATCATTTTTTTTTTCACAAACACATGAGCTCATTTTTTTCTTTTTTTGCTCATTCTCAATTTTTTCTCTTTTTCCCACAACTCATAACTTCATCACACCTTCTTCTCATACTCACTCAACAACAACATTTTCCTTTTTCAACTCAATTCAATCCCTTCACATTCACACTTTTCATATTCTCCACTCAAGTTGGGACAAAAAGGCTTAGGAACTTGGAATAGTGTTTAAATGTGCTATCAAATAAAATAGGCTAAGGCTCAAACGGGCTAACAAGGGACTCAATGTCATTGGTAGGGAAATTTTTTGGCTAAGTGACTCATTCAAAACAAAGATGGCCTAAGATCATTTTCGCTTATGTTATTCATTAGTGTTATTCGTTTTAGTGCCATATAGTAATTTGGACCGAAGGAAGATGAAATTTTGGATGTTGTTTAATATGTATACAATTTTTACATTGTTTAATGTTGTAAATCTTCATGATTCCATAGCATTATTCTGACTTTGAATATGTGATTTTTTTTGTTAGATCCGATGGGTCATAATAATTTTGTTGGTGAGATTCCTGTGGAGACGGATGGGATTCCTAATGCTCCTATTCCTGTGGAGAATCCCATGGATCCTGATGATGGGATACCTTCTTTTCATTAACAAATTACTGAGAGAGATGCATGCCTTCAAGTGTATTCATGAGTATAATCTCTCATTTTATTTTGCTCTCTCTTTTTGGTCTTACTTTTTATTTTGTTTATTGACTAGACATACAAAATGATAATTTTTATATGGAGTTAATCAAAAAATTACCCTCAAATTTAAGACTAACTTAGGTAACTATTTATATGTTTAATGAATTTTTCGTGTTATACATACAACTGGTGTTCTTTTATTTGTTATTTGTAGTCACGGATTCCACTGATTTGTTTTTACATCAAAAGACCCTATACAGCTTATAGAGCCCCAATTCCCACCAACCCCTTGCCGCCCCCTGCTCACAAAGCAGGTGAATACTGCTTATCACCCTTACTATAATTATCTAAAATATACTCTACTTTTATCATAGTCCCAGGGGTGGCCCTAAGGGGCCTACCGTTATTCATAACTCATAAGAGTATTATATTTATTGATGAAAATATTTGGTAAGTTAAAAAGAATTTAATAAATATCTTATAAAGTTGTCAACAAAAAATTTATGATTTTTTTGGTCAAATGTTCAAAAAAATTTGATCAAAGATATGTGTAACTAGAATGATTGTAAAAAAACTGATAAAAGTCTTAATAAGTTGTCAGCAATTAATTAATGAAAAGTTTTTGATAATGTAAAAAGAATTGATGAAAAGTCTTTAATTTGATAGTATTAACAAGGAATTAGTGAACCTTTAAAAAAAAAACAAGAAATTAGTGAAAAATCTTCATATTTGATGTTGATAAGTTGTAAAAAAAATGATGAGTTTCAAGAGCATCATTATTACAACAAATTACTCGTGCAAATATTATTAACGAATTTCCTTTTTAACATTGAAAATTCTTTAAACTATAAAAATATTTTAGATATTGATTCGACTGGTGTATCGTGTAAACAAAAAAAATAATAGGTAACTTTATTGGTAAAGCAACACTTGAAATTCAATATAATGTTTAGGTAATTTTATATGTAACTTCAATTTGTGAACACTTCATTTTATAAATGAATTAGGAACTTTATGTATTGAAAAATACATGTTATAGCAAATTTACTATGAAGATGTTGTTTCTCAAAATACTAGATAAAATCATGTTACAATTTTTATTTTTTTCTATTTTTTTTGGATATGTTATGTACGTAATTTTTTTTCGACAGGGCCTATTTTTCATATCCGTCACAGGCCAAAAGAATGACAGGGCCAACTGACTTGAAACGAAAATACTAACTTCTACTAGTAGATTCCTCGCAAGCGTACGAGTTCACTGTAGTATGAATAAGTATAATGACCAAGTATATCGAACCCAAAGGATGAAGTGTATGCAAATAGATCCCTGAAGATCTACGCGTCGTAGTTAATATGAGTGAAATATTTTTGGTTTTTTTTGGAAATATTAACTGAGACTAAAATAAACTAATTAAACTAAAATACTAAAGAAGACGAATTAACTAAGGTTTGTGTTCAAGTAAGAGATGGTGATGCTCAGGATAAGAATCCCTACGTATACTAACGGAGCAGGTACACAATCAAAATAACCGTGACGCGCAAAAAATAACTTAAGTAAAAGAATGCAAGATGAAAGCTCAAGATTCTAAACCCTAATACTTTACCCTAACACTCGACTTCACTAATCCACTAACAAGTAATAGATTGTGCTTAATTAATGAGACCCAAATTTAACTAATGGTGATGCGGCCGTCCTCCATAGCTAAACCGGCAAATTAATCAACCCCTTCTAAACCCTCAAGTTAAGTCTACTAGTTGTTAAAGAGTGATGCAGTCGTCCTCTCCCTAACACGTTCGTACGAAATTCAAAGGAAAAGTTAAGATTGATTTTAAGAATTCATTAATGAAGAGAATTAAAATCTAACGTCACGAATTACCCTAATTACGTACCCACAACCTACTTCAACGAGTTCATCCTACCCCAAGCATGCAAGAGTTTCAGCCGGTCATGGTTATAACGATAACAAAAGCAATTGACGAAGTAACGAACATAAACATGATGAATTAAAGTGAAAAACTAAAAAGCATGAACTAGGGTTTTGAAATAAAATAATTCTAAGAACTGAAATTAATTAATAAAACGAAGTCTAAAAGAAATAACGAACAAAGGTTTTACGAAACAAAATTAAAAAGTATAAACTCGGACTATGAATTCGTAAAGAAAAACCTCAAAACGTAAAAGTAAAGCTTGCTCGTTCCTTCTCCTCTTTCTCTCTCTAAAAACTAAGTCTAAAAGTGATTTGGTATGTGATTATTCCGTGTGTGATCTTCTCAAAACATGTTCGGGGAGGTATATATAAGCAACGGGTCCAGTTGGGGTCGTATGGGCCAAAAAACGCGCTTGCTCGTGCACTGCTCGTGCACTAGTGCACGAGCACCTTCAACTCGAGCACACTAAATCATCAGAGAGCCAAAACTGCGACCAGCCTAGCTCGTGCACTAGTGCACGACTGCCTCTCTTGCTCGTGCGCTATGCACGAGTACTCGTGCACTTGTGCACGTCCAGCTTCAACTCGTGCGCCTTGCACGGCCACTCGAGCGCTAGTGCTCGAGCTCCTCTCGCTTGTGCACTCCAATGATACTTTTACTCCTTCGAACTAGTACTTTTCGTATTTCTTCGATATCTTCTCATCCGGACATCCGTTTGAGTCGATTCAAAGTCCTACGAACTCCTCTTTTCGCCCTCTATCCATCTATGATCATCAAAGAGACAAATTCATTAATTTATGAAAATGATACTCAAATGACTCTAAATACTCAACAAAATCAACCAAAATTATGGCATTTCGAGTGACGAATCATGATAATTTCACGCCTAATCAACCCCCCCCCCCCAAACTTACCATGTTGCTTGTTCTCAAGCAACGAAATAATAAGTCAAGTGAAATTGTTAGGAATGAGTCAACAAATCAAATCATGCAAGCAAATGAATTCGAGCTTCAAAGATCAATCACAAGTATACTCACAAATCTTTCATCATCATACGCATGCAACAACAGCGAAAATCACCAAAATCAAATATGGATGTGCACTCAACGATGCGTTTCAATCCCTCACAAGTGTGTATCAATGATAAAGGGACTCACTCAATCAATCAATCACACATATTGGCAGCCATAGGCTTGTAAGCACTCTTAACTCCGACTATACTCTAGAAATCAATGCCGAATCAAAAAGGACTTTTCTCAAGGTTGTAATGTAGGCTCTTTAGACAGGTGGGATCACAATATGGTAAAGTGACTCAAGTGAATGGAGAATAGAAAATCAAACTTCGGTACTTCGAGATTAGGAACAGAATACTTCAAACATTCTCAATCAACACACTTTCAATTCCAACACTCTCAACACTTCAATTTTTTTTTCTTTCTCACTCTTTTCGCTTTTCTCTATCACTTCATCATTTTTTTTTTCACAAACACATGAGCTCATTTTTTTCTTTTTTTGCTCATTCTCAATTTTTTCTCTTTTTCCCACAACTCATAACTTCATCACACCTTCTTCTCATACTCACTCAACAACAACATTTTCCTTTTTCAACTCAATTCAATCCCTTCACATTCACACTTTTCCTATTCTCCACTCAAGTTGGGACAAAAAGGCTTAGGAACTTGGAATAGTGTTTAAATGTGCTATCAAATAAAATAGGCTAAGGCTCAAACGGGCTAACAAGGGACTCAATGTCATTGGTAGGGAAATTTTTTGGCTAAGTGACTCATTCAAAACAAAGATGGCCTAAGATCATTTTCGCTTATCAAACTAGACACAATCAAGAAGCAAGAACACACACAAGTTCTAGCATCCTCTAAGGTGACGATCCACTCACAAACGAAGAGATCAAATCATGTATCAAAATCTCATAAGGCTCAAATCTCACGGTTTTCACATCCATGCTAGTCCTAGTGAGTTCTCACTCTCATCACACAAATACTCATAAAGAAAACTTGTAAGTATACTAGTTCTCTCTCAAATTCACTCTAACTCAAACACTCACACAAAAGAATTCTTAACTCAACCTCACAACTCAACTCTTCTCATCAAATCATACTCAAAGATAGCAATAAGTAAGCATAAGCTGATTGATAGACATGAAATAAGCAACAACGAATCAGATCAAAATCACCTCAAGGAGCATCTCAAGGCACCAAATAACCAAACACGCTCAAAGATAAGAAAGGGGTGCTCCGGTGCAATGTAACAAGAAACATAAAAAAAACTCCAACCCCCAATGCAAACCTCCCTCGAATAGCCAGATTTTGATCTACGTTCTGCGGGACGTGTTGAGAATTAGCAGCTGGTACGGGTACTTGTTGGGGTGGTGGTTGGTACACAGGTGGTTGATTGAAAACTGGAGGGTGAGGATACGGGTATGGTGGGTAAGGATAAGGTGGGTAAGGGTAGGGTGGATAGGGTAAGTTGTTTTGTGGTATGTTAGGATTTGGGTAAGCAGGGTTGTTATGAGGATTTTGGACCATGTTATGAGCTGGGCTATTTTGTTTCTGAGTACCCGGGTTTTGGCTCTGACTCTCTCCTAACGGATCTTGATTCTTACTGGTATTTCCATCAGTGTCGTCAACCCAGTTCAATGCCTGATTGAACTCATTCTCCACGTCATCCAACTCATTAGTGATGTCCATCTGTTCTTTCCCTCCGGCAGCGTTCATCCTTCGTATGAAGGCTCGGTTTCTTCTTGCTATTGTCTCAGGATCTGCAGGTAACCTCTCTTCGCTCGTATTGCCTTGCGAGCGTGTTCTCATAAACCTGAAACACTAACAAGAGAATCAAAACGCAACTGCCGAATATGTACGAAATACAAAAAAAACCAGAAAAGTAAAATCACTCACTACTAACTACTAAGCTATCGACAAGTCCTATTCAAAAAGCATACAACGCCATCCCCGGCAACGGCGCCATTGACTTGAAGTGATGATACTAACTTCTACTAGTCGCTTCCCCGCAAGCGAACGGGTTCACTGTAGTAAGAGTAAGTATAACGGCCAAGTATATCGAACCCACGAGATGGGATGTATGTGAATAGATCCCTAAAGATCTACGCATCGTAGCTAATATGAGTGTAATATTGTTTTTGGGTTTTTAAAAGATTAATTAAAACTACACTAAACTAATTAAACTAAAGAATTAAAGAAGCGAATTAACTAAGGGTTGTTTTCTAATGAGAGATGGTGATGCTTAGGATAGGAATCCCTACGTATACTAACGGAGCAGGTACATAATCAAAATAACCGTGACGCGCAAGAATTAACCTAAGTAAAAGAATGCAAGATGAAAGCTCAAGATTTTAAACTCTAATACTTTATCCTAACAATCGACTTCACTAATCCACTAACAAGTTAATAGATTGTGCTCAATTAATGCGACCCTAATTTAACTAAGGTGATGCGGTCGTCCTCCTTCGCTAAACTGGTATATGAATTAACCCTTCCTAAACCCTCTAGTTAAGTCTATTCGTTGTTAAAGAGTGATACGGTCGTCCTCTCTCTAACACTTTTCGAACGAAATTCAAAGGCAAAGTCAAGATTGATTTTAAGAATTCATTAATCTAGAGAATTAAAACCTAACATCACAAGTTACCTTAATTACGTACCCACAACCTACTTCTACGAGTTCATCCTACCCCAAGCATGCAAGGGTTTTAGCTAGACATAGGTTTTATGTAAACAAGAACAATTAAACAAGTAACGAACATGAACATGGTAATTATAACGAAGAAAAGATCGAACATAAACTAGGGTTTTAAGATATAAAAGAAGAAACTGAAATTAATTAAACAAAACGAAGTCTCAACGTATTTCAGAACAAAAGATAGGAAGAAACGAAACTAAAAAGTAAAATCGTGACGTGAACTCGTAAGAAAACCTCAAAAAAAATGTAAAAGTAAGCTTGCTCGTCTCTTCTCCTCTTCCTCTCTCTCAAAACTCAGTCTCCAAACGTAGTATGGTATCAAGTGGTGTCTAAAAACGTGTTCGGAAGGGGTATAAATAGGCAACGGGTCGAATCGGACTTTCACGGGCCAAAATCCACGACTTGCTCGAGTAGAGCTCGAGTAAATAGTGCTCGAGCAATGCAAGCTCGAGTGTTGAAATTGTTCAGAACCCGAAAAGTACTCGAGCCCCTTAGCTCGAGTAGATCTACTCGACCACCCTCAGCTCGAGTGCACTACTCGAGTGCTTGAGTAGTGTCTACTCGACCAGGCATGGATCGAGTGCTCTACTCGAGTGCTTGAGTAGTGTTTACTCGAGCACCTTCAGTTTGCGTACTCTAGTGACACTTTTGCTCGCTCGAACTAATACTCTTCGTATTTCTTCCATATCTTCTCATCCGGACATCTGTTTGAGTCGATTCAAAGTGCTACGAACTCCTCTTTTTGCCCTATATCCATCTATAAGCATCGAGGAGACAAATTCATTAGTTTATGAAAATGATACTCAAATGACTCTAAATACTCATATAAATCAATCAAAACAAGGGCATTTCGAGCCACGAATCATGACAATTTCACGCCTAATCAATATTCTTGTAGAAAAAGTGGCAGATGGTTTTGGAAATGAACTTGTATTGTATTCTGAGGATGTAGATGCAGGGGCTGGTGAGAAATTGGTAAATGAAGGGGTAGAAGGTGAGGCAGTAGAGGTTAATGATAGAGTGAATGAAATGATGGCTAGTGAGGAAGATGTTGAGTACATAGATTCTGATGATGATGATTTCCAAGGCAATGGGCTTAGTGAAGATGGCTTCTTAGATGATATTATGTTTGAGGAGAATGTGGATGCTGAAGCTGAGTCGGTAAGACTAGAGAATGATTTGCCAATTCCGGGATACACTGAAACTGATGAGGAAGATGAAGATCAACTAGACAATGAATCTGATTTTGAGAGCATTGCCTCTGATGAAGAAGATGATCTTGATGATGATTTTGAGAGGGTTAGCACACCTACTTTCAGGCCTTCACATATGGAGAATCCAAGCTTTTGCCTTGGACAGATATTTGCTACAAAGCAGTTATTAAGGGAGGCAGTTTACATGAATGGGGTGAAGACAGTGAGGAGCTTGAAGATCACCAAAAATGACAAAAGAAGGATGTATGCTAGGTGCTTGGGGGAAAACTGTGAGTGGGGTATAAATGCATTGATGGCTAAGGATATATTTGATGTCTAGGCTTCAAAAGAATAGGGGTAGATGTGAAAGAAGGTGGGAAGGCAGGGAAGTGTGTGGCAGGATAAGGACAATCATTTCAAAGAGGATTGAACTATCAAGTAATTATGTGCCAGTGAAATCAAGTGAATGGAAGTATGAGGTGACTGGATTCAATGGAACAAGGTAAACTTCACATTGATTTTCTTAGTATATGGTTTCTATTGATTTTGACTGACTTTTACTTCATTTGGTTTCTTAGGTTTGCAGAGTTGGAGTTATACGTGAAAGTATGCTTTTACTTTGTATAACTCGTGTATCAAACACTCGTTTTATGAGAATAATTCTTTTATCACATGTGCTTTAGTTATGATTGAATGTTGAATTTCTATTGCAAACCGTTCAATATATAGTACGTGTTACATTGTAGTTAATGTGGTGATACCCGATCACGGAAGACGACATTAACAGTTTACTTGTAACTAAACGTACATTTCACGACCTAGGTGGAATTGAACAATCCGCCGTGAAAGGTCGATGTGTAAGGCTCAGATTGGTCTGTTTTGACTAAGAGATTGCACTAGCACATTTAGTATGTGTTGAAGAGGTCCTACAGCGAGGATAAATTCTTCTGTTCTGAAAGGTGAAGAATTAGACCTCAGTGGTTGTTGATTTCTTAATCTCCGTCACTTAAGTAGGACCGTGTGTGCTTAATGGTTACTGCTTTGATTCATGTTGGGTGAGAATCATTGTGACTTCGAACTTTGTGTCTTGGGCAGTAATATTAATCATACGACGGTTGCTAAGATTTAATACGGAGAAACGCGTGCGAGTACGGCTCGTGTGATTAGTCCCCTTGGTGGGCTCAGAAGTTTTATTGTACCAAATCTTGCAAGTGAAGAATTAGTTTCTTCGGTACGAATAATAATGTTGAGTTGTCTTTACTCCAAGGTGAAATATATTAATTAATTTAGAGCTATTCAGATGCTCAATTAATTAATGGACTTGATAATCTTAAACGCGGGAAATAATAACTGGGAGCCCATATTATCGTAATATGGATTAAGATGGATAGTGCAATATTAATTTATTAGTGGTAATAATTAATATTAATGGGCTGAATTATATTGGGGCTCAATATTAAAATTCAGAAGTCCATTAGGAGGTCCAATCTTAATTCTCCTTAAGGCCCCTCAAGTAGCCCATTAAGTAGCCCAATAATGATAAGGTGATTAAAATAAAAAGAAAATAATATGCTGATTTTTCTATATGATTTTCGAAAATTGCATGTCTTGGAGAGAAAAGATTTTGTTGATTTTCTTGGAAAGATATTATGGAAGATATGTATTTTGAAATACAAGAATATCTCATATATTCAAGAAGATCCAAATCTTTGGATCTCTTCATAAGAATTTCGAAAATTATAAGGCATAATAAGAGAGTGAGATTTTTGTGGGATATTTTATTGTGGAGAAAAGAATATATGAGATATATTCAAGATTTCTTAGAGGCTAAGAAAATTTTTTCTCCAAGCCCAATAAATCACAAAATTTTGAATTAAGGATTTGTAACTTTTAAGTTTGTGATCCGCTTGAATGTATTTAAATGTATAGACCACCCCTCGTGGCGCATTTAAATGGTTTCGAGATGTTGGCTGATGCATGATTATATTGTTTTAAGGTTTCAATATAATTGATGTGATTGAATTATGTGATAATTTCATATTTTTCTAGATATTGATATGAATGTATGTTTTATTCTCATTTCATCATGTCGCAACCTTTTAATCCACTGTTTAATATACTTAAAGTTAATAAACTTTTTGGAGAGAATTATATCGATTGGAAATGTTTTTTTTAAATTTGTCCTTACTGCACGAAAACACAATTGGGTTATTTATGTTAATATACCCGGCAAGCCTAATGATAAGTCAAGCAATGGGAAGAGGCAGTTTATGATCGGAAGCGTGACAATGAATGAAGTGCATCATCTTGACATTTCTGTCTGAGGATTTGAGGCGCATTCATGAAGACATTGTATCCGCTGTTGAAATCATGGAACACCTTGAAGAGATGTTTTCACATCAGAATCCCATGACTAATCAGTTCACCAAACATGACTCGGTCAAGTTGGAAATGGTGGAAGGAACGCCCGTGAGGGAGTACGTTCTCGAGATAATGGCATACCTTAACAAGTTGGAAGTACTTGGTGCGGATTTTGATTGATTTCATATACCATTCCCTACCGAGAAGCTTTGAGTAGTTTCATCTGAACTGTAAGATGAATGAACGGACAAGTAGTTTGCCCGAGCTCTTGCAAGCTTTAGTTTCGGTGGAGGTGATAATGGAGCACCAGTCTAGTGCTATGGTGGCTAATGGTTCGTCTACCTCTTTTGGTCCCAAGGGAGGGAAAAAGAGGAAGAGAACCAAAGGCCGGATCCAAGCAAATCCAATTGTTGCGAAAGGCAAATGCAAAGGCAAGCATCGAAGGGGAAGTGTTTTAGTTGCGGTGAGAGAGGACAATGGAGGTCTGTCTGTTCCAAGCCTAAGAGGCTAGGAAAGTTAGGTAATTCACACACCTTAGTCGTCGAAACTTGTGAAGTGGCGTATGCTGTCTATTCGTGGATAGTGGATACGAGAGCTACTGATCACATTTGTTTCATGGGTTTAAGCTAACCCGACGACTTAACGGAAGTGAGATCCCCATCACATCGGGCAATGCTACGAGAGTGGCAGCTGAAGCAGTGGGAGAAGTGCGCCTATCTTGTGAAGATAGAGTTATGGTCTTGAGAGACGTTCCTCATGTTCCTAGTTTAGAAAGAACTCAACCTTCAGTTTCTAAACTGTTTGAATAGATACTCAGTTTCTTTTAATAAGGATGTTATTATTGCTTGAAACGATGAGTTTATCCGTTCCGAAACTTTAATGGATGATCTTTATACCATTATTTGGGCACACCACTCACAAAATTGAATCTAATAACACATCGATTATTTCGAGTAATAAAAGAAAGCGTTCTTCGGAGATGAACGAAACACTTCTATGGCATCTTAGACTAGGTCATATTAATCTAAAGTGGATAGAGAGATTGGTGAAAGACGGATCCTTGGAATCATTCCAAGTCGAACCGTTTCCAACTTGTGAATCCTGTTTAGAGGGTAAAATGACCAAGAGGGCATTTGGAGCCAAGGGGAATAGAACTACGGAAGTGTTAGAACTCGTTCATACCGATATGTGTGGTTCAATGACGATCATAGCAAGAAGAGGTATGAGTAATTTGATGATTACTCAAGATACGGATACATCTACCTTATGATGCATAGGGAAAGAAGTATCAAGTCTCTACGATTTGTTCGTGGAGGCGAATACCTTAGCAATGAATTCTTGAACTACCTATCGGAAGAAGGGATTGTATCCCTGTTGACCACATCGGGAACCCCTCAATAGAACGGTGTGGCGGAACGAAGGAGCCATAATCTTTTAGAAATAGTCAGATCCATGATGAGTTATTCGGATTTACCCAAGTCGTTTTGGGGTAACGCCTTGGAAACAATGACTTACATTCTAAACTTGGTGCCATCCAAATCGGTTCCTAAAACCCCAATGGAATTGTGGACCGGGCGCAAGCCCAGTCTAAGACACTTGCAGATTTAGGGTTGTCCGGCATACGTGCTAGACAAGGAAGCCGGTAAATTGGATCCATGTTCGGAATTAAGGTTGTTTATAGGATATCCCATGGGAACGAAAGGGCGTATATTCTATAGTCTCAAGGATTAAAAGACCGTGATTAGTTCGCACTTTAAATTCTTGGAGGAAGACTATATGAACAAAAGAAAGCCCAGAAGTGAGATTACCTTAGACAAGTTAAGAGGGCAAACTCCTATACCAAGTATACAAGATGATATACCACACGTCATACCTTCACAACCGGAACCCCGTCGTAGTGGGAGGATTGCAAGGCAAACCGAGAGATTCATGGGAATTGGAGAATCTTCGGATTTGATTCCCGGCGATGAATCAGACCCATGAACGTACGACGAGGCAATCCAAGACAAAGACGCGGAGGCGTGGCAAACCGCAATGGAAACCGAGGTGGGTTCGATGGATTATAATCAAGTGTGGGAGTTGGTTGATCCACCTAGTGGGGTAGAGCCCATTGGATGCAAGTGGGTGTACAAGAGGAAAAGAGGACCGGACGGAAGGGTAGAGACCTTCAAAGCAAAGCTTGTGGCCTGTGGCCTGTAGCTATGCTTAAGTCCATCCGTATTCTCTTGTCGATCGCTGCGCACTTAGATTACGAGATCTGGAAAATGGATGTCAAGGCAGCTTTCCTTAACGGAAGTCTTGATAGGATCTATATGCAACAGCCCAAAGGTTTCGTTGAAAAAGGCCAAGAGCATCTCGTATGCAAGCTTAAGAGATCCATTTATGGACTTAAGAAAGCGTCGCGTACTTGGAACCAGTGTTTTGATCAAGTTATTAAGTCTTACGGGTTTGTGATCAAAACAAGTTCGAAAGTTGTGGGTGTAAAAGGTGTGACGGAACTGCGGTGGTATCCTTAGTATTATACGTAGACGATATTCTGCTCATTGGAAACAATGTAAAGGTATTGTCAGACGTTAGGGTATGGCTGTCAAATCAGTTTGATATGAAGGACTTAGGGAAAGCCGGTCACATCCTTGGGATCAAGTTCACTCGAGATCACAAGAGGAGGATGTTGGGTTTATCGCAAGTTTCATACAAAGCCACTGTTTTGAAGCATTTCAGCATGCAAGATTCCATGAAAGGTTTTGTACCTTTTAGGCACGGAATCCATCTATCTAAAGAAATATGCCCTAAGACGCAAGTGGAGATAGATGACATGAAAGACGTTCCGTACGTTTCGGACGTAGGAAGTCTTATGTATGCAATGTTGTGAACGAGACCGGATATCTGCTTTGCCGTGGGCATGATGGCAAGATATCAAAGTAACCCCGGGAAAGCACATTAGATTGCAATTAAATGCGTTCTTTAGTTTCTGAAAAGAACTTGGTATAGAATGCTGATTTAACAATCAGACAATCTAATTCTCATGGGATACACGGACTCAAATTTCCAACAGACATAGACTCCAAAATACCTACCTCAGGTAGTGTGTTTTGCATGGGAGAAGGAGCCATGACATGGAGAAGCGATTTGCAGAAATGCATCGCAGATTCGACCATGGAAGCCGAATAAGTAGTTGCTTGTGAAGTAGCGAAAGAAGCGGTTTGGCTCAAGTACTTCTTAGTGGACTTGGACGTTGTTCCGAATTTGCCCGACAAGATAACTGTCTTTTGTGACAATGCCGGAGCAGTTGCAAATTCAAGGGAACCGAGAGCCCCCAAGGCCAGCAAACACATTGAAAGAAAACACCATCTTATACGAGAAATCGTTAAGAGGGGAGATAAAGAGGTGGCAAAGGTAAATGTCGGAGGACAACCTAGTATATCCATTCACAAAGGGTCTGCCTCTGAGTACATTCGAGAGACATGTGGATGGAATGGGAGTCAAGACTATTGCCAATCTACTTTAAGTATAAGTGGGAGGAATTATTAGGTTAGTGTAGGTTGACATGAGATGTCACGTAGAGCTACTACACTAAGACATGCGTGATGTATACTAAAAGCAGACTTTAAGTATAAGTGGGAGATTGTTGGAGTTATACGTGAAAGTATGCTTTTACTTTGTATAACTCGTGTATCAAACACTCGTTTTATGAGAATAATTCTTTTATCACATGTGCTTTAGTTATGATTGAATGTTGAATTTCTATTGTAAACCGTTCAATATATAGTACGTGTTACATTGTAGTTAATGTGGTGATACCCGATCACGAAAGACGACATTAACAGTTTACTTGTAACTAAACGTACATTTCACGACCTAGGTGGAATTGAACAATCCGCCGTGAAAGGTCGATGTGTAAGGCTCAGATTGGTCTGTTTTGACTAAGAGATTGCACTAGCACATTTAGTATGTGTTGAAGAGGTCCTACAGCGAGGATAAATTCTTCTGTTCTGAAAGGTGAAGAATTAGACCTCAGTGGTTGTTGATTTCTTAATCTCCGTCACTTAAGTAGGACCGTGTGTGCTTAATGGTTACTGCTTTGATTCATGTTGGGTGAGAATCATTGTGACTTCGAACTTTGTGTCTTGGGCAGTAATATTAATCATACGACGGTTGCTAAGATTTAATACGGAGAAACGCGTGCGAGTACGGCTCGTGTGATTAGTCCCCTTGGTGGGCTCAGAAGTTTTATTGTACCAAATCTTGCAAGTGAAGAATTAGTTTCTTCGGTACGAATAATAATGTTGAGTTGTCTTTACTCCAAGGTGAAATATATTAATTAATTTAGAGCTATTCAGATGCTCAATTAATTAATGGACTTGATAATCTTAAACGCGGGAAATAATAACCGGGAGCCCATATTATCGTAATATGGATTAAGATGGATAGTGCAATATTAATTTATTAGTGGTAATAATTAATATTAATGGGCTGAATTATATTGGGGCTCAATATTGAAATTCAGAAGTCCATTAGGAGGTCCAATCTTAATTCTCCTTAAGGCCCCTCAAGTAGCCCATTAAGTAGCCCAATAATGATAAGGTGATTAAAATAAAAAGAAAATAATATGCTGATTTTTCTATATGATTTTCGAAAATTGCATGTCTTGGAGAGAAAAGATTTTGTTGATTTTCTTGGAAAGATATTATGGAAGATATGTATTTTGAAATACAAGAATATCTCATATATTCAAGAAGATCCAAATCTTTGGATCTCTTCATAAGAATTTCGAAAATTATAAGGCATAATAAGAGAGTGAGATTTTTGTGGGATATTTTATTGTGGAGAAAAAAATATATGAGATATATTCAAGATTTCTTAGAGGCTAAGAAAAAATTTTCTCCAAGCCCAATAAATCACAAAATTTCGGCCACCCCTTGTTATAAATAGGGGATGATTATTTCATCCCCAAGTACATAATTCCATGTGTTGGAAAAATCAAGAAGCATAGATATTTTTCTTTTTCCTTAGTTTATTAAATTGCTTGAAAGCGTCTCCCACCGGCGATCAAGTGAGGTGAAAAGGGAAATACTTGAGAAGGCTTTGGGTTGATAGAGCGAGATTACAAGTGTCCCGTATATCCAAAGGCCATTACTACGAGAGGTACGTTAATCGCATATTTACTTGTTTATTCCGCCTAGTTAAATATGTGAAATTAATTCAACATGCATGATGATAATTAGTTGTTGGAATTATTATTTGAATTAATTAGGATTAATTCATGCTAGTAATAATTGTATTTAAATTCGTATTTAAAATTCATCCCGAATAGATTCCGGGCACCCCTATTTTTCCCAACATGCAGTGAATTTGAGAAAATGCAGTTGTGAGTGCAATGTGTGGGACATTTCAGGGATTCATTGTATTCATGCTGTGAGTGCAATCAGTGCAGAAGGAAAAAATGTTGAAGATTTTGTGAACAAGTGCTACTCTGTAAGTACTTATGAGACAATTTACAGTTTCAACATTCCCCCATTGAGTGGGCAGGAATTATGGAGTAAGACAGGGTACATCCCCCCACTGCCTCCTAACTTTGGGAAAAAGAAAGTGGGAAGACCAGAGACAAAAAGAAGGAGGGGTGCAGATGAAGGAGGTACTTCAAAGAAACAAGTCCCAAGGTTGGAAAGACAGCAGCCAATCAAGAAGTGCAAATTTTGTAAAGAAGTTGGGCATTTTCAGAGGTCTTGTGAACTAAAGAAGCAAGTTGAGGCATTTGTGGTTGATGAAATGGTTAATGAAAATGTTGAACCAGTGGATGAGGCTCCTGTTGAGATGACACAACAACCAAGTGATGGACCACCAATGACCCAAGAGGAATCAAGTCAAGCTGATGTAAGATTTTTCTTATAAACTTCACATTTTGATCATATTCGTAAACTTTATTAATAAATATTTTGGACATTTGTAGGTACAAACTTCTAAAAAAAGGAAGGAATCAAGGCCAACAACTAGAGCTGGAAGAAAAGTGCTGGTATTGTGTTATTAGTGTTTCATTTCCTTCTAATTTTGAACTATTAACTATTGTTTTTTCTGTCTGTTTGTGTAGGTAAGGAAAAGGGCTGAGGGATGGGGTAATCTAAGGCTCAAGCAAATGTCAAAAAAAATCATGTGGAGCTACTGATCAGGAAGCACAAAAATCAAGTGGTGCTCAGGTATGTTAGTGGTTTTTTTTTTTTCTGTGTTGAAAAGTCTTGGTGATAATGTAAGTGACTAATAGAGAATTGTCTTTGTAGGGCACAAGTGCATCTGTTGATTCTGTTGATGCCCCTCCAAGTGTTGATGTCCCTCCCTCAACTGGTGAAGCCCCTCCAAACCCATATCATTTCAACCCCCAAAGCTTCATTGGGGGGCAGATTCAAGTAGGTGGAACTTCCTCAAATGCACCACCTGCGGCTGGGATGAATTTCAGTCCAAACACTTATATAGGCTGCAATGTCAACATTGGAAGAATCAACACTAATAGGGATAGCATGAGGATCATAAATCAGGGAGGCAAGAAATTTGTGACACTCTCAAGTCTCAATGAGGCTTCTAGTAAGTCAAAGAAAAAGGCCAAAAAGTAACTCTTTTATTCTCAATTTCATATGTGATCAGAATTGTTAAGTACTTTTTAAGTATTTTGCTGAGTTGACTTGTTAAGTGTTTTGTTGGTTCACTGTGGAATTTATTTGGGATGTTTAATACTCTTGGTATTTGTTTTCAAATTGGGCAGTTGATCACTGTGAGCCTTGTTTTGGTGTGTGAGCCTTGTTTTGGTGAATGTTTGGTAATTTATTTTGTTGGGCAGCTTATGATATATGTAAGGAACCAAATATATATGTAGTGCATTACATTACATAGGGAAAATTGCATTACATATTATAAGTAGGGCATCTGCATAGAATTAAACCATCAACTTGAGGATGGTAGGTGCCCAAGATAAAATTACAAATAGAACTAGAAATAGTCTAATCTTCTTCAGGTGACATTTCTTCATGCATCCTCTTCATCTTCTCCAATTCTCCAGCTTTAACAGTTGCAACCCCCTCTGTTTGGGCTGCAACTTTCATCTTCTCATGCAGATCCATGTTTTCAGCCATTAGAGAGTCAACTCTCCTTACCATGGCTGTAAACATTCTCTCCTCAGCAGCTTCATGATCTTCAGCCCAAGCAAAAAATTTACAGCCCCCACCTGTTAATGAATCTGGACAGGTATGAAATATCTTACCCTTACTTCTTGGCCTTGATGACACATATGTAGCAATAGGCTTGTTACAATAGAATAGAAGATTTTTTGTTGGGGGAGAAGAAAAAATGCTGCTGCTCATCCTTTCTTCACCCTTTTCTTGTCTTTGCAAGTAATTTTGTGATTCTAGGGTGTTGAGGATGTATATATAGATGGAATTAGGTTTTGGGTGCTTGTTTATAGGGTTTTGGCGCCATTTTTAAGTGTTTGGCGCCACTTTATGTTGCAATTTCCCTCCAAGTATTATTTGGTACTAAAATTGTTACTTTTTCTAATTCTGGGACTAAATTTGTATGATTGGGACCAAAAGTGATTGGTCTTTAACGGAGAAATTAACTACCTCAACCGGCCGTTAAAATTGGGACCAAAACTGCAATTTTTTGTGACGAGTGGGACTAAAAATGTGTGGTTTTTGACGGCTGGGACCAAAATTGTGGAATGTGGGACCAAAATCGTGGAATGTTGTGACGAATGGGACCAAAAGTGTAATTTTCTCTTTACCTATCTAACAATACAAGAAAATTGACATTTAGTGATAACAATTCTGTCATGTCCTCTCATTATTGATTTTCTAGTTAAAATTCTTTAATGACATAAAACAATATGTAATGACAGGATCCTGTCATTAAAAATTTGCATTTAAAAAAGCAACAGTGACAGGATTACGGTAAAAAAAAAAAAACCATTTTTCTTATAATTTCCGGCTAATTGAGTGATGAGCTATATATAATTATCAAGACGATGGGCTCGGAAATATGGAGAAAATGATATGCACGCTGGACTTGGCCCGAATCATGCTGATGAAAGTGTAAAGAATTTTTTTGTGGAACATTTCAATTTGAAAAGATTTTGTCTCATGAAATCCAATCTATTTATCCAATTATCTAATAACTTCTCTCACTCATGGCTAGTGTCACTCCATCATGGGAAAGATTGAAACTCAACAAATGCATAATTTAAATGGGTAGTGTTGTTTTTAAAAGAGTTGTACCCAGAGTTTTTGTTCTAATACCATAAAATAATTTTTTATCTCATTTAAAATCCGAACTTGTGGAAAGTGAAGTTCGTTAGGAGGACCCAATAAATACATATAATAAAGAAGAAAGTTTCTATGAACTTGGTTCGGGAAAGTTTTATAATGAAATTTGATATTTCACTCTTTAGGATATATAAAAAGTCAGTGTTTAATATACAATTTGTTATTATTCAGTGATTTGGAATAAACATACATACAAGTTAAATATTTCCTTAAATGGTGATATTCCATATACTAGGAGTCCACATAAAAAATAAATAACAAAATCAATTAATATGGGAAGAGACTTTAATATTCATAGCCTGCCTCAAAACCACTGGGCCAATGCATAAAACTTCAATTTTCAATCCTCCATTTCATTTTCAATCCAAAATTAGTTGAAAGAGTATACTTTCTACCATGAATATTATAAAGAATTGCATATATAGTTGTCTAAGCAATTGGACGCGAGATAAATGAAGGATTGATAATTTGATTATTGAGAAAAAGAATTCATAATATTGATAATGGATCAACCCAGCAAATGTTTCGATCTATTAAACCGGTTTTAATTATAATAAATTTGAGGAGGTTATATATATAGTTAAAAAAATCTTAATTTAATTTATATATTTATCTATTTTGTGCTCTATGGCCCGCCAAAAAAGAAATTGAATCCGTTTTTATTTGTAGAAAGATGTGAAATTAATTTATTTATTTTAATTTTCTAATAGTTATGTAGATTTTTGGGTTTGAATTAAAGACTTAGTTCAATTCGACTAGAGAGATTGTTGTTTTTGTAGTCGAGAATTATCTTCTTAAAAAAAAAATACTAGTGTTTATAAATATTTTGTTTCTCCTTTTCTTTTTCACTGAAAATAGTATAGGCCGCAGGAATTCAGGGCAAACGTGTCATACACTTGATTAAGTAAACCCCAAACTTCGTATTATTATGTGACAAGGTGGAATGAAAAGGGTGCATAAACAAAACAAAACAAAAGACAAAAAAAAAAAAAAAACTAATTTAAGTTGATAGACGCAGGAAACTGCATTTGATGGAGGGAAAGTGACGTCAACTCCCTCCAAAACAATGACGCCAGCAAATCATGAAAGCGTTGTTTAGAACAGGAAAGAGGGAGGAGAAGATTTGGCGTTTTATGGCTCCTCGCTTGCGTCCCACCAAACGGCGACGTTCGTTAATGTCCGGCGGAAATGGGTTGTGAGAATAGATAATTTGGTTGGATTTAGGCATTTTCGTTTGGAGTAAAAGAGAGCGAGAGATTGAGTTTGTATATGTGAGAAAGGAGAGAAGAGTATGGAGAGCATTTTATGGAGGGGAAAACTAGCTAGTGTGGTTGCTTCCTTTTGGAAGATGGTGTATAAATGTTTCTTGGAAGTTTCCTTTCGGCGTACAAATGGTTGGAGACTTTCAATGGTTGTTTAGTGCGCAGTCAAGTGTAATTTGGTTGAGGGTATTTTCGGAATTGCCCTCAAGCCGCAATATCCTATTATTTTTTATTTGTTTTGATAGGTTCAAGCCGCAATATCTGAAAATAATTAAATAAAGATTCTCTTCTATTTGTAACCCAATCTTTTTTTTTTATTGCAACTAGGTTGAGTGTATTTAAAGTATTCCCGAATAAGTTTTCCAATACTTTTTACCGTTTTGTTTTAAAAAAATTATACTTTCTTTTTAAAAATAATTGTCGTCGTTAAGATTCTTATCAAATAAAAAATTATAAAGTTTTGATATATGTACCTCACATGAATTTAAAGAGTACATATCTTGTATGAAATCATCTCATGTGAGTGTTAATTTTTATTGTCTCATACAAATTTTTGTCATTTCTAAAAGATCTGTTATATTTTAATAATAATTTCTAACAGTTCTGTTATATTTTAATGTAAAATCCTAAAAAATCTATTATATCTTGAATTCAAATTTAGGGTAAATTAGGAAAAAACGTGAAAAAGAAATAGTTAATTTAAACGACACGTATTTTGAAATAAAAAGTAACCTCTAAAACAACACTTATTTTGAAACGAAATGAGTATTTGTTTATTACTGTATAATGGTTCACTTGTGAAGTTTTGAGATAAAGTAATGAATAGTGCTGAAAAATAATGTAATGATTAACATTTTTAGTAATATTGTGTTTATTAGAGGTTAAAGGTTATATACATTGTACTGATATTTTTGTTAACTAGAAACTAGAAATTTACGTGGAATAGTTAGAAAAGAAAGTGAAAAGTTAACACTATGAAAGGGGGTATATAGTTATGTCTCAAGATTTTGTTTAGTGAAAAGTAATTTTATTTAGGCAAAAATTTGAATGAGAGTGTTTCATGGCATGAAACAACACAAATTAACACATACTTTTATTAATGTATTAATGAGTAAATGTCCAAATTATACTTATTGTTACTGTCACATGCCATGAGACAGATTTCATACAAAACCTACTCTTTTATTTATTAATAATAAAGCAAATTAATATCCACGAATGACAGATGCTATATTTGTGATTTGTATGCAACCGCCATGAAGATCATGAGAATTGTGGCCAATCAGCGTGCAACTAACAACATAAAATAGAATCTATCATCTCAACACCGACATGTTGGAGAGTGGGCCCAAAGTACGCCGTTTTTCTCCCTTTCAAACTCCAAATAAGATGCTACTAAATTTCAATACCTCATGATTAAATTAACCGAAAATCTCACCTGAAAATGTCTCACAATTAAAGTTGTAATTAAAGGTTGAGAGCTCAGGCTGGAATCGTACATATAAATAAATAAATCAAACTCGAATGAGTTCATAATTCTGATATGAGACAATAGGAATGAGTGTAACTAGGCAATTAACTTATTAACACTTTGATAGGATTATGTATTAATTTGTGTGGTCTCATGCCATGAGACAGTCTCATACAAGTTTTTGTCTAATATTTTTTATAACTACATTAGGTTTTGTAGACTCGTATAGCTGTCAAACGAACTCGAACTCTCGACAGATGCTCAAGTCAAATTCGAACTCAAAGTACTCAACTCAATTGGAATAATGATTATACTATCAAAAAGTTAAAAAAAAAAAGGAGGAATTTGCACTTTTGGTCCCATTGGACATGTAATGTTTTACTTTCAGTCCCACCCAAAACATTTTTGGTCTCATATGAATATTTTTTGGCACTTTTAGTCCCAAACGTTCCAAAACTTGCAAAATTAGTCCCAAAGTTAACGGCTACTAACGGACACTTAACGGACTTGCACTTTTGGTCCCATATGATAGGATACACTTGCAGATTTGGTCTCATAGGATTAAAAAATTCACATTTTTACCTTTTCTTTACAAAAATAACTTTATAAAAAGAAATATAATTAATATATATATATAGAAATTTATTTTTATTTTAAAATATATATATACATATACAATAATATATATATATATATTATATATACAATAAATACATATATATATATATATATTATATTTTAATAAAAAAATTAAATAGAATAATTTAATCTATATTAATTATTTTAAAATTAGAATTTTTTTTTTTTAACTTTTGTGCCATTTTTTTAATAATAATAATAATTTTCTCAACATCTTATTTAATTAATAGTTCACTAATAATCCCCTATAAAATTCTCTAAATTACATATAATTTCACTAACAATTACACACAAGAACATCTTTCTTTTATTTCATTCCTAAAATTTAACAATGCACCCACATAAAAATTATATTATCCATTTTTTTGCCAATTGTTCTATAATAATAATTTACCCTATGTTTTATTTAATTAAAAAATAAATAAACAATTCTTTAAAAATTAGAATAATTTAATTTTGCATTTAATTTAATTTGTATTTAATTTAATCTTTAATAAGGTTTTTAACATGTACAAAAATTGCTACGTTATAAAAAAATATTTATAAATTGGTATGTTATAAAAATTGGTACGTTGATATCATTAAAAAATTGGTACGTATTAAATAAAATTGAACAAAAATTTGTACGAAAATTGGTATTAACATGTACAAAAAATTTCGCTATGTTATTAATACCGAACCGTATAAAAATTGGTACTAACATTTACTGAAATTTTGGTACGAATACGGACACTCTTATTCTAAATTACCTAAATTTTTCTATGGTTGAGTCTATGGAAAATGGAAAGGCAAAGTCTGTGGAGGATTTTTCTAACTTTGTGGCATGCAAGTTATTTTGCAATGTTCGAATAAGAAAATGTGCAAGTTACTATGGGACTGAGTGAGTAATATTTTTGTAAAAATTATAATAATTTTTTTTATTATATATCTAAAAATTACAATAATCAATAAAACCTTATTAAAAATTAAATTGAATTAGATTAAAATAATGTTAAATTATTCTAATTTTTAAAATAAATATTTATTTGTTTTTTAATTAAATAAAACATAGGGTAAATTATTATTGTTGAACAATCGGTATAAAAATGGACAATATAGTTTTTATGTGGGTGCATTGTTAAATTTTAGGAATGAAACAGATTAAAAGAAAGATGTTCTTGTGTGTAATCGTTAGTGAAATGATATGTAATTTAGAGATTTTTATAGGGGATAATTAGTGAACTATTAATTAAATAAGATGTGGAGAAAATTATTATTATTATTTAAAAGATGGCACAAAAGTTAAAAAAAATTATTCTAATTTTAAAATAATTAATATAGATTGAATTATTCTAATTAGTTTTTTTATTAAAATATAATATATATATATATATATATATATAATATTATTGTATATGTATATATATATTTTAAAATAAAAATAAATTTGTATATATATTGTAATTATATTTCTTTTTATAAAGTTATTTTGGTAAAAAAAAAAAAGGTAAAAAAATGTGAATTTTTTAATCCTATGAGACCAAATCTGCAAGTGTATCCTATCCTATGGGACCAAAAGTGCAAGTCCGTTAAGTGTCCGCTAGTAGCCGTTAATTTTGGGACTAATTTTGCAAGTTTTGGAACGTTTGGAACTAAAAGTGCCAAAAAATATTCCTATGGAACCAAAAGTGTTTTGGGTGGAACTGAAAGTAAAACATTACATGTCCAATGGGACCAAAAGTACAAATTCCTAAAAAAAAAAAAAAAAAAAAAAGTATCACAAGAAGGTGTAAAAAGTACAACATCGGCATGAGATTATAATATATTTATGATAAAGTAACACATCATCAAGAATGAGAGCGGGGCTACAATAATTAAGTTGAAACGTCAAAGACAGTACCAACTACTAACGAGATGAATAACATATATGCAGGGGTTCTGCAGAAATGTTCCCATGAGAATTGATCCTCATGAATTTGGTCCTTTTTTTAGCGCAAATAGTCTCATACGATTTTTCTGTCAAAAAGTAACGGATTAACGAGCATGAGAGGAAATCTGGCAGAGAGGAAATCATCCCCAATCGACCAAGTTTGCTAGAGGATTAGAAGAAAATGCAGCGGAGAGAAAATACTAAAGTAGCAGAATTGCCTCCATACTTACATTTTAAATTAAAATGATTGTTAATAGCAAAAGATGACTCATTTCCCTCCAAAAAATCAAGTTGAAAAGGTTTTTCCATCCAGTTTTACATAAGAAACTGTTAAAAATTTTAACGGATGAGACATTTTCTGCTAAAAATGGGACAAAAAAAGAACATAAGACCAAATTTGTCAAGTACGAATTCTCATGAGACCATCCATGCAATTTACCCCATATATCATATATGCACGTACGTAACTACCCAAACAAAAGAAGCAAAAAAAAAAAAAATACAATAAATAAATAAATAAATAATCCAAAACTAACAGCAATTAGGATGAGTTGCCGTTGGATGATGGTAAGGTGACGTCAGCAGCTCCCCCGAAGCAACGGTGGTAAATGTCGGCCAAGATTCGGCGCTTGATGGCTCCCCTGTTGGGAGTCACAAGTGATGAGCTTCTGCATGAAGATTTTGGAGTGCGAATCTTGATCGAAGAACAATCTGGTGTTTTGTTGTTTTTCCCCATTTTCTATGTTTTGTGGTATTCGTGTTTTCTTTTTCTTTTTTTTTTTTTTTTTTTTTTTTTACGGGTGTATTCGTGTTTTCTTAAGGTGAGAAAAAAGTTAAAAGTTGTACATGTATATATATACTAAGCTGGGTCCGAGAGAGGTTCAAAGATAATGTGCTGGGAGAAAAGCTAAATTGCCCAAAATTTAAGGGTCACTTGATTTTTGCCCTACTTTTTAAAAAAGTTGTTTTTTGCCCAAAAAATGTTGGCAAAACGGTTGGCAAAGGGTTGGCACTCATGCCAACCTGTGTGCCAACCTTTTGCCAATATTTTTTGGGCAATATACATCTTTTGTAAAATAGGGGGCAAAAATCAAGTGCCCCTAAATTTTGGGCACTTTTATGTATTTTCATTAATGCGTTTGCTAGATATTAAATAATGGTATTATAGCTGTTCCAATTCTCAAATCCGTGTAGAAAGTCGGTGGGGTCTTGTGAACCGTGCGATCGAAAAAGAATACACGTGTGATTTATTTTAACTTTTTTTTTAATTGGAGGTGGCATTTGATATGGCCAGATGTCTTACAAGTTACAAGTTACAAATGCATTGTTGTATATTATTATATTTACATCATATAATTACTTAGTAAAGTTGCAACCGAATTTGAGAATTATAAATTTTCAATGTACTGAAAAATTGAGATTCACTGTATAAATGGTTGATGGTAGTAATTTATAATTAATTGGTATTAAAATTTATAGAGACTTTAATAGTTGACCAATTAATTTTGGGTGTTGAAATTAATTTCTCATAAATTAATTGTTACAAATGTGTTCTACTCGCAGGGTAGACGAGAATGGTGTATTCATACTCGTAAAACTGATTTTCGGTGAGTGGAAAATTGAATCGGAAGTCGAATGATTAACACTTAATTATGAGATTAATGAAGGAATTAAATGAGTCATTTAATTCTTCATCCCACATTGGATTTTTAGAATACTAATATACATGATATTAGTATGGGACTAATTGAGTATAATAAATTATACTCCCTCCGTCCTAAACTCAAGTTCCCATTTACTGTTTGCACGGTTATTAAGAAAAGAGTTGTTTATAATATTTAAAGTGATAAATTGATAAAGTAGATAGTTTTTGTTATTAGGGTATGGAGAATATAATATTAAAAAGTATTGTTATTTTTTTGCCAAAAGTAGATGTAGCAAATGAGTATGGGATGGACATTTTTGGCAATGTAGCAAACGAGTTTGGGACGGATGGAGTAGTTGATTGCTAGTCAATCAAAGTTGTAACACGCGCGTGCGCGCCGAGCCGAGCCCGCCCCCTTGGCCTTGGACTTGGTCCTTGGCAATTGAACTTTGGGTCTTGGGTCCAGCGGTTATCTAATTTTTTGGAGAATAAAAAATAGGATATTCGGTCCACAAAGTTCGGTTTGATTCGGTTCAGAGAACCGTCCGGTTGAAAGAGTCAAACCGGTTCGGTCAGATGCTTCATTGAGCACATGTGCTAAATATGTGGGACAGTTACCAGCGCAATTCATGGAAACACATTTTGGTTAACTTCGGTTTCAGACTTGCCACCAACGAAACGCATATGCATTAAATGCTCCCGCGTTTTTCCCTTCTGCATTGAGTGGAGGTTCGCCTATAAATAGCGTCCTCATACATTTCGTCTGGCCACACTTAGCAATATTCTTTTCTCCCGTCGTCTCTCTGCATGTAGAGTTTTAAGAGGCCTTCCTCGACTCGTCGCACGCTGCTGACTTTAATTTTTTTTCCTTTCTGTGTAAAAAGTTAAATCGAGTTGTAATTTTCTTTTTTTTTCTGTTGAATTATTATTTCCGCAGTCACTCCCTTCTTTATTCATAACAGATTTCCCCTTTGGGTGTACAACAATGACACTCATCTTAAACAGACTATCGTGGACATATCCACGGCCTAATTACACTGAGTACTTGCTAAGAACAACTCTATTAGACTCGAATACAAGAGGAGTTCACCTATGTAGAGTCATATATTAACTTTTGAAATAAAGTAATGAATAGTATGCTAAAAAGTAAATGAAAATAGTAATATTTTTAATAATATTGTGTGACTTTGGAGGTTAAAAACTATGTGTACGTAATCCATGACGAAGGGAGTACATAGTTATGTCTGAAGATTTTGTTTAGTCTGGTTTTATTTATTAATAATGCAAATTAATATCCACGAGTGACAATTGTTATATGATAAAGTTTTATATGAAAATTGTTCATAATAAATATATCATGAAATTGTTTTATAGTATCAAATATTGGATAAAATATTTAAAAAAAACTCATCATAAGTATACAAAATTGGACAAAAAATCAACAATTAAAATATCTCCCATGAAAAAGTCTCATGATTTAAGCTGTAAAAAAAAAAAAAAAATTAACAGTTCGACAACTCAATTCGACTTGTTAACATAACTAAATGAATCGAGCTCAAATTCATAAAATACTTAATTCATTAACAAATTCGATTCATTAAACTCGATGCAACATAGCTTAGTGGTAAGTTTTTATTAGTTTTTATGTTAGGGTTGTGGGTTTAATCCCCTGTAACCACTAATACTTTTTGTTTTCTACTTATGTACATATATATTTTAAATTTTTATTTACTGTTTAATTTGCAAAGTAAATACTCTGTTTTCTACTTATATACATATATTAATTACATGTATATGGTTCTATTTACTTTTTAATTTGCCAAGTAATATTCTCCGTTCTACTTTTATTTTTCCATTTGTCAATAAAGGTTCATCACAATTTTATGTTCATATTTTCAAAAATAGAAATAAAGTGCATTCGCCTTTTAAACTTTACCTTACAAAAAACTACGTTATTCATTTAAATACTATAGTTCAACTAAGGCATTAAATTCCAGTAAAGTCAAATGAAAAATAAAATTGGGACGACGGATGGAGTATAAGTAAAGATATTTGTTTATTAATATATAAAATGTTGATTTTTGCCTTTTATTAGAGTGGAAATTTATTGTGAAACAGCCCGAAAAAAGAAAAAAAGCGAGAAACTTACTCTGGGACAGAGGAGTTTTGTATCTTCCCTATATGTAATTTATGCATTCGTCCCTATTTATATTATCAAATGAACTCGAACTCGCACAATTCAAATTCAAACTTAAGTTGCTCGACTCAATTCGAGCACATGATGATTATACTTAAAAAGTAAAAAAAATTAATTATTACAAGAGGGTGTAAAATATTTTTGTGATAAAGTAACATATCATCTATAGTAAGAATGGGGTTACAAGCATCAAAGACTGTTTTGTTCATGCCCAAACAAAAGAAGCACAAAAAATACTAAAAAAAAAATGGCAAAAATTTGTATAAGACCGTCTCATGGCACGAGACTACAAATTAACACATTTTCCTATCAAAATGTTAAAAAAATCAATGTTTTAGTTACATCCATTCTCATTGTCTCATGCGTCTCATACAAGACCTAGTAAAAAAACATATACTCCCTCCATCCATGAAATATATTCCTGATTGTTTTATTTGGCTGTCCACGAAAAATAGTCATGTTGTCTAACTTTATCTATACTTTTCAATATACACATATAACATTTTTAAAATAATTTATTTTGTATTTAATGTGACATAATATTCTTACTTACATATTATATCAACTTTATTAATAATCAAACATAAAACAACATGATTATATTTTATGGAAGGAGGGTATATATCAAACCCAAAAAGCAGAAGCAACTGCAAATTAGGATGACGTCAGTTTCCCCAATCAAATGTCGGCGAAGATTCGGTCGTTCTGTTGGGACTTGGGACTTGGGACCCAAGTAACAAATGATAAGAAATATTCTTGATTGAACTAAACCTGATACTATATCTTATAAAATATCTTAGAATAATTTGTACATCTTAAATATAAAAATAAAACATTTTTACAATATAGACTTTAATTTAAAATACTCTTTATTAATTAGTTGAAAAAATTAATAAAATAATTTTTTTTTAAAATTTTTGTCACTCCACCTCTTAAAATTACGAGGATAAAGGGAGTATTATTTTGTTGTTTTTCCCCATTTTGCTTGTTTTGTTTTGTGTTTTTCTTTTACAGGTTTGTTTGTTAATTTCGTATTTGGTAAACTAAGCGGGACGGTGAAGGATCCAGTAATGGTACTGTTAACCGCCCAAAGTCGGGGAAATCCGCGTGAAGTGTCGGTGGGTCCTAACGCTTTTTCCTTCAATTTGTATTCTGAACTATGCCAAATGGAACATACGTGTGAATTACAATTTTCTTTTTTCCAATTATCTATATAATTTAATTGTTGCCATAAAATTACTAAATGTTTTAAATTACAAAATTAAAAGAATGGTGCATTAAATTATAAGAAAAAAGTTCCTTTTGTAATTAATAAAAATTATGAAATTCATAATTTTTTTTCTTTTTGCACTTAATTTCTTTTTAATAAACATATTTTATAAACTAAAAAATACAGGAATAAAAGTTATTGAAAATGTCATCTACAATGATTAGAAGCTCAACCAAATAATTGTTAGAATTATTGGTGTGTACCAATAATAATATGTGAGTGAAAATGAAAAGGGAATTTAAATTGATATTGAGCTAAAGACATTGGACCTTGAACCTTGGTTATTGGTCCTTGACAATTGATCTTTGGGTTGTATTTAGGCTTTAGAAGAGTTTTCTAAGTTTGTTGAGCCCAAAAGTTTGGACTTAGCCCAGAAATATTGAGTGTCCATATTCATTGAAGATGACATGAAAGTGCATGATTATCATGCAAAACATGTGACGAATTTCAATTGTTGGCAAATTCCCTGATTTTCGTTTAATTGGGAGTGACTTATGCATCCCTTATTTTGGCTGAGACGAACCGGAATGTAGAAAGGTCCAGGTTCATAGTTTGACTAACAATCTTTTCATGCATGTGTGGGTCTTGGAGGCCTATAAATAGGTGTCTTCATGCATAGTTTCTGGCGCCACACAGAAAATCTCTCTCACTCTCTCCCTAAGTATTCTAGCATATAGAGTCTTTAAGAAAATAGTCTAGTTCATACGTTCTTTCTGTTCGCCGGAGCTTCAAGACCCGCGGTACTGCACTCTTGAAGACGAAAGTGTCGTTTTACCTTTGGGGACGTATTTTCAGAACCGAAGAGCACTACCGGGGAAATTTCGCCTTGCGGGAAGAGGCCTTCCTCGACTCGACACACAGTTTTCTTCTATTTTCTATTTCAATGTAAATTTCTGTATCGAGTTGTAATTTTATTTTAATTTTTCAAATTATTATTTTCACAGTCATCAAAAATTCCAACACTCGCAAGACGAAATTTGACTGACGAAAATAATAATTCTGAGTCTTCGAACCAGGAAAACACTGTTGTTCCTTTTAGTCCTCCCCAGGGCACCACTACCCCTATCCCCTCTATAAATGTCCAAATTTGGGCAGACCTCTTCCTAATGTGGTGAACTATTTTCCCTTTGATGAAGCTAGACCTCTTATGGTCTATAACGAGAAACCCGAGAAGTTCTTGTTGGGAAAATATAACTCCAACAGTTCTCAGGTAAGAATAAAAAAAATGACAGAAGAGAATGCTATTTTTACCACCTTGTGGTTGGCAAAGTTTGTCACTGAGGATCCGTTTGCGTTCGTTGAGAACGATACGCAAAATGAGGATGTCAGTGAAAAATGGTGGCGATATAAATAAAGTATCGTGATTGAGATTAAATTCGGTTATTGATGAGAATCATGAACCGAATTGCAATGAGGCTTTATCTGAATGAAGCAACAATTTGAAATAAGAATTGATGGCTTTTCGGGAAAAGATTGAATCGAAATGCCCGTGGTGGCGTTCGAGTCTGTCGCGATTTGTGTAGATCGGCGATTGACGTTGTTGTTCCGAGAGAAAGTGACATGAATGGTCGTGTCTCTCTCTGTCGCTTGAAATGTTAGATGACAAATAAGTTAAGCCATGTGTTTTAATTTATTTTGGGTTGAAGATCATATTTACATGATTGACCCAAAATTAAATTAATGAGGATATTGGCTAGTTTAGCCGAGTGCGTAGGCCTATTGTTGATCTCGATTGGCCAAATTGATGAATTAAGGCTGAAATTCAAATTTCAGTTAAATTTTTGAGAGAAACATGGGACAAAATTAATTGAATTTTGGATGGCGTATTGTTATGAAATTTATTTAATAATACTTTCAGGTGTTATAAATATTATTTCATAAATTTGAATTCCTTGATATCAAATAAAATTTGATATGGGATAAAATACTTGTGCTTGAGAGTACAAGTTATTATTTGAATTTTGTCCAAAAGATTTGAGGCGTCGTATAATTCGCTTGAGATTTGTTCTCAAATAAATAGTGGCATTAAGACCTCATTTGAAACTGTGCTTTGAGAGCATGAACGATGTGAATTTAATTCACAAGATTTGACTCATAGCAATGACAATTTATTTGAGAGTCAAAAGTGGCAATTAAGGCCATAATGAAAATTGAATTTAATTTGATATTTGACCAAGATTAAATTTCGGAC
Source organism: Ballota nigra (assembly GCA_947034835.1). NCBI lineage: Eukaryota > Viridiplantae > Streptophyta > Magnoliopsida > Lamiales > Lamiaceae > Ballota > Ballota nigra. Next base: position 9,302,347 of record OX344726.1, read on the forward strand.
TTGAAGTGTAACTTCAAATGTCGGTTTTCCAATTTATTTCAAAATTGTGTCCAAATTAATATTTGATAAAATATTAAATGAAACGGACGAACAATCTCGAATGTGGGAGATGAGTACTCGCCATGGATAAATTCGAATGTGGGGGAGAAGAGGTCTCTCCATTGATATATTCGAATTTGATGTGTGGCGTGGCTTTACAGCTAAATGGAAAATTAAAAGTAGTTGATGCCTTGCAGAATTGTTTCCACAAGTTAAGTGCAAGTACTTTGTCAAGGAAGCCGGAACTAAAAAGTTCATTGTGGCAAAATTTAGTGTTCCAATTTTATAACTTTTGAGGTTTAGGTGTATAAATCTAAAAGTTATAAAGTGGTTAATAAAATTTATTTATTAACATTCATAATATCGATAACCTTAAAAGGCTATGATACATGTGGAAGTGAAAATGACAACATTTGTCATTAGTTTGGAACACTTTACCTCTAATACTTAGATCACACAGACGTGTGTGATTTGAAGTTGGTGTAACTTAGAGGTGTATACCCTAAAATGTGGGGGTGTGATGAAAATTTGATCTCTAGTAAAATTGGATCCACTCATGAAAAGAGCTAGCTGAGATCAAATAAAGTGCTAGAAAGAATGTGTCTAAAATCCACAAAGTAAAAACTGAAGCAGTGGTAACCCAACCATGATGACTGGAGATCCCAAGAACTTGGTTCAATGGGAAAACTAAACTGTGGATGTTTGTTGTTAAGAACACTTGGTAATTTGACCATTCTTTAGAAAAGCACAACACCAAGTGTTGGAACCCATGAGTTGTGGTATAGGTTAAGTCTTTGACTTTTAAAGATTCCTAGAGTATAATGGGATACTCAAGATAGGAGATCACCTATGTAAGTGTGAGGTGAGAGGCCGCCTCAAATATCACTAGATATTAAACACTTATGAATCCAAAGGGTGTCCATGGCCGAAACGGACAAAAACGTGAGAACAAGAAATGAGCGTAGAGATATTATTGTGTCAGTATTACTGTCTAAGTGCACACCAAGGCGGAATGGTTCAAGACAATGTGTCCACCAGGCTGCCGGTGTACTCGGTAATGCTTGACTATGGAAGGTTCAAAGCCACAAACTACCTATCCAGATGCAGTAACGTCTCGTTTGAACTGGACTGTGAGTCTGCATATTATAGGCTCTGATTTCCACTCATGTGGGGGATTGTTGGAATTATTGGTGTGTACCAATAATAATATGTGAGTGAAAATAAAAAGGGAATTTAAATTGAGATTGGGCTAAAGACATTGGACCTTGAACCTTGGTTATTGGTCCTTGACAATTGATCTTTGGGTTGTATTTGGGCTTTAGAAGAGTTTTCTAAGTTTGTTGAGCCCAAAATTTTGGACTTAGCCCAGAAATATGGAGTGTCCATATTCATTGAAGATGACATGAAAGTGCATGATTATCATGCAAAACATGTGACGAATTTCAATTGTTGGCAAATTCCCTGATTTTCGTTTAATTGGGAGTGACTTACGCATCCCTTATTTTGGCTGAGACGAACCGGAATGCAGAAAGGTCCAGGTTCATAGTTTGACTAACAATCCTTTCATGCATGTGTGGGTCTTGGAGGCCTATAAATAGGTGTCTTCATGCATAGTTTCTGGAGCCACACAGAAAATCTCTCACTCTCTCCCTAAGTATTCTAGCATATAGAGTCTTTAAGAAAGCAGTCCAGTTCATACGTTCTTTCTGTTCGCCGGAGCTTCAAGACCCGCGGTGCTGCACTCTTGAAGACGAAAGTGTTGTTTTACCTTTGGGGACGTATTTCCAGAACCGAAGAGCACTACCGGGGAAATTTCGTCTTGCGGGAAGAGGCCTTCCTCGACTCGACACACAGTTTTCTTCTATTTTCTGTTTTAATGTAAATTTCTGTATCGAGTTGTAATTTTATTTTAATTTTTCAAATTATTATTTCCACAGTCATAAAAAATTCCAACAATAATAAGGACTAAATGCCATGTAAAACGACAAGTTAAGTCATTGACTTTAATTTCTACAAACATGACAAATGATATAATCTCTATGTATGTTGTCTTGATATAAATTTTCAAGTTATTGCAAAATCAGAAATATAATTTGTATTCATTGCTTCCTCACTATTTCACTTGTCGGTCTATCAGTTTCATTAGGCAGTTAGTAGATGAATTGAAACTCTTAACTTAAGAGAATGCTGAGTTATGGAGCTTTAAGGCAATAATTGAAATTGGTGGGCTTTTAGGGCTACTATTAATTGTATTAGTGGGTTTTATTGAATAGTTGTAGTTGTTTGCACAGATAAGTTACAACTGTCCAATTAATATTATTCAATAAGAATAATTAATACAATTAAAAAATATATTTAAATTACACCGTGCAAAATAGACTTACCCCACCTAGGAATGACAAAAGAAAATATTTAAAACCACACTTAACACCCGTCAAAAAGAAAAACTCCCACTGCACAGGTTTTAAGTTGGGCCAAGGTTAGATACAGTCCTATCTTAGATAATACACCTCACTAAAAAGTGTTTAGAAAAATAAAATCTGAAAATTTTGACAATTTTCGGGAAAAAAAATGAAAATGCAAACAGATGGATTTTCAGGATTTTTTTCCAAAAATTGCAACATTTTTCGAAAAAAAAATCCGAATATTTTTTTGGGTGGAGTGTATTTACAAAACATGGGAATGTATTTAACCTGAGTTTTTAAGTTTTAACCTCAAGCTTAGCTACTTACGGCCTCAACACAGATTGGACTAGGCCCTAACTAAACAATCTTCGCTTGAAATTAATCCAGCCCAATAAATGAGTAAACATATATTTTTTTTAAAAAATCAATTGGACAAAGAAATTAACAACCAAATAAATTATATGATTTGATTAAAAAGTCATAAGAAATCATTGAACAAATGAAAAATATAACCAAGTATAAAATAGACTAAAATGTATTATTCAGCTACTTCAAGTATATGATTAAGTTTTTTAAACATATTTAATAATATCAGTTAATATTATTAATCGATTAATTACAAATGTAATGATGAACAACCATGGGTAAACACTATATCAGCTAGCTCATGAGCCATGATAATAATGTTAGAGAAAATTGGTTGGTGGTATTATTTTATAATTAATTGGTATTAAAGTTTATTTGAGACTTTAATAGTTGACCAATTAATTTTTTGGTGTTGAAATTAATTTCTCGAAAATTAATTGTTTCAAGTGTGTTCTACTCTTGGAGTAGATGAGAATGGTATATTCATACTCGCAAAACCGATTTTCGGTGAGTGAGAAATTGAATCGGAAGTCGAAAGGTTCAACACCTAAATATGGGATTAAATGAAGGAATTAAATAAGTCATTTAATTCACCATCCCACATTGAATATTTGGAATACTAATATTCATTATATTAGTATGGGAACTATGAAGTATAATAAATTATAGTTGATTGCTAGTCAATCAAAGTTGCCACACGCGCGCGCCCGCGCCTTGGACTTGGTTCTTGGTTCTTGGCAATTGGACTTTGGGTGGACTTTGGGCCTTGGGCCCAGTGGGTATCTAATTTTTTTTAGAGCAAAAATTAGGATATCAGGTCCACGATTTTTGGGTCGATTCGGTTCAGGACCCACCCGGTTAGAGAGGTCAACCGAATCGTCAGATACTTCATAAGAGCACATAAATCACGTGTGCTAACGCATCCGCATTTAATGCCCACACGGTTTGTCCTTCTGCATTGAGTGGAGGTTCGCCTATAAATAGCGTCTCTAAGTGCCAATCCAGTTCGAAACGCTCGTTGTGTTCGCCGGAGCTCCAAGACCTGTGGTGCTACACTCTTGGAGACATTGTGACGTTTTACCTTTGGGGACAAATTTCCGAGACCGAAGAGCACTACCGGGGAAATTTTATCTTGCGGGAAGAGGGCCTCCTCGACTCGTCACTGTTGCTGTTTATTTTTCTTTTATTCTCTCTTTGTAACCAGTTTCGAGTTGTAAATTTTCCTTTTATTTTTGAACTATTATTTCCGAAGTAAAAAAAAAAACTTTCAAACAACAATCGCAAGACAATATTTTGTTTTCAAAATGACTGACGAAAATAACAATTCGGAGTCTGCTAACCAGGGTAACACTGTTGTTCCTCCTTGTAACCCCACTCCCCAGGGCACCACTACCCCCGTTCCCCCTGTAACTATCCATTTTGGGCAAACTTCTAATCCCTCTGTGGTGAGCCCTCTCCCCTTTGACAATTCGAGACCTTTTGTGGTCCAAAGTGAGAGACCCGAAAAGTTTTCGGGTAAGAACTTCAAGAGGTGGCAACAGCGTATGCTGTTTTTTCTGACCACCTTGAGGTTGGCGAGATTCCTTACTGAGGACCCGTCTACGGTCGTTGAGAACGATGCGCAGAATGAGGAAGTTCGTGCCCGCTGGTGGGAACACGACTTCTATGCTCAGAATTATATTCTGAGTGGTCTGGCAGATGCTTTATACAGTGTCTACCAGAAGTGCAAAACGGCCAAGGAGATGTGGGATTCCTTGGAGGCCAAATATGTGGCCGAAGATGCCGGTACTAAGAAGTACTTGGTTGGGAGGTTCTTGAACTTCAAGATGGTGGACTCGAAGTCTGTCGTCGAATAAGTTCAAGAATTCCAGTTGATTCTGCATGACATTGCTGTAGAAGGAATGATACTGCCAGACGCTTTCCAAGCCGCTGCAGTAATTGAGAAACTGCCTCCAAGCTGGAAGGACTTCCAAAGCCACTTGAAGCTGAAGAAGAAGAGTATAACCTTACAAGAGGTCATAGGCAAACTTCAGATTCGCGAAGGTGGGCTGGAGAGGAACAAAGGTCAGGAAGAGGCCAAAGCTAATTTGATGGAATCAAAGAAGCGCAAGAGGCCAAATTCTGACAAAGGTAAACAATCAGTTGTAACTCGACCCAAATTTACTGGTGATTGTTACAATTGTGGGAAGTCGAACCACATTGCAAGATTCTGCAAGGCCCTGAAGAAAGATGACAAAGGTAAGGGCAAGCAGTCCAATGCGAACGTGGTTGAAGGAGAATTCACTGAAGAAGACCTTGCTGCAGTGACCACTGAAGTGAACCTCGTGGGCAACCCAAATGAGTGGTTCATTGATACGGAGGCTACCTGTCATGTCTGTTCTGACAGGAATGCTTTCTCGACCTATGAGCCAGCTAATGGGAGGAAGCTGCACATGGGGAATCAAGCCACGTCTGAGGTGGCTGGGGTTGGCAACGTTGTTCTGAAGCTGACCAGTGAGAAGAACATCACACTGAGAGATGTCCTGCATGTCCCGGACATTCGCAAGAACCTCATCTCCGGCTCTGTACTAGTGAAGAATAATTTTAAACTTGTATTTGAGTCTAATAAGGTTGTTCTTAGCAAGTACTCAATGTATCTAGGTCGTGGATATGTCCACGATGGTCTGTTTAAGATGAGTGCCATTGTTGTACACCCCAAGGGGAAAAATATTATTAATAAAGAAGCTTCTACTTCCTCTTATATTGCTGAGTTTTCAGATTTGTGGCACTGCAGATTGGGACATGTGAATGTTAAATCGATACAACGACTAGTAAGTTTAAATTTACTAGATATAAAGAATATCGATTTAAATAACAAATGCGAAATTTGTGTAGAAGCTAAGATGACAAAGTTGCCTTTCCTTTCGGTTGAAAGGAACTCAGAACCTCTAGAATTAATTCACACTGATGTGTGTGACTTAAAATTCATACAAACTAGAGGTGGGAAAAAGTACTTCATCACTTTCATAGATGATAGTGTTGATAGGCGAACAGCCGAGCAACAAGGTTAGAAATAAAAATATTAAAATAATAAGATTAAGAGATCATTAAAAATAAGAAATAGTGAAGAGGACGAACAGCAAGAATAAGGCCCTAGGAGACGAGCAGCTGGGCCAGAGAGCCAAGATCAAGTAGGCGAGCAGCTGGTCATAGGGGCTAGGAGGCGAGCAACTGGTCATGAAGGGCACAAGGAGGTGGCGAACAGCCAGACCAAGAAGACACAAAGACCCAACCAGAGGCGAGCAGGCGAGCAAGAGGGCACCTCGGAAGATCATTAGAAATCCCAATAATTAGGCATTACATTAGGAACAAACAAGTGTCTTAACACTTGTTATTGTGTAAAGATGTAATAGCTTAGGAGATGACAAGTGTCTTAACACTTGTCACATTGAAAATAAGGATGATTAGGGAGATGACACCTCCTACTTGCTTGTACCTCTATAAATACCCCTTCATGGGACAATAAGAATAAGTTCACTTAATTCAAAAATAGGCAAAACTCTTGCAAATTTCTCTCTCAATCCCTACTTACAAAAATCCAGCTTTAATCTTTGATTATACTCTTGTTTGATGATCTTATAAGAGCAAAACAGCCACTAATTATCGATTTGGATTAAGGTCATCAACAATTGGCGCTAGAAGAAGGGTCGAACCTTCGTCGGTTGAAGAATTGAAGAAATTTTTGGGAGAATTCACCGGAAACTGCAAAAATCCGGCAATAAGTCGCTGGAAACTGGAATTGGGAAGAAGGTTTGAGTGTTTTAGGTGGTGTTACCCAAGACCTACAAATTTGAATCCATGCATGTGTGGATAAAGGTGTGTAAACAACTAAATCCTTACATGCAAGGCTAGTTGTTTCTAGGTCAAAACATCCACAAAAACAAGATCTTCATCAAAGAAACATCAAAACTCAGAAAATGGTACGGTCACAAGATCATCAAGAATCAAGCAACCACCCGGCGAGCAAATCACGAACTAGGGTATCGTCAACGGGTGACCATGCAAGAACGGTGCGAGCCACGTCCTGGCAAAATGTACAAGTCACTATCGATGCTCTTCCCCCGGAAGTAGAAGCATTAGCTCAAAACCCGGAGGAATTAGCAAAAACAATCGCCGTTTTGCAATCATTGCAACGGCGACAGGAAGTTGCCGGACCATCGAGAGCCCAAGAGGCGAGCAACCGGGCAGCAGGACACAAATCCTCTAACACCCCGGAGGCGAGCAACCGAGCAAAGAGCTAAGAAGAGAGAACACATAAGGGTAGAAGAGGTAGATAGTGGCCAGGTAAGGAGAACCAAGGGCAAAACACCAATAAGTGAGCGACTTGGGAGCCGAGGTGAGTCCACTCCAGGAGGGGACAGGGAGTCGAGCAGCAGGGACATAAGGAACCAAAGTGAAAAGAGAGGAGAATCACAGAGTGAGGAGCGAGCATACTCTGCTGCTCGCCCCTCAGTACATGACAGATTGAGAAAGTCAGCTTTTGGCCGTTTGGGTCCCAATGGGGCAGGCAATGTGGCCCGGCGGGTCACACAGGAGAAACGTCCCGTTAGCAAGGGACTGCATCGTGAAGAAGGCCCCAAGCCAAACCACGATGAACAACCTTCTAATGGAGGAGCGCCTCCAAATGAGTGGCTTGACCTCAAAAGAACGATCGAAGAGATGAAGCAGCAGTTAGATGCTCAGAATGGTGGTGGGACCACGATACTTCCATCATCACCGTTATCCCCGACAATATTGAACACACCCGTTCATAAAAAGGTACAGTTCCCAGCTGTTAGCTTATATGAAGGGACGTCAGACCCGAAGGTGCACTTGTCCAAGTATAACAACTACATGATATCTGTGAAAGCGTCTGACGTAACACAATGCCGCAACTTTCCGTTAACTTTGGGCGACGGTCCTCACAGATGGTTCTCCGCACTTGCTCCTGGCTCTATAAGCTCATTCATGCAACTTAGTAATGAGTTCCTGTCACATTTCTCCACAGTTGGATCTTACCTAACACAAAGGCATAGACTGGCAGATCTGAAACAAGGAGACGAGGAGTCTGATAGAGCTTTTCTCGAAAGATTCGACAAAGTCCTACTGGAAGGAGAACCAGTGAGTGAAGACACTAAGATAGTGGCAGTTATGGCAGGGCTCAAGAAGGGAACAGATCTGTGGAAGGAGATGCACCTAGTTTTCCCTAAAACTTATTCTGAATTCAGGCACAAAGCTGGAGTATACATTTCGATGCAAGAAACCCTGCAGAGAGAGTTAGGAGACAAGGCTGATACCAAGAAGTCGGGAAAGAAGTCAGGAGGGGAATACAAAGCCCCTAAGAACATGAAAGCTTTCAATGAAGGTTCTGAGCTGAAAGAGAAATTGAACCATGTCTTGTCCACGTCAATAGAGGCTGTATACAACAATGTAAAGGATAAAGACATGCTGTCGAAACCCCGAAAAATACGACAAGAGCGAGGAAAGATGAACCTGAACAAGTACTGTGCATATCACCAAACCATAGGTCACTTCACAAGTGAATGGCGAGACCTCTTGAAGCAGCTATGGAGGTTCTACGGAGAGGGAAAGCTATCAGAGTATGTGAATCTTCAACCCGGAAAGAAACCAAGGGTGGCAATATCCTTCGGCTCGGAAGATGAGGAGAGTGACGAACAGCCGAGCAGGAGGGATCAAAAGAGGAAGAAGACAATGACAGCACCAGCCGAACCCGTCCGAGAAATCCTAATGCTTGAGCAATCCGGACCGGTAGGGGGCTGCTCCGACGGAAGGCCACCAGTATCCAAAAGAAAGAGAAAAACAGATTTGAGGGCAGTGGCTCAGGTCAGAGAAGTTGGGGTGAATCAAGCAACCAAGAAGACGGGGGATCTTGTGTTCTCCGAAAAGGACCTAGACGGGGTACTCACTCCACACAACGATTCACTAATCATCTGTGCTAATATCATGGGAGCCCGAGTTCACCGTCTGCTTGTGGACACTGGCTCCTACACAAACATCATATTCAAAAGCACACTAGATCAATTAGGTGACTGTGAGGAGTATGTAAAGGAATGTGATCATAAGATAGTAGGGTTCGGAGATGCTGTAACCGTTCCCTTAGGTTTAGTTACGTTGCCGGTCGAACTTGTATCGACCGAGAATCCCGAAAGGAGACTGACTAGAATGATAGAGTTCTTAGTTGTAAACTAACAGTCTGCTTACAATGGGTTTCTCGGTCGACCTTTCATAAATGAATTCAAAGCGGCTGTTTCAACGTACTATTACTGTCTTAAATTCCCAACTTCGAAAGGTTCAGGTACAGTTAAAGGTGATCAGAAGAAAGCCCGAGAGTGCCTCATGCAACTCGAACCTAAAGATAATAGGGTGTCTGTCATGGACGAGCAGCCGAGCAGCAGGGCTGAGGATGAACCTTCCGTGTTGGACGAAATCATGGAATCCGTCGACACGGAAATGATGGAGGTGGACGACCAGCAGGGCAAGGACGAGCAGGAGGGCCTTGGCGAGCAACAGGGAAAAGAGGTTATACCTGAACCAAATGGAGTAAATGATCTTGAGCCAAGATTGGAAGTAGAACCTATGATCGAAGATGAACTCAACTTAGAAGGTCCGACAATTGATCCTCGATGGAAGAGCCAAAAGAAGAAAGCAACCCCGGTTGAGGAGTTGGAAACAATAAAAGTCGACCCGAATAGAGAAGACTTGGAACTATTCATTGGATCTGAGCTCCCAGAGCCATACAGATCCAGAATGAGAGAGTTTCTTAAGTCCAATCTCGGCGTATTCGCATGATCGCATGCAGATATGGTAGGCATTAGCCCTGAGCATGCTTGCCATAAGCTAAATATTGATCAAACTAGGAAACCGGTGAAGTAGAAGAGAAGGAAATTCGGACCTGGCAAATATGAGGCGCTTGATGTCGAAGTGAAGAAATTACTCTATAATGATCTAATCAAAGAAGCTTTGTGTCCTCGGTGGGTGGTAAATCCGGCGTTGGTGAAAAAGCCAAATGGCACGTGGAGGTTGTGCATTGATTTCAAGGACCTGAATGATGCATGTCCCAAAGACAACTTCCCGTTACCACATATTGATCAACTGGTGGATAACACAGCAGGACATGAACTTCTTACCTTCATGGACGCATTCGCTGGATATCACTAGATACCGATTCACCCAGACGACCAGGAAAGTACGGTGTTTTACACCAACAAGAGCCTGATGTGTTGGAGAAGGATGCCGTTCGGGTTAATCAACGCAGGAGCCACGTACCAAAGACTTGTCAATAAAATGTTCAACGATCACATCGGCAGAACAATGGAGGTGTACGTGGATGACATAGTCGTGAAAAATCTAAGAAATGAGGATCACTTGGAACATCTGACACAGGCATTCGTGATTCTGCGGGCATACAACATGAAGCTAAACCCGAAGAAAAGTAGATTCGGAGTACACTCAGGAAAGTTCCTTGGACACCTGGTTAGTCAACGAGGCATTGAAGAAAATCCATCAAAAGTCAAAGCAATCATGGACATGCAACCACCAAGGTCAGTCAAGGAAGTCCATCGGCTAACCGGATGTTTGGCAGCTCTGAACAGATTCATTTCCAGATCAGGAGACAAATGTCGACCTTTCTTTGACGCCATCAAGAAAGGACAGTTCCAGTGGACAAGTAATTGCCAACAAGCGTTTGAGCAGCTGAAGGAGTATCTGAGTGACACTAAAATCCTATCAAAACCTGTCTCCGGAGAAAAACTATACTTGTACCTAGCCGCATCAGAGGTGGCCATCAGCTCAGTCTTGGTTCGAGCAGAAGGAAAATTTCACCTGCCAATCTATTACGTAAGTCAGGCCTTGCATGAGGCATAGATTAAATATTCACCTATGGAAAAGTTGGCCTACGCATTGGTGATGAGTGTCAGAAAGCTACGGCCATATTTCTTTGATCACCAAGTGGAGGTTTTAACAACTTTCCCATTAAGGCAAGTCTTGCAGAGGCCTGACACTGCTGGTCGCCTCCTCAAATGGTCACTCGAAATAAGCCAATTTGGAATATCTTATGCACCTCGGACAGCGATCAAGGGACAAGCGTTAGCCGACTTTATAGTCGAATTAACCTTCCCTCAAGATCCGACGAGAAGTCATAATCATCCATGGCACATGTATGTAGATGGGTCATCAAATAACACAGCGGCATGAGCTGTGATAGTGCTAATCAGTCCAGACAGACAAGTGTTCACCTCAGCGGTCAGGTTCGAGTTCATGGCAACAAACAACGAAGCTGAGTACGAGGCACTGATAGCTGGCCTGCGTTTGGCATTAGCTGTAGGGGTCCGAAGAGTCTAAATCTACGGAGATTCCCAATTAATAGTCAATCAAGTCCATGGGGAGTATGAGGCCAAAGACGAAAATATGGCATTATACCAAAAGATTGTTGCTCACTTGGCCTCATTATTCGAACAAATTTACATCGAACAAGTGTCAAGGGACAACAATGCACAAGCAGATGCACTTGCTCGATTGGCTACTAGTACGGGACCAACAGAGCTTACGGAGGTCATAATAACAAGGATTTCTAATCCATCCACCAGTGACTACAAGATCAACCAAGTCGAAGAGGAATTAACAGAAGAAGATTGGAGAACGCCGATATACAGATATCTCAAGGACAGCAAGACACCCGAAGACCCATAAGAAGCGGCCAAGTTAGTCAAACGAGCAGCAAGATTTACGATCATGGAGGGTCAACTCTACAAGAGAGGATTTTCACTTCTCCTGCTAAAGTGTTTGGCAAGGGGGCAAGGCCAAGAGGTACTGAAAGAAATCCACGAAGGAGTTTGTGGAAATCACACAGGAGGGCGAGCACTGGCATACAAAAAAGTAAGGCAAGGTTACTACTGGCCAACTCTGTTGCAAGACGCGATCAGAATTGCAAAAACATGCCACATGTGCCAGCTGTTCGCTCCCAACATCCATAAGCCACCAACAGAACTGATCTCAGTAAATAGTCCATGGCCATTCGCAAAGTGGGGGATAGACATCATAGGACCTTTCCCAACGGGAAAGGGGAATGTAAGATTTGCAGTAGTGGCCGTGGACTATTACACAAAATGAGCTGAAGCTGAAGCACTAGTAACAATAACACAAGAAAAAATGATCAGTTTTATCTGGAAGAGTATAGTGTGCCGATTCGGGGTTCCACAAGCAATATTGACAGACAATGGATGACAGTTCGAAGGAATAAAAATAAGAGACTTCTACAAAAAATGGGGAATCAAGAAGCATTTTTCGACACCCTATCACCCTCAGTCTAATGGCCAAGTCGAAGCAGTTAACAAGATAATCAAGCATATCTTAAAAATTTGGCTGGTGGACAAAAAAGACAAATGGTCAGAAGAACTACCCGAAGTACTTTGGGCATATAGGATATCACATAGGACGAGCACATGAGAAACACCGTTTGCTATGACATTCGGTACAGAAGCAGTTATACTTATAGAGCTCAAAGTACCAACTGAAAGGATAGCCGAGTTCAATGAACAAGAAAATAACAAGGCACTAGCTGCAGAAATGAATCTGATCGACGAAAAAAGGATCTCGGCAAAAATAAAAAACGAGATATACAAAAGAAGGATTGCAAAGTACTACAACTCGCAAGTAAAAATCAAGGAATTTGAAGTCGGGGATCTGGTACTTTGAAAAATTCTAGCAACACCTCCAGGTGTATTTGGACCGACTTGGGAGGGCCCGTTCAGGATAACTCACAAGTGGCATAACAGCACGTACGACCTTGAAGATATGAAAGGAAACTCGGCCCAATACACCTGGAACACGACTTTATTGAAAAAATATTATCAGTAGCTAGGAGGCTAGTGTAAAAGTTTTTTATATAGATTATCATGTATATCATTTATATTGTTGTGTTGTAGTAAGATTGATAAAATTTTCAAACTTTTTTGATAAAATCTTGTAAAAGCAGAGACAATTATTCGTTGTATTGTATAACTAAGGAAACAAAAAGGCATTAAAGCCCAGTTGTTCGCCTAGCAGAAAAGCTGCTCGCCGGAGGACAAGCAAGTGCTATAAGCACAAGTCCAAAAGGAGGCGAGCAGCAGGGTTCTTGAAAACCAGAAGCCCAGCTGATCGCCCCATAAAGTAAAGATTGCTCGCCCAAGAAACTAAATGCATGAGCACAGATATGGTGGAGGCGAGCAACATGGCATTAAAGATAAAAAAAAAGGTCAAGTCCTGAAAGGCCAAAGTGACCCATGTAAAACTAATAAACAAAAGTTTGCAAGAAAAGTGTTGAACTTTCATTAATGAAAGAAAACACTTAAGCAAAAATAAAACAAAAGGCGAATAAAAGGCGAACGAATAAAAAAAAAGAAGTACGAGTCCATTCATTCAGAATATAAAGATACAAAGAAAGAAAAGCATCGTCCTACTACATCAATTAAAACAGAAAAATAAAGGGTCTTCTAAATCTCGGAGGCCGGAAGAGCTGGTGGTGCTGGGAAATCTTCAGTAGGAGGGGGAGGCGCATCCTGGTTGGTCGCTGCTGGTGCCTGCTGCCCGTCTACTGTAGCAGAGGTGCTTATTTCACCAAGAAGATTCGGAAGGATGGGGTTTAAAGCATAAAAAACGGTGGCATCCTTGCTCACCTCGACCTTCTCCCTCGGAGCTACAACTTGGACGTCATCCTTAAAGATGCTCAAGTCCAACCCCATCTCCCCTAGGTCAGAACGGGAATCTCAAAGCCGGGAGCAGGCGGATTCTCGAGAACGTAATCGCGAAGTCTTTGACGGTACTAGTCATTACATCAAGACCGTTGTCCAAGGCATACTTCACGGATCGGACACAATCTGTGTACGCACAGATGTAACCGAGATTAGTGTTACCAGTCACGTCTTGCACGTACGTGCCGTAAGAAATGGCCCGCCTCTTCTCTTTCTCCAGCTGGTCAACATGAACCTTTAGAGATTCGACTCTCTCCACCAGGCCCACCCGCTCCGTCTCCAGGACCTGCAGGCGATCAGTAGCAACGCCCAAGTCCAATTTAAGCTTCTCCGAAGCATTGGACGCTACCATCTCCCGGTCCTCAGCAGCTTTCACCTCCCATTCCCAAGTATGCTTGGCTCTCTCAAAACCAGCCTTCAGCTTAGCCAGCTCTTCGTCCTTCCTCCTCAGCTGGGCATCCCGGTCTGCCTCAACCTGTTCTATTTTTCGGCCCAAGCTCCGGTTTGTCCTCTCAAGCTCAATAGCCTGGTCAACGACTCTCTGGGCAGTGATGGTTTGATGATTGGCGTTGTAACCCAGGAGGCGAGCGTTGTCGCTGAGAGACTGATTCTGCAAGATTTCTTCACCGGTTTTTATCCAAGAGCGGGGGACAAGCTCCGTAGCCCACCGAACGTAAGAATCCTTGAGGTCGGGGTAGGCTGGGGCTGACTTCACACAACTAAGTTGGTGAAGTACTCTAGAGCGACCGGGATAGTCATCTCTCTGGTACCTGCAAAAGATGGAAAGACATTAGAAAAATCAACATATGCAGGGAGGCGAGCAGTCGGGCAGTAAGGAAGATACTTACTCCCTCATCTTCACTGGGTCGTAGCCCAGGTAGGAGCTGTCAGGTGAGGAGCCCCTTCGGCCGGCGACCATCGCGTCAGTGACCTGCTCTTCGGTCACCTCCTCTACGGGCGAGGAGCGAGCAGTTGACTTGCCCATTTGAGAGGAACCTTGCCCCTTGGTCCATTTAGAATGGTCATCTTCCTTTCTGGGAACCGTTTTCTTGGTTAATCTTTTCTTCCCCCGAGTGTCCCTAGGAGGCGAGGAGCGAGGAGGTGGGCGAGGAATTGGGGCCGGTGCATGAGGGGCATCCTCTTCATCTTGCGGTCCCGCCCTCAGTCTGATTAGGGAGGTGCAAGGGTTAAGTTTCTTCTTCTTCGAAGGTTGGTTGGTAGCCATCTGTTTAACCCGGCGTGCGAGTAGGTGGTAACTCTCAGGAATCTGGGGGACAGCAACCGTCACTCTTTGAGCTAAAAAAGCAAACACGCAAAATGAGTCAGAAGTCGGCGACCAACAAGTCACAGGCGACCAACAGTACGTAGGCGATCAACAGGTCAAAAGACGAACAACAGGAAAAATTGAAAAGTTAACAAGTTTACCCTCGGGGATCTCCGCCTGTGCCTCAAGGTGGTGGGCACTGGTAATGAGCTGGGCTAGCTTACGACAGTGCGCCTGGGAAAGATGGCCAATATTTTGATCCTTAACGTCCCGCAATGAAATTAAAGCAAGGACATACAGGAACTCTTCGCTCAACTCGGGATGTCCCCACTTCAGGATACGCGGACCTACAAAAAAAGAAGAGAGATTAAAATTAGTTCACCCTAGAAGTAATGAACTAAGAAACAAGACCTACGCCGAATTTCGCCAAAATGCATAGGGGAATTTATACGCCCTGGCCCTCCTGAGAGATTAGAGGACGCCCGCCAATCGCCGCCGATGAAGAAAAATTATTTGTGCCAACTTTTAACTTTATTAGGCACTCCTTCAATCAGCTTCACGCCGCTACGAGCTTTAATGTAGTACCACCCGAGCCCCTCTTCATTGACAGCCGAAGAGATAGTAAGGGCATAATGTATCTCCACCGTGCTGATTTTATTTCTATAGCCTTCCAATCCAAAAAGGGTGATGAAGGCTAGCAAGTTACTCCACCAGTTCGGAGTAATCTGGGTAATCGCCAAATTCGTGTCCTCCAAGAATCGCCCGATCACCGGATGTATGGGAAGAGGGAACCCCGTGTTGAGGACATCCAAATTGATGGCAGTACATCCAGGGGGCGGATTGTTGGCAGTCTCCCCTTTCTGTGGAGCATACAGGTGGATGTCGTACGGGATGTGATAGAAAGATCGGATCCAAGCCAGGTCGTCTTCCGTAACTACACTTTCCACCTTGCTCGCAGTATACGTAGATTCCCGGGCTTCCATGGTAGGCCTTGGCGGAGTAGGAAACTTATTGTGATACTTGTTGGCATAGTCGATCCAATCTTGTCTCCGGACTACGGCCTTAAGAATGAGGGATTCGGGAGTTGGCCTCGTAACAGGGAAGTTTATCTCCCGAAGAAGTTCCTATGTAAGTCCCAGCTGCTCGCTCCCTGAGTGGGCCACCTGCTCGCTCCTAGCCTGGTGCCCACTGCTCGCTCCCACATCTCCAGGGAGACTCATCTCCTCTATCTCAGCAGCAACGTCAGCAGAGTCTTCACCCAAGTCCGAGGAGGTACCTTCAGGAGGCGAGAAGCGAGAAACACGACCTTGGACGTCCTGCTCGCCCGAGCTGTCCATAGCATAGAAGTCATCGACGGAGCGAACAACAGAGCTTGCCTCGGAGCCCGTGTCCTCGTCAACGAGCAGGGTCCTAGGGTTTTGCCTAACTGATCGCTGAAGCTAGCGGCGAGGAGCAGGGTTCGACGATTTAACTTCCAAGGGTCTTTTTTCTGGGTTTCGTCCAACAAATTCGACGGATAGGGTATTACTTGATGAAGGGGATGCCATTTCGGAAAATTTTTAGAATCAATAAAAAAGAAACACTTTAGAGATGGTGCTAATGGTGGCGTATCTCAAAAAGAAGAAGACGACGGCGATGCGGCGGTGATGCGGTGGCGATACGGCGGCGACAAAGGCGGTAATGGCGAAAAAGCAAAAATCGAAAGGAAAAAGTGTGAAATTGAAAGCACAATGTAATATCAAAAAAAAGAAACCAAAGAATTAACCTTCTGATTTGAAGAAATCAACGGAAAAAGGAAGAAATCGAGAAGAAAAGCTTCGAAAGATTAGCTATGAAAGTTTCTCTGTGAGAATTCGTGAAAAAGAAAAGAAAGAAGAAGAAGAGAACTATTTATAGATATGGATTCGCGGGTGAAATTAAGGAAAATGAAAAATCGAGGCCCCTATATGCAATTTTAGGAGCGCACGCGTGGGCGGCCATGTCATGTCGCTTCGTATTCTGCACCTTGAGAAACGAAATGATGCTAGACCAAACGTTGTTCCCTGTTGCTCGCCTCCAGAAGTTCCCGCCCAAAAATTCAAAAACTTGTTGCTCGCTCCCTGCAGAAATGAATTACAATTTCCCTGTTGCTCGCCTCCTATTAAATAATATAGCCTATCCTATAGTTTGACAAAGAATGATGAAATCTATCCTTATATGCCAAACTAGGGGGCATTGTTGATAGGCGAACAGCCGAGCAACAAGATTAGAAATAAAAATATTAAAATAATAAGATTAAGAGATCATTAAAAATAAGAAATAGTGAAGAGGACGAACAGCAGGAATAAGGCCCTAGGAGGCGAGCAGCTGGGCCAGAGAGCCAAGATCAAGTAGGCGAGCAGCTGGTCATAGGGGCTAGGAGGCGAGCAGCTGGTCATGAAGGGCACAAGGAGGTGGCGAACAGCCAGACCAAGAAGACACAAAGACCCAACCAGAGGCGAGCAGGCGAGCAAGAGGGCACCTCGGAAGATCATCAGAAATCCCAATAATTAGGCATTACATTAGGAACAAACAAGTGTCTTAATACTTGTTATTGTGTAAAGATGTAATAGCTTAGGAGATGACAAGTGTCTTAACACTTGTCACATTGAAAATAAGGATGATTAGGGAGATGACACCCTACTTGCTTGTACCTCTATAAATACCCCTTCATGGGACAATAAGAATAAGTTCACTTAATTCAAAAATAGGCAAAACTCTTGCAAATTTCTCTCTCAATCCCAACTTACAAAAATTCAGCTTTAATCTTTGATTATACTCTTGTTTGATGATCTTATAAGAGCAAAACAACCACTAATTATCGATTTTGATTAAGGTCATCAACAGATAGTACTAGGTTTTGCCACGTTTATCTTTTGCATAGTAAGGATGAAGCGTTAAACGCTTTTAAACTATACAAAAGTGAAGTGGAAAACCAGTTGGATAGACGAATCAAGGTAGTTCGTAGTGATAGAGGTGGAGAGTATGTAGCACCGTTTGAGCAGATATATTCCGAATCCGGAATCATACATCAAACTACTGCTCCTTACTCACCTCAATCTAATGGGGTTGCGGAACGAAAGAACCGAACACTCAAAGAGATAATGAATGCTATGCTTATTAGCTCCGATTTACCGCAAAACTTATGGGGGAAGCCATTTTATCGGCTAACCACATTTTGAACAAAATTCCACATAAGAGTAAGGACGCAACTCCTTATGAATTGTGGAAGGGGCGGAAACCTGTTGGAGTTATACGTGAAAGTATGCTTTTACTTTGTATAACTCATGTATCAAACACTTGTTTATGAGAATAATTCTTTTATCACATATGCTTTAGATATGATTGAATGTTGAATATTTATTGCAAACAGTTCATAATAGTACTAGTTACATTGTAGCTAATGTGGTGATACCCGATCACGGAAGACAACATTAACAGTCTCCTTGTAACTAAACGTACATTTTCACGACCTAGGTGGAATTGAACAATCCACCGTGAAAGGTCGATGTGTAAGTCTCAGATTGGTCTGTCTTGACTTAGAGATTGCACTAGCACATTTAGTATGTGTTGAAGAGGACCTACAGCGAGGATAAATTCTTCTGTTCTGAAATGTGAAGAATTGGACCTCGGTGGTTGTTGATTTCTTAATCTCCGTCACTTAAATATGACCGTGTGTGCTTAATGTTTACTGCTTTGATTCATGTTGGGTGAGAATCATTGTGACTTCGAACTTTGTGTCTTGGACAGTAATATTAATCATACGACAGTTATTAAGATTTAATACGGAGAAACGCGTGCGAGTACGGCTCGTGTGATTAGTCCCCTTGGTGGGCTCAGAAGTTTTATCGTACCAAATCTTGCAAGTGAGGAATTAGTTTCTTCGGTACGGATAATAATGTTGAGCTGTCTTTACTCCAAGGTGAAATATATTAATTAATTTAGAGCTATTCAGAAGCTTAATTAATTAATGGACTTGATAATCTTAAACGCGGGAAATAATAACCGGGAACCCATATTATCGTTATATGGATTAAGATGGATAGTGCAATATTAATTTATTAGTGGCAATAATTAATATTAATGGATTGAATTATATTGGGGATCAATATTGAAATTCAGAAGTCCATTAGGAGGTCCAATCTTAATTCTCCTTAAAGGCCCCTCAAGTAGCCCAATAATGATAAGGTTATTAAAATAAAAAGATAATATTATGCTGATTTTTTCCTTAAATTTTCGAAAATAGTGATTCTAGGAGAGAGAAGATTTTGTTGATTTTCTTGGAAAAATATTATGGAAGATATGTATTTTTGGAATACAAGAATATCTCATATATTCAAGAAGATCCAAATCTTGGGATCTCATCATGAAGTTTTCAAAAATTAGCCTATATTGAGGAGTGTGAGATTTTTGTGGAATATTTTATTTTGGAGAAAAGAATATATGAGATATATTCAAGATTTCTTAGAGTCTAAGAAAAGATTTTTTCCAAAGCCCATATACCTCAAAAATTTCGGCCACTTACTCTTATAAATAGGGGATGATTATTTCATCCCCAAGTACATAATTCCATGTGTTGGAAAAATCAAGAGCATAAATATTTTTCTTTTTCCTTAGTTATTTAAATTACTTGAAAGCATCTCCCACCGGTGATCAAGTAAGGCGAAAGGGAAATACTTGAGAAGGTTTTTGGGTTGATAAAGCGAGATCGTGATTGTCCCATTTATTCAAAGGCCAAGTCTACAAGAGGTACGTATGTCACATAAATTCTTGTTTATTCCGCCTAGATTTTATGTGAATTAATTCAACATGCATGATGATAAATTAGTTGTTGGAATTATTATTTGAATTAATTAGGATTAATTCATGCTAGTAATAATTGAATTTAAATTCGTATTTAAATTTCATCCCGAATAGATTCCGGGCACCCCTATTTTCCCAACAACTGGTATCAGAACCACGGTTTCGGGCTCTGATCTTTAAATTGGAATTTAAATTGTTTAACATTAAATTGAAATTGGATAGTAGAATTGCTAGATCTTTTTTGCAGGTATCCAATTGTCATGGTTTTAATGTTGTTAATTTTTCATGCGTGTGAATTAATTATTTTTAATTCGATTCGTTCGAATTCATTTTTCTCGTGAGAAAATCCACGAGTAGATTAGTTATTTTTATTTTGATTTGATCATTGTAATAGACTAGTCTAGATCTAGTATTTATTTTTTTGTAAAATAAATTGTAACCGGATCGAGACGAAGAACGAAGAATTAAAGACGGCGTACCCAGATGACGCATGCATGCGCGATGCATGCATGGACGTAAAATCATGCATGGGGTGAGAAACGAGAACGAATGGCGCAACCCGGTGTGCGGGGTGCGCGAAGCGCACGACCCGGGCTCACGACGGGGCGCGGGCACGTGGGCGCCGTGCCGTGTGGCACGCCGTGGAATTTTTTTGAAATAATTTCAGTTCTGCATTTTTTGTGTGATTTTAAACGTCGTCCAGAACCCCAAACGATGTTGTTTTTTATGAAGTGTTGTTGTTCGAGTGGGAGCGTGTCGAGACGAACAATGGAAAGCAACAGGGATGATATTTCGTATCAAGACGTGAAGAAATTAAACCGTGACAATTGGATTTGAGTGCTCCAATGTGTTTAATTTTGTTTTGATGGATGTTTTATTTCGTGCGCTTATTATTATTTGTTAATATGTGTTTGCATGAATTTTATTGTCCAAGAAAAACCTTACTTTCGTAAATTACTAAGTATGTTTATTTAATCGCAATTTTATTCCGGATATTAAAATTGGATTAATTTGGCCTCCATAATTTATTTATTTGTGAAGTTCTTTTGGAATACATTTCCCCCTCGGATCGGCCAAAAGAACGGATTTCACATGAATAAATTCCGAAAGGATGATTGTGGATTATTACTAGTGGCGGTATTGACCCTCACCACGAGTGGCTTGCTCAAATTTAAATAATAATCCTGTATTTAATTATGGTTATTACTTAGGCATAGGAAATTGATATTAACTTACTCCCCTCGGAGTCCCTGTCAATTTCTATGTGGTCAAAGTGGGAGCCAACTATTAATTTTGAATTAAGGATTTGTAACTTTTAAGTTTGTGATCCGCTTGAATATTGACGATTAGTATTTCATCACCTTCATTGACGATTACTCGAGATATGAGTAGATTTACCTTATGAGGCATAAGTCTGAAACTTTTGATAAGTTCAAGGAATTTAAGGACGAAGCCGAGAAACATAGGGAAAAAAGTATCAAGTTTCTACGATCAGATCGTGGAGGCGAATACCTCAGCGATGAATTCTTGAACTACTTATCGGACGAAGGGATCGTATCCCTGTTAACCGCACCGGGAACCCCTCAACAGAACGGTGTGGCAGAACGAAGAAACCGAACTCTTTTAGAGATGGTCAGATCCATGATGAGTTATTCGGATTTACCCAAGTCATTTTGGGGTAATGCCTTGGAAACGGCGACTTACATTCTAAACTTGGTGCCATCCAAATCGGTTCCTAAAACCCCAATGGAATTATGGACCGGGCGCAAGCCCAGTCTAAGACATTTGCGGATTTGGGGTTATCCGGCATACGTGCTAGACAAGGAAGCCGGTAAGTTGGATCCACGTTCGGAATTAAGGCTGTTTATAGGATACCCTGCGGGAACGAAAGGGTGTATGTTCTATAGTCCCAAGGATCAAAAGACCGTGATTAGTACACACTTTAAATTCTTGGAGAAAGACTATATGAACAATCGGAAACCTAAAAGTGAAATTACCTTAGAAGAATTGAGAGGTCAAACCTCGATACCAAGTATACAAGATGATGTACCACACGTCACATCTTCACAAACAGAACCCCATCGTAGTGGGAGGATTGCTAGGCAACCCGAGAGATTCATGGGGATAGGAGAATCTTTGGATTTGGTTCCCGGCGATGAATCAGACCCATGGACATACGACGAGGTAATCCAAGACAAAGACACGGAGTCGTGGCTAACGGCAATAGAAACCGAGATGGGTTCGATGGATCATAATCAAGTGTGGGAGTTGGTCGAGCCACCCAATGGGGTAGAACCCATTGGATGCAAGTGGGTGTACAAGAGGAAAAGAGGACCGGACGGAAGGGTTGAGACCTTCAAAGCAAGGCTAGTGGCCAAAGGGTATACTAAAAAAGAAGGGATCGATTATGAGGAGACCTTTTCGTCTGTAGCTATGCTTAAGTCCATCCATATTCTCTTGTCGATCACTGTGCACCTAGATTACGAGATCTGAAAAATGGATGTCAAAAGCCCAAAGGTTTCATTGACAAAAGGCCAAAGGTTTCATTGACAAAAGCCCAAAGGTTTCATACGACGAGGTAATCCAAGACAAAGACACGGAGTCGTGGCAAACGGCAATGGAAACCGAGATGGGTTTGATGGATCATAATCAAGTGTGGGAGTTGGTCGAGCTACCCAATGGGGTAGAACCCATTGGATGCAAGTGGGTGTACAAGAGGAAAAGAGGATCGGACGGAAGGGTTGAGACCTTCAAAGCAAGGCTAGTGGCCAAAGGGTATACTAAAAAGAAGGGATCGATTATGAGGAGACCTTTTCGCCTGTAGCTATGCTTAAGTCCATCCGTATTCTCTTAACGGAAGTCTTGACGGGATAGATATCTATATGCAACAGCCCAAAGGTTTCATTGAAAAAGGCCAAGAGAATCTCGTATGCAAGCTTAAGAGATCCATTTATGGACTTAAGCAAGCATCGCGTACTTGGAACCAGTGTTTTGATCAAGTGATTAAGTCTTATGGGTTTGATCAAAGCTAGTTCGAAAGTTGTGTGTATAAGAAGCATGAGGAACTGCGGTGGTATTCTTAGTATTATACGTAGACGGTATTCTGCTCATTGGAAACAATGTAAAGGTA
This sequence comes from Ballota nigra, assembly GCA_947034835.1. Taxonomy (NCBI): domain Eukaryota; kingdom Viridiplantae; phylum Streptophyta; class Magnoliopsida; order Lamiales; family Lamiaceae; genus Ballota; species Ballota nigra. The sequence continues at coordinate 9,325,141 of OX344726.1, forward strand.
TTATCTTGTTTATTCCGCCATAGATTATATGTGAATTAATTCAACATGCATGATGTTAAATTGGTTGTTGGAATTATTATTTGAATTAATTAGGATTAATTCATGCTAGTAATAATTGAATTTAAATTCGTATTTAAATTCCATCCCGAATAGATTCCGGGCACCCCTATTTTCCCAACAACTGGTATCAGAGCCACGATTTCGGGCTCTGATCTTTAAATTGGAATTTAAATTGTTAAACATTAAATTGAAATTGGATAGTAGAATTGCTAGATCTTTTTTGCAGGTATCCAATTGTCATGGTTTTAATGTTGTTATTTTTCATGCGTGTGAATTAATTGTTTTTAATTCAATTCGTTCGAATTCGTTTTTCTCGTGAGAAAATCCACGAGTAGATTAGTTGTTTTTATTTTGATTCGATCATTGTAATAGACTAGTCTAGATCTAGTATTTATTTTTTTTGAAAAATAAATTGTAACCGGATCGTGACGAAGAACGAAGAATTAAAGACGGTGTACCCGGACGACGCATGCATGCGCGGCGCATGCATGGACGTAAAATCGTGCATGGGGTAAAAAAACGAGAACGAACGGCGAAACCCGGTGCACGGGGTGCGCGAGGCGCACGACGGGTGGGCGATGCTACACGGGCGCGCATTACGAGCCTTGCGCTCAGCGCTGGGCTTCTCGGCAGCCTCGGCCGCTATGGGCGAGAGGCGCGCGGCCCACCTCCGTGGGCCGACGCGTGCCGTATCTCCGGCATTGGAATTTTTTTTTTTTAATTTTTCCAGTTCTGCGTTTTTTTTGTGTGATTTTTAACATCGTCCCGAACCCCAAACGATGCTGTTTTTGATGAAGTGTTGATGTTCGAGTGGGAGCGTGTCGAGACGAACCACGGAAAGCAACAAGGACGATTTTTCGCATCAAGACGTGAAGAAATTAAACCGTGACAATTGGATTTGAGTGCTCCAATGTGTTTAATTTTGTTTTGATGGATGTTTTATTTCGTGCACTTATTATTATTTGTTAATATGTGTTTGCATGAATTTTATTGTCCAAGAAAAACCTTACTTTCGAAAATTACTAAGTATGTTTATTTAATCGCAATTTTATTCCGGATATTAAAATTGGATTAATTTGGCCTCCATAATTTATTTATTTGTGAAGTTCTTTTGGAATACATTTCCCTCTCGGATCGGCCAAAAGAACGGATTTCACATGAATAAATTCCGAAAGGATGATTGTGTATTATTACTAGTGGCGGTATTGACCCTCACCACGAGTGGATTGCTCAAAGCGAAATAACAATCCTGTATTTAATTATGGTTATTACTTAGGCATAGGAAATTGATATTAACTTACTCCCCTCGGAGTCCCTGTCAATTTCTATGTGGTCAAAGTGGGAGCCAACTATTAATTTTGAATTAAGGATTTGTAACTTTTAAGTTTGTGATCCGCTTGAATGTATTTAAATGTATAGACCACCCCTCGTGGTGCATTTAAATTGTTTCGAGATGTTGGCTGATGCATGATTATATTATTTTAAGGTTTCAATATAATTGATGTGATCGAATTATGTGATAATTTCGTATTTTTCTAGATATTGATATGAATGTATGTTTTATTCTCAGTTCATCATGTCGCAACCTTTTAATCCACTGTTTAGTATACTTAAAGATAACAAACTTGTTGGTGAGAACTATGTTGATTGGAAACGTAACCTTGATATTGTCCTAACCGCTCAACACCACAAATGGGTACTTACTACTCCTAAGCCCCAAGAGCCTGTCGAAGATGCGAGCAAGTCGGTCAAGAAAGAGCATAAGAGTTGGTTAGACTCCGATGAGATGGCTAGGTGTACTATTCTGGCTTCAATGTCAGATGTGTTGCAACACCAACACCAACACATGGAGACCGCCTCTGAGATAATGTTCAATCTTGAAGCGATGTTTAAACATCAGAACCGTACAGCTAGGCAAATCACCATGCGAAAGATGTTTTCGTTGAAAATGGTGGAAGGTACGCCCGTAAGGGATCATGTTATCGAGATGATGGCTTATCTCAATAAGTTGGAAGTACTTGGTGCGGAATTTGATCTCCCTACTAAGGTCGATTTCGTTCTCCATTCTCTGCCGAAGAGCTTTGAGCAGTTTCAGTTGAACTATCAAATGAATGATCGGGCAAATAGTTTGCCCGAGCTCTTGCAAGCTTTGGTATCGGCGGAGACTTTAATGGATCACCAAACTGTTGCTATGGTGGCAAACAGTCCGTCTGCCTCTTCAGGTCCCAAGGGAGGGAAGGAGAGGAAGAGGACAAAAGGCCAGACCCAAGCAAATCCAACCGTTGCGAAACCCAAGGCAAAGGGAGAAGGAGGTGGAAAGAAAGCTGCTAAGGGTAAGTGCTTCAATTGTGGTGAAAAGGGACATTGGAGGGCGACCTGTTCTAAGCCTAAGAAGGCGGGGAAGAAAGGCAAGTCTCATGCTTTAGTCGTTGAAACATATGTTGCGGCGTATGCTGCCCACGTTTGGGTAGTGGATACCGGGGCAACTGATCATATTTGTTTCACTCTTCAGGGGTTCCAGCTAACCCGGGGACTTAGCAAGAATGAGATCACCATCACTTTGTGTAACGCCCCATTTCCGGAATGAAGGCCCCTGTGGCTTTTAACACTCCGAACTCGGGTCGCCACTTAGTAACTGAAAACTGAGCTTAAAAATTTCTTTTTAATAATTAAGAGACAAGTGTAAATGAAATACTTTGCAGCGGAAGATCATATATAAATTAAGCATGAGTGAACAAGGTCTTTTATTTAACTCTAAAAGTCATAGTCAAAAAGGAAATTTGCGTACAAGATATTCATCGAGTAACCTTTAAAGGTTTGTTACTCGACATCATAATTAAAATCGTCTTTAGAAAGAGATTACAATATTATTTAATTATTTATATATATAGCATCAAATATATGGAAACTCTGTGTCACTGCTGCAGCTCCGACCCCTCTCGATCGTATCCTGAAAAAATATTAAACTGTTGGGGTGTGAGATAAAAATCTCAGTGGATAATCTGTACGCTTTTACACAGATTGGCATGATCCTGAAATAGTTGAAAATATATTATCCCAACCCCGTTTAAGTATTATTGTTTGGTTTATGTATCTTTTAACATATTGCTTGCAATTCCGTACTAGACAACATACGTTAGTCGTATACTTTGGAGTACGCTAAGTATTGCCCCCTTGGACGGTTTTATGCTCGTGCTAGACAACTTACGTTAGTCTTACACTTTGGAGTACGCTAAGGCAGTATTGTCCCCTTGGACGGTTTTATGCTCGTGCTAGACAACTTACGTTAGTCGTACACTTTGGAGTACGCTAAGGCAGTATTGTCCCCTTGGACGAGACTTCTTATAAATCTTATATTAGTGTAACTTGTTCGAGATATATATTTGATTAGTTTGCTTCAGAAATATACCAACAATCCATATAACATTATCGGCTAATACAGATAGTGTCACCCACCTCTTAACTTTTTAAAGAAAAGCTACAAACTTCTTGAAATAGTTATCGACTTAGTACAAGTAGGCACGTCCGAGCTCTGACTTGGGTCGCACTTCACCTAGCACGATTTCCTTTAATCTTAGTGATTATTTAATTCATATAAGTTGTCTTAGGGAATTTTTGTAAGACACATAATTCACATAAGTTTCTTTCGTTTGGTTAATTCGGTTAAGGTTTTCCGTTTGTCCTTTAGTTCGAAATCCTTTTATAAAAACTTTTACTTCTTTAACATAACTTTGATAATGAAGTTTAACAAGTTTAACGAGGCCAATAAACTTTGTTCTTTTAATGGTTCTTTAGAGAGTAAATATTATTTGACGATAAATTACTTATACTTTTATAAGTCTTAGCACGTTTGCAAATACAACAAGTACTCAACCAAAACACATAATTAGCATGTTTGTATTTAAATATGAAAATGACAACATCACACATTCAATTAATCCACAATAATTCATTAGAATAATTTATTCGCAAAAGATCGATTAAACAATTTAACTTAAAAAATGTTTTGAGATAATTACTAAAGCATGAAGATAATTAACATAATTGATCATAAAAATATATATCAGCCTACATAATATTATTTTTAGACTCAAACGGCCTGTTCGAATTAGGTTTTTCCGAAACCTTTCAATTTCAGTCCTTTAACTTTCCTATACTCTAACCATTTCGTTAAAACTATTTAAACCCTTTAATAAAAACATGGGGACTTCCAGAATATCAGCTAAACATGCATACAGTAAAATTATGTTGTGATTTTTCAAGGAAGATATACCTAAACATGAATCCTATCGAAAAATAGTAAAGTAAAGCCTAGAAACGTCGCAATTGTTTATAATTATTTAGATACTTCTTAAAATTATAAATTTTGACATGGTAACACATAAATACATATAAAACATGAATATGACCTTTTGCAAACTTAAAAGATTCTGTAAAAAGTTATATTTTCGTTTTTATGAAACAAGGACAGTTGTTTATTGCATTTTATCTCATTTTCGAACATCCATTTCTCCTAAGATATAAGTCCTATAGGTACCAATTTTTGCAGGCATAAACTAATCCATTCCAGGTTTAACATCATATTTTTAGTTTGATTTTATCATCGTTATAAGTAGGGGATAAACGGACTCAAAGTAGCTAAGTTGATCACTTTCGAATCTTAATAAGCAATATCACAGATTACTCATGTTTCTGTCAAGTCTAAACAAAAATAGGAAAAACATATTTAGGGAGTTCTAAAAATTGTAAATTTTGGCATGGTGACTCTATTACAAGTTCTCTACAACATCTAATTCTTACTTCTCGAAAAAGGATTAAGTAAACATGTTTTACAAGGCAAAACATCACAAGGGTTCATTCTGGACACATCAAGTTTAAAAATCTATTTCTCTTAGGGATCAACTCTAAAAATTATCAAATTTTAAAAAAATACAGTAAACTTCAATGAAAATATGCATACAAAATTTTATAATTTTTTGTATAGTATAAGTATAGGAATTGGGTCCGTGAATAGGGGTATTACAGTTTCAATCGATTCTGGGCAGGGCAACTTTAGGATTTTATTTCTCTTTTGATTTAACTCTGATGACCATGAAATTTATACAAGATGATTTTTACTATCAATAGTTTGTTCAGTAAAAATTTCATAGGATTCCCATGATTATAAATATAAGATCAGAAACTAACAAACCATTTGTTCACAGAATCGATCGGAAAAACACATCGACTTTCAAGGATCATAAATCCTTCGTCTTAAGTCAAAACATCACGAATTTCGGATGAGTTCTAATTTACTTACATTTAATCAAGAAAAATTAATTTCATAATTTTCTGAGCAACGAAACATAAAAAACCAAAACAAAGAATTTAGCAATTAAACACATAGGGATAAACGCAGGGGTAACCTTTGTAGTTTCCTTCTTAGATCAAATTCTTGGGCAAAATCTTTTGCAGGTTTTTGAAGGTGCCTTGCAGCTGATTGAATATGGTGAGATGTATAGGAGCTTAGCGATCTCCTTATGGAAGAAGGAGTAGCTTGAGCTTTGAAGAGAAGAGAAGAAATTAAGCTTGTCTTTTTTGCTTCAATGGTGAGGAGAAGAGAGGGAGAGAGAGCTGCTGGAACTTTTTATTTGAAGAAGATTGTTGCTGAATTTTGTTAAAGGGAACCAACTTATTAATAGGGGGGAGGGGAGGTGTTGGCCGAATCTTAGCCAAGTAAGAGAAGGAGGTTAAAAGTTAAGATAGGTGGTTATATATGGACCATGAAAAGGTAATTAGTTTAGGATTAATTTTAAAAGAAATTCTTAGATATTTTAACTATTCATACTATATTTTAATTACCACTCGTATTTACTACGCACGTTTCATGTAAACCGTATTATTTAATCATGAAGGAGTCGTATTTTAAATATACGAAAAATATCATAAAGGTTGACTATTTTAAACAATCGTATTTATACATCGAATTAATTATTTCATTAGTATTAGTTTTCTCATATTTATTATAAGTGCTTCGTTTGGCTATTTTTGGATATTGTAAAATTATTAGACATGATAAGATCATTATCACACTCGTTTGTTACAATATTTTATAACACGCATAACTTTCGTTTGAAAAATGCCCTTTAATTTTAAGGCCTCGTGTTTTTCTCTAATTTAATAAAATAAAATCTTATATAGTTTTAATATCATTCAAACCTTAAACTTTTATTCTTAAAAGTGCTAGGAGTGCCCCCGATTCAGAAAGCTCGTCCATTTCCTGAAAATTTAGAACTCGAAGACATACGTTATTCATAAAACATTAAATCATATAATCTTTCTTTAGGGAATTTTGGTTCGGGGTGTTACACTTTGGGCGATGCTACGAGAGTGGAAGCCGAAGCAGTGGGAGTCATGCACCTATCTTTTGAAGATAGAGTTTTAATTTTAAGAGATGTTTTATACGTTCCGAACTTTAGGAAGAATTTAATTTCAGTTTCTAAGTTGTTTTTTTATGGATATTCAGTTACTTTTAATAAAGTTGTTACTGTTTCTTTTAAGAATGATGTTATCTGTCATGGAACGTTGGTAAACAATCTCTATACGATTAAGTGTGCACACCACTCAAATAATGAATCTAATAACACGTCGATCATTTTGAGTAATAAAAGAAAGCGTTCTTCGGAGATGAACGAAACACTTCTATGGCATCTTAGACTAGGTCATATTAATCTAAAGCGGATAGAGAGATTGGTGAAAGACGGATCCTTGGAATCATTCCAAGTCGAACTGTTTCCAACTTGTGAATCCTGTTTAGAGGGTAAGATGACCAAGAGGGCATTTGGAGCCAAGGGGAATAGAGCCACGGAAGTGTTAGAACTCGTTCATACCGATGTGTGTGGTCCAATGACGATTACTCGAGATATGGGTACATTTACCTTATGAGGCATAAGTCTGAAACTTTTGATAAGTTCAAGGAGTTTAAGGCCGAAGCCGAGAAACATAGGAAAAAGAGTATCAAGTTTCTACAATCAGATCGTGGAGGCGAATACCTCAGCGATGAATTCTTGAACTACTTATCGGGCGAAGGGATCGTATCCCAGTTAACCGCACCGGGAACCCCTCAACAGAACGGTGTGGCGGAATGAAGAAACCGGACTCTTTTAGAGATGGTCAGATCCATGATGAGTTATTCGGATTTACCCAAGTCGTTTTGGGGTAATGCCTTGGAAATGGCGGCTTAAATTCTAAACTTGGTGCCATCCAAATCGGTTCCTAAAACCCCAATGTGAAGAATTAGACCTCAGTGGTTGTTGATTTCTTAATCTCTGTCACTTAAATAGGACCGTGTGTGCTTAATGGTTAATGCTTTGATTCATGTTGGGTGAGAATCATTGTGACTTCGAACTTTGTGTCTTGGGCAGTAATATTAATCATACGACGGTTGCTAAGATTTAATACGGAGAAATGCGTGCGAGTACGGCTCGTGTGATTAGTCCCGTTGGTGGGCTCAGAAGTTTTATCGTACCAAATCTTGCAAGTGAAGAATCAGTTTCTTCGGTACGGATAATAATGTTGAGCTGTCTTTACTCCAAGGTGAAATATATTAATTAATTTAGAGCTATTCAGAAGCTTAATTAATTAATGGACTTGATAATCTTAAACGCGGGAAATAATAACCGGGAGCCCATATTATCGTAATATGGATTAAGATGGATAGTGCAATATTAATTTATTAGTGGTAATAATTAATATTAATGGATTGAATTATATTGGGACTCAATATTGAAATTCAGAAGTCCATTAGGAGGTCCAATCTTAATTCTCCTTAAAGGCCCCTCAAGTAGCCCATTAAGTAGCCCAATAATGATAAGGTGATTAAAATAAAAAGAAAATATATTGCTGATTTTTCCATGTAATTTTCGAAAATAGCATATCTAGGAGAAAAAAGATTTTGTTGATTTTCTTGGAAAGATATTATGGAAGATAAGTATTCTTGGAATACAAGATTATCTCATATATTCGAGAAGATCCAAATCTTGGATTTTCTTCTTATAATTTTCGAAAATTTCAAGTATAATTAGGAGGGTGAGATTTTTGTGGAATATTTTATTATGGAGAAAAGAATATATGAGATATATTCAAGATTTTTAGAGACTAAGAAAAGATTTTCTCCAAGCCCATAAACCATGATATTTTCGGCTACCCTATATTATAAATAGGGGATGATTATTTCATCCCCAAGTACATAATTCCATGTGTTGGAAAAATCAAAAGCATAGAAATTTTTCTTTTCCTTAGTTATTTAAATTATTCGAAAGCATCTCCCACCGGTGATCGAATAAGGTGAAAGGGAATACTTGAGAAGGCTTTTGGGTTGATAAAGCGCGTACGTGTTTGTCCCGTTTTATTCAAAGGCCAAGTTCTACGAGAGGTACGTTAATCACATATTATCTTGTTTATTCCGCCATAGATTATATGTGAATTAATTCAACATGCATGATGTTAAATTGGTTGTTGGAATTATTATTTGAATTAATTAGGATTAATTCATGCTAGTAATAATTGTATTTAAATTCGTATTTAAATTTCATCCCGAATAGATTCCGGGCACCCATATTTTCCCAACAATGTCACGTAGAGCTACTACACTAAGACATGCTTGATGTATACTAAAAGCAGACTTTAAGTATAAGTGGGAGATTGTTGGAGTTATACGTGAAAGTATGCTTTTACTTTGTATAACTCGTGTATCAAACACTTGTTTATGAGAATAATTCTTTTATCGCATATGCTTTAGATATGATTGAATGTTGAATATTTATTGCAAAAAATTCATAATAGTACTAGTTACATTGTAGTTAATGTGGTGATACCCGATCACGGAAGACAACATTAACAGTTTCCTTGTAACTAAACGTACATTTTCACGACCTAGGTGGAATTGAACAATCCGCCGTGAAAGGTCGATGTGTAAGTCTCAGATTGGTCTGTCTTGACTTAGAGATTGCACTAGCACATTTAGTGTGTGTTGAAGAGGACCTACAGCGAGGATAAATTCTTCTGTTCTGAAATGTGAAGAATTAGACCTCAATGGTAGTTGATTTCTTAATCTCCGTCACTTAAATAGGACCATGTGTACTTAATGGTTACTGCTTTGATTCATGTTGGGTGAGAATCATTGTGACTTCGAACTTTGTGTCTTGGGCAGTAATATTAATCATACGACAGTTGCTAAGATTTAATATGGAGAAACGCGTGCGAGTACGGCTCGTGTGATTAGTCCCCTTGGTGGGCTCAGAAGTTTTATCATACCAAATCTTGCAAGTGAGGAATTAGTTTCTTCGGTACAAATAATAATGTTGAGCTGTCTTTACTCCAAGGTGAAATATATTAATTAATTTAGAGCTATTCAGAAGCTTAATTAATTAATGGACTTGATAATCTTAAACGCAGGAAATAATAACCGGGAGCCCATATTATCGTAATATGGATTAAGATGGATAGTGCAATATTAATTTATTAGTGGTAATAATTAATATTAATGGATTGAATTATATTGGGGCTCAATATTGAAATTCAGAAGTCCATTAGGAGGTCCAATCTTAATTCTCCTTAAAGGCCCCTCAAGTAGCTCATTAAGTAGCCCAATAATGATAAGGTGATTAAAATAAAAAGATAATATTATGCTGATTTTTTCCTTAAATTTTCGAAAATAGTGATTCTAGGAGAGAGAAGATTTTGTTGATTTTCTTGGAAAGATATTATGGAAGATATGTATTCTTGGAATACAAGAATATCTCATATATTCAAGAAGATCCAAATCTTGGGATCTCTTCATGAAGTTTTCAAAAATTACCCTATATTGAGGAGTGTGAGATTTTTGTGGAATATTTTATTTTGGAGAAAAGAATATATGAGATATATTCAAGATTTCTTATAGTCTAAGAAAAGATTTTTTCCAAAGCCCATATACCTCAAAAATTTCGGCCACTTACTCTTATAAATAGGGGATGATTATTTCATCCCCAAGTACATAATTCCATGTGTTGGAAAAATCAAGAGCATAGATATTTTTCTTTTTCCTTAGTTATTTAAATTACTTGAAAGCATCTCCCACCGGTGATCAAGTAAGGTGAAAGGGAAATACTTGAGAAGGTTTTTGGGTTGATAAAGCGAGATCGTGATTGTCCCGTTTATTCAAAGGCCAAGTCTACAAGAGGTACGTAAGTCACATAAATTATTGTTTATTCCGCCTAGATTTTATGTGAATTAATTCAACATGCATGATGATAAATTAGTTGTTGGAATTATTATTTGAATTAATTAGGATTAATTCATGCTAGTAATAATTGAATTTAAATTCGTATTTAAATTTCATCCCGAATAGATTCCGGGCACCCCTATTTTCCCAACAAAACCATCGTATAAATACCTCAAAATGTGGGGGTGTTTAGCAAAGGTTGAAGTGCCTTTACCTAAACAAGTTAAAATCGGCCCTAAAACAGTCGATTGCATATTTGTAGGGTATGCACTGCACAGTAGTGCCTATCGGTTTCTGATTCACAAATCAGAAGTTCCAGATATGACAGAAGGCACTTATATAGAGTCGAGAAACGCTGTGTATTTCGAAAACATCTTTCCTTGCAAGAACAAGGAAGATGAGACATCAACCAAAAGACCAAACGAGGAGGTTGATGAGGATGCTGGTCCGTCTACTCAAGATGGTGGTGAGATACGACGCAGCAAGAGAGCTAAGATAGTGAAAACCTTTGGTCCCGATTTCATCACTTATGTGTTGGAAGAGGAGCCTAGGACTATCAAAGATGCTCTATCTAGGCCAGACGCTCCGCTCTGGCAAGAGGCGATTAATAGTGAAATAGACTCTATCATGCAAAACCACACATGGGAGTTAGTTGATCTCCCACAAGGTTGCAAGCCCTTAGGATGCAAATGAATTCTTAAAAGAAAATACAAAGCGGATGGGTCAGTTGAAAAGTACAAAGCCCGCTTAGTTGTTAAAGGGTTCAAACAAATCGAAGGGTACGATTTCTTTGATATCTATTCACCTGTAACGAGGATTACTTCCATTAGGGTGCTTATTGCGATTGCTGCTTTGCACAATCTCGAAATTCACCAAATGGATGTTAAAATTGCGTTCCTAAATGGTGAAATGGATACAGACATCTATATGGAACAACCAGAGGGGTTTGTGGCACCTGAAAATGAGAAGAAAGTGTGCAAACTAGTGAGATCATTGTATGGGCTTAAGCAAGCTCCAAAATAATGGCATCTGAAATTTGATAGCACCATGTTATCAAATGGCTTTCGTATTAATGAGTGTGACAAATGTGTGTATGTGAAGAGTACACCGAAAGGGTTTGTCATATTATGTCTATACGTTGATGACATGCTCATTATGAGTAATGATCATGATTTACTCATTAGTATGAAACGCATGTTGAGTCGAAACTTCGACATGAAAGATTTGGGTGTTGCTGACGTGATTCTAGGAATCAAGATCAGCAGGACATCAAATGGTTTATCTTTAACACAGTCTCACTATGTAGAGAAAGTGTTAAAGAAGTTCAATACTTTTGATGATCCACCTGCAAAGTCCCCATTGGACATGAGTGTGCATTTGAGCAAAAACCGAGGTAGTCATGTAGCTCAACAAGAATATGCTAGAGTTATCGGTAGCATAATGTACATTTCGAATTGTACGCATCCCGATATAACATGTGCGGTGAATGAGCTTAGTAGATTCACAAGCAATCCAAGCAATGAGCATTGGAGTGCACTCAGGAGAGTCTTGAGGTACTACTCTCGACTTTGGGCTACAGTACACTAGGTATCCTGCTGTACTTGAAGGGTACTGCGATGCTAATTGGATCTCAGACACTAAAGAGTCATTCTCCACTAGTGGATCTGTATTCACTATAGGAGGAGCGGCTGTGTCCTGGAGATCGACTAAGCAAACATGCATAGCCCGATCCACCATGGAATCAGAATTCATAGCTTTGGACATAGCTGGTGAAGAAGTAGAGTGACTTTGAAATTTCCTCAAGGATATTCCATGTTGGGATAAACCTGTACCTACGATAATGGTACATTGCTACTGTCAAGCCGCAATTGGTAGGGCTTTAAGTGATATGTATAACGGAAAGTCTAGACACATTCGTCGTAGACATAATTCCGTGAGGCAATTGATCTCAAGTGGTGTGATATCTATAGACTATGTGAGGTCTAAGGACAATCTCGCGGATCCGTTAACTAAGAGTATAAATCGAGATCAATTGTCTAAACTGTCAGAAGGAATGGGTCTAAAATCCACAAAGTAAACTGAAGCAGTGGTAACCCAATCAAGTTGACTGGAGATCCCAAGATCTTGGTTCAACGGGAAAACTAAGCTGTGGAAGTTAGAGAATGCACTTGGTAACCCGACTATTCCTTATAGGACAGTACACCAAGTGAGAACCCGTATGTGGTACAGGCTAAGTCTATACGACTTTTAATGAATCCTAAGTCCATGTGGGGGACGGAGTATTGCGGGATACTCAAGAGGAATTCACCTATGTAAGTGTGAGGTGAGAGGCCGCCTCAGATATCAGTGGATATTAAACATTTATGAATCCAAAGGGTGTCCATGGCCAAAACGGACAAAAACGTGAGAACAAGAAATGAGCGTAGAGATGTTATTGTGTCAGTATTACTGTCTAAGTGCACACCAAGGCGGAATGGTTCAAGGCAATGTGTCCACCAGGCTGCCGGTGTACTCGGTAATGCTTGACTATGGAAGGTTCAAGGCCACAAACTACCTATCCAGATGCAATAATGTTTTGTATTTGAACTGGATTGTGAGTCTGCATGTCTATAGGTTCAATTTCCACTCATGTGGGGGATTGTTAGAGAAAATTGGTTGGTGGTATTATTTTATAATTAATTGGTATTAAAGTTTATTTGAGACTTTAATAGCTGACCAATTAATTTTTGGGTGTTGAAATTAATTTCTCGGAAATTAATTGTTACAAGTGCGTTCTAGTCTTGGAATAGATGAGAATGGTATATTCATACTCGCAAAACCGATTTTTGTGGGACGTTACCAGCGTGATTTAAGTAAACGCGTTCTGGGTCAACTACTGTTACAGACTTGCCACCAACGAAAACGCGTCCACATTTAATGCCCACGCGGTTTGTCCTTCTGCATTGAGTGGAGGTTCGCCTATAAATAGCGTCCTCATGCATTTGCCTGGCCACGCATTCAGAAAAAACTTCTCCTCTCTCTCAGTCTTTCTGCATATAGAGTCTCTAAGTGCCACTCCAGTTCGAAACGCTCGTTGTGTTCGTCGGAGCTCCAAGACCTGTGGTGCTACACTCTTGGAGACATTGTGACGTTTTACCTTTGGGGACAAATTTCCGAGACCGAAGAGCACTACCGGGGAAATATTATCTTGCGGGAAGAGGGTCTCCTCGACTCGTCACTGTTGCTGTTTATTTTTCTTTTATTCTCTCTTTGTAACCAGTTTCGAGTTGTAAATTTTCCTTTTATTTTTGAATTATTATTTCTGAAGTAAAAAACAAACTTTCAAACAACAAATAAAACTAGAAAACATGTTTTGTACGAAATTGCCTCGTATATGTGACACTTTTACAAGTGTGCATTATCTCTGCCGCGGAGAAATTTGCACATATTGTGTACACCAAAAAAAAAATCGAGTAAAATAATGACATATATATAAATATATGTATATTTTTGTGAGTGTGCACATAAATCTATATTTTCATTTTATAAATGTGCAAGCTTATTATTTGACGGATAGAAATGATAAATGTGCAAATTTCTCCGGGAGTGGAATAATAATACTCAAAATTGAAACTAATACAAAAGAGTAGGTTTTATATGAAAACACTTCATAATAAGTTTAACATGAAATAGTTTTAGAGTATCATTAATCTCATCAGGAGTATCATTAGACCTGTCAGGGGTATCATTAGTCTGAGTTCAAATTTTTTTTTTTAAATTTTCTTGAACTCAGACTAATGATACCCCTTATGAGATCTATGATACTCCCGATGAGATTAATAATAATTTAAAATATTTTCATTATAAGTTTATTATGAACTATTTTCATATAATACTTTGCTAAAAATTATTATGGCTCATAATTTTTTTGTGAACTAAATGAATTTTTTTATGAGTCGTTAATAAACGACCATATAATTATTCAAACTCATTCGAGTACATATTCATGCGTAAATTTTTTTTTTAATAGTTGTTAGTAGAATAATTTATATTCTTTATTAAAAAATGGAAACAATTCATGAAAATTGTGTTCGTTTGTTTTTTTTTTTTTTTAATTTTTAAGAAAACGTAGATAAATAGATAAAAGAAGTGTACTTCGAACTATTGTTGGGTCTATTTAAGAGTTAAGTGGTTGTTTTGATGGTTGGATGACAGAGGAAAAAAAAACTATTACAAGAAATTAAATGTGCACACTTTCGGTAGACAAGAGATTACTTTTTAGTGAAAACAATGTGTCTTTCAAAACTAACATTTTTCATCTTCTAGTGAAATATTTCATATTTTTCAAAGTGATTTATATATATCAACCCGTTTCCCTCTATATTTTGCCAACTCTTTTCATTTATTAAACAAAGTGGAAAATTTTGTTCGTTTACTGATTTACTACTACTAAATAAACAAAGAGATAAATAGTTTTTTGGTCCCGTAACTTGTCTAGTGTCCAATTTTGGTCCCAAAAATATTAACTTTTCAATTTTGGTCCCATAACTTATTGAATCGTCCAAATTTGGTCCCAAATGGGACCAAAATTGGACAATTCAATAAGTTACGGGACCAAAATTGAATAATTAAAATTTTTGGGACCAAAATTGAACATCAAACAAGTTAGGGACAAAAAATTATTTTTTCTTTTCTCACCTTATATATATATATATATATATATACATCAATGGATTTATTTTTCATGAATATAAATACAAATATTTGAAAAACATCTATAAAACATGAAAAATAAAAACCCATTATTTTTCAATTCCAATAATTATTATTTAAGATGAATTACAAAGCTCCCATAAAATACTAATAATAAAAATTTAATTACTAACTAAGAATTTAAATTGCGATAGAGTAAATAAAATAATAAATTAATAATTTTCATATAAATTTTGATTCTCCATATCTTCGTAAAATAATTCCAAATTTCTATCGTGATCTCGTCTCCACCAATAATATATACATGATTATTACAAAGATTATTTTAGAGTATAATTAATTAAATAGTGTTTGATATATGTGTATGTGTGTGTATGTATGTATATATATATATATATATAAGGTGAGAAAAGAAAAAAAAATAATGAATACGAAAAAATAATTTTTTGTCCCTAACTTGTTTGGTGTCCAATTTTGGTCCCGTAACTTATTGAATTGTCCAATTTTGGTCCCATTTGGGACCAAATTTGGACGATTCAATAAGTTATGGGACCAAAATTAAAAAGTTAATATTTTTGGGACCGAAATTGGACACTAGACAAGTTGTGGGACCAAAAAACTATTTATCTCATAAACAAATGTTAACTAAACTTGTCCACTTTGTTCTCCTTTTTTTTTTTTGGAACTGAAAATAAAAATAGTACAGAGCAAACGTGTCATACATTAGATTAAGTAAACACCAACGTCGTACTATTATGTTACGGAGCTTACCGTAAAATCGATTTATTCTATGCTACACATTAAAATACCCTAAACATTGTTGGACACTGTTTCGTAGAATCGAAAAAAAATTGTGACAAACGAAGGGAGCGCAAATTAAATAAAAGATAAACGAAGAAACATAAAACTAAAAACTTAGGAATATAAGTTGATAAACTGCATTTGATGAAGCGAAAGTGACGTCAGCTCCCTCCAAAACAATGACGCCACCAAATCACGAAAGCATTGTTTAAAGTGGGAAAAGGGGAGGAGAAGATTTGGCGTTTTATGGCTCCTCGCTTGGGTGTCACCAAATGACGACGTTTTTTAGTTTTCAGCAGACATGGGTTCTGAGAAGGGAGTGTTTGGTTGGATTTAACCATTTTTTTATATAATAATTTGGTATAAGAGGGACTGAGGAGGGAGTGAGAGAGAGAAGGGTTGGTTGTGTATGAATTATGATAGAAAGGAGTGAAGAATATGGAGCATTTTATACAGGTAGAAAACTAGTGTGTTGGCTCTTGTACGTTAAAATATGTTTGGGGGAAGTTTCGTTATGATGAACAAAAATTGTAGGCGTAGATATGGTTGGAGACTTTCGATGTTGTTTACTGCGCCGTCATGTGTAAATTGGTTGAGGGTATTTTCGGAATTGCATTCAAGCCGCAATATCTGAAAATAATGATACTCTTCCTGTTGAAACCCAATACTTTTATGTTTATATTGGGTATTACGCCAACTAATTTGGGCACCAATAATTGGTTCAATATGTATACCGAAAATAAGTATTTCATAATATATACCATATCAAAAATTTCAAAATATATAAATTTTATACTGTTATTATACTGAATTTTTTTATTTACCAATGCTTTTGTATACCAAAATTTTGGTAAAAAAATGGACTTGTTAATATCGTATCATCGAAATTTAAGTATACCAAAAATTTTAACGATATTGGTATATAGTGGTTCATACCGTTTTTTTTTTAAACCGTTTCATAAAAATGTGTGTTGGTGATCGAATCTAATCGCGTGGATTAGTGGCTGTTTTATTTCGGTTTAGGATCACCAAGCAATATCGTGTGATTGATTATCATCGTAAATGATAAATCGAGGGTTTGGGTTGTGAAATCGAAAATAGGAACGTTGGATTCATATTTAATTCGAGTGTGTGCACGTTTAGGTGTGTTAGTGTGTGTTTTGAGAGTATTTGTGTATTTGAACTTAATTTTTATTGCTGGAGAGCAACTATTTATAAAGACTAGCAAATAGGAGGTGTCCAAGACACTTGAACTTCCTTGCTTACATGCTAGACAAGTGTCCTTTGACTTTTGTTTGACCTTATCTAAGATGAATCTTAGTTACAAAGTCTTCTTTGATCTTATCTCGCACTCATTGTTGTTCGTTCAGGTCGGCTCGATCTGTTCAGAGGAATCTTTTAGTAAAAATTGTTCGCCTCTCAAGGATATGGCGTCATTGTTGTTCGCCTATTTTTTTAGTTGAGATGAGCTTCAAAATCTTAGTTCTTTGTTCGTCTTCGTATACTTCTCAAGCTGATAGATACATTATCCTTTATCAACGTTGTTCGTCACCAGTGACTTGGTGGGATGGTCATGTCTTGTCTCGGGTCAACGTAATTGTTCGTCAGAATGTTGTTCGACAAGGTTGTTGTTCGTCGTCTGGCGCACCTCTTGGTTTGGTTTTTACACTCCTTGTTGGTTTTCTTTGCTAATCATCTTCAATTTGGGGTTGATGATTTATATAATTAGGGCTTTAATTCCTGTTCGCCCATCAACAATGTGGTATACGGAAAATAGCGAAACATGTTTTTTTTATCAAATAATACCGTACCGAGAATTTTAGTATACAAAAAATATCGATATTTTTTACTAAGATAATTTTTGTATATCGAGTCCTTACCCCTAGTCATATATAATTCATCGTCAATTAGCGGAGATATTCAATTTATGACGGAGCAAAATTATGAATGAGTTGGTCCATCTAAAAAATTAATTAGTTTTTATAAAATGGGGCATTTACGTATTGGTTCAAAAAAGTGAACCTATTTACAAATAGGTTCAAAGCATTTGCACAGACGCATAAAAATATTTGCACAGAAGCAGAAAAAATGTGAATGTGCAAATGTTTTGAACCTATTTGTAATTAAAGTCACTTTTTTAGAACCATATTGTAATTTTTCCTTATAAAATTTGAGCTTGAAACTTAAGGACTCCTAAATCCCAATTTTAATAGTAGACCAACCTATGAATTTACCCAATCCTTGTTTATTGGCAACTAACTTCAAACTCTCGTGACAGATCATCTATGAACTATGATGTTCTGTACTGTCCAACTAAGAAGTATTTTTCAGATTCATTTTAAATTGAAAATTGTCCAATCAAGAGAGGTCTTTTATACCATATATGTATTGGTATTAGAATATATTTTTGCTTGTTTACTACCAAGAGGAGTATTATTTTTTAAATATATTAATTTCATATGTTTTTATCAAAAAGTATTAAAAATGATACTTCGTATATTAAACAATAACACTTTGAAGAATAGTGTTCACGTAAATTTAAATTTGTAGAATTTTTGTATTTTGGATGTATGTAAGATGTATTAATTAGTTAAAGAAAAGGTGTCATTCACGATAATTATTACCGCAAAAAATAACTTACCAATGGATTATAATGAAATAACTTTATGACTTCAACTAATATATTTAATGAAAACAACTCATAGCCTTTGGAACTGATACATTTAGTGAAAACAAATAACATCGTTCAGTGAAATCACTAGTATCCTTCAATAAGTTTCATGGTTAATGTTATTCACACAATATTCTATCTTAGTTAAATGGTGAAGGATATTATATTAGGAAATTTCACATAAAATAATATATGGATGAATTACACAGGTAACAAATTTTTACACCAAGAAAAAGCATAATGTACATTTTTTATATTGTACACCACTAAAAATAGTAATTTTTACAATACAATATTAATTCTTAAAAACAATAATATTAGTAGTGATGCGCGAACTACTCATAATATTTTACCTTGCACCAAAATGATATTATATATACGGTGCAAATTATAATAGGAACTACAGTAAATAAAAAAACTAAAAATAAACGTGTCGATACATAACACAAAACAAAGACAAAGAAAATGATTCTAAATAAGATAATGAGTCGATAATTAATGTTCAATTTCTTGTCTTTCTTTTTGGAAGCTTATTAGATGATCTGATGATCCTACGATCCAAATTAGTTCGTCCGAGGTTCCACAAACCAATAGGCTGCATGACTTCGCTGGCATACTTACGACGTCAACCCAAAAGGCGGCATGACTTTGCTGGCATACTTACAACGTCTTATAATTTTGGATTTTAAAATTGTTTACCGAATGCTTTCAAAAGGAATATTTGTTTTTTTTTTCTTTTTCTTTTTTGTTTTTTTACAAAACGACTTGAGGGTATTTCAGGCTAGATGAAACAGGTAGACTATTAACTGCAATTAACCAACTTTTGGAAGCCGCAAAGAGTGGGAAAATACGATCGACCTCACTCATCAATAATAATGATATAATATACATGCATATAAAATAATATATAAGTGTCGTTTCAATTTGTTTCAAAATAAGTGTCGTTTTAATTATTTTTTCACGTGTTTTCTGGATTTACCCTGAATTCAAATTCAAAATATAAGAGACATTTTAGGGATTATATTAAAATATAAAAGATTTGTTAGATATTATCAAAATATAATACATATTTTAGAGATTTAAGTGGGGTATATATGTCAAAATTTATAATTCTTAATTTATCCTAAAATCTCTAGAACGACACTTATTTTGAATCAGAGGGAGTATTTAATTTTGATGAAATTGTCTCTCAATCTAATTTCATTACCCATCAACCGCCATGATTATTAAATGATACGTTAGAATATTATTGTAATTGCACTACAAGAAATTTGACATTTAATGACAAAATCCTGTCACTAAAGCTTCTCTAGTTAAAAGTTTTTAGTGACAGGAAAATGACCTTTAATGACAGGGTCGGTCACTAAAGATTATGATTCTGTCACTAAAGATTTTTAGCTTGAAAAACAATAGTGACATGATCTCTATCATTAAAGATCAATTTTCTTGTAGTGTTGAGTGCGTAAATTAAATAGACAGCGTTTGTTTACCCAATTCGTCCGGAAGGACTACGTTTGGGGGCGATCCAAGCCAGGAGTTCCACTAATATTGTTGTGTATGAGAGTGTATATAATTCATGAATACAATGAGATATATATAATAGTAAAACACTAGTCTAATGGATAAAGCCCAATATTATTCTTGGTCCTCAAGTAATGTCCACACCAAATCTCCTAGATTTGGAATATCAAATCTTCCAGATTTACAACACTCCCCCTTGGACATTACGACATAAATGTCTTGTCATAAAAACTCCACGTGCTAAGGATCGGCCACAATAATAAGTGGGAGGAATGTCATTGATCTTCTAGATCTAAATCTTCCAGATTCATTTCGAGGTTACCGCTCCCCCTGAAGACAACAACACTTTAAGTCTTTGCATCCAATACCACGAACGTACTTTTCAAAAGTAGGCGTAGGTAAGGATTTAGTAAACAAATCTGCAAGATTGTTACTAGATTGCACCTTTTGAATGGTAATCACGCCACTCTTCTGGAGTTCGTATGGGTAGAAAAACTTAGGTGAAATATGTTTCGTCAGGTTTCCCTTGACGTACCCATTACTCATTTGTGCGATGCAAGCAGCGTTGTCTTCAAATATAACGGTGGGAGATGTATCGCCCTTGGCGATACCACACGAGTCACCAATGTGTTTTACCAAGGACCTTAACCAAACACATTCTCGTGCGGCTTCAAATAAAGCTATGATCTCTGAGTGGTTTGAAGACGTGGTAACCATGGATTGTTTAACCGATCTCCACGAGATTGCAGTTCCACCACAGAGAAAAAACATAACCAGTCTGGGATACGGCGTTGTGGGGATCAGACAAATAGCCGGCATCCGCATAACCTACCAAGGTTTTATCTTGGTTCTTACGATAAAACAGTCCAAGATCTTGAGATTCTTGGAGGTATCGTAGAACATGCTTAACACCATTCCAATGTCTCCTCGTAGGAGAAGCGCTATATCTCGCAAGCAAGTTAACTGCAAATGCAATGTCCGGCCGGGTACAATTTGCAAGATAGAGCAAAGCTCCAACAACGCTAAGATAAGGAACTTCTGGTCCCAGAATTTCTTCTGAATCTTCTCTTGGCCTAAATGGATCCTTATCCACTTCGAGGGATCGGACAACCATTGGGGTGCTAAGTGGATAAGATTTATCCATGTGAAATCTATCCAATACCTTCTTCACGTAGGTCGACTGATGAACAAGGACTCCTTCTGGGAGGTGCTCGATCTGCAAGCCGAGGCAGTACTTGGTTTTACCCAAGGACTTCATTTCGAATTCAGCTCTCAAGATTGAACTGGCTTCTTCAATCTCTTTGCATGTTCCGATTATGTTCAGATCATCAACATATACGGATATGATGCAAAAACCGTCTTGCGATTTCTTCGAGAATACGCACGGGAAAGCTTTATCGAACGTGTATCCCTTCTTCTAAAGGAATTCACTAAGTCGGTTGTACCACATAAGGCCCGATTGCTTCAGGCCATACAACGACTTACGCAGTTGTATGCTATACATACTGCGATTTTCTCCATCCCTTAACTGAGGAATGTTAAATCCATCTGGGATTTTCATATAAATGTCGGCATCGAGTGATCCGTATAAGTACGCGGTTACTACGTCCATTAATCTCATTTGGAGATTCAACTTAATTGCCAAAGATATCAAGTAGCGGAACGTTATTGAGTCCATGACATTTAGTCCATGACGGGAGAATAGGTTTGATCGAAATCAAACCCGGGTCTCTGCGAAAACCCTTGCGCTACCAGCCTCGCTTTAACCTCTCCACAGTATTGTTCTCATTTTGTTTTCGTACAAAAACCCATTTATATCCTACAGGGATAGCGCGCGCGGGTGTACGAACAAAAGAGTCAAATACTTATCTTTTGTTAAGCGATGCGAGCTCTGCTTCAATTGTCTCTTTCCATTTTACCCAATCGGAGCGCTTCCGACACTCTACGATAGTTTTGGGTTCTGGATCCGGATCGTTAATGGAAAGAGCAAATGTCGCTGCAAATGTGTCGTCGACGACAGTAATATTTATATTACATGTTTCTCCCGTATCTGTGAGATTCACAGAGACTTTGATGTTTACGTCAACCAGACCTTCCTCATTTCCCATTGTATCTGGGTCTGGTCGTTCCACGGTCCTAGTGCATGGAATATTTTATGCACGTGCTTCATCACTAGGACTCTCGTCTCCTAGAGACTTGGGAATATCTAGACGGATCTCTTCTAGAGATTTTCCATTCGACTGACCAGATTTGCTAGCCTTTCGTTTAGGTGTGTTACTATCTCTTGAGGTTCCCTTACGCCTTTGGCGTGGGGGCATGAGTACTCATTTTACTTGGGACCTCAACCCTTTGGGGAGCATTTACTGCAGGTATATGCGATCTAGTCACACCTCTATGGTCAGTGAACGCGTCTGGCAGGTTATTTGCTAAGTTCTGCAGGTTAACGATCTTCTGAACTTCTAGTTCAGATTGGTTAGTGCGCGGATCTAGATACTGAAGATTACTTACGTTCCATGTAAGTTCCCGGCATTCATTCAATTTTGAATTCGGATCTCCCCCTAATGCCGGGAAGTAATCTTCATCGAACATGCAATCAGCGAACCGGGCCGTTAATTGATCCCCGGACAAAGGCTCGAGGTATTTCACTATGGATGGAGAGTCAAATCCGATGTAAATACCGAGTTTCCTTTGTGGGCCCAAAGAGGTTCGCTTGGGTATCGTAATCGGTACGTATACCGCACATCCGAAAATACGCAGATGGGAAATGCTAGAATCTTTCCCACGCACTAACTGTAGGGGGGATGATCATTATATGCAGTTGAACGGATTTGGATGCATGTAGGACTGCATGCCCCCAGCATGAGTTGGGTAGTTTAGAGTTCATGAGCAATGGTCTCGCGATAAATTTGATACGTTTTATTAGCGCCTCAGCAAGACCATTTTGGGTATGGACGTAGGGGACCAAATACTCCACTTAAATTCCCAGGGCCATACAGTAATCTGTAAAGGCCTTCGAGCTAAACTCGGCTGCGTTATCCATGCAAATCGATTTAATTGGATAATCCGGGAATTGAGCTCCAAGCTCGATAGTCTTCGCAATGAGCTTCGTAAAAGCTTGATTGCGGGTGGACAGCAAACATGCAAATGTCCACCTAGTGGAGGCATCAATAAGGACCATGAAATAACGAAATGGTCCTGATGCTGGGTGAATCGGTCCGCAAATGTCCCCTTGAATTCACTTCAAGGAAAACCGGAGACACTAGCCCAACCTTAATGCGCGACTGACGCACTATTAACTTACCCTTAGAACATGCATCACAAACAAATTCATCAACAGGAAGGATTCTACTATTCAAATTGGGTAGAGTCCTACGTATCATATATTGTCCTGGATGACTTAACCGCTGATGCCTTAATTTAAAGAAGTTCGGGTTACAAAATTTCATACTCATGGCTAGATGGAGATTTTAACGGCGGATGTAGAAATAGTACAATCCGGGGGAGAAGGAAGAAAGTTCTTCTATAAGATTGTATGAGTGGTGGCGCTATCTACCAATCATAAATCACTACCTCAACCCTATCATGCCAGAGGAAATTAACCCAAACCTATTAGCTGATATGTTTACTAGCCATAAATTAAAAACAGCAATATCCGAATAAACACATGGACAGCTATTATGATAAACACATCAAAGCTAATAAATTCATCCATAAATAAAATATCCGAAAGAAAGGATCCAAAAAATAAAGTACTAAAATAATCAAATACACAAATCACTCATCATCTCCAAGGTCCTTGAGCTTGATGCCCAGAGGATCGACGTTGTCTTGTTTAAAGTCTGCTTCAAGCAGTCTGGCATGGTGAGTTTCGACTCTAACCTTGCCAGATTTTGAAGAGCGAAATTCGAGGTTCAGTGACCACCGGATGTACGACGACCTCGGCCTTTAACCCAGATCATCTTACTCTCTCTCCCCCTTCCACGTTTGCAATCAATAATATAATCGTCCCTATACTGCTGCTGGAGTATAAGGTTGCTAGCGTGGAATGTTGGCAGATTGTTCTGCATCAACTGGGTTACAATACGGTGCATACACCGGTCGTATTGTACCGGAGGGAGGAGTATATGGTCCTACAGGGAGCTCCATAATATTCCGGGGTCCCTGAATGAGGATATGAATAATGAATTCCTCACTCAGGTGGTTCATGAGAAAAATCAACGCTTTCGCCTTCAGGGCGTTAGTGGATTTCGAACCTTCGAGAACTGTTTCGCTCAACTCATTTAAGGCTAGATGGATCTCAACATCTAGCGCCCATGTCAGGTAGTTATTACCATCGAGAGCAAACTCATCAAATTCTATCATGGTAATATTGGACATTATTCACTATAATTTTTAAAGTGACATGGTAAGGGTTGTGAACAAATTAATTAACAACGGAGGAATAAGGATTTATTTGATTATTCTAAGGCACATAGATGCACATACTGGGCGCCGTCTACCCAAGGTATAAATTACGGTCCGACAAATACCGGGCGCCGCCTACCCGGGCATGAAGAGCGGACTATAAACTATGTGCACAGTGTTAATGCACGTAGGATAATAAAATCACTTAAGCATGCAATAACAATAAATAACGATAATCACATGAAAATGATTTGCAGAAAATATACGGTTTAATGGACAGAGGAAATAATCATTAGAATAATTATTTCATGTACATTAACGCAATTTAACGAAATATTTTCAGGATTAAAAAAATGAATCATTGTGCGGCGGGCGCGCGGTGTGCGGCAATGGGCGCGGCTCGCGTGCGGCATGTGGCGGTGTCTCGCGCGGCGGACGGCGGCGGTCGCACGCCTTCGGGACGTCGGCCGTTGCTCGTCAATTCGATACGCAATAATTAAATTCAACTATAATTATGAATCAAATAAATTCATAACAAAGGTACACATCAAAACATGGAATTCATATGAAATTTAATTTAGGGCGTACCGTATAATCTCGGGCGGAGACTTGGACACGTCTCAAGTGGGTAGAGCAACGATTTAGGCATCGAGTCCAAAAGAAAGCTCAATACGAAATTGGTTAGTAAATTTCAAGAGACGATTTAAAACTTTAATACGAATAATTATACAATTTTCATGTTTGCTTCAAGCAAACTAGCCCAAGGTAAAATATCAAAGAGGCCCAAGTTAAATTAATTAAAGGGGCCCAAAAATTCTTTTTATTTTATTGACAAAAAAAATTGGCCCAGCAAGTTAAATTATTTAAACGGGCCCAGATTATAAAGAAAAGAAAAAGGCCCAGGCTATTAAGGAAAGAAAAAAAAAAGGAGAGGCCCAGGTTCCTTTCTCCTTCTCTGCGAGAGCAAACACTATGCACCTCGACGCACGGTGGCGGAGGCACGCGACGGGGGGCGGCACGCGGAGGCAGCGCACCGTTCGGTGTCGTGGGGCGGCGCTCTGCTGGGCGCGACTACCCGGTGGCACGCAGCGGCGCTCACGCGAGGCCCGCGGCCTTCGGCGGCTGCGTCTGGCGTCTTCCAGACGGTGGCGGGAGGCGCGCCTGGCGTCTTCCAGACGACGGCGCGAGGCCTCTCGGTCGCAACTGCTCTCGATCGTGGAAAGGGGCGAGGCCGCGCCGCTTGTGGTGGCCTCCGAGGCTCATGGCAGCGGCGGTCTTGGCCGCGTTTGTGGTCATCGACTCGCGGCTCGGCCCATGCGAAAACTCACCAACACCGGCGTGGCGTGCGGTGCGGCCTTGTGGCTGCTTCGGGCAGCGAGCATCCCCGGCGATGGCCGTGAATGGCGGCGGCCGTGCGTTCACATACATATATATATAATTAATGGATTTGGACTTGCTTCTTACTAATAAGTAATTCAAGGTTCCAGCAAGTTGAATAGCAAACTAAGTTACGCATAGAAAGTCACTTCCAAAGCTAAAAGTATACCTCAAAACTTAGTAAATCAACCATAGACAATTAGGCATAGCATCGCATAGCTTTATTTTGTTGAGTACATACCGATCTCGCAGAATAATTATTCTGAAGGGATGTTGTAATTTAATTGGTAGAACTCTCGTCCGATCAATTGCGGGTAGAGACTCGTGCTGATAACGTGTTGTAATTGAGTGCGTAAATTAAATAGACAGCGTTTGTTTACCCAGTTCGTCCGGAAGGACTACGTCTGGGGGCGATCCAAGCCAGGAGTTCCACTAATATTGTTGTGTATGAGAGTGTATATAATTCATGAATACAATGAGATATATATAATAGTAAAACCTTAGTCTAATGGATAAAGCCCAATATTATTCTTGGTCCTCAAGTAATGTCTACACCAAATCTCCTAGATTTGGAATATCAAATCTTCTAAATTTACAACAAATATGAATGAGTCTTAATAATTTTTGTTTAGTTTAAGTTGGAAGTTAACCTAATAAATTTAATTACATTAAACGATTTATAAGCGAACTTTACTTAAAATAATATTCTTGGACAAAGTATAAATGGATATACATAAACTATTAAAGGGTATTAGTTGTTTTTACTAAAGAGTATTAGTTGTTTAGTGAAATTAAATTAATATTATTCAGTCAAAACAACTAATAATTTTGGTGAAAATAACTAATACACTTTAATAAAAACAACTAATACCCTTCAATAATTTATATATGAACCAATTTAATTGTGTACATACTCATATTCTTGATAAATTTGTGTGTGCATGTCGGTAAAGTTCGATTGTAAGATATATACAACATAATTGAAAAGGGGGAACTAACTGTTTTCCGATACTACAAAACTCAATTATTGAGTAAATTATATTTTTGGTCAAAAAAAAATCATCGTTGCAATTTTGATCTCATTTTATAAGGTGATCTTGAATCAAACATAAATGGTCTTCTCTATTAAATATAGATGGAAAGTGTTGATGTATTCAGTAAATACATGTGAACTAAATAGCTTAAAAAATAAACTTGTACACGAAGTAGTGAATACATTCTGATGGAACGAAATGCAATTTACCCCACACTTATTAATCTAAGCACAAAATTTTACTGTGCATTCAAATGCATGACATACACTTGAATTTTAAGTTGATTTTAACTTTAGATTTAACTTTTTTTCAAAACTCACATTAATGTATCAAACTATATATTTTTTTGCAATTGCGATATTATTAATTATACTTCTTTGGGTATTTTCGACTTGGGTTTTTTTATTTATTCAAAATTAAAATGCATATCATGCACTCAACTGCATACTAGAACTACTCATTATCAAGTTTATAAATACGAGATTCTATTTTCTTTTTTAATATATAATCTTAAGCACATTATATGAATTAGTGTTAGTAGAAATGACAAAATATTCCATGTTATCCAAAATATTGTCTCAATATTTTTTTTATAACACTAATATAATAGTTAGGGATGTCAATAAGACGACCCCGTCCCCGTGGTCTACGTTTTGGGGTATTACCAAACTAAAAGATTTACTCATTTTTGTTATCTATAATATATAATACACACTACTTTGCCTTATATAGTTTGAGCGGGAAACTTTTCTGGCCATCGATCATCTTTTCATTCTATCATTATCGTCGTTCATTATTGTATTAATTAATTAAGGTTAATGAGAGTATAATTCGACTGATTTGCTACTAATTAGTAGCGGTTACAATTGTTTTGCCTATTTATACGGTTAGATCATCGCCATAGTAAATACAACCTGCAAAGTTGCATCTTTTATATTATATAAATTATAGGATTATCATTATTACGTTATCAAATCATTGTTTTTTTATATTATTTAGTTGTTAGTCTAGATTATATCAATTTTATTGTATTTGTAATCGATGGTGCCTAGAAAGTAATCGTAGATTTTATCTAGCATAACTCTGTAAATTTCTTTGATTTGAATTTTATCTTCCTTTTTTTTTTCCAGCTGTGAAGCTATTCGTCAAGGAGTTCAAGACATTTATCACAGATTCGAAGATTATACAAGATATTCAATACTTGCTCGAGTGATATGAAGATATTCGTTAAAGATTTGAAGACTTTTACCAGAAATTTGAAGATATATATCAGAGATTTGAATATTACCGAATATATCCATCCGCCATCTATTCTACTTTTTGCATCTATATTTATTTTGTTTTTTATTTCCCGATTATCTGGATTTTTCTATCAATCTTTTGTAAGTCTTATTTGAGATGTGTAGACATTTATCGAAAATTTGAAGAATACAATAAATGTGTTTATGTGTTAAAAAAATTATTTTGTATTTCATGCTTTTTTTTTTATATTTGTTTTGAATGCTAATAACACTTATTGACTTATAAAAATACTTACACATAGCCAAAACCAATTAAGGTTATAAAATTTAACTTGATGCAAATGTATTTATAAGTATAATATTGATGAATATAATTTCAATAGTTTATTTAGTTAAGTCAATGTTATATGTGTAGATGAACAGTTGACAAGGTGAATAATATAATTATACATTTGATATTATTAATAAATAAAAATAAAATCATAACAAAAAATTAGAATTAAATAATATTTTCAAGCATCTCAATTTTTTAAAGTAAAGGAGATACACAAGTAAGTAATGTTTTCGGATATATATTATCTATATTTAATGGCACAAAGTATATTACTTAATTTGAAATAATTGGGTCGAATTAATTAATGGAATAATTGTCAAAATTATAATGAGTTCCGTGCATTGGGTTCTTTCACCTTGGTAATTTTATGATTAAATTTGTGTGTTGATGAATTCCATATATTATGCACTGTTAGTTGAAATTCTTATATTCCAAAAAAAAAAAATCTAAAATTAGTTTTACAATTTTCCTTTATGAATAACTCTAATACGAATTTAAGTTTGACTTTATTAAAAAAATTTAATAATTCCAATCTAATATACGAAAAAAATGATCGAACACATCATGAATTTCTTAGAAATAAGGGATTATTACCATTATGCAAACCAATATTTAATTCTCCTAATTTTATGCCTAAACTTTCGTTCATAAATTGATTATGGTTATATTTATCTGTACGATTTATTCTTTCCATACTTTACAAAAAGTCACAAATTTCAAAATAGTATATTTGCATTAAATTTAATTATACAAATAATTCTATAATTTACGTAATTAACACTTACTCTTTATTATTTTTTGTCAAACTTTCCTAACATAAATTTCCATTTGATAAATATTTTTTTCATCTAACTAATTATATATTGATGAAAACTTATATGATATAATCTTATACTTTCATTTTTATAAAAGTTTATAGTATTACGTTCATTATTACTACATAATTTTATAAAATCAATGTAAATACTATAGAATTCACAATTCCATATATTGTAATAACTATGTGATATTTATTTGTCAAATAAATTTATATTCACATATTTTTTTTTAAATGATTAGGCCTATTTCTTTCATGACCTATATCAAATATTAAATTTGTATTTGTAGATTTATTTTTATAATATATCCCGTGACTTGCTAGATAAATTTGTTTTATTTGAACAATTCATTTGATAAATGTGTAAAGACTAGAAGTGGAAATCAAGTCACAAATAGTATACTTTGCTTAGTTACAACCAATATTTGAGTTGTCTTATTTGGAGGGTGGTAACAGACATTGTTAGCTGCAAGACTTTTAAAATAAATTAGTATTGAAAATTGTTAATTCTTAATCAAATTAATTTCAAAAATTGTTTAGAAATAAATTTGCTATAGGACACAACTATCTACACCACTGCTTTACTAAATTCACCCACTTTATTTTATAATATATTTTCTAAACACTCAAATTCCTAAATATATTCATTCACCAATCCTATTCTATTTAAATGCAACTACAAAACATATCCACTCTCTTACCTCTCTAATATAACAGGGAAAAATATGAGTAATGTATTTACACAAGAGTGTCCATTAGGTGGAGGGGCTGAAATTTGAGTATATATGAAAAAAAAATCGACAAAGCAAGGTAAATATTTTATATGTATTATGTTATTTTTAATGATAACCTTTTTTTGTTGGTTTTAAATATTTTTTTTTATTACTTTCTACTTGAGCAGTAATAAAAATATTGTTGCGCCATGTATGGGCAATTTAAGTTTTCAATCAAATATTTTGGGTAAATGTCAAATTGAGATGATGTTGAAGAATAATCATAACCAGTAAATACAAGCAAAATCATTGTGCTTTTTGTGTAATGTAATAATCTTAATTTAAATATCATTTGGTGAGATTTATATGTCTTTGGATGTATATCTTTATTTATTAATTTTTTATTGAATAAGTAAATTTAATATGCATGCTTTTAATCTTTTTTTCTTTTTGCACATACCAATGCCGGGTATTACTTTTTCAAAGAAGAATCGGGTTTTATCATATTAAGTATGACATAACTGAATAATTGTTCCCAATTTATCTTGAATCTAGGTTTATTGATGATACTGATCACCACATACTTCATATTATTAAAACTTTAGTATAAATTAATTAGAAGTAATGATAAAATTATTTTTAAAAAGTATAACAATGGAGGTCAAAAAAGAGAATTATTTTCACTTTTTGTGTATCGATGTTGAGTACTTTACATTAATCTTTTTAATTAAGTTACGTTATTGATTCTTTTATTTGTATTGTAAATTTTAAGGATGGTATAATATTTTATTATTGTGAAATGCAACAATGCTTAATTTAAATTTCATTTGGTTGAGGACTTGATATTAATCTTTAATTAATTCACTTAGTCAATTCTTTTATTTGTAATTCTCAATTTACACGGCAATTTTTATTTTGTTAATATATCGAAAATCTATTATTTTATATGGATATTAAGGTTTAGAAACAGTTCACAGACTGCTTATAGACATTTGACTTTGTTGATTTTTACTATGACTTGAGGTTCTTATCGTTTTATATTAGTCTTATATTATTTGTTGATTATTTTTGTGTGTTTCTTACCTTTATTAATATAAAGTTGATATTTTGAAATGTTTAAAGTAAAATTGATTTTATTTTTGCGTAGTCATGTTAAAAATAAATAAGTTTGTTTTTTAGTCATATATCAAATAATGAAATTGTAAATTCTTATTCAAATTAAATATGATACTCTTTACATTGAAATTGTATTTTTGGTCTCAATAGATTGAATTCATTTCAAAGGGGTTTTTTTTTTTTTACGTTTTAGTCCTATAGTTTTTTCGGCACTTTTGGTCCCAAGAGAATTGCAATTTTGATCCCAAGAGAATGGATAAAAATTGCAATCAATTCCAAAATAAAGGGGTAAACTGCAATTTTGGTCCTAAAAATTAATGGATGGAACAAAAACTGCAATAAAAAAAATCGCACATATATAAAAAAAAGTGTGTGTACCCATTCTCTTTGAGGCAAAAGTGCAATTTTGTCCATTGTTAAGATAAGCATTTATTATAAGACGCAACTTTGTTCCCCCGAATTAGCCGATTCTTGAGTTGGTTATCGAGTCATAAAAATATAATATGACACAACTATCTACACCCATTATCTACTATGATTACCCACCTCATCGGTGCGGGCTGCGGGATGCAAACAAATTGAGCATCCGTGTTTGGTCCTAGGGGCTGAGCTTCAAGCTATTTATGAAGGCATTAGGAAGGGTAAGGAAGGGAGTACGCTGAATTCCGCATTTGGTCGGACTCCATTGGTGCAGTGGAAGTTATTCACCTCAAGGAAAACTGTTTCGGGCCGAAGGAAGAATTCTTCGGAGAATCTGGAATGAGCTGAAGGATGGCCGAGTGGTTGCCATCAATCATATCAATAGGAAAACGAAATGCTAGAGCTCGTGAACTTACTAAGATGGCGTACGACTCTCCATATCCTCAAGACTGGAGCGGAGTAGATGTTCCTTTGGCAATCAGAATGCATCCCTGTGCGATATAATTTGAGATGTAATAGATGGGGGGATATGTAAATTTGATTGCTTTAAAAAAAAAAAAAAAGATTACCCACCTCATCTATAATTATTACTAAATGTACCCACTATTTTTTTTTTTTTACTTTTTTCAATATATAATATTTAGACACATACTATCACAAGTCTCATTTCAATTTCAGTACAACCATCAAACATATTTACGCCCCCACCTATTTAATAAAATAGTGAGAAATATTATTAACATTTTTGCATGAGAGTGTCTAAGAAATCAAGAAACCAGGGTAATTTAGTTATATTTATTTTTTTAATCTTAATGTTATAGTCATTTTTTCTTTGTATTATATTGCAATTTTTATTACTTTTTATTTGAACAACGAAAAAAGTTGTTATTTTACTATGTATAGACAATTTAAGTTTTTCTACAAATATTTCAGCTTAAAGTTAAATTGATCATTTTGAAGTTTATGTTGAAATGTGAAATGAATGAGTTTTTCGTAAAATGCAACAATATAGAATTAAAACGTTGTTTTTTATGAGATTTATATTTCTTTGTATGAATATCTATTTTTTTATAATATTTAACTGAAGCTAAATTTAATATGTTTTTTCCTTCTTTTACTTAGCACATACCATTGTCAAGATAATTTTTAGAAGATTTGGGTTTTTTTATATTGAAGTATGTTATAATGAAGCGAATACAAACTTTTTGGTCTCATAACTTATCGAGTGTCTGATTTGGGTCTCATAGGGTTTGTCCAATTTTGGGCTCATTCTCGCCGAGAAAAAATATATTTTTGTCTCATAACTTATCGAATGTCCAATTTCAATCCCTAAAAATTTGACGCTACAATTTTGGTTCCGTAGCTCCTAGGATTTATCCAACTTTTGTCCTATTTTTTGTTGAAAATACGAAGATAACACCGTTTCTTATCACTTGTGGCTCAGGTGTTGGCGGAATTGGAAGGTTTTTCATTCTCCTCACTAACATGTCTTGCAAGTGGCATTTTATTTTATTTTATTTCACTCCACTGAATAAAATAATAAAAATAAAAATAAACTAAAACTGAACTAAAAGAAATTAAAAACAAAACTGAAATAAACTCACACTAACACGCCAAACTATGATTTTTTTTCTCTTTTTACAATTGGGGTATTACTGATTACTTCTTAAGGTATTACTAATTACTTCTTGGGGTAATACTGATTACTTCTTGGGGTATTACTGATTTCTGTTTGGGGTATTAAAATAAGATGTTATATAATTTTAAAAAATGGCACAAAAGTTAACAAAATTATTCTTATTTTTAAATAATTAATATAGAGTAAATTATTCTGATTAAAAAAATTATATTAAAATATGGTACACATATATATTATTGTAAAATAAAAATAAATTTGTATATATATTGTAATTATATTTCTTTTTATATTTTTTTTTTTGGTAAAAATAGAATTTTTTTTCTATGGGACCAAATCTGCAAGTCCATTAACGTCCGTTAGTGGCCATAAGTTTTTTAGACTAAGTTTGCAAATCCAGTAACGTTTGGGACTAAATTTACAAATTTCGGAATGTTCGGGACCAAAAATGCAAAAAAAAAAAAATCATATGGGACCAAAAGTGTTTTGAGTGGGACTGATTCTAAGATAATACATGTTCAATGGGATCAAAAGTGCAAAAATCTTGGTTTTTTTTTTATTTTGTTTATGGTTATGGTGGCACCATTTTTTTTTATATGTAGGTTTACTATCTTATAAAATACTCCTTCCATCCCCTAATAACTTTCACACTTTCCTTTTTTGAACGTTCCACAATAACTTTCACACCCAAAATATGGAGTAAAACACTCTCACAATACCTACTTTAATTCAAAATATTCTTCATTCATTGGTTGAAAAAGTCAATAAAGTAGTTTTTCTTATAATCAGTGTCACTCCACCTCTGAAAGTTAAGAGGGGGCGGAGGGAGTAGTACTAAATGAAGCATCCATGGGTATAGATTTGCTTCTTCTTCTTGATGGATGTAATGTATATTTTAAATATTCTATTCCAATTAACTGTATAGAAGATTCTACGTGCAATATTAAGCAGGGTAGTCACTTGATGAATTGTTGATTAGGTGTAAACTTATTATATGAGAAGAAACTCCAATGGTTAACGGACATTGTATTGAAGCATTTGATACATCAACGAGAGATATCATGCAGTAGTCTGATCCTTCAACTTGTGAATTACCTTTAGGTGGTAAAACTATTATTTTTTTTGTGGAAATGACCGTCAGATTTTGCCTATCATACCAAAAGGAAAGAGCTAGGATATTGCACATGTCAATATTAATTCATTGGGTTTGTGGAATGCATGTACTATATTGAAGTTGAGAAGGAACATGAGATTGTTGAATATGAATTTTGTTGAAGGGATGAATGAAATGGGATTTTTTTTTTCTAAATGGATTGAATCTGTTGGGAATGAAAGTATTGATGCTCGAACTGACTATGGTTCTGAATTGGTTATCCCAAATGATAATTTATTAAATGGTGGTGATCTTACTATTGTTAATTATATCTATCCTGACTTCATATCTCAAATGCATGATTTTTTTACAGGACATAGCTATTCTTACACTCACTCTTGATTCGTTTAAATCTATAAATGAATATATGGCTCGATTAAATAAAAAAGAGTCACACAAGTACCTCTGTTTTAATAATATTTGTAGCTCTGGTTCCAAATTTGATTTTTTGGTTAATGTCCATCTCATGAGTTTTTGAATACTTTAATATTTTATGGCGTCCCTAACCATTAACTAAATTTAAAAGTTGGAACACCAATTATGCTGTGGAGAAATATAGATCGTACAAGAGGGTTGTGTAATGTAACAAGGTCAGTGAATTTTAATATCTCTTATATTTGTAATTTATTATTCAATAATTTTATTTTTTTAAATTAAAGTTTATTAAATTTTTCTCTTTTTATATTTATTATAGAGTAATTGAAATTAAGATTCTTACTAGAAGTAGCGTCGATAAACTAGCTTTAATGTCTAGATTGTTATTAACTCCTTTGGATTCGAGGTTATCCTTCAAGTTTACACACAACAATTCCCCTTGATTGTTTCGTATATTATGTCGATAAATAAAAGTCAAGGTCAATTGCTTTCGCATGTTAACTACTTCTTAAAAAGCCTGTATTTAGCCACATTCAACTATATGTTGCAATTTCAAGAATTACCAGTCGAGTGGGGTTGAACATGATGTTGTATCATAATGATAATGTTGACTGTAGTTCTAAAAGAAAATGTAGTATTTTGAGAATTTGTAAGAAATGTATATAGTTGAATAATGACATTTTTGTAAGTGATGTACTTCATGTTATTTGAATGGATACATTATTTAATTTGAAATGTTGGATGTATATTAATTTGTTTGACTAATAATTTTGAATATTTTAAAATAACTACGTGTATGAGTTTTTATTTCATTAATGCAAATTTTATTAGTATATGTTTATTTGTAATATTGATGTTTTAATTATTAACTGTAGAAAGGATGCATTCTAACATTCTTGCTGGTTATCTAATAGTAATTCCATCGAAATTTGATTATTCATATGAAATAGTACATATTTTAATAAATAAAAATTTCATTGGTATCAAGAGGTGTAAAGTTGAGATTATGTTGGTTTATTCCACATTATTAAAGGCATTTTATTTTATTTTATTTTTAAAGGGTATATTAAAAAATGTATGCAATGAGGTGTGAATAAAAAATGTGCGGAAGTATTTAATTTTAGAGGGTAATTTTTTTTCCCCTTAGTAATGAGCAATCTAAAAAGAAACAAAGTAAGTAGTATATTTGTATCACTTAAATCAAAGAGATAATTTGACATAGATAGTTATGTGTAGTTAGAAAATGTATGTATTAAAAATATTTAGTTAAATCAATGTGTGTAAAAATACTCATACATATAAAATATAGAACTAAAAATATAAATTTATATATTAATTTTTTTGAAAAAACATGACTTCCATGCGAAGCACGGGTAGAGATAACACTAGTATTAAATTAAATGAGTCATTGAGCTATTTATATCCAAACTGAATCGTTGCCCTGAAAGATCATCTAACTTGATTGCACACATGAAACAACCTCTTAAATTCCATAACTCAACAATCATCAAACCTTTTTTAATTTTCTATCCCCGCTGAATTTGTATTTGTATCAAATTTTTGTATTTTTATTATATCATACATATAATATAAATATGTTATTCTATAAAAAAATATTTAAATGCTTAAACTAAAATTAATTATAAATCTATACTTATATACTAATAATAATAATAATAATAATAATAATAATAATAATAATAAGTTCTAAATATAGAAACCACTTTTCAAGCCAAAATTTCTATTTATAAATCCATAAATAATGACCCTTCTTGCAAAATCAAATGGAAGCATTTTTATTGTTCAATTTAACGACAATTAGTCATCTTTTAGGTTTGTGAGAAAATATCAAAATTCTTACCTTAACATAAATATTCCTTTGAAACTTAATTATGTGACTTTTTTTTGTTGTATTACAGATTATTCATTATCCAATCTGAGAAATACAAGAGGGGATTTTGTATAAATAACCAGCCATGACTTACAATATTCACTATTAATGGGCCGAACTCAATTATCAATTAAAGCCCCCCCAAAAAAAAAAAAAACAATGGCCAGGTTAAATGAATCTACATCTGTTGGTAGTAAACCCACGGGATGAGTACACACGCCATAGAAATTAGTAAACCCACAGCAAATTACCAGTTTTAACCTTTAAAAAAACCCCTGATTTTTGCATCCCCACCCTAATTCCTCTTTTCTTCCTTCCCTCTCTCCTCCCTCCTCACGCCTCCAAGCGCTGCACACCCTAAGCTTCCGTGTTCTCCCGCCCGCAATCTCCACCACCAAATGTCTACTCTCTCCCGCAAGCATTCTGTCCAGATTTGATTTCCCTTGGCAACTTGGCGTTCATTCCGTGCCCGCACATGAGGTTTGTAATTTTTTTTCTTTTTTTTTTTTTTAATCCCTTCTCTTTCTATTTCCAAAATTTATGTTGGTTGGGTGCTTATATTTTGTTGAGGAAGAGTGATGAAGATATGCTTGTCATTTCATATGTTACTAAAAGCAATAACATTTAGGGCAATTCTCCTGCGCTCCGGGGGTACCGGTACCCCCGTTGACTAGCAGATAGAAAAGTAGACGTGTAAGAATGATTAGACTGTTGTCGGTTCTGTGTCCCCAGGTATCATGATCCGATTAAAAAAAAAAATTGGGTTTTTCATTTTTCTAGGCCTTTTTTTTTGGGGCCTTCTTTTTGTTTTTATACGAAACGGGCTGAGTCCATTTTGTTTTTGTTTAAGATATGTGAGCCCAATTTATTTTTATACTTTGGCTTTCCTTTTTTTTTTTTTCAAACAATGATGTGAGCTTATTTAATTTTTCTTTTCATTGTATGTATTGTTTTTAGGGAAATAATTTTGTTGAGTTTTTTAAATACTATTATTTCTCACACAAGGGATTGAAATTAAGATTAAGAAAATGAGAATCATTCTAGCTTAGTAATATATGTAGAATATAAAAAAAAATTAGTTGATTTTGTATTTTACAAATTAATTACCACTACTCTTACACTTTTATATCATCGAGAAACGTGTATCTTACAAATTAATTACCAAAAATATTAAGTGTGGCTATATATTTTTCGCATAACAAATATTTAAAATATAAACTAGCACTTTTAAAAACATCTTATTTTTTTTATCCAATAAAATTGGCTAGATTGTAGGACTATGCTCTCTTCCACCATAGGCCTTAAACTTTGTTTAGCACTCACTAACTACATACATATTTTTCATTTTATTTTCGTTCTACCCGAAAAACAACACAATAAATGAAATGAATGAAAAGAGCAGAAACACAATAACAATTACAAGTCTAAAATTCAACAAATTCATGGAACATTTTTTTTTTTTACTCTAGAACTAATAAAATAAATAAATCCTCATCAATGTCATATTAATTCTCATCGTCATCATCATGGCCATTCTCTTCACCATTATTTGATCCAGTTGTATCATTCACCAGATGACAATTTGACTTATAGTGGCCCGGTTTTCGGCATACTCCACACTTTCTTGTCTTTCCTTTAGTTGTCTTTGTCTCCGATGGAGTGCCCTTTGTCTTTACATAGCAAGGATCTCTTAATATGTTACCGGGTTTACAAGCAGACGTTTCCTTTCTTTTCAATGTTGTCCTCCATATTTGTTGTGTCACCTATGTCTTTTAATGTGGCTGAATAAATTTTTGTCGTTGTGTTGTCAAGATCTTGACATGCTAGTTGGTAAAGCTCATCCGACGTCGACGCTATAGTAAAAATTTGCAAAACCTTTGGATGCAAAGAACTAAACCTCTTGTCCTTAGGGTCCACTATAGATAATTCTCTGTTTGAAAAAGGATTTTCCGGCCGACCGCAGTCCTTTGTCCATCTCTTATTTAGCAAGACCCAAGTCCTACAAATGCAACCTTTCATATAGGTATTTCTCCTTCTCTAACTTGCAATCCAACTGACACTTTAATTTATCCCGTTCAGCGTTCAACTTCAAAACAAAATCCCTCTAGAATTGTGGGAGTGGAGCATCAATCCAAATCCAAAATTTGCAATTATTGACGTACTCAAATATATGATGAAAGAAGAGGAAACCATATTATAAAGCACCCACTGATATTTTCTTCAAGTACTCAACAACAAGGGGAGTTCGAATAAATAAATAAATAAAGAACTATCACCAAGAGACAAATAAAGGCTACATTACTAATGGATCGCAACTAAATTGAAAAAAAAAAATCTAAAGGAAACCGTGGATAGAAGGAACAAACACAGC
Source organism: Ballota nigra (assembly GCA_947034835.1). NCBI lineage: Eukaryota > Viridiplantae > Streptophyta > Magnoliopsida > Lamiales > Lamiaceae > Ballota > Ballota nigra. The sequence continues at coordinate 9,364,011 of OX344726.1, forward strand.
AAAAGCTTCAGCAAAAGATGTTCGCTACATAAAATGCAAATCAATAGACGAATTTTTGCAAATACACATTAACAGATAAATTAAATCTCAGTCTAAAAAAATACAAACGTAGTGTATGCGTATATAATTTGTGAAATTGGTGCAAAAATGAGAGAAAAAAATGACGACTGCATTCCCATATGAAATTAAACTCAGTAAAAACCAAGTACAACATACTGATATATATATTTTGCGAAATTAGGTCAACAGTAAAGAAATTGAGGAAAAAATCCCAAAAATTATTCTGTCCAATATAAGATAAACAATTGTAGGGATCTACGAACTGACAAAATATGGAAACCAAACAAAATTAGCAAAGGGAAAGAGTTACCGATTGGAGAGGACAACGAACAAATCTCCGACTAGGATTTTTTCGCTCATGGAAACAACTTCTACCTGCTTCAACATGTGCCCACAAAGTAGATCATCAGGGTCGATAGGAGAACTCGAGGCATCCGACTGTGTGGATTTGGCCATCGTTTTGTGAAACCCGGTTTTAGACAAATTCGGGAGGATGAATTGATAGAGGGAATTGAAAGGAAATGGACGGAAATGAAATTGTGGAGGGAATTGAACGGAAAAGACGGAATTGGACGATAATGAAAGTAAGGATCATATGAGCAATCCGCGACTGGGAATCGAAGACGGCGAAGACTGTCACCTGATAATAAATTTTGTTGTCGGTTTGTGTTCTTTGACCCTAGATTTTAGACTTAAAAACGGACGGTGGATATCAAATTTTGATGGCCAGGATTGTTCGGGATACAAATACCCCGGGTACACAGCAGTAACTCTCTAAAATTTAGGATGGGTGTATTATCAATATATGTGGGGGCATATAACCTTGGCCTTTATGGGGTGGGTGCATCAGTTTTTTGTTGAGAGTGAGAGCAATGAGGGTATGTGTGTCATTTTACATATAATTAATAGTGATAATATTTTATGTGAAAATGCTCCAATATACCCATTTTCAATTTCTAAAAATTTATTTTATCCACATTCATAACATAAAATCTTTTATACCCATTTCATAGTATAAGACTTAAATACTCTTATAAAATGGGTATAAAAGAATTGAAACTTTTAAATTGAGCCCCACCTCCTCCCTCATACCTACACCCCTACCCCTACCCCACTCCACTCCACTAAACCATTAAGACATTAAAAAAAAAATCTCTCAATTCGATACTAAACATTAAGTTATTTTACTTTTTTCGATTATTTTGTATTTTTAAATTAATATTTTCGTAGAATATAATTAATTAATTAATCACTGATTCGGTACCCGAGTGATAAGAAATTTAAATTTATAATTAAATGTTTATGAAGGCAATTCAATAGAAAATTAAACTGTTTTTTTAATTTTGATGTGGGTAATGCTCTAGTGTTGGTTAAATTTGTTTAATATTAATTAATGTATAGCTGTAAAAACGTGTTAGTTTGTTGCATTTGTTTGGATAGGATACATGATTGTAGACATTTTTTTTACTTTTGTAAATATGCATGCTTTTGTGTAAGAAAAAAAAATATTGGTAAATAATTTAATATTATTCTATACGCTCAAACATGAGATTTCAAATTAATTTTTTTTGATGTAGTCAGGGTATAGCAATTTAGAACCATTGTATATTTTAAATTATTATATTATGAAAAATAATGCACCATGTTTTATCCTAAAAGTAATTCTACTTTTCTTCAATTAGTGAATAAAGTTATTGGGCATCTGGGTTACACATTTATATACACACAAAATGGAGGACTACTATGGTCTCAAACAATTGATAGAATTTTTGTTTTTGCTTTTAATTTTCTTTACCGCCAAAGTCATTCAAGTTTATTTAGAAATCATGTCAATCATAATTTTTAATAAAATACATGTGTATTTCTTAGAGGCTCGTTTCATTCCCACATTTTATTTTTGTCTTTGTTCTTTAGTTTTTTTAATGCAATTCTTATTTATAGTTTTTTGTGATTTGCTTTCCCAGCCAGAGGAATTCTTTTAATTTCACTCACATAGTTGATGTTGGGTGCATAAGTGAAACAGTAAATCGAGTTGGCTTGAAATCAACTCCAACATAGTCAAGTCGAGTCAAATCTGAAATTCTCAAATAACTATTGAACTTGCAAAGTATTCATATTGCTTTTTTTTTTTTTAATGTATGTACATTTACCTTAATAATTAAATACAGACATACTTTTGATATCATTATGATTATTATTATTTTTTTTTTGTTAAGCCAAGTTAAAACTAAAAAATATCCTAAAAAGCATTCCTAAACACCCAGACAATATTCTATATTTACTTGTATATCCCACAATGATGGATATACATAAGAAAGGTCACCGGTCTCAAAAATAAAAAAATTGGAATATATGAACACATATGAAGATGCAAATTTACTAAGTCTGATGATATTTGGGCTGTATTATTTTCAGATGAATATGTTATTTACCTTTTGATCATGAAAAACACATTAGAATGTGCTTGTATCAATTTGATTTGGATTTCTGCTCTGGTATGACCACACAACTTGGAGTTTAAAAGCCAAAAATTTAGACAAAATTAAATATTTGCACAACTCCAATAGGGTGTCATTTGCATTTCGGTAAGTTAGGTGATTGAAAGGGATTTTTTGAAAAGACGTATCATCAAAGTGGAGCTGAAAATTATTTAATTGGAGTTAAACAATTGAGTAAATGAAAAGTTTTTCTTTTAATTGAATGTAATAATAATATTGGAGGTTATAACTGGGGGAGGGGTTACTTGTATTTTTGGCGAGAACTTATTAGGTGGTTCTATTAATTATTGTAATGGGAGGCTGAAAAATTATTTTTGTGTAGTTCATTTACAACAATTTTTTTTTCTTTTCTTGGATTAGTGGAAGTTGAACAGTTTATGTTTAGATTAATATTTGAATAGTGAATGGAAGTTGAACCGTTTATATTATCCAGCAGTGTTGTAATACATGTAGTTACATCAGTTTATTTTATTTTTTAAAGAAGAATAGTAATGTATAATTATAGATTTAGTAAGGAGTAAATTATGCTTTAAAAAGGTTTCCATATATGGAAGAAGATTTTGTTATTAAATTAGTATATATATTAATTTGCAATAAAATCAGTTTATATATTGTAATATTCATTAATGTGCACTATACGTTAAAATAGCCTAAGAAACAGACACAATCACACAAACAATCACATATATATGATAAAAATATTATAATTAGTTAATATGTTAAAATGAGTTAAAATTGTATTTGTTTAAGATTTTATTGTATTATTTATTATTATTTGATAATATTTTATTGATATAAATGTAAAGGCAAAGTCTCATATGCACCAAGTGCACGGTGCACTCACTTAAAAATTGATATTGTATACACTGAAAAGTTAGTCCGAATTATACTGAAAAATTAATCTCAATTACACTGAAAAGTTTACATTGCAAATTGGTTTTCAGTGTTAACTTTTCAGTGTAATTGAAACTAACTTTTCAGTGTAATTGAGACTAACTTTTCAGTGTATACATTATCAACTGTTGAGTGAGTGTATCATACACCAAATGTACAAGGGACTTACTCAAATATAAATGAGGGGAGGGGAGGGGAGGTGAGGGTGGGGTTGGGTGACTAGATGATGACGTTTGTGGGCCATATGTATAAAAAAAATTATATGAAGTTGAAAATAGATAAAAAAATTATTTATATTTGGAGTGAGTAAAATAATTTTTTTAAAGTTGAAAATGAGTATTTTAAGCTGTATCCCATATGCATATAATATAACGTGGGGCCTTAGTATCACAATTCACAGGACCTTCTCTTCTCCACACTCCTCAACACCGCCGTCGACACTTGACTGTGCGGGACGCCTAAACCGGCGCCGACTTATTACCTTGAGGCTCCGCCACACGGGTTCGACCTCTTCCTTCTCTGCCTGAGTTTTATTATTTGTTGTTGAAATATTTTGGTGGATAGAACTGGTTTCTGAATGAAGAATGAAATCCCCAACTTTAATTGGGTGGGAAATTGCACAAAGAAAAAAGTTCATCAGTTTATTTTTGTTTTTTCTTTATCTCTTCAAATCGAACACAGCATTAAGAGGAGAGGATCCCCTGTTTCTTTATTTATTTTACTCAAGTAATTAGGCAATAATGGGAGGGGAGGGGTAGGTGTTATTGCGAAATTGAGGGGTTTAGAAGATTAACTGCTGATGGTAGACTCCATTGATAAAGTGTTTAAGCTTTTATGTGTATACTCTTGAATATTTATAGTTTCACGTGTGTGCAAGGTGTTCGATGAAATGACAGGTCTTTGTTTGGAAATGATTGTATTAGTAGATATAAAGATTTCTATTGCAGAAAGCTTCTTGGTTTGCTTTTCTAAGTTTATTCTTGTTCACAGTCACAGGGAATGCAGATCAATGTAAGGGAAGTTGAAATAAATTTCCATATTAGAATAAATACATGCTTTATTTTTAAGATTTTTTTTAAACTTTAGGCAGCGTCATTTGTAGTCATTAGACTACATGCTGAGCAGATTTTGATATCCTAATTCTGAATCACAGTTTGGACGTAAGGCTGCTGTCTGGCTCACTCCTCCACCATCTTTAGCTTCTCTACTCTTTTGCTCATTCCAAAGGTAAGACAACAATCCTACATGCATGTTCACAATTTCCATCCACAATTTCATGGAGAAATGAGAATTATGGAGGAATTAATGCTTGTGATATTGCTGAAAAGGAAGAAGAAATGAAGGTAAAAATGGAAAAGTATAAATAAATATATTTTTATTAAAAAAAAAGAACCCTAGATTTTAAAGTCCTTTCACTTTACTAATGAAAAATGTATGCTCCCTCTGAAGGTAATCTCTAAAGTTTAGCGGCACCAGCAACTCATTAACCATGACATCGTCCGGAGATGGTGAGTTCTCTTTGGCGTGTTCGCACACACACACACATTGTAGAACTCTGTAATCAAATTCTCAGATGTTTAATTTGTGATGTCTATTAGTACGTGTTTATATTCTTTCAAACAAAAATTTAATTTTTTTATGTAAGATGATGAACCACTTATGTACAATTGGAGATGAATTTAAATGATTTAAACTACTTTTTTTCTTCTTCATTTTTTGTGTTTCTTCTTCATTCTTACTTCCGGATTTTGAGAAATGGGTAGCATTTGGGGAGTGAATGTTGTAGAAGTAATATCTTAAGCAACGATCTAAGTGTCAAAATGAGATAATTGGAGAAATTGTCTTTTCAGGTTTATTATAAATTCATGTATTATTAAGAGCTACCTAATTGCATCTTGATATTGCAAATAATTTGAAATGTTTTTTCTTAAGCTCTCTGTAATTGTACTTGTCTTCATGTGTATAAGAACTAGAGATCATTTGTGGTCTAGTTCTCTTTTAGCTTTTTCATTGTCTCCCTCCCTCTATGAGAATCTTTGGTTTTTATATACTTTATATTGATGATCATTGAGGATCTTCACTGCAAGCAACAAAATATGTAAAGCTGAATTGTGATGTGTAAATTTAAATTAGAATGTTAATGCTATTATGAATATGTCATCTAATATTGAGTCCTTCTGGCTGGTGTTTTGGTCATCTGACTGTAACTACAGAACTCATGAAAGGAGACAAGCTTGTATTAAGGGGACTAAAATTCCATGGTTTCCATGGGGTGAAGCCAGAAGAAAAGAAGTTGGGCCAGAAATTCTTGATTGATGTAGATGCTTGGACGGATCTTATGGCTCCGGTTATTTCTGATCGCCTACCAGATACTGTCAGCTATGCTGCTATTTATAGGTAACTAAGGGCTTACAGTTGTCTCTGCTTTATTCAGTTGGGATTGTGACATCACTGTCTTATTTCTGAAATTAGATTTCTGCTATATAGAGAGAAAGTTCTATGTCACCCATGTGGGGAAATAAATGTCTGCAGTCCACAAATATATGTGACATGTGGCACGTCTTGAAGAAGTTAAAAAAAAATTGACCATTGATAATTTTTTAGATGTGCCATAGATCACATTCCTGTGAATTCAGGCATTACCCGCACGTGTAGCATAGAATTAGCCTTTATTGGGAGTCATTTTATGATTTTATTCAATTGTATGTTTCTAACCTGAGGCGTCTTATAATTTTCTGCTTTTGCAATTTACATGCACTTAAGAATGTCCTTGTTTACTTACCGTAAAAAAAAAAAAGAATGTCCTCGTTTACTTTAATGTAATTGAGGGTTTTATGATCGTATAAATCTGCACTTTAGTAGCAAATCCTTTGTTGGTTGATTGGATTGCATATGGTTTTGAACACTTATCATTCTCATTTAACTAAATTCTGAATGATTTGGGGTGGATGTGTAATCCACTAAAATTTTGGTGGTTTTGAAATCCATCGGTTAATCACAAGATAATCTGAGAGAGAAGTTGTATGATTTAGCAATACTTCTCACTTAAGGATTCAATATTGTTCACACGGGAAGGGACACTGCCTTAGGAATTGTGTGTGACAACATAATTTGACAAAATATATCAGGCAAGTAGATGTGTTTAATGTGGAACGGAGGAGGCAGAATGCCAGAATTGGATTTTAACTCAACTTGCTTTTGAAGGCCCTTGGATGAACTAGGTAGATCCCTTTTTTGTGCAACAAATTGTTGCATGATTTCTTTTGTCTGTTAATTATGCTTGTTAGATCAAGGTAATCTCTCAAGTTTTATATTTGAAGTTTATACCTTCTTATACTTGGAATAAGGTAGCAGATTTAGAACACGACTTTAAGAAGAAGAATCACATAGAAAAACATAGGCTCAAACAAAGTCAATGAACTCAAGTTCACATGTTTTTACTATTTCTTGTATGTTCTTACAATCCACTATATGTATTATTAGAATTCACCCCACTAGAAATAGACCTCTTCGTATATGCTTCATTAAAAAATGATTTCCATTTGTGATTATAATATTTTCGAGATATGAAGATTGAATTGATTTGGTCGGATCATTTCTATCATTCTGTCCCTTGTTGCATGATATTACACTACATTAGCTTCCGAATTTACACACGAGCCCCTCTTCAGTCATCTTTAATTGTATCTTTGATATATCTTGAAAGGAGGATACATATTGGTTCATCCTTTTTGTCATTTGTTTTTCCATACTATGTGATTATCAACTTGATTTAATAATGAATTGTTTGTTCTAAACATGCAGCATAGTTAGAGACATCGTGGAAGGGGCCTCACTTAATCTTGTTGAATCTGTAGCAGAACGAATTGCATCTACAGTGCTGAACAATCACCCCCAAGTTACTGCTGTTCGAGTAAAGGTAGGTAAACCGCATGTGGCTGTGCTTGGCTCTGTCGACTACTTAGGTGTGGAAATTACCAGACGTCGTATCACTGATGTACAGAGCTAAGATGCTCGGGCTTCACTTTTCGACTTCTGTTGTTGATTTCGAACTTAAAAATGTGCTGTGTTGTTTAGTCTCTTTTGTTGAATTTTAATTTCTGAAAGTTGTTACTGTTTTGTTTGTGTTAATATAAAGACTGCTGACTGCTTATAATTATCAAGTTGTGGGCTCTTTCTTTGCTCCTTTAAGAGGAAACGAATTGGAACCACATCATCATCATCATCATTAATACCATAATACAATAATTGGGTTAGCTTTCTCTTAAGGAAAAGTGTGATTATTTTTCTTTATTACCTTCTAAAGTTCAAATTCTTCTATTACTGGAACTTAAAATTCTTAATTAATTTTAGTGGACAAAAAGTTATATTTTTTTCCCGTAACTTATATACGTAATGCATCGTTGGTGGGCGTTTATTAGGAACAATCTGAGTAAAGTTTTAAATTTTTTTTTTTATAAATAAAATTAAGATCTCTTTACAAATTGCAATTTAATATAAATTTTTATATCTTTGCAAATAAAATCACAACTTAATATTTTGTTAAAAGTCATATCAACAAACACATTTTTCATTGTCTAAAAATGATGTTTCACTTGCTGAATAATAAATAATTTGGAAAACAACACATAATTAATCATTATTTTCAGGCAAATTGAAATCTATCTTTTGCTAAGAAGTGCTAATAAATTTTAAAATTAAATTTTTTTTTACAACAATTCAAAAATTTAGATTATGCAATTTGTGAAAAGATCGTAAATTTTATTTACAATTAATTTATAAGAATGACGACGCTATTTATTGAGTTTTGACTTTGGGATATCTACAATAATTTAGTAAAAACTTTTTAGACTGTACTTCTCTATTATTAAAAGTTCAGGACTAGAACTTCCACTGTGTGAAACAATTTCTCCATGCAGATGTATAATTAAATACATTTCTGCAGGTTATACATTCTGGTCGTGCCAAGGCAATGCATAATTACCGATTTATTTGTCTATCTCTCTATTCTTATTAACTCCAATGGCTCATTTTATATAATACAACATAAGAATAATTCATTCGTATTATCAATTTTTATCACTTTCTTCCTAGTCAAAATTTGGTTATTTCCCGGTGAATCGAAGGTCAAACCATATATCAAACTGTTCGTCTCTCCAGACTTATCATTTTGATTCATAACTCATCTTTCGATTCACCTAAGAACATCATATTTTGTGCATTTTCATGTGTATGTATATATATTCATTAGAGATTCGATATTTCACTACAAGAAAATAAGGAAATGACTATGAAATTAGAATTGCCTACAGAATTTTCCAGCAAATTTTGTTGTACGACTTATCTACGGATTTTCATATTATGATTTGCCTACAAAATTAATTTGTCTAATAGTAAAATTTACCTATAAACAATTATCCTAAAAAAAATTTAGTAGACAAGTTGTCTGTAGGTGGGAAATAAATATGCATATATAATCATAAATTTTTATAAGCAAGACGTAGACGATTATTTACTTGAAATCTAATTTTGTAGGCAATTATTTATTTTGTTACGACAGTTTTGTGTATTTTCATGTGTACAACATGAATAGATTAATAAATTTTTTAGAAAATTTCAAGTGGGATATAGCTCCTTCGTATAATAATAATAAGAATACTCGTGAATCGAAAGAAAAGCATGAAATCTGCAACAAAAGAAGCGCATTGTGAACAATTGCTTAAACCAGACTCACAATTTGTTAATCATGCAATTTTAAACACAAGCAAGTTGTAAACCAAAGAAATATTCAATTCTTGCCTTCTAATTATTTTGTTGCATCATGTAACGCTAATTAATGAGATATATAGTACGAGTAGTACTTTTAGTTAATGGTAATTATGTTCGTTTGAAAAAAATAGCTCCCTATTTCTACCCACATTTGACAATATTAAACACGAAATTACCCACCCACCCTACATACATGAGGTTTAATTACCTCAAATATGTTCCCTTCTTTTGTTTTATTTAACAAAATTTTCGAAAATTGAAAGACTGCATCTTTTTTCTACCGTGCGTATGCAAATTCGTTATGTTCAAGAAAGGCCCATCTTAAGTATTGAAATCGGTTTCGAGATCTGCATATTTTTTGCATTAATGTGAGTTTTTCTTACTTTTTAGATCATTAATTTATTGATGTACTTTGAACTATTAATTAACATTTATTTTGAAAAGTTATTAAGCTATTTTATTCTTAAAGAAAGTATTAATTTTTGGTTCATGTGATCTTTTGTAAGGATCTTTCTAAATAAACATTAATTTATATTCTTCAATGGATTAAAAGGGCCTCGTAAGGTAAGATCAAATATGTGATCTTTTGCATATTTTTGTTATACTAATATTTAAATTTTAGTAAAGTTTATATGGCGTTCATCCTCTATATGTTAGTACAGAAAATTAGTTATATCTCTCTAAAATAATTCGAGCTTGTTTATTTAATTTCTGTAATCATATACATCTTCATCTCTGTTTAAACTTTTTAATCCAAATGTGAGTTCTTTAATGGTTCAGAAATCATAAAATTTAGAGGAAATCTGTATTATTTTATTGGAGATGCAAATATGGATATCTCGGATTATAGAAGAAAGCTGGAAAAGACTTTAGTGTCCCCCGACTTGATGAACGAGGAAAAGCTTCAAACTCTTGTCAGGAATCAAATTTTGCAATCATCACATGATAATCTTCACTTTGAAGGTTAGCTATATTAATTAATTTCCAGGTTAGTGTAAAATATCATGCAATTATGATTAGGGACGGTTATACTCTATAGTGTACTAAATATTTTGATTGATACCATACTGAAACTTTCAGTTTATTAATAATACTAACCAATATATACCGTACCAAATGTTGAACATCAGAGATTTTGGTATGTTGTTCATATTGGGTATTATTAGTATGTATTTTGAAAACGTGTTCATGTCTTTTGTCGAGATAGCGATTTTTTTAATATATATCTATTACCGTACCAAAATTCTAGATATACTGTCACTATTTTTTTGGTTCAGTAAGTATAGGTATATCAAAATTTTCGATATTTTCTCCACCCTCATTATGCCAAATTTGAGGTTTGCAGGAGAGATTGAGAGTGTGGTAAAAAGAAGCAAGGAAGTGTCCAATGTTCTTAGTATGTTGAGGAGCGCCTCACTCACCGATATCCGCAGTTCACAGGATCCACACACTGCCACCTGGAAAGTACGAATACATAATACTACCTCCGTTCCCAATCACTTTTACAGTTGACTTTTCTCGCGTTTTAGCGAACACATTTTTTTATTAGTATTTGAAATGATAAAGTGGTTTTTTTTAAAGGTAGGGTATAATAGATCTATCTCTACTCTATTATAAAATAATTTTAATACTTTATTATTTCAAATATTAATTAAAAAATTGCTCGCTAAAACACGAGAAAAAAAATCAACTGTGAAGAGTATTACAGGATGAAGGTAATACATATATGCTCCTATTTTCAAAACTATACATAATACTAAAAATATCAATAATGGTTTTGTAACTTTTCGTGTCCAATTTTAGTTCCATATATTTTTACTTTCTCAATTTGTTTTTTTTTTAATCAAAATTGACCTAAAATGATTAAAATTAAAAATATGTAAAAAAATATACAGAACCTAAACTTGATCATAAAATTAAATGATCAAATTTGTAAAAAGTAAAACATACATGACCAAAGTTGACCAAGGGGTCATTTAGTTTGAGGGATTGTCTGTGACCGTCTTTATAATTCTAGGTAATCTCGTGTTTTGTTAGAGGGACTGCACAGGACCATGACTCTGGATAGACTAGAACGACTATCTCGTGTACAATTTGATCCAAATTTTTTTGGTTCTAGTCCAAATTTTCTAATTCTACTCTATTCGTTTTTTTTTATAGTCATTCTAATTCAATTTTAGCTGATCCAATCCTATCCCATAAACCACAAGGACCAAAATGCAGGACTAAAATTGTAGACGGCCTAACTTACAGGACGATTCTTGATCAAATGTAGGTTAAACAGGAGAGTGATGTATCGAGAAGAAGCAAATGGCTCTCCCTTTCACTCACTACTTGTTGAAGGCTATGTGGATGGGCCATTACATGTTTGTAAGCTACATTTAATTAGAGAGTGTTAATTATTAATTTAATTTAACGCATTAATGTTTTTTGAACTAAGTTTCGATCTGTAAACAGGTATGTGTGTTTCGTGGGAGACAGGGTTGTACAGCAAATGGTAATTAAGAGTTAATTAGATATATTTTCGAGTTTGTTTAACAAGCTTATATACTCTTTAAAACAACTTTTAAGTTTTTTTAATAACTTATAAACACGTGATTGGAAAAATAAGATCATGTTTTCTTAAAAAATATATCTTATAATAATATATTCTCAAACCTCTCCAAGATGATGTGTCAACACCACCTTATTCTTAGGTTGATGTGGCATGTCTCAAATCTCTCCATTTTGAAATATTGTGCTCTCATTAAAAGTTGATTAAACTTTTAATCACGACCCTTCGTTCTATATCATTAAATCTAAACCATTAATTTATATTTGCATAATTAATGCAAATAGATATTTTTTCCATTTTCTTATTTAGTTATTTTTAGAATTTATTATAAATCATATTTTTTCCAAACCTTAATGTAATTAAAATATGATTTATTTATTGAATGAATCTAAATTTATCATTTCTAAGTTTGAGTTAGTATATATAATATAATATAATATAATATAATGTTCGATTATTTTTTCCTAAAATAAAAGGTATATAGTTATATATTCCAAAGAATATTCTTATGTGATATATTCTTATTATGGACAAGATATAATATTGCATTTTTTTTTATAAATAAGAGCATATTGTATTTCATTTTTTCACATCAAAGTTTCATTTGTTCCACTCTTTTGCTGAGATTTCTCCCATCAATTGTTGGTTAGTTATATATCTATTGTTATTAGTGTATTTATTTCAGTTTAAGTGCTCACAATTTGATTAGATTTAAATATCAATATGAATGTAATAATGATTGTTGATTTATGCTCTACATCGTTCAGTTTAAATATTCTTCATGTGCACAAATAATAAATTTAACTATACCATGTATTTTTATCTGAATAATTATGATGGTTTATTGTTGTAATTTAAATCTCATTTTAGATTTCAAGAGTATGACACCTCAATTTTCTCTGATTTCTAATATCAAGAGTGAGAGCCAAAAATTGACCGTTAAAGTCAGGATTGAAAAAGTTGGACAATATTTTTTAATAATTTTAATAGAGACAAGTTCTACTTGGAACTCATTTTGATCGATGAACGGGTATGCGTAACTTTAAAGTTTATTTCAAATTTTGTATTGTTTCTTATATAAATTAATTTCTTACCGTATACTCCCAATAACTAATAATGTTGATTAATTTATAAATTATTCAATATTAAAATGGAAATTGATTATTATTAAATTATTAGTCTAAGTAATGTTATTCCATAATTGTTATTAATTTATGTGAATTTTGATGTTTTTTTTTAATTATTTAGTTTGTAGGATATACCTATAGAGTTTAGTGAAGGGCACGGACCATAACTAAACAAACCCCATAATTTATTGTATATACCTCGAAATTTTTTAAACAAAAATACTCTTATATTAAATGTCTACAAGAAAATAAATATAATATATTTTTTCAGTACGCGAAATTCGCGTGGGTACACTCTAGTGTTAGATATTTCAACTTATTTTCCTCACCGCCTCCATTCATGGGCGGATCTACTGCAGGCCAGCACTGGGCTCCAGCCCAGTGCAGATCTGAAACAGGCCCTTATATATGCATGCTATATATTGCATATTATTGGTATTAGCCCAGCCTAAAATTGCCAGCCACTTGTTATTTTTAAGGCCAAGGTTAACTACAGTTCCCTGTTTGGTGAATACAACCCCACCCAAAAAATTGTTCGGAAATTTTTCCCGAAAAATCTTAAGTTCAATGTTTTTTTTTTGAATTTTCGGAAAAAAATTCCGAAAATTGTCAAAATTTTCGGATTTTTTTCCGAACATTTTTTGTGGGGTTGTATTAACAAAAGGTAGGACTATATATAACATTGGCCTATTTTTAATTGTACAGATAATGGTCCACTAAATTTCAAAGCCCACGCCCCTATTTAATTAGTCCGTTCTCATCCGGCCATCCCCAAATTAAAATAGCTAAACTGTACAATTAAATGGTCCACAAAAATGCAAAGCCTGCACCCCTAATTAATTAGCCCATCCTGATCCCCCATTCACATATTAAAATAGCGACATTTTTTTTTTCTTTTTCTTTTTTTAATAGAAAATCCTTTTTTACTTGTAGAATTGGGACTGATAAGAAATGAAATTGCGTCGAGCCTATAGTCCCCCTACCCTTTATTCTTTTATCTTTTACCCACCAAAAGTTAAAATACTGAAATTTAAAAGATAAAAAACTCTACCCACCATTTATGATATTTTGAATGTTTATATTAAAATTCCCTCATCCCAATATTACATGCTAGTATAATTTTTCCAACTTATGCCTATGTAATAATTTTTTTTAATGAATAAAATATATAATAATAATATTTTTTTAATTGTTTGCATATTATCTTGTATTTTAGTAGATTCATTATTAATGCTCAACAATGTATATTTCTAGAGTGATTCTTGTGTACACTCAATTATATAACATGCACTAGAATTTGGAGACCGATTTTAAATTAATTTTGACTTTTGTAAATTCAATTTACTTAATGAGTTTTGATAAACTAAAATTAATTTGAAATTGAACTCATACATAAAATACACTTAAGTTCATACAAGAATTTTTATTTTTCTAATATTTGCATAGTACATACAAGAATTTGTGTTTTTTTCTTTCTAATTGTTTGCATATGATTTTGAATCTAAGTAGGTTATAATTAATGCTCATAAAAATTAACGTCGACGAGTTAAATGCAAATATTTAATTGTTTATGCTATACTGTGTGCTTTTTCTTAATTTTTTTTTATTTAAATAGGTCATTGGTTTTAATTGAGAAGTAAACATGAAAATCTCCCATCCCAATAGTAAATTGGATGTCCTGAAATTTCATTTATTAGGTTAATTAAATTGTTGATTTTCAAAAAATGTATTTAAACAAGTTAAAATTATACACTCATGCAAAAAATAATTGGAGGTTTATTCAGAAAATGTTTGGTCAGTATGACCTTAGATTTAAAATGCTTTTGAATTATTCACCAATAATATAATTTTGCAAATTTGTAAGAAATTTTATCATGAAGATTTCACGGATCAAATATAATATGATAATGAATCAAAAGTTTTAAATTTTTACACTTGTTGAGTTAAGTCAACTGTCTAACAAGACGAGGATGAGTTATTTTGAAATTATGTGATATTTATTATTCAAAGAAATTTTATTAAAAATATAAACATAGACTCGTGTTTTGAAGTCTTATATGTTCAACCTCATCAAAATATTTTTTATGCAATCTTTAACGAGACGAATTGTTTACTTTTTAGCCCACCCCACTATCAAATCCTGGATCCACCCCTGCCTCCATCTATCCCCACCCAACCTACAACATCTTGGACCACCGACACCCTTTTTCCAATCCCAGTCCACCTATACTTCAACATAAAAAATAAAAAAATTATTAAAATTAAAATTTAAAATTATACTTATTGTATATCATCATAGATGTTATAAATTTTATTAGTCAAACATTTTAAAAACTTTTACATTATTTAAAAAATAATATTTTACAAATTCTTAAAACAACTTATATAAAATGTTTAAAATAAGTTTAGCCAAACTAACTCCTAGTCTTATAACATTTTGTATTAATGCATAATGAAACACTTGTTAATTGTGCAAGGTGGCCTCAGACTTCAATTCCAGCTTTTAAAATCAGTTCATCAAGGTGTTTGAAAAGGGTTAGAACAGGTGAACAGATATCATTGTATTTTAAATAAAATAACTCTACGGATCTATGAATGTGAAATATTAAGTTTTAAAATTTTGTAAATGTAGAACAATTGAGTCAAAACTAAATGTCACGTGAGTTGCACTGCACATAATTAAGTTGACCAATTTTAGATTTTAAAAAACACAATATCCTATATTCATAAACCCGTAAATTTGTACATTTAGGACATTGTGCAACTCACTTGCGATTGAGCCCGATTTGAGTTTATCCGTGCTCAATTGTCTTATATTTACAAATTATAAAACATATTGTAGTATACTGCATTCACAGACCCCTAAAATTATTCTTCTTTAAACAAACTAAATTGCGATTCTAGAAAATATATTTTTCTCCTTGATCTATCTTTTTATATAGATATATAAAACATATATTGGGCTGATTATTTGGAAGAAAGGATGAAGTTTTCGTGGCCACTATCAAGCAGAGAGGCTGTGCTCCACTATTTTGCATTTGAATACTTGCAAGATGATCTTGTAGTGGTGCTCTTTAAATCGGTAATTAAACGTATAAGCCTTCTTCTATTTTTGATCAATATATATCACAGATATCTACACGTTATATTTCACCGTGCAATATTCTCTAAATACAGGAAGCAAAAATCATGCACGTTAAATGTTAATCACGGTTTCGGATTCACAAGAAAACTTGTTTCCGGGAATTGGAATCAAATGCAATAAGAACGGAATTGAAAATCACACAAGAACACCAGATTTACGTGGTTCGGAGATGAATACTCCTACGTCCACGGGATCCGAGAGGATAGAGTATTCCACTAAGAAAGAAAACGGAAGTTACAAGTTACAATCGCTCACAATCTCTCGTGTTTTCGCTCACAGATGAAGATCTAAAGTTCTAAGTTCTAAGTTACTTCTCTCAGTTGGAAGCACTTATTTATATTTACAGAGATTGAGAAGAATCTAGATCGATTCAGTTGTAACTACCTCATAAGTAAAGTAGTTATCCAGCTGGCTAACAAACTCCAATAACCGCTTCAGTTGATTCAGTTAGAACCGCCTTCAGTTAGCTTCAACTTGGTGTTACGCGTCTTTGTACTTTATATCAGATGACTTGACCTCAGCTGACTTGGTCACTTAACATCAGATGACTTCCGGTCTAGACATCCTCTGATGGGACTCCACTGTTAGACCTCATCTGATATAACTCATCTGATATAACTCTACTGATACCCCAAATAGATTAACTCCCACGGCTAACACTTCATCAACATAGCTCCTTATTGAATTAAACTCAGTAGACTTCATACTTCACATATGACACTTCACATTAAAAAAATTCCACAGGTCAAAATCGGGTTACAGAGATAATATATGTGCTTAATTTAGCCAGTCGTACTATATATATTTGTTTGCTCATATTGTATAACACCATTGAAAAGTATTAATTATTTTTATTAAAGGGTATTAGTTTGTTTCACTAAAGAGTATTAATTATTTAGTGAAAACAAACTAATACTCTTCAGTATAAACAACTCATACCCTTTAGTGAAAACAACTAACACCCTTCGATAATTCATGTATGAACCAATTTCACTCTATACACGCTCTAACCAATAATACAATATAAGCCATATTGAATAATTGCGTTGTTCTTTTAATATAATATTAATATTTAGTGAAAAATATATCTAATGTAATACTATACGAACAAACTCATAAGGTGAATAAGTAAATATTAAAATATCCTCTATATTTTTATGATAATGCACAATGTATATGATAAAAAACAAATAAACGATATATTTTCAGATATATCTGACTCAGAGACGATCGATAGGCGTAGTCATGGATTCACACGGGAGGGGATACCTAATGCAGATGAAGTAATAAGAGTCGATGTGAGGGGAGGGTTCGTTTGCAAAAGGGTCGATGCAAATAGGTGTTATATTCGGTAAAAATGTTGAAATATATACTTGATCTTTTGCATTCATCAAGAGATTGATATTTACTAAGGCCGCGGCTAATAACACCCCAACTTTTACTCTTTAAATTCGAAATATTTTTATCAAAATACCCTAATGTAATTAGACTATTATACCCTTAACCACTTAAAATCTATTAAAACATAAAATTTAATTTTTGCTCAATACACTCAATGCTAACTTTTTTCTTCTTCATCGTGACTTCTTTCCTCCCCCACACCCAAACTCTTTCTTCTTCATTATTCACTCATGAAACATGTCATGGAGGAAGAACACACTTTGAAAAATACATGTAATGTAAATTTTCTATGAGTTATTATTCTATATGGTATGTGTTATGGTATAAATCTATTTAGAGAAGAAAATTTATGGTTTAAAAATTGTATTGATCGAGTTATGTTCGCAAATTTAAGGTTCAAGAATTCTGAAAATCGAGCATGTTTGACAAACCAGAGCCGAACATTTATCATTATATTCGGCCAGAGTTGACTAAACACAATGATAAACGTTTGATCACTGTTGACCAAACATTATAAATAAAGTTCGGCCATTGTTGACCAAACTTTTCTTCTTCCAGTGCGCTGCGTGTGTTTGGGTGTGTGGGGGCTTTTTTTTTTTTTTTTTTTTTTTTAATTTGGGTTTGTGTGTTTGTTGTAGGTTTAAGATTTGGGTGTATGAAAATATTGAAATTTAAGTTGAATGGTAAAATAGACAACATATTATGGGTGTTTTGAGTAAAATTAAAAAATAGGCTTGGATGTAAAGAGCAACAGATGTGAAGAGCAAAAGTTCAGATGTTATTAGCCGCTATCATTTACTAAATCTGCTATGTTTGTCAAAATATATATGTTATGTGGCAAAGTTTGGTATAGACTAGTTTTATTGTACAACTATTTTGTATCTTATGTGTAGTTTCATTAAAATGTATTTCCTCTGTCCCATAACTATTTTTATAGTAGTAGATGATATATTTTTTTAAGGAAAAAAAGAGTATGCGAGTGTGTAGTTGAATAAAATAGTATTTTAATATTTTATTAACTTTTGTGGGTGTAGTTTATTTTCTTTTAAGGAGCGTGAATTAGGGGTGATTAGGTTCAGTATACCGAAAATACCGTTCCATACCATACCGAAATTTTTGATATGTGAGTTTTCATACCGTTTAGGTACCAAAACTTTCAATATGCCAAATTTGGTATACCAAAAATTTATGTATGTGAAATTTACTTACTGATACCGTACCGAAGGTTAACACAATAGTTCGGCAACGTGCATGTAAGGCTCCCGCGTGTAGGAATAGTGGCGTAGATTTAACTAATTTAGACGAGAAATGTGTGGAAGAATCGATAATCTTGGAAGGTGATAGAAAGCGTGTTGAAGTGAGTTCAGTTGGCGAGGCCAGAATCATCTATCATGCATCCGGGTATGTTTTCTTGACGGCAAAAATTTCTATGCACTAGTTGTACGGTACAACGTGCAATTTTGACAAAAAAAATTGACTCTAAACAAAAGAAATTGAAATATATAATGTGAAGTACTAGTTAATATGAATATAAGTATTAGTTCATAAAATTAAAAGACATTATTTCGTAACATGAAGAGTACTAGTATTTTTTTAATATACAACTAACTTTTTTTCATCTTACGAACGGATGTTTTTTAACCATTTCTTTTATGATCCACTACTAAAAAAACCGTCTGATTGAAAAATTATGATCAAAATTGCACTAATTGCATGATACTACTGACATACTAGGGCCCGCTTGATTGGGGGTAGTGATTATAGGGTAATGAGAATTAAAGTGATTGAGAAGTCATTCAAGTAATAATGAATGGAGAATAATTTGATAAGTAAATTATAACTCATTTTCAATCTTATTACAATATATTGATAATACCAAGCACTATTAATGGAATCATTTCCATTACCTTATACTTATTATCCCCAACCAAGCGGACCCTAAATTGTTACTCTTTTAAATGTTTGTTACTAATTTGATCGCTCATATATAATCCGGTAGTATGTCAGAAATAAAGGCTAGTGGATCATTAGATGAAACACATTTAATTTAAATTCATTAAACAAGTTATTCTGATTTTTTTTTTTTTTATCAGGAACAAGTTACTCTGATTGATTGACGTTGTTCCTAATTTTTTTTTGTTTGTTTTGTTTTTAGGGTGAAAGAGTCCAATTCATACACCAGGGAAACAAACCAAGGCAAGATTGCTACTGATTCTTCAATGAATCAGAAAATTACCAAGGGAATGAGTGTAAGTCGATCGATTAAAATCATCAAGTCGAGCTGTTTTTTCCTCAAATAGGGACTCAAGTAATTAATGAGATTAATTATGTTGTATTTTGTATATATTTGCGGCGGACACATTCCGTCGCAAATGTTTATATATATATATTTTTTATTTTTTCGGGTTAGAGTTTGCGACGGGCTGTTTTCCATCGCAAAAGTCAATATTTGCGTCAGAATTTGGCCGTCGCAAATTAACGAGCCTATACAAAAAAAAAGTGGCTCGCGTGGTTCGAGCCCGGGCACCGGGGGCGGGCGCAGACCACTGGGCTACCCGGCCCATTGCTTAATCCAATTTTGCGCCAAAGGGGAATCGAACACTGGACCTCTTGTGCAAGAGGAGGGGGCGCGCGCCACTAGGGCACAAGCTACTTTCGTCCATTTTTATACAATTAATTGTATATGTATTCAAATTAAGTTTTTTTTTTTATAATTCACCAAATTAATTTCTTTCCGTATCTAAGTTGTTTATTAAAATATTTTGCCCAACTATTTTTTTTATTTTGTAAAATTATTTATTTCGACAATGCATAATTTTATAATTCGTTCATTTGTACGCAATTAATTGTATATGTATCCAAATTGACTCATTTTTTTTTCCATAATTCACCAAATTAATTCATTTTCGTTTCTCACTTGTTTTTATAAATGTTATGGCCATTTAATTTTTATTAGTTTGAAAAAATTATTTATTTCGACTCCCGCTTAAATTTATAATTCGTTCATTTGTATGCAATTAATTGTATATGTATCCAAATTGATTCATTTTTTTTTCCAAAATTCACCAAATTAATTCATTTTCGTTTCTCACTTGTTTTTATAAATGTTGTGGCCATTTAATTTTTATTAGTTTGGTAAAATTATTTATTTCGACTCCCGCTTAAATTTATAATTCGTTCATTTGTATGCAATTAATTGTATATGTATCCAAATTGATTCATTTTTTTTCCATAATTCACCAAATTAATTCATTTTCGTTTCTCACTTGTTTTTATAAATGTTGTTGCCATTTAATTTTTATTAGTTTGGTAAAATTATTTATTTCGACTCCCGCTTAAATTTATAATTCGTTCATTTGTATGCAATTAATTGTATATGTATCCAAATTGATTCATTTTTTTTCCATAATTCACCAAATTAATTCATTTTCGTTTTTCACTTGTTTTTATAAATATTGTGGCCATTTAATTTTTATTAGTTTGGTAAAATTATTTATTTCGACTTCGTTCATTTGTATGCAATTAATTATATATGTATCCAAATTGATTCATTTTTTTCCATAATTCACCAAATTAATTCATTTTCGTTTCTAATTTGTTATATATACAATAATTTAGTAATTCTTCTCCTCCTCTTTTCAATGTTGTCCTCCATATTTGTTGTGTCGCCTTTGTCTTTTGATGTGGCTGAATAAATTTTTGTCGTTGTGTTGTCAAGATCTTGACATGCTAGTTGGTAAAGCTCATCCGGCGTCGACGCTTAATAAAAATTTGCAAAATCTTTGGATGCAAAGAACTAAACCTCTTGTCCTTAGGGTCCACTATAGTCTATAGATAATTCTCTGTTTGAAAAAGGATTTTCCGGCCGACCACAGTCCTTTGTCGATCCATCTCTTATTTAGCAAGACCCAAGTCCTACAAATGCAACCTTTCATATAGGTATTTCTCCTTCTCTAACTTGCAATCCAATTGACACTTTAATTTATCCCGTTCAGCGTTCAACTTCAAAACAAAATCCCTCTAGAATTGTGGGAGTGGAGCATCAATCCAAAACCAAAATTTGCAATTATTGACCTACTCAAATATATGATGAAAGAAGAGGAAACCATATTATAAAGCACCCACTGATATTTTCTTCAAGTACTCAACAACAAGGGGAGTTCGAATAAATAAATAAAGAACTATCACCAAGAGACAAATAAAGGCTACATTACTAATGGATCGCAACTAAATTGAAAAAAAAATCTAAAGGAAACCGTGGATAGAAGGAACAAACATAGCAAAAGCTTCAGCAAAAGATGTTCGCTACATAAAATGCAAATCAATAGACGGATTTTTGCAAATACGCATTAACAGATGAATTAAATCTCAGTCTAAAAAAATACAAACATAGTGTATGCGTATATAATTTGCGAAATTGGTGCAAAAATGAGAGAAAAAAATGACGACTGCATTCCCATATGAAATTAAACTCAGTAAAAACCAAGTACAACATACTGATATATATATTTTGCGAAATTAGGTCAACAGTAAAGAAATTGGGGAAAAAATCCCAAAAATTATTTTGTCCAATATAAGATTAACAATTGTAGGAATCTACGAACTGACAAAATATGGAAACCAAACAAAATTAGCGAAGGGAAAGAGTTACCGATTGGAGAGGACAACGAACAAATCTCCGACCAGGATTTTTTCGCTCATGGAAACAACTTCTACCTGCTTCAACATGTGCCCACAAAGTAGATCATCAGGGTCGATAGGAGAACTCGAGGCATCCGACTGTGTGGATTTGGTCATCGTTTTGTGAAACCCGGTTTTAGACATATTCGGGAGGATGAATTGATTGAGGGAATTGAACGGAAATGGACGGAAATGAAATTGTGGAGGGAATTGAACGGAAAAAGACGGAATTGGACGATAATGAAAGTAAGGATCATATGAGCAATCCGCGATTGGGAATCGAAGACGGCGAAGACTGTCACCTGATAATAAATTTTGTTGTCGGTTTGTGTTCTTTGACCCTAGATTTTAGACTAAAAAACGGACGGTGGAGATCAAATTTTGATGGCCAGGATCGTTCGGGATACAAATACCCCGGGTACGCAACAGTAACTCTCTAAAATTTAGGATGAGTGTATTATCAATATATGTGGGGGCATATAAACTGGGCCTTTATGGGGTGGGTGCATCAGTTTTTTGTTGAGAGTGAGAGCAATGAGGGTACGTGTGTCATTTTACATATAATTAATAGTGATAATATTTTATGTGAAAATGCTCCAATATACCCATTTTCAATTTCTAAAAATTTATTTTATCCACATTCATAACATAAAATCTTTTATACCCATTTCATAGTATAAGACTTAAATACTCTTATAAAATGGGTATAAAAGAATTGAAACTTTTAAATTGAGCCCCACCTCCTCCCTCATACCTACACCCCCACCCCCCACCCCACTCCACTCCACTCCACTCCACTAAACCATTAAGACATTAAAAAAAAATCTCTCAATTCGATACTAAACATTAAGTTATTTTACTTTTTCCTATTATTTTGTATTTTTAAATTAATATTTTCGTATAATATAATTTATTAATTAATCACTGATTCGGTACCCGAGTGATAAGAAATTTAAATTTATAATTAAATGTTTATGAAGGCAATTCAATAGAAAATTAAACTGTTTTATTTAATTTTGATGTGGGTAATGCTCTAGTGTTGATTAAATTTGTTTAATATTAATTAATTAATGTATAGCTGTAAAAACGTGTTAGTTTGTTGCATTTGTTTGGATAGGATACATGATTGTAGACATTTTTTTTTACTTTTGTAAATATGCATGCTTTTGTGTAAGAAAAAAAAATTGGTAAATAATTTAATATTATTCTATACGCTCAAACATGAGATTTCAAATTAATTTTTTTGATGTAGTCAGAGTATAGCAATTTAGAACCATTGTATATTTAAATTATTATATTATGAAAAATAATGCACCATGTTTTATCCTAAAAGTAATTCTACTTTTCTTCAATTAGTGAATAAAGTTATTGGGCATCTGGGTTACACATTTATATACACACAAAATGGAGGACTACTATGGTCTCAAACAATTAACAGAATTTTTGTTTTTCCTTTTAATTTTCTTTACCGCCAAAGTCATTCAAGTTTATTTAGAAATCATGTCAATCATAATTTTTAATAAAATACATGTTTATTTCTTGGACGCTCGTTTCATTCCCACATTTTATTTTTGTCTTTGTTCTTTAGTTTTTTTAATGCAATTCTTATTTATAGTTTTTTGTGATTTGCTTTCCCAGCCAGAGGAATTCTTTTAATTTCACTCACATAGTTGATGTTGGGTGCATAAGTGAAACAGTAAATCGAGTCGGCTTGAAATCAACTCCAACATAGTCAAGTCGAGTCAAATCTGAAATTCTCAAATAACTATTGAACTTGCAAAGTATTCATATTGCCTTTTTTTTTGTAATGTATGTACATTTACCTTAATAATTAAATACATACATACTTTTGATATCGTTATGATTATTATTTTTTTGGTTAAGCCAAGTTAAAACTAAAAAATGTCCTAAAAAGCATTCCTAAACACCCAGACAATATTTTATATTTACTTGTTGTTACAGCAGGAAATATCCTCGCCTGACAGAGGGTCAGATTCCAAAAGATACACTGACCCGACAAGATCGAGAGTCTACATCAGAAAAGAGTATTTAATGTATTATAGGTCTACTGTTGATCTTTATATTAATAATTGTAATAAATCCCTAAATAAAGGGTTGAGACGAATTTAGGGTCACTTTTGGGCCTTTGGGGGTGAACCTCTATAAATAGGGGGTCACCCCCTCATTGTAGAGGACTGGACTTTTCTCTCATTTCTCATATATCCAAGGAGCTCTCATATTCGTGGGAGTTCGTGTTCGTTTATATTTATTGTTTGCCGGGCATAATCCAAATAGCCACATATATTCACCCGTACGAAAATGCCTGTCAACAATTTGGCGCTAGAAGGAGGGTCATTCGTGTTCGTCTAGAGGCATGAACACGAGGATCTTCCCCTCAAAAAATAAAAAAAATCAAACCCCACAAACCATGAACCCTTCGATCAAAACCATACAAAGAAAAAATCAAAAACCAAACACAAAACCAAGTTCAACCAGTGTCATCCAAGAAAAAATTCAACAATTCATTTTTCCATTTTCCTCATAACAGCAGCAGAAGGCATCAAGTCAAAATCACCGTTCAGCAATCAACAAATCTCAATTTATTTACAACGGCGAAAAGCTATGTATCTAGCATAAGAGTGGAAATGAAAGAAGATAGGTTGCTGTTGTTTCCGGCGAGGCTCGCAAGGCTTCTACCGCCGAACCGCTGCTCCTCCTTGACACGACGGCGGCACCGTCGTCGCCGCCGGAGGCCGCGCCTCCTCTGCCTGCGCCGGGGACCCTCGACCCTCCCCTTTCTCTCGCGCGTGGTTTCACTCTGGCACCGCCGGAATCCGACCCCATCTGTCGCACCGTCATCGCCGTAGATCCACTCCGGGCCGGTGTTATGGAGCTTCCAAGAAAAAACGGTAGTATTTGCGAGCGAAACCAAAGGAGGGGGTTACTATTTTCTGCTTCGAAATTCCCCACTGCATACATCGATAGCTGCATTTTTTCTGTCTACTTTTGGCCCACTTTCCAAGACACCCAGCCTTGGAAAAAGTCAAAGTTTCTCCTACCTCGATCCACGCGCCGCCGAAGTAATCTCGACGCCCGTCGCATCCCCGGGTCTCCGCTCAGCACGGCGGCCTTCTCCCTGAATCGCCGATATTAGCCCATTGCGCGGCCTCCCAGCCGCCCGCAGCCTCCTCGAATCGGCGTCAACTACTCGTCGCTCTTCGCCCAGCTTCCCGATCCACAGCCTCCAGCGAGCACGACCGCCTCCCATGGCCACCCGCTTCACCGACGGCCTCCCCGCGTCTCCCGCGACCCTGCCCGCGTCGCCCGCGGTCTACCCGCGCGGCCAGCGCGCCTACCCGAGCCGCCGATCGGTACGCATCCTCTCGCTTGTCGCCTCCAGGCTACTCGCAACCGCCCACTGCTCGTCGCTCCCCGGAGCAACCCACCGCTGCTCGCCGCTGGTCCGCGACCTGGCCTTTCCGGCCAGCACTCGCCGCTCACCGCCAAGGCTAGCCCGCCGCCCGCCTGGCCGTCAACCGCCTCATCGACTCCACGGCCTGGACTCCCCGTTCAGCCGCCGCCCGTCGCGGACTCAGCCTCCCCGCGGAGCTGCTGCCCGTCGCGGTCAGCCACCCCGCTCACCTGCTACCCGCGCCGCCCTCGCCGACCGGCCGCTCCCCGCTGCCTCCCCGACTGGCTGCTCCCCGCGCCGACCATCACGGATTCCTCCCCGCCTCGCCACCACGCGTCACCGCTATTTCCAAGCGCAACCTCCAGTATTCGATTTCGTGAAATCACGTGTCTGCTGCCATCTCTATTATCTTCCCGCAGGTCACGAAATGAGATAGGGCATATATCTATTTAGTACAGGCCCAATCCTATATTTATTATGTTGGGCCATTTGTATTAATAGTTGTTTTGGGCCCTCTATTTAATTTGTAGGACATATTAATTTAGCTGTTGTGCGCCTATTTTAAGTTTTAGGCGGTTGGGCCACGGTTCCAGAAGGGGGCTGACCGAGTAGTCCAAAAAAAAAAAAAAATAAAAAATAAAAAAATAAATTCTGAGACAGGAATCCAGAGCCTCTTCATCAACGGAAAATTCTACGGGCAGTCCTTTGCCCACTCGAATCAGGTTTATTTCGACAATTTTCTTTTAATATATATTACTGCTCGCAAATTTCATACAAATTAAAAGCGGAGGCATATATTCATATTTCGAAAATTCAAAGCGGGGGCAATTTTTTAAATGCAATTTTCATTTGATATTTCCTTTTAATATATATTGTAACTCGTCAGTTTTCATATATATTAAAAGCGGGGGCATGGATATACATATCCTAAGATCATTTTGTGAACATCAAAAGGAAATTATTTAACTCTGAGTATTATTAAATACAATCAGTTATTCTAAAACTTCGAACATGATTTCGAAAAATCATTGAGGATGCTCACCGGGTAATTAACTCATATTTAAAAATGGTCACACCTTTCGACTACAAACATTCGTCCGCCTTCATAGGCGTTGACCGGTCCGCCTTCTCGGCGTCGACATTCCGCCTAGATTGGCGAAGTAATCCATCTTCTCGACGTCGATTAGTCCGCCGTTTCAGGCGTTGACATATTGATTAGTTCGCCTTCACAGGCGTCAACTAATCCACTCGAGTTTATCCGCCTTTTAGGCGTCGACATTCCGCCTAGATTGGCGAAGTAATCCGTCTTCTCGATGTCGATTAGTCCGCCGTTTCAGGCGTTGACGTATTGATTAGTTCGCCTTCACAGGCGTCAACTAATCCACTCGAGTTTATCCGCCTTTTAGGCCGACATTCCGCCTAGATTGGCGAAGTAATCCGTCTTCTCGACGTCGATTAGTCCGCCGTTTCAGGCGTTGACGTATTGATTAGTTCGCCTTCACAGGCGTCAACTAATCCACTCGAGTTTATCCGCATTTTAGGCATCGACATTCCGCCTAGATTGGCGAAGTAATCCGTCTTCTCGACGTCGATTAGTCCGCCCTTTCAGGCGTTGACGTGTCGATTAGTTCGCCTTCACAGGCGTCAACTAATCCACTTCTCGAGTTAGTCCGCCTTTTAGGCGTCGACATTCCGCCTAGATTGGCGAAGTAATCCGTCTTCTCGACGTCGATTAGTCCGCCTCTCAGGCGTTGACGTACTGATTAGTTCGCCTTCACAGGCGTCAACTAATCCACTCGAGTTTATCCGCATTTTAGGCGTCGACATTCCGCCTAGATTGGCGAAGTAATCCGTCTTCTCGACGTCGATTAGTCCGCCCTTTCAGGCGTTGACGTGTCGATTAGTTCGCCTTCACAGGCGTCAACTAATCCACTTCTCGAGTTAATCCGCCTTTTAGGCGTCGACATTCCGCCTAGATTGGCGAAGTAATCCGTCTTCTCGACGTCGATTAGTCCGCCTCTCAGGCGTTGACGTACTGATTAGTTCGCCTTCACCGGCGTCAACTAATCTACTCGAGCTAATCCGCCTTTTAGGCGTCGACATTCCGCCTAGATTGGCGAAGTAATCCGTCTTCTCGACGTCGATTAGTCCGCCCTTTCAGGCATTGACGTGTCGATTAGTTCGCCTTCACCGGCGTCAACTAATCCACTTCTCGAGTTAATCCGCCTTTTAGGCGTCGACATCCCGCCTAGATTGGCGAAGTAATCCGCCCGATCAGCGTTGATTAATCCGCCTTTTAGGCGTCGACATTCCGCCTAGATTGGCGAAGTAATCCGCCCGATCGGCGTTGATTAATCCGCCTTGTAGGCGTCGACATTCCGCCTAGATTGGCGAAGTAATCCGTCTTCTCGACGTCGATTAGTCCGCCCTTTCAGGCGTTGACGTGTCGATTAGTTCGCCTTCACCGGCGTCAACTAATCCACTTCTCGAGTTAATCCGCCTTTTAGGCGTCGACATCCCACCTAGATTGGCGAAGTAATCCGCCCGATCGGCGTTGATTAATCCGTCTTTTAGGCGTCGATATTCCGCCTAGATTGGCGAAGTAATCCGCCCGATCGACGTTGATTAATCCGCCTTGTAGGCGTCGACATTCCGCCTAGATTGGCAAGGTAATCCGTCTTCTCGACGTCGATTAGTCCGTCCTTTCAGGCGTAGACGTACTGATTAGTTCGCCTTCACCGGCTTCAACTAATCTACTCGAGCTAATCCGCCTTTTAGGCGTCGACATTCCGCCTAGATTGGCGAAGTAATCCGTCTTCTCGACGTCGATTAGTCCGCCCTTTCAGGCGTTGACGTGTCGATTAGTTCGCCTTCACCGGCGTCAACTAATCCACTTCTCGAGTTAATCCGCCTTTTAGGCGTCGACATTCCGCCTAGATTGGCGAAGTAATCCATCTTCTCGACGTCGATTAGTCCGCCTCTCAGGCGTTGACGTATTGATTAGTTCGCCTTCACCGGCGTCAACTAATCTACTCGAGCTAATCCGCCTTTTAGGCGTCGACATTCCGCCTAGATTGGCGAAGTAATCCGTCTTCTCGACGTCGATTAGTCCGCCTCTCAGGCGTTGACGTATTGATTAGTTCGCCTTCACCGGCGTCAACTAATCTACTCGAGCTAATCCGCCTTTTAGGCGTCGACATTCCGCCTAGATTGGCGAAGTAATTCGTCTTCTCGACGTCGATTAGTCCGCCCTTTCGGGCATTGACGTATCGATTAGTTCGCCTTCACCGGCGTCAACTAATCTACTTCTCGAGTTAATCCGCCTTCTCGGCGTCGACATTCCGCCTAGATTGGCGAAGTAATCCGCCCGATCGGCGTTGATTAATCCGCCTTTTAGGCGTCGACATTCCGCCTAGATTGGCGAAGTAATCCGTCTTCTCGACGTCGATTAGTCCGCCTCTCAGGCGTTGACGTACTGATTAGTTCGCCTTCACCGGCGTCAACTAATCTACTCGAGCTAATCCGCCTTTTAGGCGTCGACATTCCGCCTAGATTGGCGAAGTAATCCGTCTTCTCGACGTCGATTAGTCCGCCCTTTCAGGCGTTGACGTGTCGATTAGTTCGCCTTCACCGGCGTCAACTAATCTACTTCTCGAGTTAATCCGCCTTCTCGGCGTCGACATTCCGCCTAGATTGGCGAAGTAATCCGCCCGATCGGCGTTGATTAATCCGCCTTTTAGGCGTCGATATTCCGCCTAGATTGGCGAAGTAATCCGTCTTCTCGACGTCGATTAGTCCGCCTCTCAGGCGTTGACGTACTGATTAGTTCGCCTTCACCGGCGTCAACTAATCTACTCGAGCTAATCCGCCTTTTAGGCATCGACATTCCGCCTAGATTGGCGAAGTAATCCGTCTTCTCGACGTCGATTAGTCCGCCCTTTCAGGCGTTGACGTGTCGATTAGTTCGCCTTCACCGGCGTTAACTAATCCACTTCTCGAGTTAATCCGCCTTTTAGGCGTCGACATTCCGCCTAGATTGGCGAAGTAATCCGCCCGATCGGCGTTGATTAATCCGCCTTGTAGGCGTCGACATTCCGCCTAGATTGGCGAGGTAATCCGTCTTCTCGACGTCGATTAGTCCGCCCTTTCAGGCGTAGACGTATTGATTAGTTCGCCTTCACAGGCGTCAACTAATCTACTCGAGTTAACCCGCCTCTTAGGCGTCGACATTCCGCCTAGATTGGCGAAGTAATCCGTCTTCTTGACGTCGATTAGTCCGCCCTTTCAGGCGTTGACGTGTCGATTAGTTCACCTTCACCGGCGTCAACTAATCCACTTCTCGAGTTAATCCGCCTTTCAGGCGTCGACATTCCGCCTAGATTGGCGAAGTAATCCGTCTTCTCGATTAGTCCGCCTCTCAGGCGTTGACGTACTGATTAGTTCGCCTTCACCGGCGTCAACTAATCTACTCGAGCTAATCCGCCTTTTAGGCGTCGACATTCCGCCTAGATTGGCGAAGTAATCCGTCTCGATGTCGATTAGTCCGCCCTTTCAGGCGTTGACGTATCGATTAGTTCGCCTTCACCGGCGTCAACTAATCTGCCTCTCAAGACGATCCGTCACTCGGCCTTGATAAGTTCGCCTTCACCGGCGTCAACTAATCCGCCTCTCGGCGTGGATCCAGTCCGCATGTTAAGCGTTGACTTTCCGCCTTAATGGGCGAGGTATTGTTTGGTTCGTCCTCACCGGCGTTAACTAATCTATTCTCTGCATCGTGATGTCGCTGCCCGTCAATCGGCTAAAGCACTTCACTCATTAACCTGTTGGTTAATCTTTTAAGCGGTTGTTAAATCAATCCCATCTTCGTGAAGTCGCTGCCCGATCATCGGCTAAAGCACTTCACTCATTAACCTGTTGGTTAATCTTTTAAGCGGTTGTTAAATCAATCCCATCTTCGTGAAGTCGCTGCCCGATCATCGGCTAAAGCACTTCACTCATTAACCTGTTGGTTAATCTTTTAAGCGGTTGTTAAATCAATCCCATCTTCGTGAAGTCGCTGCCCGATCATCGGCTAAAGCACTTCACTCATTAACCTGTTGGTTAATCTTTTAAGCGGTTGTTAAATCAATCCCATCTTCGTGAAGTCGCTGCCCGTCAATCGGCTAAAGCACTTCACTCATTAACCTGTTGGTTAATCTTTTAAGCGGTTGTTAAATCAATCCCATCTTCGTGAAGTCGCTGCCCGATCATCGGCTAAAGCACTTCACTCATTAACCTGTTGGTTAATCTTTTAAGCGGTTGTTAAATCAATCCCATCTTCGTGAAGTCGCTGCCCGATCATCGGCTAAAGCACTTCACTCATTAACCTGTTGGTTAATCTTTTAAGCGGTTGTTAAATCAATCCCATCTTCGTGAAGTCGCTGCCCGTCAATCGGCTAAAGCACTTCACTCATTAACCTGTTGGTTAATCTTTTAAGCGGTTGTTAAATCAATCCCATCTTCGTGAAGTCGCTGCCCGATCATCGGCTAAAGCACTTCACTCATTAACCTGTTGGTTAATCTTTTAAGCGGTTGTTAAATCAATCCCATCTTCGTGAAGTCGCTGCCCGATCATCGGCTAAAGCACTTCACTCATTAATCTGTTGGTTAATGTTGTAAGCGGTTGTTAATTCAATCCCATCTTCGTGAAGTATGTGCCCGTCTATCGGCTAAAGCACTTCACTCATTAATCTGTTGGTTAATTTTATAAGCGGTTGTTAACTCAATCCCATCTTCGTGAAGTCGCTGCCCGTCTATCGACTAAAGCACTTCACTCGTTAATCTGTTGATTTATCTTTTAATTGATTGTTAAGTCAATCTGTTGTCCGTGAAGTCGCCACCCGCAAGCGGCCTAAGCACTTTATTAATTTATCATCGCGATCCTCATCGCCCTATTACTAAAATCAATGCCGGCCAGCGGCAAGAATTATTTATTAATTGAACGTCACGGTACTCGACTCGGGGGCACGACGGAAGATCGTACCCCACCTAACCCGACCAGTTTAAGTAAAAGTTTGACGATTCGAAGGTGACACGAAAGACTCGCCCATCAAGGACCCGGTCATCGAGGATTCCCTTGGGGCATCCGAGCTATCCCGTTTTCAGGCTCGGGAACAAAACCTATTTGAAGCACAGATCAAGATCGAACTCTGGCCGCAATCAGAGCCCAATCTTGGGGGCAATTGTTACAGCAGGAAATATCCTCGCCTGACAGAGGGTCAGATTCCAAAAGATACACTGACCCGACAAGATCGAGAGTCTACATCAGAAAAGAGTATTTAATGTATTATAGGTCTACTGTTGATCTTTATATTAATAATTGTAATAAATCCCTAAATAAAGGGTTGGGACGAATTTAGGGTCACTTTTGGGCCTTTGGGGGTGAACCTCTATAAATAGGGGGTCACCCCCTCATTGTAGAGGACTGGACTTTTCTCTCATTTCTCATATATCCAAGGAGCTCTCATATTCGTGGGAAGAACGAAAGTTCTTCCCCAACCGTTCGTGTTCGTTTATATTTATTGTTTGCCGGGCATAATCCAAATAGCCACATATATTCACCCGTACGAAAATGCCTGTCAACACTTGTATATCCCACAATGATGGATATACATAAGAAAGGTCACCGGTCTCAAAAGTAAAAAAAAATGGAATATATGAACGCATATGAAGATGCAAATTTACTAAGTCTGATGATATTTGGGCTGTATTATTTTTAGATGAATATGTTATTTACCGTTTGATCATGTAAAACACATTAGAAGGTGCTTGCTTCAATTTGATTTGGATTTATGCTCTGGTATGTCCACACAACTTGGAGTTTAAAAGCAAAAAATTTAGACAAAATTAAATATTTGCACAACTCCAATAGGGTGTCATTTGCATTTCGGTAAGTTAGGTGATTGAAAGAGATTTTTTGAAAAGACATATCATCAAAGTGGAGCTGAAAATTATTTAATTGGAGTTAACTAATTGAGTAAATGAAAAGTTTTTCTTTTAATTGAATGTAATAATAATATTGGAGGTTATAACTGGGGGAGGGGTTACCTGTATTTTTGGCGAGAACTTATTAGGTGGTTCTATTAATTATTGTAATGGGAGGCTGAAAAATTATTTTTGTGTAGTTCATTTACAACAATTTTTTTTTTCTTTTCTTGGATTAGTGGAAGTTGAACAATTTATGTTTAGATTAATATTTGAATAGTGAATGGAAGCTGAACCGTTTATATTATCCAGCGGTGTTGTAATACATTTAGTTACATCAGTTTATTTTATTTTTTAAAGAAGAATAGTAATGTATAATTATAGATTTAGTAAGGAGTAAATTATGCTTTAAAAAGGTTTCCATATATGGATGAAGATTTTGTTATTAAATTAGTATATATATTAATTTGCAATAAAATCAGTTTATATATTGTAATATTCATTAATGTGCACTATACATTAAAACAGCCTAAGAAACAGACACAATCACACAAACAATCACATATATATGATAAAAATATAAAAATATTATAATTAGTTAATATATTAAAATGAGTTAAAATTGTATTTGTTTAAGATTTTATTGTATTATTTATTATTATTTGATAATATTTAATTGATATAAATGTAAATGAGGGGAGGTGGGGTGGGGTTGGGGTAACTGTGGGCCATATGTATAAAAAAAATTATATGAAGTTGAAAGTGGATAAAAAAATTATTTATATTTGGAGTGAGTAAAATAATTTTTTTAAAGTTGAAAATGGGTATTTTAAGCTGTATCCCATATGCATATAATATAACGTGGGGCCTTCGTATTACAATATCTTAATATAACGTGGGGCCTTCGTATTACAATTTTTTTAAAGTTGAAAATGGGTATTTTTAGCTGTATCCCATACTTAAATACTTAAATTTCTTAAGATATTGCATACTTAAATACTTAGGCTCCACTTGGTAGGCCGTGAAAGGCCATATTATGGGGTGTTGTATAATTAATATTCCACTTGGTAGGGCATACTAAAATAATATCGACCCGTTTCTTATATGCCCGACCCTGTAAAATAGTAAGGCGTAATACCTCCAAAGCACTATTCATCTTTACAAAATTAATTCGGTCCGAAAGGTCGTACTATTTTATTATTGGTTTGTCACACGAACCGCCGCCGCCGGACCACCGCCGGACCGCCACGTCCGCTGCCGGACCACCGCCGGACCGCCGGCGCCGGAAAGTTGCCGGATCGCCGGAATTTGGCCGGAATTTCGCCGGAAAATGTGCCGGAAAGTAGCCGGACCGCCGGCGCCGGCGCCGGAAAGTAGCCGGACCGCCGCCGGAAAGTCGCCGGAGGCTGCCGAACCTAATTTTTACCTTTTTTATTACTTCCTACCAAGTAAGTATA
Source organism: Ballota nigra (assembly GCA_947034835.1). Taxonomy (NCBI): domain Eukaryota; kingdom Viridiplantae; phylum Streptophyta; class Magnoliopsida; order Lamiales; family Lamiaceae; genus Ballota; species Ballota nigra. The sequence goes on from OX344726.1 coordinate 9,397,971, forward strand.
AAAATTTTGCATAAATTAGTATGACCTTTTTTATATGTCCTACCAAGCAATTTTATATGACTTTTCTATACTAAATTTATGCCCCCTACTAAAATTATTAATGCATACCAAGTACAACCTTATAATAGATATTGCATATTTGTTCATATGCATATAATAATTCTCCTCAACACTCCTCAACACCGCCGTCGACACTTGACTGTGCGGGACGCCTAAACCGGCGCCGACTTATTACCTTGAGGCGCCGCCACACGGGTTCGACCTCTTCCTTCTCTGCCTGAGTTTTATTATTTGTTGTTGAAATATTTTGGTGGATAGAACTGGTTTCTGAATGAAGAATGAAATCCCCAACTTTAATTGGGTGGGAAATTGCACAAAGAAAAAAGTTCATCAGTTTATTTTTGTTTTTCTTTTATCTCTTCAAATCGAACACAGCATTAAGAGGAGAGGATCCCCTGTTTCTTTATTTATTTTACTCAAGTAATTAGGCAATAATGGGAGGGGAGGGGTAGGTGTTATTGCGAAATTGAGGGGTTTAGAAGATTAACTGCTGATGGTAGACTCCATTGATAAAGTGTTTAAGCTTTTATGTGTATACTCTTGAATATTTATAGTTTCATGTGTATGCAAGGTGTTCGATGAAATGACAGGTCTTTGTTTGGAAATGATTGTATTAGTAGATATAAACATTTCTATTGCAGAAAGCTTCTTGGTTTGCTTTTCTAAGTTTATTCTTATTCACAGTCACAGGGAATGCAGATCAATGTAAGGGAAGTTGAAATAAATTTCCATATTAGAATAAATACATGCTTTATTTCAAGATATTTTTTTAAACTTTAGGCAGCGTCATTTGTAGTCATTAGACTACATGCTGAGCAGATTTTGATATCCTAATTCTGAATCACAGTTTGGACGTAAGGCTGCTGTCTGGCTCACTCCTCCACCATCTTTAGCTTCTCTACTCTTTTGCTCATTCCAAAGGTAAGACAACAATCCTACATGCATGTTCACAATTTCCATCCACAATTTCATGGAGAAATGAGAATTATGGAGGAATTAATGCTTGTGATATTGCTGAAAAGGAAGAAGAAATGAGGCAAAAATGGAAAAGTATAAATAAATATATTTTTATTAAAAAAAAAGAACCCTAGATTTTAAAGTCCTTTCACTTTACTAATGAAAAATGTATGCTCCCTCTGAAGGTAATCTCTAAAGTTTAGCGGCACCAGCAACTCATTAACCATGACATCGTCCGGAGATGGTGAGTTCTCTTTGGCGTGTTCGCAAACACACACACATTGTAGAACTCTGTAATCAAATTCTCAGATGTTTAATTTGTGATGTCTATTAGTACGTGTTTATATTCTTTCAAACAAAAATTTAATTTTTTTCTGTAAGATGATGAACCACTTATGTACAATTGGAGATGAATTTAAATGATTTAAACTACTTTTTTTCTTCTTCATTTTTTGTGTTTCTTCTTCATGCTTACTTCCGGATTTTGAGAAATGGGTAGCATTTGGGGAGTGAATGTTGTAGAAGTAATATCTTAAGCAACGATCTAAGTGTCAAAATGAGATAATTGGAGAAATTGTCTTTTCAGGTTTATTATAAATTCATGTATTATTAAGAGCTACCTAATTGCATCTTGATATTGCAAATAATTTGAAATGTTTTTTTTAAGCTCTCTGTAATTGTACTTGTCTTCATGTGTATAAGAACTAGAGATCATTTGTGGTCTAGTTCTCTTTTAGCTTTTTCATTGTCTCCCTCCCTCTATGAGAATCTTTGGTTTTTATATACTTTATATTGATGATCATTGAGGATCTTCACTGCAAGCAACAAAATATGTAAAGCTGAATTGTGATGTGTAAATTTAAATTAGAATGTTTATGCTATTATGAATATGTCATCTAATATTGAGTCCTTCTGGCTGGTGTTTTGGTCATCTGTAACTACAGAACTCATGAAAGGAGACAAGCTTGTATTAAGGGGTCTAAAATTCCATGGTTTCCATGGGGTGAAGCCAGAAGAAAAGAAGTTGGGCCAGAAATTCTTGATTGATGTAGATGCTTGGACGGATCTTATGGCTGCGGGTATTTCTGATCGCCTAACAGATACTGTCAGCTATACTGCTATTTATAGGTAACTAAGGGCATACACACACATGAGCCCCTCTTCAGTCATCTTTAATTGTATCTTTGATATATCTTGAAAGGAGGATACATATTGGTACATCCTTTTTGTCATTTGTTTTTCCATGCTATGTGATTATCAACTTGATTTGATAATGAATTGTTTCTAAACATGCAGCATAGTTAGAGACGTCGTGGAAGGGGCCTCACTTAATCTTGTTGAATCTGTAGCAGAACGAATTGCATCTACAGTGCTGAACAAGCACCCCCAAGTTACTGCTGTTCGAGTAAAGGTAGGTAAACCGCATGTGGCTGTGCTTGGCTCTGTCGACTACTTAGGTGTGGAAATTACCAGGCGTCGTATCACTGATGTACAGATCTAAGATGCTCGGGCTTCACTTTTAGACTTCTGTTGTTGATTTCGAACTTAAAAATGAGCTGTGATGTTTAGTCTCTTTTGTTGAACTTTAATTTCTAAAAGTTGTTACTGTTTTGTTTGTGTTAATATAAAGACTGCTGACTCTTATAATTATCAAGTTGTGGGCTCTTTCTTTGCTCCTTTAAGAGGAAACGAATTGGAACCACATCATAATCATCATCAATACCATAGTACTATAATTGGGTTAGCTTTCTCTTAAGGAAAAGTGTGATTATTTTTCTTTAATTTTCCTATTACCTTCTAAAGTTCAAATTCTTCTATTACTGGAACTTAAAATTCTTAAATAATTTTAGTGGACGAAAAGTTATATTTTTTTACCCATAACTTATATTCGTAATGCATCGTTGGTGGGCGTTTATTAGGAACAAGCTGTGTAAAGTTTTAAAATCGGTTTTTTATAAATAAAATTAAGATCTCTTCACAAATTGCAATTTAATATAAATTTTTATATCTTTGCAAACAAAATCACAACTCTTAACATTTTGTTAAAAGTCATATCAACAAATACATCTTTCATTGTCTAAAAATGATGTTTCACTTGCTGAATAATAAATAATTTGGAAAACAACACATAATTAATCATTATTTTCAGGCATTTTGGAATCTATCTTTTGCTAAGAAGTGCTAATAAATTTTAAAATTAAAAATTTATTTACAACAATTCAAAATTTTAGATTATGCAATTTGTGAAAAGATCGTAAATTTTATTTGCAATTAATTTATAAGAATGACAACGCTATTTATTGAGTTTTGACTTTGGGATATCTACAATAATTTAGCAAAAGCTTTTTAGACTGTACTTCTCTATTATTAAAAGTTCAGGACTAGAACAATCCTACATGCATGTTCACAATTTCAATCCACAATTTCATGGAGAAATGAGAATTATGGAGGAATTAATGCTTGTGATATTGCTGAAAAGGAAGAAGAAATGAAGGCAAAAATGGAAAAGTATAAATAAATATATTTTTATTAAAAAAAAAAAACCCTAGATTTTAAAGTCCTTTCACTTTACTAATGAAAAATGTATTGCTCCCTTTGAAGGTAATCTCTAAAGTTCAGCAACTCATTAACCATGACATCGTCCGAAGATGGTGAGTTCTCTTTGGCGTGTTCGCACACATGACTTGATGCCGAAAATACTAGCTTTCTACTAGTAGATTCCCCGCAAGAGTACGGGTTCATGAACAATTGTTTGGATTTTGCAAGAGTTTTGGTGAAAATGCGTAACAATTGCTCAATTCGGAAACATCTCATGTTTTTCAGGAATTCGAGGTAAAATGGTCAAAACAAACTCAAGGAGAAGAATAGTGAAGATAAGGGATAAAGGAGGAGGGAAGAAAAAGGAAGAAACTATAAAAAATGGGATTTGAATCTAACAAAAAATGAAGATTTACACCTGGTCGTGCATCTGGTCGTGCAGATAATGAGATCGTGCACAATTTATTTAGAGAGAAAAACTCTTTTTGAGGTCGTGCATGACCAAGGGCATTTGGTCGTGCTAGAGTGCACGATCGTGCACCTTTGTAAAAAGTGTGTAGCCAAAGTTTTGGGGAAGTGCACGACCAGGAGTGGTCGTTCACATCTGCACGGTCGTGCACTCCCTGATTTTCAGCGATTTAAGTATTATTTTGAAGTCGTGCACGACCAAGAGTTGTGGTCGTGCACATCTGCACGGTCGTGCACCTTGGAATTTCAGGTTTTCACATTTTTAGATCGGGACACATGCCAAAGATCGAGAGGAAGAGTATTTAAAGAGAAAATTCGGAAATTAGGAGGAAGCCCCAGATTTTGAAGGATAGAAGAGCTCTCATGGAAATACACACACTCCAATACAAGTTTTCTCATTAATTAGCTTAGAATTAGCCATAGATTTCAATTTTCATAGAAGTAGATTTTGTTGGTCCCACTCGATAGATTAATTGCGGAAGCTTATGTAATAATGTCTTTCCAAAATCTTTTATAAGAGATCAATAAAACAATATTTAAAATAAAGCGATAAAAGACACAAGATATATAGTGGTTCGGATAAATATCCTACGTCCACTCTCCCTTATCACCAAGGGGTCTCACTAACAACCAACTCACAAACTTACTCACTGGAATTTCTGAAGTACCAGCACCTTCTTACAAACTCTTTAGATCTAACTTCGATCTAAAGATAAACTCACTCCAACCTTATCTTAACAAGATGAACAGGTTGAGTGTATAAACTCCTCACGAGTAGATAAGTAATTAAGAACAAAGTGTGAGTGCAATATGCGTAGTGATCAAAAGCTTAGTATGGCTATATGCGCGTGAATACTTCTAGAGCTTTTTCTTGATCTGCACTCATGTATATATAGAGGGGATTAGGGACATAGCCGTTGGGAGGCTAATCCAATCAGATCCTCTATATATGGAAGCTTTAATCAATCAATTCCCTAATTGATTGATTGGGTTGGTGTGATCTTGATTGATTGTCTTCATATCTTCTCAATCCAATCTTGTTTGACTTGATTTGAATCACCAACGGTCAATGCTTCCAATTGCCTAACTCTGATTCTCTCCAGAGAAGGCAGGACCAGACACCAGGCAACCTCGGTGTCTTCTGGTCCTTATCTGGTGAACAACCAGAATACTCAGTAGAAAGAGGGGATCAAACTGAGCATCTTTTGTTCCACCAGACTCGTCTGGTCTGGGGAAGGTCCTCTGCCTCTGGTCTTGATCTCTTCTGCTGAAGTCCTCTGGTGAAGTCCTCTGGTGGGGTTTTCTGGTCTGGCAGTTCCCCCTAGACTAAGTCCTAATCTAGATCATCATCTGGCTAACAGGTCCAGATGGTCCTATTACAACTTCTGGTTTGTTTTAACTCATCAAAACTAACAAATTTTTATCCTAACAATTTCCCCCTTTTTGATGGAGTTAAAACACTACCAGAACTGATCAAAAGTAAACTTAAGCAAGAAAACAATAAAGGGATGAGACCTTAGAATAGATCTCATCAGGCAAATAATAAGACAACAAGGAGTTGTCTTTAGAACAGAGAAGATATGTATTTTTCATTAATAATCAGAGGACAAAATATTACAGATTACATTGAAGTTCATTGTCCTATTCTAGGCATATCTTCTGTTCTCTTTAAGGACAAGAAACCAGTCAAGGAACCTATCCTGGACGGCCTTCAACTCTGCAGAAGATGTTGGGGTGAAATTCACCAACACCTTGGTCTTGTAAAGCTTCTTCAATTCTGCCCAATCCACCTGGTTCCCAATCATGGGAGTGTTAAGATAAGTAAATTCAGGAGCAGTCACCTCCAGGTTGAACTCAATGGTAGAATCCATCAGCTGCTTGTACAAGTCTGCATCATAGGCTTGCATCCAAGAATGGAAGGTTCTGTTGATCAGCTCATCATCTTCTGGTGCTGGCCTCTGGATATAATGCTGAATGAACCAGAGGGTCTTGGCTTCTCTCCATCTCTCAATCAGAGGATAAGGCACAGTAGAGTCAAAAGACCCTTCTGTCCTTAGTGGCAAGATGTTCATAACCTCCACAGGAGCTTTCCTCTTCTGTCCTGAGCCACCTGCACCAGAAGGAATACCAGCTTCTCTGGCCTTCTTGTTCTGTCTCCTAACATATCTGAGCCTCTGCTCTTCATCTATGTTCTTCCTGATTCTGGCTTGCCTCTCCTCTGGAGTCTCTTCCTTGTATCTCTTCTCTGCTTCTTCGACAACAGATTCAAGGAAACTCTTCTTTACTTTTCTAATCTTCCTCTTAGCAGGACCAGGAATGGTAGAAGGATCCTGCTCAGCTTCAGATGACTCTTCTTCTGCAGCAAGCTGTTTAGCCATAGATAGAGATTTCAACTCTTCTTTCTTCTTCTTCTGCAACTCAGCCTGGGCCAAAGTGTTCTCCAACAGGTCCAGACGAGCTCCATGGCTAAACAGAGTCTCATTGGTGGTCTTCGCCAGATCAGTTCTGGCCTTCTCTTCCCCCTTTTTAACTTCATCAAGGAGGGGCTCCACTACCTACCTTATGAGATCAGGCAAGGCAGTGTTGGAGGAAGAGTGAAGATCACGAAGCTGCTTGGCCTCCTCCAGGTAAGCCTTAGACTCTGCAACAAGTCTCTCTTGCTTCTCCAACATCTCCTGGAGGGAGTCCTTTAGCCTAGCAGTTTGAATCATCTGGCTGGCCATTTCCACTTTGAGTACAGAAACTGGCCTCATCTGCTCCATCACATGCTCTTGGAGCTGCTTCTGGCTATGCATAACATCTAGCTTGACAAACAAGCCATTAGCTTTGAACGAAGCTTTAACCTCTGCCAGAGAGGACTTGAGCTGCTTCATGAAGATTCTCCTCTCCTGCTTAATCTGGTGCTCAATCATAGCAGGGGCCATATGTTGGATTGCTTTGGAAAAACGCCCTATCTGCATGATCTGCTCGTTGAAGAAAGCCTTCATCTTCTGGAGCACAGCAGGAGACATCTCAAAGTCCTCCTCGTCTGAATAAAGCTCTGGAGGGAAGACAAAGTGAGGACCAAACTTGTAAGTGGGGCCCTCTGGAGTGAGCATGACTCCTCTTTGGATGAGCAGGGTGCGAATCAAGACTTTGGCTGCACCAGGAGTCTCCAGCTCTGCTGGGTTCTGAATGTTCATCTTCTGCTTCAGCTCAATCTCCCAAGCAGTGAAGTTGGAGGCACCCATTTCCTCAAGCAAAAGCACCAGGTCCTCCACATCCTCAAGTCTAGCCTTGCTCCAGACCTTGGCATCAGTAAGCTCTGCCAGAAGTGGTAAGTGCTCCAGAAGAACTGGAAAATGCTCTCTTAGCCAGAGCTGAGCACTTACACTCATACTCTGCCTAATGGGACCCATTTCTGCAGATGAGAAAGTGAAGGGTTTGGGCCCAGAGGCAGAGGAGGAAGGGGCTAAGTCAACAGGCTCAAGTGAAGCTTCCTCATCTTCACTATCATCGCTGGATAAACAGGTTGGGGAGCGGGGAGGGCCAGCGAATCCCAGAGCCATAGAAATGGTTGGGTCCTGGTCTGTATGGGTTTGGGGAGGGTTTGGAATTTGTGAAGTAGAGGTGGTAGGGATTGGTTGCTCTGCACCAGAAGAGGAAGGGATATCTGGTACAGAATGTGTATGGGGGATTTGGAAGGTGGAAGTGTTTGAAGGGGGGGCTCCTGCACCAGAGGAGGTTGAGGGTACCTCTGATACAGAAGGTGGGGGAGAGGGGTTAGTGGGGATATGTGTTTGGAAATTTGGGGGAGAAGGTGTTTGTGTAGGAATGGTAGAGGGAGTATAGATGGGGGTATCTGGGATAGTCTGCTCTGGTGGAAGAATGGGGTTACCAGAGGCAGATGGGGTTTGGGGAATGTTATCTGGGGGAGAGGTAGAAGGGGAAACAAGATTTATGGGGGAGGAAGAGGGAAAGGAAGGGTTTACCTCTGCTGGGTCAACACCAGCAGGCATAACAAGCTCTGGAGCATCCTCCATCATCTGGGTGGCATCCTCAATGGCCTTCTCCAAGGCCTCTCCAAGATCAGATCCAGAGTCTGAATCTTGAAGAAGGGCTCTCTTGGCCTTGGATTTCCTCACAAGAGGCACTTCATCTTCTTCCTCTTCCTCTTCTGATGGCTCATCCACCAGAAGAGTTTTCTTTGCCTTTCTGCTAGGCCTCCTCTTCTTAGCAGAACCTCTCCTGGCCTCGTCTGGCTGCTTCCTCTTGGCTGCTCCAGCCTTCTTAACAGCTTTATCATCATCAGCCTTCTTCTTAAGCACATCAAGAAGGGGAATCTGGTCCTCCTCTGAGGAACCAGAAAAGGCAACGGCTGAAGAACCAGTTGCTCCAGCAGCTTTCTTCTGTGTCTTCTGCTGCTGCTGCCTTCTCTGCCCCTTAGGAGGAGAGGGAATCGATTGAATAGGAGGGGCAGGGATGGCTTGCTCTCCATCAGAGTCAGGATGGCCATGGAGAGGACCATCCTTGGAGAACATAATCTTGGACTTATGAAAGCCCTTACACCAGGATTGTCTCCATTTCTTCTCTGGAAGAATCGAATCCAGAATTAGAGTGAGTTTTGTGCCCAATGAAACATTAGCATTGAACACAAATTGTTGCTCTCCTGGCAACTGGGGGCATTCTTCCTTCTGTATTTTCACCTTGTTCTTCCTCAGCACCCCCCAGAAGAACTCAGCCCAGTTACATTGAACACCATCCAGAATGACCCTCATAACACAGAGCCTGCCAACGAAGATGGCATCTGTGCTATGGCTCTCACACATGAGAATCTTCACCACAATATCAAATAACACTTTATACTTCTGCCTAAGATGCTTGTCCAAGAAACCCTTGGTAATATTCTGGCATGAATTTCTGGCAAACATCTTGAAGGATTCCAACGCCTCTCCTTCTTTGTACTTCAGAGGGTCCACTCCTTCCGCAGAAAGATTACCAAAAAGACCACAGAAGTCTGCCTTAGAGAAAACAAGATCCTCTGAATCAATCTTGGAAGAAATATAGTCTTCATGGATCTTCATCCGGATAAGAAACTGTGCAGCATATCCATCCAAGGTACGCAGATCCTTGGGAACCTTTGAGATCAACTCCTCCAGCCCAGAACGTCGGAGAAGTTCCAAAATCTCCAAAGCGGCCGGATTCTTAGTGGAATAGAAGTCCACCACCATTTCTGACTTGAGTTTCCTGCAGACATAGTCTGGATCAAAATTGCACTTGGGTGCCATAACTGTGAGAGAGAGAGAGAGAGAGAGAGAGAGAGAGAGAGAGAGAGAGAGAGAGAGAAAATGCTTCGTAGAGAGAGGTTAGGGTTTGAATAGTATGGAAACGTGAAAGGACAGATTGAAAACAAAATTGATTTAAATAGAGTAATACGCGTGGCTTGAAAATTAAATGAAGAGTGAACGCGTGTTGTTTCAAATTCAATTTAGGAAACAAAATCAATTTTAGAATTGATTGACATTTTGCACAGTGATTAAATCCGATGGCCATGATGAAAGGCGAAATACAGATTTAATCTGGTGCGTTGGCATAGTCATTGGGACTGGGTATAAAGGGGTTTTGTGGCAGTCAAGAGAAAAAGCGAAATGATTGCCTAGGCCCTATACCCTAGTCTTAAATACACTCCGAAGGTGAAAGGTTTTGAGTGTACTTATTAATTTGAAAGATGTATCCCAATGATCAGAGGCCAGATTAGAAAAGACATATCTGTCACCTGATATTGTAACCAGATGATACCACAACTAGTCTGGTGAAACTTCTCCTCTGATGGAACTTATCTGGTCCTGGTCAATAAAGACTTAGGACATATCTCTGACTCAGCATCTCATCTGGGATTAGTGTCACCTGGTGTATACCTCATCTGGAAGTATACCCTCTCTGATATATCTAATCTGCAGGTATGTTAGCATAAAGAAAATTTATGAAGAGAATTAATAAAGAAAGGATACTTCTCTGATGTTCCCCCTAAAACAAATCTGTCTCTGGATCCAACAATCCTAACTCAAAGGCTAATTCTCTGAATCTGGTCTCAGCCAAAGGCTTGGTTAAAATATCTGCTCTCTGCCTCTCTGTTGCAATCTTTTCCATCCTTATATCTCCCTTCTCAACATGATCTCTGATAAAATGATGCCTTATATCAACATGTTTGCATCTGGTATGAAGAACTGGATTCTGGGTGATTGCAATGGCACTATTACTATCACAGAAAATAGGAATATCCTTAGCTCTAATCTGGTAATCCCTAAGCTGTTGACTAATCCAAAGAAGTTGAGAACAACAACTCCCTGCAGCCATGTACTCTGCTTCTGTTGTTGATGTAGCAACTGAAGTCTGCTTCTTGGAAAACCAGGATACCAATTTGTTCCCTAAAAATTGGCATGTACCACTTGTAGATTTCCTATCTATTCTGCACCCACCATAGTCTGAATCTGAATAACCACTTAATTCTAAATTGTCATCTGCAGGATACCATAATCCTAAATTCACAGTTCCCTTAAGGTATTTCAATATTTTCTTAGCTGCTTCCAAGTGACTCTTCTTGGGGTTAGCTTGAAATCTGGCACAAACTCCTACAGCAAAAGTAATATCTGGTCTGCTTGCAGTCAGATACAAAAGAGAACCAATAAGTGCTCTGTACTGAGTCTGGTCCACACTCTCTCCAGACTCATCTGGATCCATGTTGAAATTTGTCATCATAGGGATCTTGGCTGCTCTACTAGATCCTATTCCAAATTTCTCTAACATGTTTCTGGTGTACTTAGCTTGATTAATAAAAATTCCCTTCTCTGATTGCTTAACCTGCAAACCCAAAAAGTAATTCAATTCTCCCATCATGGACATCTCAAACTGTCCCTGCATGAGTTCACCAAACTTCTCACACAGCTTCTTGTTAGGGGATCCAAATATGATGTCATCAACATATATTTGGACCAGAATGATGTCCTTTCCTTCTTCTTTCCTAAACAAGGTCCTATCAATCTTACCTTTAGTAAAACCATTGTCCAGAAGAAATTGAGATAGAGTGTCATACCATGCTCTGGGTGCCTGCTTCAGCCCATAAAGAGCTTTCTTAAGCTTAAACACCTTGTCACCTTGTTCAAAACCAGGAGGTTGTTCAACATACACTTCCTCAATGAGAATCCCATTAAGAAAGGCAGATTTCACATCCATCTGGTATACTTTGAACTTCATGTGAGCAGCATATGCTAAGAACAATCTGATAGCTTCTAGTCTGGCAACAGGAGCAAAAGTCTCATCATAGTCTATTCCTTCAGACTGAGAATAGCCCTGGGCCACTAGCCTTGCCTTGTTCCTAGTAATGACATCATTCTCATCTTTCTTATTTTTGAAAACCCACTTAGTGCCTATCACCTTTTGATGTCTTGGTCTGTCTACCAGCTCCCAAACATCCTGTCTGGTGAATTGATTCAATTCCTCCTGCATAGCCACAATCCAATTTGAATCTTTCAGTGCCTCCTTGATGTTCTTGGGCTCAATCAAGGACACATAGCAACTGAATAAGGCAGCTAAGTTGATAGTTCTCCTAGTCTGGACACCCTTAGTTGGATCTCCTAGGATCAGGTCATTTGGGTGATCAACCAGGGTCCTCCTTCCCGTGGTCTTGCCTGGGTGATCATCTTCTGCAGTACCTTGGTGATTATCACCACCTGCAGAAGAGCTTCCCCCTACAGGAGTTCCAACCTCTTCTGGTTCTGCTCCTTGTGAAGGCTGCTGCTTTAGAGAACCAGGAGATGGGTCCTCATCTGAATCTGAATCTGAATCAAGAATAGGTGGATTGACCTTGACAACTCTGGGTGTAGCCTGATTCTGGGTCTCATCAGAAGATTTAGGATCCACCTTGCACTCAAAAGTAGATTCATCAAAAACAACATGAGGTGTTTCCTCCACACAAAGTGAATTCTTATTAAAAACTCTAAAGGCTTTACTGGTGCTGGAATATCCCAAAAATATTCCATCAGCCACTTTAGCATCAAAGGTTCTTAATTTAGATTTCCCATTGTCATGGATGAAACACTTACATCCAAAAACATGAAAATATGAAACAGATGGGGTTTTACCTTTCCATACCTCATATGGGGTCTTATTATGTCTCTGGGCAATCAGGCACCTGTTCTGAGTGTAACAAGCTGTATTGATGGCCTCTGCCCAAAATCTCTGTGGAGTGCTGTACTCTGCCAGAAGTGTTCTTGCAGCTTCTTTGAGAGTCCTATTCCTCCTTTCTGCAACTCCATTTTGTTGAGGTGTTCTGGCAGCAGATGTCTCATGAAAAATCCCATGGTCCTTGCAATAATCTGCAATATGTGAATTCAAAAACTCTGTTCCTTTGTCACTCCTGATCCTCACAATGCTCTGGTTCTGCTCATTCTGAATCTGCTTGAAGAACTCTGGCAGCTTAGTTATAGTTTCATTTTTCTTAAACAAGAACACTACCCAAGTGTATCTTGAAAAGTCATCTACTATTACTAAGGTGTACTTCCTTCCACTGAAACTAAGAGGAGAAACAGGTCCAAACAGGTCCATGTGAAGTAGTTGAAGTACTCTGGTTGTGGTTGTGCTCTGGACATCCTTAAAGGAAGTCTTGGGTTGTTTACCCTTCTGGCATGAACCACAAACCTGATCCTTCTTAAACACTTCATTTGGAAGACCTCGAATGAGACCCTTTCTGGCAATCTTGTTCAATGTTTTGAAGTTAAGATGACACAATCTCTTGTGCCAAATCCAGCTGTTCTCTGCAGATCCTTTAGCAACCAGGCAAGCATTCCTTGGGCAACTGCTAAAATCTGCAAGATAAATGTTACCCTTCCTCAAGCCTATTAGCAAGATATCATTATAATCAGAAGAGAAAACAGTGCATGAATCACTAGAAAACTTCACTGAGTATCCCTTGTCACAGAATTGGGACACTGAAAGCAGATTATGCTTGAGTCCTTCTACGTAGTAGACTTCATCTACAGATACTCCATTGAAGGTCAACTTTCCAACTCCTCTGGTGACTCCATAGTTGTTGTCACCAAACATCACTCTTGGTCCATTCAATGGCTTGAAATCTTGGAGATTATCCTTCTGGAATGTCATGTGCTTGGAACATCCACTATCAATGTACCAGACATGGTTGCTTGAAAATCCTTTCTCCAATGGACTCTTATCTACCTGCAGAGAGATTAATTAGGTCCCCTACTAGTGCTGGGTCCTGATTGGTTAGTTGCAGGTTTTGTAGGAATCCATAGATAAAGATCATCTCTTGATGGATGAGGAGATCTTATCTTCCTTCCAAATCTATCTACCAGTACATGTCCTCTTACTATGACATATTGAGCTACTGGTCTGATAAGGACACCTTTCCTATAAACAGGTCTGGTGTACCTTTTCTCAAATCTGGCCTTTGGAATAGCCTGCCTCAAAGACATGGTCTTAAAGGTCTGGTTATAAGGGTACATCCTAGAAGAACCATCTCTGGTGTCATAACTTCCCAGATCAGTTGGTTTTCTATAGATGGGTCTGGAAGACCTCCTCTGGTTCTGATAATTAGACCTGTTCTGGTGATTATAGTTCCTTTGAGTATACCTATTCTGGAATTGATTTTTCTGAGAAAATTGTCTCTGGGGTACCTGGTTCTGTTGAACATTGTTCCTTCTCTGGTAGTTATTACTCTGATTGGTATTCCCCCTTTTTGAGTGTTTCCTTTGAGGTCCCCTAATCTGTTTAGGTTCCCTTTGAGGATTTCTCTGGGGTCCTCCAATTTGAGTAATTCCTACTCCTTGGGACTCATTGTTCACAGAACCATTAATCTTTAATGATTCCCCTTTTTGACACTTATTCTCTAGCATCTTCTCTTCCAGAGTAGTCAACTCTTCTGGACCATTAGTTAAGTGATTAACAGAGTGATTCCTTTTCCAATCAGGATTGTGAACCACCTTGTAACCATTACCAGTTAAGTCTTTATCATTCCAGATTTCTACCACTTTACCAGCTCTTACAGACTTGTCTTTGTTATAAAAGTACTTGTGAGTCTTAGTGGTAATTCCAGAATATCCTAAACCACTCTTATCACAAATGCGCTGAGAAGACTCTGATATGATAGATACAACAGATGGTATCTTAGGAGCTTCTCTGGGCATAGGTATCTCCTCTATGTTGTGGACAACTTGTTTTCCCTTGATAAGAGTTTGGTATTTGGCTCTGAGTTCAGTGATCTCATCCTCTTGAGAATTCCTTTCTTTCATGAGTTGATCTACCAGAGTATCTCTTTCTGTGATCTTAACCTGAAGTTCAGAGACTTCTTTGGAATGATCTTTCATGAGTTCTCTGGTGGATTTGTGCTCATGAGAGAGAGATTGAACTTCTGCTCTGAGCCTACCATTCTCTTTCTCAAGTTTTTGACAGAGTTGGACACAATTTTGGAGATCTGATAGCATTTGTTGCATATCAGACTCTCTGGAGTTACCAGATGAATTAGAGGATTCAGTACATTTGGAATTAGATAGAACAAGAGTAGTTTCATTTACCTCAGTGATGTCTGCCATGAGACACACATCATCATCTGATCCAAAGTCAGAAGAAGAAGAACTGGAACTAGTATCCTCCTCCTCTGCTTCTGCCAGCAGTGCTCTCTTATCTGCATATCTCCTATCTCTCTTGATTCTTTTCTCTTCTCTTTCCCTAGGAGTAAGCTGAGGACAATCATAACTGTAGTGACCAGTCTTGTTGCATGTGTAGCAGGCATTGTCTCCTCTGGGACTAGGACTTGGCTCTCTCCTCCTCTGGTTGTAGTCTGATCTGGCAGGGCTACTTTCTCTCCTCTGGTAGTCAGGTCTGCCAGAGCTACCATCCCTCCTCTGATGATCTGATCTCCCAGAGCTGCCAGGGTTGTCATCTCTCCTCCTCTCTGGAGTTCTGAATCTGGTCTCCCTTGAGTCTCCAGATGTCTTCTCCTTCTCTGCAGGTTTGAAAGAACTCTTCCTGTTTCTGGTAGACTCCTTCCAATGCCTTTTGTACCTGCCATATTTTGAACTCATTTTGTCTAATTTATGAGTTAGAAGTGCTACCTGCTCCTTGAGGCTCAAGTCATCTGCAGTAGACTCCTTTGGCATGACATCAGATTTGAGAGTTGAAGAAAATGCAACACCTTTCTGGCCAGAAGAGGAAACCTCTTCTGTTTGATCCTCCTCTTGAAGATCATATTCGTAAGCCTTGAGATCAGACAACAGAAGATGGTGATCCAGAGTGTTGAGATCCTTGTTGTCCTTGATCACAGTGACTTTAATTCTCCACCTGCTTGTTAGTGAACGTAATATTTTACTATTAATCTCTTTTTCAGAATAGGTCTTACCTAAGGCACTGGCCTTGTTCAAGAGATTCGTGAGACGCATGTCCAGCTGGTCAATGGTCTCGTCTGGTTTCATCTTGAATGTGTCAAAAGAGTGTTGAACAGCTTGGAGCTTGTTATCTTTAATCTTCTCTGTTCCTTCACAGAGCAAAGCTAACTTGTCCCACATCTCTTTTGCAGTGGTACACGTCCTGACCTTTTCAATGACTTCTTTAGTAAGAGTGTTGATAATCTCAGTCCTCGCCACCTGGTCCAGGTTATGTAGTTTTCTCTCATCGTTGTCAAGTTCGTCTTTCTTTTTGAGGATTCGTTGTCTGGGAACTCTATCCTCTGCAGCGTCGCTAGTTTCTTCTCTGGACTCAGACCTGCCACTATCAATAGGAGTCCAATAAAATTTAATGGGGCCACTTTCAACCACATCTAACATGCGGTGATGAATAGCTCCAAGATGATTACTCATCATGAAGCTCCAGTGGCTATAATCCTCGAACGAGAATTCTGGCAGTTTGCGACTCTTATAAGAAGATTTCGAAGACATATTGATAAGAAATTTTAGGAAAATAACAAGAACTTGAATAAAATCACTAAAGAGCAATGGATCTGCCCGGTGACCACCAAAAGCTTTTCAAAGCAGTGGTCGTGGACACACTGCTCTGATACCACTTGTTGGTCCCACTCGATAGATTAATTGCGGAAGCTTATGTAATAATGTCTTTCCAAAATCTTTTATAAGAGATCAATAAAACAATATTTAAAATAAAGCGATAAAAGACACAAGATATATAGTGGTTCGGATAAATATCCTACGTCCACTCTCCCTTATCACCAAGGGGTCTCACTAACAACCAACTCACAAACTTACTCACTGGAATTTCTGAAGTACCAGCACCTTCTTACAAACTCTTTAGATCTAACTTCGATCTAAAGATAAACTCACTCCAACCTTATCTTAACAAGATGAACAGGTTGAGTGTATAAACTCCTCACGAGTAGATAAGTAATTAAGAACAAAGTGTGAGTGCAATATGCGTAGTGATCAAAAGCTTAGTATGGCTATATGCGCGTGAATACTTCTAGAGCTTTTTCTTGATCTGCACTCATGTATATATAGAGGGGATTAGGGACATAGCCGTTGGGAGGCTAATCCAATCAGATCCTCTATATATGGAAGCTTTAATCAATCAATTCCCTAATTGATTGATTGGGTTGGTGTGATCTTGATTGATTGTCTTCATATCTTCTCAATCCAATCTTGTTTGACTTGATTTGAATCACCAACGGTCAATGCTTCCAATTGCCTAACTCTGATTCTCTCCAGAGAAGGCAGGACCAGACACCAGGCAACCTCGGTGTCTTCTGGTCCTTATCTGGTGAAACTGAGCATCTTTTGTTCCACCAGACTCGTCTGGTCCGGACTCGTCTGGTCTGGGGAAGGTCCTCTGCCTCTGGTCTTGATCTCTTCTGCTGAAGTCCTCTGGTGAAGTCCTCTGGTGGGGTTTTCTGGTCTGGCAGTTCCCCCTAGACTAAGTCCTAATCTAGATCATCATCTGGCTAACAGGTCCAGATGGTCCTATTACAACTTCTGGTTTGTTTTAACTCATCAAAACTAACAAATTTTTATCCTAACAGATTTCATTTACAAGCAAGAGTGAAGAATTTGTTGAAGCTTTCATACATTTTGTGAACCAAAGAGGTGATATCTTTCTATTTCATTGCAATTTCAATTGCTAGTGGTATGGATTTCATGTGTTGTTCTTGTTTAGCCATGAGTTGTTCTCTTAAATTCATGGGCTAACTTTTTTATGCCTTGAATGGTGGAAATTATGTGAGAATTAGGTTTGGGTGTTGACTTATGCCTAGTTTTGATTGTTTGTGGATTTATATCCTTGTTGATTGGAATTTTGCCTTGCTCTATGCATGAATTGTTCATATTGATGTGTGAATTCACTTTAGTGTAGACGAGAGTTACATTGATTTGATGAAACCTTTGTGTATGAGCAAAGTGTGCTTAGATGCGTGTATCTCGTGCTAATTCGTCGAGAGAGAGTTAGAACGTAGGATACCGTCAATAAGCCTTAAACGTTTGATAGTCTGTTGAATGTTTAGGTAAAGTGTTACTTGTTATAATCCATGAACAATTGAGATTTTGGCATAAGTCAATGTTTGAACCTAAGGATCACATAATGGAAACCATTTAGGGCATATCAATCCCCTTGCACTTCGTCTCTCGAAGTTAGTTAGATTTCTTTTATTGCTTGCTAGTTTGCTCGTTTTTAATTTTCTTGTTTAATAGCATAGTTAACCCCGATCTTGTCTTTAATTTTCCTTGCATTCTAACTTGAATCGACTTAGCTAACCACTTGCTTCTTTTGGGTTCGATATTTTTATTACTTGGTCAATTGCCTTACTATAACAACGATCTCATACACTTGCGAGTGAGTTCAAATTTGTGCTTAAATGAATTTGGCAATCAAGTTTTTGGCGCCGTTGCCGGGGAAGTGAAGTGTGTTCTTAGTTGATTTAATTTCGTTGTGTGTTGTTATTTGTTATTTCTTTCATTTTTATTAATTACTTTTTGCTTTCTTTTCATTTCTCGAGGTCAGTTTGATACGTGGTATTTGTGTAGGTATATGAACACGAGATCTAGTGGAGCACAACTCATTCCGATAGATTTGGAGATTGAAGCCACGACTAGACGAAACCAAGGAAGAAATCGTAGGAGAAGAGGAAATCAAAATATGGAAGTAAACGAAGCCAATGTGGGTGAAGGAAGTCATAATGGTGATGGAGAACCGGTGAATGAGGGGTTTGTAGCGAATGATGGAAATGGAAATGGGAATCCACAAGTAGCTCAAGGAAGGAATGGAGGAAATGATCTTCATCAAAGACAAGTTCAAGGGGGAAACCCGTTCCATCAACTACAAAACGTCCAACCCTATCCACATTACCCATATAACTACCCTCCCCCTCAAAATCAACAACATCCTCACTACCAACAACCACCTAACTATCACCCGTACCCGCCTCAAAACAATCCGACCCTTATCCTTATCCTTACCCTATTCCTCAAATGCCAAACCCACCTCAAAACAACCCGAATCATCAACCTGTCTACCAACCCGAGCCCAACCCACAAGATCGTGAGCCGCTCCTTAAAGATTTTTATGAACCTAAGATGAAGGAGTTTTATGATGGAATAACAAGACCGCATATTGTAGCTGAGAAATTTGAAGTGAGCCCCGCATTGCTCCGTATGTTGAGAGAATCACAATTTGATGGATCGGATGAACGCGAAGACCCCCATGTTCATTTGGGTAACTTTATGGAGGCTGTGACACCGTGAAATATCCTGGTGTTTCACACGACGCTAAGATGCTACGACTCTTTTCGTTCACACTGAAGGGGAGGGCCAAGAAATGGATACAGAACATGAACCCTATGGAAAATACTTGGGAGGATCTGAGTACTCAGTTCTTGAAGAAGTTCTACCCCCCATCCAAGGTTCTAAAGGCACAAGAAGCGATCACAAAATTCAAGTAATTTCACGGGGAATCAATAACCGATGCTTGAGAGAGGTATCAAAGCTTGCTTTTAGCGTGTCCTCAACATGGTCTACCCGAGGTCCAGACTATCTTATACTTTACCATAGGGCTTAATGAATGGGATATAAATAACCTTAACTCAAGTGCCGGTGGATCCGTATGGTCGAAAACTGTGAAGCAAGTGAATGAGATAATCGACAACATCGCTGCAAATGACTCATTTTGTAATCCAAGTGGAGGAGGAAAAAGAGATAAAATTGCTGCTTTGGAAGAACAAAACGATGGTTTGAAGAGTGTTATGATGACTTTGATCAACAAATTGGGGAACCTAAACCTTCCTTCTTCTCATGTGCAAGTTGGACAAGTGGAAACAAGCCCTAATGTTCCATCATCGAGTGAAGAAGTGAACTATATGGGAAGACAACAATTCCAAGGAGGGTATCAAAACAATGTGCAAAGTCAAAAACCGTATCAAGCACAACCGTTTCAAGCAAGGTTTCAAGAAGTCTCGCCTCCTAACAATGTGTACCATCAAGGAGGATCTTCAAATCAACCATGGAGCAAACATGAAAATTTCTCATATGGGAACCCGAGAGGAGCAGTTCAATTACCAATGGGGGTAGACCCGGGGTCCAAACCTCCTAATCATGAAGGGAAAGGGAATACCGATGAAACTCTTCAATTATTGTTGAAGAATATGGAGGATATGAACCAGAGAATGGAGGAAACTAATCGGAGGATGGAAGAGAATAACCGGAGGATTGAGGAGGTTGGTCAAAGATTGGAGGAGTCGGATAAGAAGAAGGAGACTAAGTTGGCACAGCATGATACTCAATTCAAAGCTCTCGAATATCAAATTGGACAAATCGCAAATGCTTTGGGTCCTCAATTAAACAAAGGAAAGTTTCCATCCAATACCGAGATAAATCCAAGGGAGCATTGTCAAGCCATAGAATTGAGGAGTGGAGCAAGGTATGAAGGACCTTCCATGACCTCACTAGAGGATGAGAGTGAAGGTGAAAAACCACATGATAGCATTGAGGGGAAGCAAGAGGAGGAGAATAATGAAGAGGATGAAGAACGTGAGAAGATACGTGTAGAAAAAGGGAAGCAAAAAATGGAAGAAACCGTGAAAGAAGAAGTCATCCCTAAATGGAAGAGAGTCAAGATGGAGAAAGAAAACAAGAGCAAGGTTGAGGTGGATGAATGGGGGGTGCCAAAGTCTTTGGTACCGGTTCCATTTCCTCAACGGTTTATGAAGAAGAAGTTAGATGAAAGATTTGGAAAATTCCTCGATGTGTTCAAGAAGCTTTACATCAACATCCCATTTTATGAAGCCATCGAACAAATGCCAAGTTATGCGAAATTCTTGAAAGATATATTAGCAAGAAGAAGAAGGGTGGAGGAACCGGAAATGGTTAAGTTAAAAAAAGAGTGTAGTGAACTTCTCCAAAGGAACCTACCTCAAAAGATGAAGGATCCGGGGAGCTTTACACTCGCATGCGACATGGGGAACGGAGTGGTGAGAAATGCATTGTGCAACCTCGGTACTAGTATCAATTTAATGCCTTTTTGGATATTCAATGAGTCAAGGAGAATTGGAACCAACCACAATCACGCTTCAATTGGCGGATGGGTCGACCACAATCCCCAATGGTTTTGTTGAAGATGTGATTGTCAAAGTAGACAATTTCATATTTCCTGCTGACTTCTTTGTAATGGAGATGGAAGAAGATAAAGACATCCCATTGATTCTTGGTCGACCATTTTTATCAACCGCCCAAGCGGTGATGGATGTCCACAAAGGGAAGCTCACCTTGAAATTGAATGGAGAGGAGATTAATTTCTCCATCAATGCTCCGTTGAAACATCCCATGGAGAAGGAGGAATGTCATGCGGTTGATGTCATTGACTTATGCCTTGAAGAGGCTTGGGAAGAATCTTCTTACAATCTCTTAACTAAAGATTATGTACTTCCTATGCCTACTTGTCATTCTAATGAAATGTTTGTCTCTTGTGATGATAGGTTTATGAATGATGGAGAGGAGGATGAGGCACAACCTTTGGAAGATATATAGGAACGTAGAGGAGGTCAAGCAAGCAAGATTGGATACTCCATCTCTATTCATACCCGTTCCGGGGAGTGAACCTAACAAAGAAAAGAATGACAAGCTAAAGGACCTTCCTAAGCACCTCAAGTATGCTTACTTGGATAGTGAAGGACACTTACCGGTAATTGTTTCATCTTCTTTAAATTCGTGTTAGTTAGACAAGTTGTTGGATGTCCTTAGAAAACACAAATCTGCCCTAGGTTGGAGCATAAAAGATCTTAAGGGAATTAACCCGGCTATTTGCATGCATAAGATAAGGTTAGAAGAGAATTGTAAGCCGGTTGTACAAAGTCAAAGGAGAGTGAACCCTATACTTCAAGAGGTCATTAGGAAATAAATTTTAAAACTCTTAAATGCCAACATGATTTTTCCGATTTCCGATAGTCCATGGGTGTCTCCGTTGTATTGTGTGTCTAAGAAAGGGGGAATGACTGTAATCACCACTGAAACTAATGAAGTTATAGCCACTAGGGTAGCAACGGGTTGGCGAGTTTGTGTTGATTATAGGGAATTGAACAAAGCCACTCGAAAAGATCATTTCCCTCTGCCTTTTATTGATCAAATGTTGGACCGGTTGGGTGGCTTTGAGTACTATTGCTTTCTTGATGGTTATTCGGGGTACAATCAAATCATAATTGCCCCTGAAGACCAAGAGAAAATGACCTTAACATGCACCTATGGAACGTTTGCATTTAGGAGAATGCCCTTTGGGCTTTGCAATGCACCGGCTACGTTTCAAAGGTGCATGATGGCCATTTTTCACGGGTTGATAGAAAATGTGATGGAGGTGTTTATGGATGATTTTTCTATTTTTGGTGATTCTTTTGATTTGTGTCTTAACAATTTGGAACTTGTTCTTGAGAGGTGCCAAGAAACGAACCTCGTCCTTAATTGGGAAAAATGCCATTTTATGGTTAAGGAGGGGATCGTTCTTGGTCACCATGTATCTTCGAAAGGATTGTAGGTTGACAAAGCAAAGATTGTTGCTATTGAGAGGCTTCCCCCTCCTACAAATGAGAAGGGAATTCGATCGTTCTTGGGACATGCAGGATTTTATCGTCGTTTCATCAAGGACTTCTCTAAGATTTCTAAACCCTTGTCTCAATTATTGGAAAAAGATACTCCTTATGTGTTCTCTAATGAATGTCTTAATGCTTTCAGGAAGTTAAAGGAAGCTTTGGTGAGTGCTCCGATCTTGATAACGCCCGATTGGAGAGAGCCATTTGTGTTAATGTGTGACTCAAGTGATTACGCCATGGGAGTAGCTTTGGGACAATTACGTGAAGGCCGTTTTCATGTCATATATTATGCTAGAAAAACATTCAACTCAGCTCAATTGAATTACACGACCACCGAGTAGGAGCTTCTAGCGGTGGTGTACATTATGGATAAGTTTCGGCCTTACTTGGTGGGGGCGAAGACCACAGTTTACATTGATCACGCAGCCATTTGGTATCTGATGAACAAAAAGGATTCCAAACCAAGGTTGATTCGATGGATACTAATTCTGCAAGAATTTGACTTAGACATTGTTGACAAGAAAGGAAAGGAGAATTATATAGCGGACCACTTGTCCCGGTTGGAAAGAGAGGAAAGTGCATTGGAGGACAATAAGGAAGTTAAGGAGACATTCCTGGATGAGAAGCTTTTTCGCTTGGAGGAAACTCCCATTTGGAAAGTCGAAAGGTGTGCGCCTTGGTATGCCGACTATGCCAATTTTTTAGCAAGTGGAGAGACACCGCCCGATCTCAACTCATACGAGAGGAAGAAGTTTTATAAAGATGTGCAGAAGTTCATTTGGGACGAACCATATCTTTTTCGAAGAAGTGTTGATTCATTGATTAGGAGATGTGTGCCACAAGAAGAATGGGAGAGTATAATTCAACATTGTCACTCACTTACGTGTGGTGGACATTTTGGGGGTTTGAAAACTGCTTCAAAGGTGCTTCAAAGTGGTTTCTTTTGGCCTACAATCTTCAAGGATTGCCATGAGTTCGTGAGAAGATGTGATCGTTGTCAAAGATTGGGTGGGATTACAGAGAAAGATGAAATGCCATTGAATGTCTTCGTGGAAGTTGAGTTATTCGATGTATGGGGACTTGATTTCATGGGACCGTTTCCACCGTCACACGGATATCTTTACATTCTAGTAGGAGTGGATTATGTTTCAAAGTGGATAAAGGCAATACCAACCAAAGCAAATGATGCTAAGGTGGTAATAGCTTTTCTGAAGAAGAAATATCTTTACTCGATTAGGGGTGCCACGAGCTTTGATAAGCGATGGAGGAAGTCATTTTGTGAACAAATTGATGGGAAGCCTACTTGCAAAGTATGATGTGAAGCACAAGGTCTCCACCGCTTACCATCCTCAAACTAATGGCCTAGCGGAAGTGTCCAACCGGCAAATCAAACAAATTCTCAAAAAAACGGTGAACCCGACAAGGAAGGATTGGACAATTAAGTTGGATGATGCTTTGTGGGCATACCGAACGGCTTTCAAAAAACTGTTGGAGATGTCCCCTTATCAATTGGTATTTGGGAAGTCGTGTCATTTGCCGGTGGAGCTTGAGCATAGAGCTTATTGGGCAATTAAGAAATTAAACTTTGATAGTGGATTGGTAGGGGAGAAAAGGTTGCTTCAATTGCGTGAGCTTGAGGAGTTTAGAGAATCGGCATATGAGAATGCAAAATTTTTTAAAGAGAAGACCAAAAAATGGCATGATGCAAAGCTCAAAAAGAAGGAATTTGAGGTAGGAGATGAAGTCTTGGTGTTTAATTCACGTTTGAAACTTTTTGCGGGGAAGTTGAAATCCAAGTGGAGTGGCCCGTTCAAAGTTAAAGAAGTCTTTCCTAGTGGTTATCTTGAGCTTGAGAGCAAAAATGGAAGTCGTTTCAAAGTGAATGGTCACCGGGTGAAGTACTACTTTAGTCCTTGTCAAAAGGACGGGGGAGGTACCAAATCTCTACAAGAGGTTTGAACTCGAATGGGTTCCGTCCGACATAGGACGATAAAAATAGCACTAGATGGGAGGCAACCCATCCTTTTTTGTTTATATTGTTTATTTGTCGTTATTTTATTACTTTATTTTATTTTGTTAGTTGATTTGTGTAGGTGGGCTTGCTCTTTGTGAGAATGAGGTATTTTTGCTCTATAACAAGGGGGAAGTACTTAAGTGTTGATGGGGTCGTGTGTTGAGGCTTGGTGAGAGTTTTGAGCTTTATAGAAAGACGTGCTTGAGGGAACCTTGAGGTACAAACACCTTCCTAAACTTAGACCAAAGTCTAAGTTTGGGGGGGTGTTCGTCTTTCTTTATGCATAATTTTTAATTTGCACCGATGCACCCTCATTTTTGAAAGTTTAATGATTGTTATTTTTGCTTGAAAGTTTTGGATTTAATAGATGATATATACTTGTACATGAATTTTGCCTTGACATGTGTTGATGATGTGAGGACTAGATGTTTTTCGGAGTTGGAGATAAAAGATCGGAAATGCAAGCATACTCTTGGAGCCTAACGTGGGGTGATAGTGTCTTGAAGAAAAAGATGATGCTTGATGCTAATTGGAGGTAATAGACCTCAAACTTAGAATTGCATGGCAATGTCTAAGTTTGGGGGAGTTATTATTCTTGGTTTTAATGTTTACAATGCACAGACGCACACCTCATTGTTTTAGAGTTATGCTTATTTGAGTAGTGATTGTAGTTGGGGAGATTGATTGTTGATTGTTGAGTGTTGAATTCTTATTGAGTGAGATTTGTGAATGTTGTGTTGGTGGCAAGAGTCTTATAAACATGCTTGATTAAATGTTTGTGTTGAGTGGAAATGTTTGATTCGAACATGTGAGATCATGGTTTATGCAAATTTCATTGTGACACTCTCTTTCCAAACTTTTGAATTGCTTAGCAATGAAAAAGTTTGGGGGGGGGTATGTCGTTTTTACAATTTCATTTGCATTTTAGCGTGGATAGTGAATGTTTTTCGTTGATGTGATATGATAATATTTCTGGGATATTGAGTGAGACGAGGAAATTGAAGTTTGGGTGATTTTGAGGGAGAGCTATTGCTTGGGAAGAGACCCCGATTGCCTCGATCGAACGAGCGACCTGGCTCGAATCGAGGGATCAAAATGTTAGTTCCAAAATTAAAATTTTGGGTTAAATTCAAGAGTGCACGACCACTTGTGCTCGTGCAAAAGGCACACGGTCGTGCACCCTTGTAAAAAGTGCGTAACATTTTTTTTTCACAGCTGCACGACCACCCTTGCTCGTGCAAGGTTGCACGGTCGTGCAGCCTTGGAAAATCACCGTAGCCAATTTTTTTTGAAACTGCACGACCACACTTGGTCGTGCAGATCTGCACGGTCGTGCACTTCCAAGAATTTCAGTTTTTATTTTATTTTCGAACTTCCCCACATTCTCACACACCCACACTTTATTTCACAAACAAAACCTCTTCTTCCTCATACAAAAAAACCGACGGGTCTTCACATTCCACCACCAAAATCTCAATTTGTCTTCCATTCTTCACACAACCAAGGTATGTTCTCTATCTCCCTTTCCCTTTTATGCAAGATTCATGGATTTTTATGAGGATTATGGAGTTCTAGGGCTTATATTCGAATTTTGATAGTGGGAATGAGGCAAATGTTCAATTTCTTGAATTGTTGTTCATGAATCTTGATTGTACTATTCACATACTGTTGAAATGTTCATGGAGTTTGTAATTTTGTGCCTAATTTCGATTTTTTTTGTGTGAAATGAATGTAAAAAGCTTGAACCTCTTGCCCTAATGTGCTCGAAATTTGGGGATTTGGTAAATGTGTGATTAAAATTCTTGAATGAGTGAGTTATTTAAGATGAAATGCTAGAGAAAACTTAGCTTTGTGTTCTACATGTATGCATATTGAATTGCAAGGGAGTTTGGTGAAGTGGTGTTCATAGAAGTATACTTGTTTACTGGGATAATTGAATTTTCGAAGAATAATTGAAGTATAAGATGAGTCTCTTGATAGAATGTGCGTGTGGATATGATTATCTTGCCTATGATTTTGATGTGTTAATGAACCTTTGTCTTATCTTGAGATCTTGAAGGTAGTAAGAGTAGAATTTAAAAGTCACTTGTGTGGAATTTAATTTGAACATTCTTTTATTTTATACACAGATGATTGGAGAAAAGACTATCATTCCCCCCCCCCCAAGAGATGATGCGAATTGAAAGGAATTTGGACAAAAAGAAGCCTTCAGACTTAGAAGTAAACTTTGGTAATTGGTGGCCTTTTTGTGCACGGAGATGGGAGAGGTATATCGATGATGTTGCAGCAACGCGTTGCCCTACTGTAGAAGTGTTGAACAAACTTGGTATATATGATGATGTGAAGGATTTGTTCGCCAACGTGGGAATGTCAATGTTTTTCTTGAACCTTCTGCCCGAGAATCATGAGTTGAAAACTTGTAGAGGACTGACAATGGAGTTTCTGAGCTCGGTGAACGTACAGAAAGTGGACAAGGATAAGCCAGTTTCCATCACATTCCTTCTTAGGGGGAACCAATACACCTTGTCCACGAATGAACTCAAAAGAGCATTTGGAGCCCCTAGGGAATGCGATGGTGGGCACTATGGGAGAAGTGTGAATTATCGAGAGAACAACGCACAGGCTAGAACACATATTCCACACACCCCTTTGGGGGCACACACCTCACTCACCAATTTAGTTTTTTTTTTCACCTTCATTTTTAGATTGTTATTTTCTTTCAATCATTTGAGTAATTTAGCATAGAATTTCAAGATTCAAGTTCAATTTCAAGTATTGTAGCTAAATCTCTCCATAGAGGTGACTTCTTTCCATTTTATTGCAATTTTATTTTCATTTAGTTATGAGTTTAATATTTTGTTCTTGTTTAGATATGGTTTTTCATTGTGAAACCATGAGCTAATTGTTTTGATGCTTGGGATGTTAGATACCATGTGAAATCTTGAGTTGGGATTGCTCTTTGTCTATTCTATGTTGATATTTGGATTTTGCTTCTATTGATGGATTTGTATTGAGCTTTGATTGTTGATCTCTTGTAGCTTGTTTGTTGAGGCATGTTTAGCGTAGACGAGAGTTACATGAACATGATTAAATGAATGAGTGTGAGATTTATGATTGAATGCGTCTATTTTGCGTTTGATTCGTCGAGAGAGAGTTAATCGCTTGTTCAGGTAATTGGTGAGGTCTCCTAGTAAATCCAAATTGATGCATAGAATTGGCTTGACAATCCTACTTGAGTTTCACTAGGTTGAAAATATCCTAAGCATCATGACTTGTAACGAATGTACTAACTCTACTAGTCGCTTACCCGCAAGCGGACGGGTTCACTGTAGTATGAGCAAGTATAATGACCAAGTATTATCGAACCCAAGGGAAAGTGTGTATGCGAATAGATCCCTGAAGATCTACGCGTCGTATTTAATATTAGTGTAATGTTTTTGGATTGAAAATTATTAAATCTAAACTATTCTACTCTACTAATGCAAAAGAAAGAAATGAGTTAATTATCTAAGGGTTTTGTCTCAAATATAAAAGGGTGATGCTCGGGATAGGAATTCCTACGTATACTAACGGAGTTGGTACGATAATTAAAATAACCGTGACACACAAGAAATAACCTAAGTATAAGAATGCAAGGTGAAAGCTCAAGATTCTAAACCCTAATACTTTACCCTAACACTCGACTTCACTAATCCACTAACAAGTTAATAGATTGTGCTTAATTAATGAGATCCTAATTTAACTAAGGTGATGCGGTCGTCCTCCTTCGCTAAACCGGTAGATGAATTAACCTCTCCTAAACCCTCTCGTTAAGACTACTAATTATTATTGAGTGATGCGGTCGTCCTCTCTCTAACACTTTCGTACGAAATTCAAAGGTAGAGTTAAGATTAATTATAAGAATTCATTAATTAAGAGAATTAAAACTAACGTCACGAATTACCCTAATTACATACCCACAACCTACTTCTACGAGTTCATCCTATCCTAAGCATGCAAGGGTTCTAGCCTAACATGGTGGTTTGAATAATAAAAGCAATCACAAGAATAATAAACATATGAATAATTGAATTAACGAAAGAAATCAAGAACATAAACGAAAGAACAAATTAAAGTCTCCAAAGAAATCTATATAAATCTGAAAAACTAGGTTTAATCGTCTCAAAGAGTAAAGAAAGAAAGAATTAATCTAATACGTTCAAAAGAAATACTAAAACTAAGAATTCGTAAATTAAAACCTCGATTACAACGTATAAAATTCTTCAAAACTCCTTCCCAAGCTTTCTCCTTGCTCAAAGTATGTAAAAATATGTGTTGGTATGTGGTGATATCTGAAAATATGCTTGGAAAGGGTATATATAGGCTTTGGGACGAATTTGGGCGATTTTGGGCCAAAAACACACAAAAACGCTCGAGTGCAGGTGCAGCTCGAGCGCTAGCGCTCGAGCTTGGTGGTCGAGCGGTCAAGAGGTCGAGCGAAGGCGCTTGACCGCTGGCTGTACACATGTTCGTAAAACCTTCATAACTTCTCAACCGGGAGTCCGTTTTGGCCGATTCAAA
Organism: Ballota nigra; assembly: GCA_947034835.1. Classification (NCBI taxonomy): domain Eukaryota; kingdom Viridiplantae; phylum Streptophyta; class Magnoliopsida; order Lamiales; family Lamiaceae; genus Ballota; species Ballota nigra. The sequence continues at coordinate 9,426,629 of OX344726.1, forward strand.
GTCCTACGAACTCCTCTTTTCGTCCTCTATCCATCTATGAAAACCAAAGAGATAAATTAATAAGTTTATAAAAATGATACTCAATTGACTCCTAACACTCATAAAAAACACTCAAAACATGGGCAAATCGGGCACCAAAACATAACAATTTCACGCCTAATCAACCCCCCCCAAACTTACCATATTGCTTGTCCTCAAGCAATGAAATAATAAGTCAAGTGAAATTATTAAGAATGAGTCAAAGAATCAAATCATGCAAGCAAATGAATTCGAGCTTCAAAGATCAATCACAAGTATACTCACTCACTTTCCTTCATCATACTCATGCAACAATAACAAGAAACACCAAGATCAAACATGGATGTGCTCTCAACGATGTGTTTCACTCCCTCACTAGTGTATATAAATGATCAAGGGACTCACTCAAACAATCAATCACTCAAATTGGCAGCCATAGGCTTGTAAGTGCTCTTAACTCCGACCATACTCTAGAAATCAATGCCGAATCAAAAAAGACTTTTCTCAAGGTTGTAATGTAGGCTCTTTGGACAGGTGAGATAACAATATGGTAAAGTGACTCAAGTGAATGGAGAATAGAAAATCAAACTTCGGTACTCCGAGTTTAGGAACAGAATACTTCAAACATGTTCAATCAACACACTTTCAATTCCAATTCTCTCAACACTTCAATTTTTTCCTCTTTCTCATTCTTTCACTTTTTTTTTTCACTTCATTTTTTTTTCTCTTTTTTTTTTCGCACAAACACATGAGCTCATTTTTTTTCTTTTACTCATTCTCAACCCTTTTTTGTTCTTTCCCACATCTCATTACTTCATCACTCCTTCTTCTCATATTCACTCAACAAACAACCTTTTCCTTTTTCAACTCAATTCAATCCCTTTCACATTCACACTTTCCTATTCTCCAATCAAATTTGGACAAAAGACTTAAGAATTGGAATAGTGTTCATATGTGCTAGCAAATAAAATTAGGCTTTCGGCTCAAAGGGGCTAACAAGGGATTCAATGTCATTGGTAGGGAAAATTTTGGTTAAGTGACTCAATAAAATCAAAGATGGCCTAAGATCCTATTCGGCATATCACACTAGACACAATCAAGAAGCAAGAGCCCATGCAAGTTCTAGCATCCGCTAAGGTGACGATCCACTCACAAACGAAGAGATTAATTCATGCATCAAAATCTCATAAGGCTCAAATTTCACGGCTTTCACATCCATGCTAGTCCCAGTGCATTCTCACTCTCATCACACAAGCACTCAAAAAGAAAACTTGTATTCATACGGGTTCTCTCTCAAATCAACTCTAACTCAAACACTCACACAATAAAACTCCTAACTCAACCTCACAACTCAACTCTACTCATCAAATCGTACTCAAAGATAGCAATCAACAAGCATAAGATAGTTGATAGGCATGAAATATGCAATAGCGAGTCAAATCAAAATCACCCCAAGGAGTATCTCAACAAACCAATAATCAATCAAACTCAACTCAAAGATAAGGGCGTGCATGCATGTGCAATGTAATCATAAAACAAATAAAAAAACTCCACCCCCCAAACTTCGACCTTGCTAGAGGTCTAAGTTTGGGGTTGTGGGTTACCTCAACCAAACAATTCAGTTTCTCTCAATAGCTGTGCACACTCCCTTGTCTCAAGTTGGTTCCTTCAATCTGAATAACTCCATGATACCATTACTCCTTTAGAGACAAGCCTACAAAATAAAACTCTCAAGTACGAGGTTAAACATACGACTCAAAATAACTCCCTAATAAAAAAAAAACTCAAAGCAAATAAAAAATAATGGGTTGCCTCCCATTCAGCGCTATTTTTAAGGTCCTCATGCCGGACCAAGCTCAAAGGAGCTTATGAGACATCATACTCAAATTTACCTCCCTTACTCTCATAAGAGTGGTGGTTACATTCCTTTCCTTGATGCCCCTCCATCATGAGTTCCTTTGCTTCATTCCCCACCTCAAGTGGTATAGGTCTCAACTCCTTCTCACCTTTATCTGGAGGAGTCTTACTAATCAATTTCTTGAGTTTGGACTTTTTCTTCTTAACTCCTCCTTTCCCTTCTAACTGGACCACGTCCACTTTCTTCACCTCTTCATCCTTCAACTTCTTCACTTTATTCCTATCAAAATAATCAAGATCATACTGCTCATGGGTTAAATCAATAAGTGAAGGATTATAAAATTCATGAATATGGGAAGGATTAGGGATAGGAGGTGTGTCTTCAACACTAGGATCAATTGCACCCATGCAATACAAACTCTCATCCTCCTTCGGGTGCTTCATGGCTTCATATAGGGAAATCTTCACTTCTTGATCATCAACCTTCAATGTAATCTTCCCATTTGCCACGTCTAGCACCATTCCCGCCGTCGCTAAGAACGGTCTTCCCAAGATTAGGGGCACGTGCTCATCTTCCTCCATCTCTAGCACTACAAAGTCGGCTGGAAAAATGTGATCTCCAACTCTCACGAGGACGTCTTCAACCACACCCTGAGGTCGAGTAATAGACCGATCGGCAAGTTGAAGAGTCATCATTGTGGGTTGAAGTTCACCACCTTCCAACTTCTTGAAAAGCGACAGTGGCATCAGATTGATGCTCGCCCCTAAATCACATAGCGCTTCTTTCTTGATCCCGTTCCCAATATCACATAGGATCGTGAAGCTCCCGGGATCCTTCAGCTTCGGTGGAAGTGCCTTGTGCACTAATGCACTCACCTCGTGGTTCAGCTGCACCAACTTCGGCTCATCCACTCGCCGTCTTTTCGCAATCAAGTCCTTCAGAAACTTTGCATAATGCGGCATCTGTTCCAAAGTATCATAAAAAGGAATGTTAATGTGAAGTTGTTTAAAAACATCAAGAAATTTTGCAAATTTTTCATCAAGCTTCTTTTTCATGAAGCGCTGTGGATACAGGACTGATATCACAGATTTGGGTACCCCCCATTCATCTCTTTCTGTTTCTTTCACTTTATCCTTTGCTTCCTTTGCCTTTTTCCACTTAGGAACTCTCTCACCCTTCTCAATGCCTTCCTCTTCAAGCTCTTTGCTCGCTTGAGACTCATCCTCAACCTTCTTCTCAATCCCTTCACTTTCAATCCCATCTCTATCTTGGGGCGTCTCATAATCAGCAGGCATCTGAGGACCTTCATAATTAGTTCCACTTCTAAGCTGGATTGCCTTGCAATGCTCTTTCGGGTTTCCCTCCAGCATGGAAGGATACTTACCCGGCTCCCTATTCAATGATTTTGAAATTTGCCCCATCTGAAACTCTATAGAAGTGAACCTTCGATTGTTCTCTTGTTGAGTTCTCGTCCACTCAACGTTCATCTTCTGGAGCTCTTGATCACGTTGATCACCCTTCTTATGCAACTCCTTCACATCGTACTCCAAAGAGGATAACCTCTTACTTCCTTCCTCCACCTTCTGAAGAATAACTCTCAACATCTCCTCGGTTGATGCATCGCCTTCTCCACCAGGAGGTTTAGACCCCAGATCAACACCCGCTGGAACTGTAACACCCGCCTTCGGGTTAGCATACGAGAAATTCTTGTTCTTTCTCCATGTGTTTTGAGGAGGCTGCTGGCCTCCTTAATACCCTTGAGTGTTCCTCCATTGATTAGGAGGAGGTTGTGGACCTGGAAGTACAAATGGTTGGCCATAAGAAGGCCTTCCATATTGATTACCACCTTGGTAGCCATTCTGATTGTAATACGGACCTCCCATGCAATTGGCTACCTCTTGCTATCCACTTGGTTGGTCTACTCTCTCATTCTCTACTGCATGCTCTCCAACCAAATTCTTCCCCAACTTGAGGTTGTTGATCTTCTCCATCATGGCCATCAACAGCCTTCTCGTTCCTTCACCTTCTTTCTCCTCCACCTTGCAAACTCTCTGAAACTCAGAATCCTCGTTCCATGCACCGACATTCATGACAATGTTGTCCACGATCTCTCTACATCTCTCTATCCCTTGGTTCAGAAAAGCTCCACTCGCACATGCATCTAAATGGGCTTGGCTATCCTTGCTGGCTCCACTGTAGAAGAATGCCATCACATCTCCCTCATTATACCCGTGCTGCGGGCACTCGATCAATATATTTGAGTATCTCTCCCACGCTTGGCGTAAATCCTCTCCTGACTTCTGGCGAAAGGAAGAGATCTCAATTCTAGCTTTAATAGTTCTCGATGGAGGGTATAATCGCTCGAGGAACAGACGCTCGAGCTCGGCCCATGTGGTTACACATTCCCGTGGGAGCGTGTTGAGACAAATTCGTTAGTTTATGAAAATGATATTCAAATGACTCTAAATACTCATATAAATCAACCAAAACACGGGCATTTTGAGTGACGAATCATGATAATTTCACGCCTAATCACTGGCATACGCACTTGTCATGAGTGTGAGGAAATTACGGCCATATTTCTTTGATCATCAAGTTGAAGTGCTAACAACTTTCCCACTCAGACAAATTCTTCATCGCTCAGACACAGCTGGTCGTCTATTAAAATGTTCTCTGGATATTAGCCAGTTTGGGGTGACCTATGTTCCTCGAACAACAATCAAATGACAAGTATTAGCTGACTTTATTGTCGAACTAACTTTCCCACCAGATCCCACGAGAGGACTTGATCACCCCTGGCATCTTTACGTTGACGGATCTTCAACTAATGTAGCCTCGGGGGCAGGAGTAGTCCTGATAAGCCCTGACAGACAAGTGTTCACCTCGGCGATCAGATTTGGTTTCATGGCTACCAACAACGAAGCTGAATATGAAGCTCTCATTGCTGGTCTCCACCTATCCCTTGCAGTAGGTATCAGGCATTTGTAAATATTCGGCGACTCACAACTGATTGTGAATCAAGACCGAGGTGAATACGAGGCAAAAGACGATCACATGATTGAATATCAACGGATCGTTGCTCACCCGATGTCCTTGTTGGACCAAGTCTTCATTGAACAAATTCCAAGGACGAGCAACACACAAGCAGATGCGTTGGCCCGACTAGCAACAAGCAAAGGGCCTGCAGAGTTGGCAGACATTATAATCACAAAGATGAACGACCCATCAACAACAAGTTATAATGTCAACCAACTAGATGAACAAGAAAATGAAGAAGAAGATTGGAGAATAAGTATAGTCAAATACTTGAAAAGTGGAAAAAAAACCAAACAACTCTTTTAAAGCTGCCAAGCTAACAAAGCAAGCCGCCAGATATACTCTGGTAGGCGAGCAACTTTACAAAAGGGGAATATCAATCCCACTTCTCAAATGTTTGCCTAGGGGGCAAGGATGAGCAATACTTGAAGAGATACATGCCGGAGTATGTGGAAATCACACCGCGGGGCAAGCCTAGCAATACCAAACTATCAGAAAAGGATACTATTGTCCGACTCTACATCAGGACACAATCAAGAAAGCGAAAACTTGTCATCAATGTCAAATTTTTGCCCCTAACATCCACACCCCGGCTCAGGAGCTCGTATTAGTTTATAGCCCATGGTCGTTTGTGAGATGGGGGATGGACATTATTGGTCCTTTCCCAGCAGGAGTTGGAAATGTTCGATTCGCCGCCAAGGCAGTCGATTATTATACGAAAAGGGCAGAAGCAGGGGCCATGGTAAAGATTACGCAACAGAAAATGATCAACTTCATTTGGAAGAATATTGTCTGTCGTTTCGGAGTTCCACAAACCATTGTGATAGATAATGGTCCGCAATTTGATGGGAAAGAGTTGAGAGGCTTCTGTATAAAATGGGGGATCAAGAAGCACTATTCTACTCCCTATCATCCCCAATCAAATGGACAAGTCGAAGCTGTGAATAAGATTATCCAGCATACGCTAAAAGTACGATTGACGGAGAGCAAAAGTAGTTGGTACGAAGAACTTCCAGAAGTTTTGTGGGCATATAGAGTTTCTCCCAGGCCAAGCACCGGAGAAACACCTTTTGCAATGGCTTTCGGAACAGAAGATGTAATACCAATTAAATTAAAGACCAACACAATCAAGACGACCAACTTTGATGAACAAGCAAACAACTCTGCTCTAGCTACTGAAATTGATTTGCTCGAAGAAAAAAGATTAAGTGCCGAGCTAAAAAAAACTACTTATAAGCGGCGAGCAGAACGCTATTATAATTTCCATGTTAAAATCAGGGAATTCAAAGTTGGAGATTTGGTTCTAAGAAAGTTGCTCGCCCAACCTCCAGGTGTATTGGGACCAACTTGGGAGGGCCCGTATCGTATAACGGACAAGTTCCTTAATGACGTATACGATATTGAAGATATGGAAGGCAAGCCGGCCCAATACTCCTGGAATGCTGTACATCTAAAGAAGTACTATCAATAGGTCGAACAAGTTCATTTGTTGGGCGAACAAATATCTTAGGGGGCAAGAAGTGAACCAAGTAAGCCAAAAGATTGCCTAATTTTTTGAAAATTTTGCTAAGTATAGATTCAAAAGTTGTTCGGCACATTGTATAGCCTGGTGCTGTTTCATATCTTTTGTTATTCAGACAAAGTTGCTCGGCAAAAATATTATAAGCGAGCATATTTTGATTAGTGTTCAAAGTTGTTTGTCAGAGTGTATATGTTAATGATGAACAATCTTACAACACTTGTAAACTTTCACGATGTAAATATAGTTGTTCGTTAAAAAGAAAAGTCCAAAGCTCAAGATATAAGTCCGTTTTGAGGACCAAGGCCGATTAAAGGTTGTTTATCTTTCAAGATGAGCAGAACCTAAGGCTGAACCCATATTCAATTAAAAGGCAAAGTTCAAATCGAACAAAGCCCAAAATTATATGTTATAATTGCAAAAGCATTAAACAAAAATGTAAAGGCAATTAACATATAAGAAGAAGACTGAGCGAACCAAAGAAGACATTCATTAAAATAAAAGGCTCGAAGCCTAAAAAATTAGTACAACAGTATCGAAGTGGAATGTACTATAAAAGTCTGACGAACAACTATTACAACAAAGTCAAGAAACTTCTAAGTCCTAATCCTGATGTTGCTCGCCCTGAGGAGGGTCCAAAGTTTGCTCAGCAGGAGGCTCGACAATCATAGAGCTTGCAAGTTCTTCAACCACTTTTTTCTCTTTCTCTTCAGCTTCCTGTTCGCCTTTGGCAACATGCTCTTCCTCATCAAGAGATAGTGGAGAGCGAGTAACAGTGATATTGGGATCAAGTATGTCAATCTTGACCCTGTAATCTGCCATATCCCCCAATTGGATTTCAATGTTGTTAGGCGGGGGGTAGTGTTCCACGAACTCTGTCAGATCCTTTTCCATCTCCTCAACCATATCGGGATAGTCGTAAGCATGAGCCATCCGGATACAGTCGACATAGGCACAAATATAGCCTAAGTTTGAGATAGGAGCAGAACGAACATGCAGCTCGGCCTCTAGTTTCTCGCCAGTGTACATGCCTGCGTTAACTTCTTTAAGGCGAGCAACTTCAACTTCGAGTTCGGCGGTCTTCTGTTCGGCCGCAGCGAGCCTCTTTCCTCCTTCTTCGAGCAAGGCATCCATGCATTTCAGCTCGGCAGACAGGCCTTGAATATTCTCGAGATGTTTTTTCTCAGAATCAAGGGAGAGGGTGAGCTGATTATTCAAACGAGCAACTTTGGCCTCATAATTATTGACAAGGCCATCCTTCTCTTCAGTAAGCTGCCGAGCAGTATCAACATACCGGCGAACAACATCTTCGAGCTCAGCGAGTTGAGCCATCCCTTTCTGGGAAATCACCAATCCATTGGCATGATGCATCATGGACAAGTGAAAGTTGTCCGACACCCCCTACATTGAAACTGTTTTCTCTTTCGGCCTAGTCCAGGCTCGAGCGATTAGCTCGGTGGCCCTTCGGACATGCTCGTCGGGGATCTCCCTTATGTTGGCAGGGGTCTTGGAGCAGGCATACTGATGGACGGGACTTTCTCGCCCAGGATGATTCTCAGCTCGATAACTACGAACAAGAATACAAGGTTACACTTAGGAAAATTACGGAAGATGTGAAATTTGCTCGATATATAAAAATAATGAAACTTACTCAAAGAACTTCCTCTCATCCCATCTGAGGTGAGTGATGTCCTTTGCATTTCGGGAAAGAGAAACATCTTTGCCCGCTTTGCTCACTCTCTCCACAGGTTATATGGATATGTGGCGAGCAGTTTCATCATGATGGGTTCGAGCATGACTCTTCCCCACTTTTTCCTTCCCCTTATTCTCTGCGGAGGCGGCTTGCACTACCGGGGTCCCATCTCCCTATTTTAAACATTTTCCCCCTTGTGGAGAAGAGGCGGAGGGAGACGCGGGCCGAGCATTTTTTGGGGGAGCCGTCGAACGAGGAACTGTGGCCCCCTCCGGCTTGTTCGTCATCGCAAGCATTTTGGATGGCGGATCTCCTTTGATTTTTCGTCCCTTGGGAGGTGACTTGAACGCAAAATACTAGATTTTACTAGTAGTTACCCCACAAGAGTATGTGATCACAATAGTATGGGCAAGTATAGGGACCAAGTATTATCGAACCCAAGGGAAGGTAAGTATGCGAATAGAGCCCTGGAGATCTACGTGTCGTAGTTAATATGAGTGAATCTTTTTGGATTTTTAAAGAATTATTAAAATTAATCTTAGATTTACCTTTGAATTTCGTGTGAAATGTGTTAGAGAGAGGACGATCGTATCACTCTCTAACAACTAGTAGACTTAACGAAAGGGTTTAGAAAGGGTTAATTAATCTACCGGTTTATCTAGGGAGGACGACCGCATCACCTTAGTTAAATTAGGGTCTCTTTAATTAAGCACTATCTATTAACTTGTTAGTAGATTAGTGAAGTCGATTGAGAGGATAAAGTATTAGGGTTTAAATTCTTGAGCTTTCGTCTTATGATCTTTTACTTTGGTTATTTTTTGCACATCATGGTTATTTTGATTATGTACCTGCTCCGTTAGTATACGTAGGAATTTCTATTCTGAGCATCATGTTGGTCCCACTAGATTGATAAATTGCGGAAGCTTTAAATTAAATGTCCTAGACAACTTCTTTTTACAAGAGCAGACTATAATAAACAGGAATTTAAATGCAGAAAACCGTAAATAAGAACGGATATATAGTGGTTCGAATCTGAATATCCTACGTCCACTCTCCCTTGATCAAAGGGGTCTCACTATCCAACCAACAGCCAACTTACTTACTGGAATTGTGAAGTACCAGTTCCTTCTTACAAACTCTTTAGATCTAACTTCAATCTAAAGATCACCAGCCTTCAACCTTATCTTGTAGATGAACAGGTTGAGGTCCAACTTAATCCTTAAGAGTGAATAAGTAATTAAGAACATAATAAGAGTGCTATGTGCTTGATAAACAAGAGCTTGAATGTATCTTCGTGCGCGTATATATCTCTCTAGAGCTTTTTCTTGTGATTGCACTCTTGTATTTATAGAGGGGATTAGGGAATAGCCGTTGGAGAGCTAATCCAATCAGATCCTCTATTTAGGGAAGCTTCAATCAATCAATTCCTTAATTGATTGATTGGGTTCGTGGGATCCTTGGATTGATTGACTTCAAGACTTTCCAATCCTGATCTTGTTGACTTGATTTGAATCACCAACGGTTAAATGCTTCCTCTGCCTAACTCTGATTCTCTCCAGAGAAGGCAAGACCAGACACCAGGCAACCTCGGTGTCTTCTGGTCCAGATCTGGTTAACAACCAGAATACTCAGTAGAAACAGGGGATCAAACTGAGCATCTTTTGTTCTACCAGACTCGTCTGGTCCGGACTCGTCTGGTCTGGGGAAGTTCCTCTGCCTCTGGTCAGATCTCATCTGGTGAAGTCTTCTGGTTGAGTCCTCTGGTGAAGTCCTCTGGTGGGGTCTTCTGGTGACTCTTCTGGTCTGGCAGTTCCCCCTAGACTAAGTCCTAATCTAGATCATCATCTGGCTAACAGGTCCAGATGGTCCTATTACATCTTCTGGTTTGTTTTAACTTATCAAAACTATACAACTTTTATCCTAACAATTTTCCCCTTTTTGATGAAGTTAAAACACTACTAGAACTGATCAAAACATAAGACTTAAGCAAGAAAACAATAAAGGATAAGACCTTAGAATAGATCTTATCAGGCAAACAATTAAGACAACAAGAGGTTGTCTTTTGAACAGAGAAGATAAGATTTTCATTAATAATAAGGACAAGATGATTACAAGTTACATTGAAGTTCAGAGACCTATTCTATGCATATCTTCTGTTTTTCTTGGGCACAAGAAACCAGTCAAGGAACCTATCCTGGACGGCCTTCAACTCTACAGAAGATGTTGGAGTGAAGTTCACCAACACCTTGGTCTTGTACAATCTCTTCAGCTCAGCCCAATCAACCTGGTCTCCTACCATTGGTGTGTTGAGATAAGTAAACTCAGGAGCAGTCACCTCCAGGTTGAACTCAATGGTAGAGTCCATCAATTGCTTGTACAAATATGCATCATAAGCTTGCATCCAGGAGTGAAAGGTTCTGTTGATCAGCTCATCATCCTCTGGTGCTGGCCTCTGGATATAATGTTGAATGAACTAGAGAGTCTTTGCCTCCTTCCATTTCTCAATCAAGGGCACAGGCACAGTAGAGTCAAAAGACCCTTCTGTCCTGAGAGGCAAAATGTTCATCACCTCAATAGGAGCTTTCCTCCTCTGGCTAGATCCATCTGCACCAGAAGGAACACCAGATAATCATATTTTGCATCTATTTCACTTAATCTTTCAAATTTTTAAACTTTAATCCTGAGTTCCTCCTAAAATTATTGAATGAAAAGTAATAAAAGGCTCATGTATCAAAATAACATGTATATTGATGAGTTGAGTGCTAGTAATGTGCCTTATGCAACGATCTAATCACTGTCCTTGAGGATAGCATTAACAACAGCTCTTTCCCCTTGACCTTGTACTTGAAAATTCCTCCTTGGTGGTCCTGGTAAGTGGTTGTATCCTCTCAGTGGCAGGATGATTTGGTTGTTACCCATCGGTGGCCGTCCACCCATTTCTTCAGAACACTCATCAATCTTGTGTCCTGGTCGATGACAATTGTAGCATACTCCTTTTCCATACAAGCATACTCCTTCGTGTCCCTTGTTACACTTGGGACATAGTCGTTGACTCTTTAGCCTAGCTCCAATAGAAAAATTGTTCCCTTTTAAAGATGGGTTTTGGTTTCTCTTAAAGTTGGGTTATGAATTTTGATTGACTAATATTGTCGCCAGGGTTGGCTTAAATTCTAATCCTAAGCCTATTGAGATAATTAGTGCTCGATCAAAGACCTCATGGTAGTTTGGAAGTTTTAGCCCGGCAACCACTCCTCCAACTTCAGGTCTTAAACCTCTTTCAAACCTTCTTGCTTTCTTCGACTCAATCTCCACCAGATGTGGAGCGTATCTAGATAGTTGAATGAACCTCCTCTCGTACTCAGATACCGAGAGTGTTCCTTGTCGAAGATTAATAAACTCTTGTTCCTTTTGATCACACAAAACTTGCGGAAAATACCTTTTCATCACTGCTAGTTTGAACTCCTCCCAAGTGAGGGCTTGTCGCTCTTTTGCGTTCAGTGTTCGTTCATATGACTCCCACCATTGGGATGCATCCTTTGCAAGTTGGAATTATGCACAAGAGACCTTTTGTGCGTCAGTCAAAACCATATACTTGTAAATTCGCTCAAGACTGGCAATCCACTCTTCAGTTCCCATGGGTCCTTCTTTCCCATTAAGCCGGGGTGGCCACATACATCGAAATTGTTCAACAAAATTGTTAACTTGGGGTTCCAGCTGAGGCATAGGTACAATTGGTGGCGGGGTTTGTTGCATATAGTTCTGAAGAGAGTTAAAAAATTTCCTTGCCATGTCGGCCCCAGAGGCCGCGTTTGGCGGTTCTTGCCCTACCGATTCCATGGATGGGACCCTAGCCCTACTCCTAGTAGCGCGTGTAGTTCTTCGCGGTGCCATTTAGGGGAGAACTACGAAGGAAAGAATAGATTATTTCATATAGGTATGATAAAATTCAAAACAAAAGAACCCAACATTCAACAACACGGTACTAATATCAATCGTGCAATGGAGCACACGGTAAATCGGAACATACTGTTGCAATCAGCAGCACGATTATTGGGCTACGACAGTTGCACGTTAGAGAATTAATAACACATGTTGCAAATAATCAGATAAATATAACGAATAGAAGTAGAATGACTCACAAAAATAGTGAGGTAATAATATATATAATTGAACGAGAAAGACGAGTTCTCAAAGTTGAACGGAGTAAAAGAGTCTCCAATGAAATCGGAGGAAAAAAGTCTCCAACCAAGGTTCATGGAGGAAAAGAGTCTCCAACGAAATAGTATAGTTTTAAAATAATTAAGAGTACATACAGGTTAAACTAGTAAGGTTTCCGAGTCCGTGACAAAACTGCTTTAATTCTCAAAAGGTTAAATCTAAGTCACATCCACGAATGTCTCAGTTCACTACAACTAGTTCACCTTGCTAGCACAGGAAGATTATCCACAAAAATATGTCTACACCTTCTATAAACTTAAATATATACTAACCAGAAGAGGGCTTGTGAGGACAAGTCTTTCATTTATAAGTCCAGTGCTAAATAGATATAAGATCAGTATGCGATAAAAGAAAAATAGTAATAGTGTTTAAACGTTTATTATGCACTTCACTGTTGGTCCCACTCGATAGATTAATTGCGGAAGCTTATGTAATAATGTCTTTCCAAAATCTTTTATAAGAGAGCACAAAACAATAATTAAAATAAAGCGATAAATGACACAAGATATATAGTGGTTCGGATAAATATCCTACGTCCACTCTCCCTTATCACCAAGGGGTCTCACTATCAACCAACTCACAAACTTACTCACTGGAATTTTCGAAGTACCAGCACCTTCTTACAAACTCTTTAGATCTAACTTCGATCTAAAGATAGACTTACTCCAACCTTGTCTAACAAGATGAACAGGTTGAGTATATAAACTCCTTACGAGTAGATGAGTAATTAAGAACACAAGTGAGTACAATATGCGTAGTGATCAAAAGCTTAGTATGGTTATATGCGCGTGAATGATTCTAGAGCTTTTTCCAGATCTGCACTCAAGTATATATAGAGGGGATTAGGGACATAGCCGTTGGGAGGCTGATCCAATCAGATCCTCTATATATGGAAGCTTCAATCAATCAATTCCCTAATTGATTGATTGGGTTGGTGAGATCTTGATTGATTATCTTAAAATACTTTCCAATCCTGATCTTGTTGACTTGATTTGAATCACCAACGGATCAAAGCTTCCAATTGCCTAACTCTGATACTCTCCAGAGAAGCCAGGACCAGACACCAGGCAACCTCGGTGTCTTCTGGTCCTTATCTGGTGAACAACCAGAATACTCAGTAGAATAAGGGGATCAAACTGAGCATCTTTTGTTCCACCAGACTCGTCTGGTCCGGACTCGTCTGGTCTGGGGAAGGTCCTCTGCCTCTGGTCTTGATCTCTTCTGCTGAAGTCCTCTGGTGGAGTCCTCTGGTGAAGTCCTCTGGTGGGGTCTTCTGGTGACTCTTCTGGTGAGGTCTTTTGGTCTGGCAGTTCCCCCTAGACTAAGTCCTAATCTAGATCATCATCTGGCTAACAGGTCCAGATGGTCCTATTACAACTTCTGGTTTGTTTTAACTCATCAAAACTAACAAATTTTTATCCTAACAATTTCCCCCTTTTTGATGGAGTTAAAACACTACCAGAACTGATCAAAAGTAAACTTAAGCAAGAAAACAATAAAGGGATGAGACCTTAGAATAGATCTCATCAGGCAAATAATAAGACAACAAGGAGTTGTCTTTAGAACAGGGAAGATATGTATTTTTCCATTAATAAACAGAGGACAAAATAATTACAGATTACATTGAAGTTCATAGTCCTACTCTAGGCATATCTTCTGTTCTCTTTAGGGACAAGAAACCAGTCAAGGAACCTATCCTGGACGGCCTTCAACTCTGCAGAAGATGTTGGGGTGAAATTCACCAACACCTTGGTCTTGTAAAGCTTCTTCAGTTCTGCCCAATCCACCTGGTTCCCAATCATGGGAGTGTTAAGATAAGTAAATTCAGGAGCAGTCACCTCCAGGTTGAACTCAATGGTTGAATCCATCAGTTGCTTGTACAAGTCTGCATCATAGGCTTGCATCCAAGAATGGAAGGTTCTGTTGATCAGCTCATCATCTTCTGGTGCTGGCCTCTGGATATAATGCTGAATGAACCAGAGGGTCTTGGCTTCTCTCCATCTTTCAATCAGAGGATACGGCACAGTAGAGTCAAAAGACCCTTCTGTCCTGAGTGGCAAGATGTTCATAACTTCCACAGGAGCTTTCCTCTTCTGACCTGAGCCACCTGCACCAGAAGGAATACCAGCTTCTCTGGCCTTCTTGTTCTGTCTCCTAACATATCTGAGCCTCTGCTCTTCATCTATGTTCTTCCTTATTCTGGCTTGCCTCTCCTCTGGAGTCTCTTCCTTGTATCTCTTCTCTGCTTCTTCGACAACAGATTCAAGGAAACTCTTCTTTACATTTCTAATCTTCCTTTTAGCAGGACCAGGAATGGTAGAAGGATCCTGCTCAGCTTCAGATGACTCTTCTTCTGCAGCAAGTTGTTTAGCCATAGATAGAGATTTCAACTCTTCTTTCTTCTTCTTCTGCAACTCAGCCTGGGCCAATGTGTTCTCCAGCAGGTCCAGACGAGCTCCATGGCTAAAAAGAGTCTCATTTGTGGTCTTAGCCAGATCAGTTCTGGCCTTCTCTTCCCCCTTTTTAACTTCATCAAGGAGGGGCTCCACTACCTGCCTTATAAGATCAGGCAAGGCAGTGGTGGAGGAAGAGTGAAGATCACGAAGCTGCTTGGCCTCCTCCAGGTAAGCTTTAGACTCTGCAACAAGTCTCTCCTGCGTCTCCAACATCTCCTGGAGGGAGTCCTTCAACTTAGCAGTTTGAATCATCTGGCTGGCCATCTCCACCTTGAGAACAGAGACTGGCCTCATCTGCTCCAGCACGTGCTCCTGGAGCTGCTTCTGGCTATGCATGACATCTAGCTTGACAAACAAGCAATTAGCCTTGAACGAAGCTTTAACCTCTGCCAGAGAGGACTTGAGCTGCTTCATGAAGATTCTCCTCTCATGCTTAATCTGATGCTCTATCATAGCAGGGGCCATATGTTGAATGGCTTTGGAAAAGCTCCATATCTGCATGATCTGCTCGTTGAAGAAAGCCTTCATCTTCTGGAGCACAACAGGAGACATCTCAAAGTCCTCCTCGTCTGAATAAAGCTCTGGAGGGAAGACAAAATGAGGACCAAACTTGTAAGTGGAGCCCTCTGGAGTGAGCATTACTCCTCTCTGGATGAGCAGGGTGCGAATCAAGACTTTAGCTGCACCAGGGGACTCCAGCTCTGCTGGGTTCTGAATGTTCATCTTCTGCTTCAACTCAATCTCCCAAGCAGTGAAGTTGGAGGCACCCATTTCCTCAAGCAATAGCATCAGGTCCTCCACATCTTCAAGTCTGGCCTTGCTCCAGACCTTGGCATCAGTAAGCTCTGCCAGAAGTGGTAAGTGCTCCAGAAGAACTGGAAAATGCTCTCTTAGCCAGAGCTGAGCACTTACACTCATACTCTGCCTAATGGGACCCATTTCTGCAGATGAGAAAGTGAAGGGTTTGGGCCCAGAGGCAGAGGAGGAAGGGGCTAAGTCAACAGGCTCAAGTGAAGCTTCCTCATCTTCACTATCATCGCTGGTTAAACAGGTTGGGGAGGGGGGAGGGCCAACGAATCCCAGGGCCATAGAAATGGTTGGGTCCTGGTCTGTATGGGTTTGGGGAGGGTTTGGATTTTGTGAAGTAGAGGTGGTAGGGATTGGTTGCTCTGCACCAGAAGAGAAAGGAATATCTGGTACAGAATGTGTAGGAGGGATTTGGGAGGTGGAAGTGTTTGAAGGGGGGACTTCTGCACCAGAGGAGGTAGAGGGTACCTCTGATACAGAAGGTGGGGGAGAGGAGTTAGTGGGGATATGTGTTTGGGAATGTGGGGGAGAGGGTGTTTGAGCAGGAATGGTAGAGCGTGCAAAAACAGGGGTATCTGGGATAGTCTGCTCTGGTGGAAGAATGGGGTTACCAGAGGCAGATGAGGTTTGGGGAATGTTATCTGGGGGAGAGGTAGAAGGGGAAACAAGATTTATGGGGGAGGAAGAGGGAAAGGAAGGGTTTACCTCTGCTGGGTCAACACCAGCAGGCACAACAAGCTCTGGAGCATCCTCCATCATCTGGGTGGCATCCTCAATGGCCTTCTCCAAGGCCTCTCCAAGATCAGATCCAGAGTCTGAATCTTGAAGAAGGGCTCTCTTAGCCTTGGATTTCCTCACAAGAGGCACTTCCTCTTCTTCTGATGGCTCATCCACCAGAAGGGTTTTCTTGGGAGCTCCTCTGCCAGTCCTTGGCATCTTGGCAGATTTCTTCTTGGCCTCCTCTGGCCTCTTCCTCTTTGAAGCTCCTGCCTTCTTGGCAACCTCACTCTTCTTCTTCAGTACATCAAGAAGAGGGATCTGGTCCTCCTCAGAGGAACCAGAGAAAGCAACAGTTGAAGAACCAGTTGCTCCAGCAGCTTTCTTCTGGGTTTTCTGCTGCTGCTGCTGCTTCTGCCCCTTAGCAGGTGAGGGAATGGCTTGAAGGGGAGGAGCAGGGATGGCTTGCTCACCATCAGAATCAGGATGGCCATGGAGAGGACCATCCTTGGAGAACATAATCTTGGACTTATGAAAGCCCTTACACCAGGATTGTCTCCATTTCTTCTCTGGAAGAATCGAATCCAGAATTAGGGTGAGTTTTGTGCCCAATGATACATTAGCATTGAACACAAATTGTTGCTCTCCTGGCAACTGGGGGCATTCTTCCTTCTGGATTTTCACCTTGTTCTTCCTCAGCACCCCCCAGAAGAACTCAGCCCAGTTACATTGAACACCATCCAGAATGGCCCTCATAACACAGAGCCTGCCAACGAAGATGGCATCTGTGCTATGGCTCTCACACATGAGAATCTTTACCACAATGTCAAATAGCACCTTATACTTCTGCCTAAGATGCTTGTCCAAGAAACCCTTAGTAATATTCTGGCATGAATTTCTGGCAAACATCTTGAAGGCTTCCAACGCCTCTCCTTCTCTGTACTTCAGTGGGTCCACACCTTCCGCAGAAAGGTTACCAAAAAGACCACAGAAGTCTGCCTTAGAGAAAACAAGATCCTCTGAATCAATCTTGGATGAAATATAGTCTTCATGGATCTTCATCCGGATAAGAAACTGTGCAGCATATCCATCCAAGGTACGCAGATCCTTGGGAACCTTTGAGATCAACTCCTCCAGCCCAGATCGTCGGAGAAGTTCCAAAATCTCCAAAGCGGCCGGATTCTTAGTGGAATAGAAGTCCACCACCATTTCTGTCTTGAGTTTCTTGCAGACATAGTCTGGATCGAAATTGCACTTGGGTGCCATAACTGTGAAAGAGAGAGAGAGAGAGAATGCTTTGCAGAGAGAGGTTAGGGTTTGAATAGTATAGAGACGTGAAATGACAGATTGAAAACAAAATTGATTTAAATAGAGTAATACGCGTGGCTTGAAAATTAAATGAAGTGTGAACGCGTGTTGTTTCAAATTCAATTTAGGAAACAAAATCAATTTTAGCATTGATTGACATTTTGCACAGTGATTAAATCTGATGGCCACGATGAAAGGCAAGATACAGATTTAATCTGGTGCGTTGGCATAGTCATTGGGACTGGGCATAAAGGGGTTTTGTGGCAGTCAAGAGAAAAAGCGAAATGATTGCCTAGGCCCTATACCCTAGTCTTAAATACACTCCGAAGTTGAAAGGTTTTGAGTGTACTTACTAATTTGAAAAGTGTATCCCAATGATCAGAGGCCAGAGTAGAAAAGACATACCTGTCACCTGATATTGTAACCAGATGATACCACAACTAGTCTGGTGATACTTCTCCTCTGATGGAACTCATCTGGTCCTGGTCAGTAAAGACTTTGGACATATCTCTGACTCAGCACCTCATCCGGGATAAGTGTCACCTGGTGTATACCTCATCTGGAAGTATACCCTCTCTGATATATCTAATCTGCAGGTATGTTAGCATATGGAAAAATTTATGAAGAAAATTAATAAAATAAGGATACTTCTCTGATGTTCCCCCTAAATCAAATCTGTCTCTGGATCCAACAAACCTAACTCAAAGGCTAACTCTCTGAATCTGGTCTCAGCCAAAGGCTTGGTTAAAATATCTGCTCTCTGCCTCTCTGTTGCAATCTTTTCCATCCTTATGTCTCCCTTCTCAACATGATCTCTGATAAAATGATGCCTTATATCAACATGTTTGCATCTGGTATGAAGAACTGGATTCTGGGTGATTGCAATGGCACTATTACTATCACAGAAAATAGGAATATCCTTAGCTCTAATCTGGTAGTCCCTAAGCTGTTGACTAATCCAAAGTAGTTGAGAACAACAACTCCCTGCAGCCATATACTCTGCTTCTGTTGTTGATGTAGCAACTGAAGTCTGCTTCTTGGAAAACCAGGATACCAATTTATTCCCTAAAAATTGGCATGTTCCACTTGTAGATTTCCTATCTATTCTGCACCCACCATAGTCTGAATCTGAATAACCACTTAATTCCAGGTTGTCATCTGTAGGATACCATAATCCTAAATTCACAGTTCCCTTAAGATATTTCAATATTTTCCTAGCTGCTTCCAAGTGACTCTTCTTGGGATTAGCTTGAAATCTGGCACAAACTCCTACAGCAAAAGTAATATCTGGTCTGCTTGCAGTCAAATACAAAAGAGAACCAATAAGTGCTCTGTACTGAGTCTGGTCCACACTCTCTCCAGACTCATCTGGATCCATGTTGAAATTTGTCATCATAGGGATCTTGGCTGCCTTGCTAGATCCTATTCCAAATTTCTCTAACATGTTTCTGGTGTACTTAGCTTGATTAATAAAAATTCCCTTCTCTGATTGCTTAACCTGCAAACCCAAAAAGTAATTCAATTCTCCCATCATGGACATCTCAAACTGTCCCTGCATGAGCTCACCAAACTTCTCACACAGCTTCTTGTTAGGGGATCCAAATATGATGTCATCAACATATATTTGGACCAGAAGGATGTCCTTTCCTTCTTCTTTCCTAAACAAGGTCCTATCAATCTTACCTTTTGTAAAACCATTGTCCAAAAGAAATTGAGATAGAGTGTCATACCATGCTCTGGGTGCCTGCTTCAGCCCATAAAGAGCTTTCTTAAGCCTAAACACCTTGTCACCTTGTTCAAAACCAGGAGGTTGTTCCACATACACTTCCTCAATGAGAATCCCATTAAGAAAGGCAGATTTCACATCCATCTGGTATACTTTGAACTTCATGTGAGCAGCATATGCTAAGAACAATCTGATGGCTTCTAGTCTGGCAACAGGAGCAAATGTCTCATCATAGTCTATTCCTTCAGACTGAGAATAGCCCTGGGCCACTAGCCTTGCCTTGTTCCTAGTAATGACATCATTCTCATCTTTCTTATTTTTGAAAACCCACTTAGTGCCTATCACCTTTTGATGTCTTGGTCTGTCTACCAGCTCCCAAACATCCTGTCTGGTGAATTGATTCAATTCCTCCTGCATAGCAACAATCCAATTTGAATCTTTCAGTGCCTCCTTGATGTTCTTGGGCTCAATCAAGGACACATAGCAACTGAATAAGGCAGCTAAGTTAATAGTTCTCCTAGTCTGGACACCCTTAGTTGGATCTCCTAAGATCAGGTCATTGGGGTGATCAACCAGGGTCCTCCTTCCCGTGGTCTTGCCTGGGTGATCATCTTCTGTAGTACCTTGGTGATTATCACCACCTGCAGAAGAGCTTCCCCCTATAGGAGTTCCAACCTCTTCTGGTTCTGCTCCTTGTGAAGGCTGCTGCTTCAGAGAACCATGAGATGGGTCATCATCTGAATCTGAATCTGAATCAAGAATAGGTGGATTGACTTTGATAACTCTAGGTGTAGTCTGATTCTGGGTCTCATCTGAAGACTTAGAATCCACCTTGCACTCAAAAGTAGATTCATCAAAAACAACATGAGGTGTTTCCTCCACACAAAGTGAATTCTTATTAAAAACTCTAAAAGCTTTACTGGTGCTGGAATATCCCAGAAATGTTCCATCAGCCACTTTAGCATCAAAGGTTCTTAATTTAGATTTCCCATTGTCATGGATGAAACACTTACATCCAAAAACATGAAAATATGAAACAGATGGGGTTTTACCTTTCCATACCTCATATGGGGTCTTATTGTGTCTCTGGGCAATCAGGCACCTGTTCTGAGTGTAACAAGCTGTATTGATGGCCTCTGCCCAAAATCTCTGTGGAGTGCTGTACTCTGCCAGAAGTGTTCTTGCAGCTTCTTTGAGAGTCCTATTCCTCCTTTCTGCAACTCCATTTTGTTGAGGTGTTCTGGCAGCAGATGTCTCATGAAAAATCCCATGATCCTTGCAATAATCTGCAATATGTGAATTCAAAAACTCTGTTCCTTTGTCACTTCTGATCCTGACAATGCTCTGGTTCTGCTCATTCTGAATCTGCTTGAAGAACTCTGGCAGCTTAGTCATAGTTTCATTTTTCTTAAACAAGAACACTACCCAAGTATATCTTGAAAAGTCATCTGCTATTACTAAGGTGTACTTCCTTCCACTGAAACTAAGAGGAGAAACAGGTCCAAACAGGTCCATGTGAAGTAGTTGAAGTACTCTGGTTGTGGTTGTGCTCTGGACATCCTTAAAGGAAGTCTTGGGTTGTTTACCCTTCTGGCATGAACCACAAACCTGATCCTTCTTAAACACTTCATTAGGAAGACCTCGAATGAGACCTTTTCTGGCAATCTTGTTCAATGTTTTGAAGTTAAGATGACACAATCTCTTGTGCCAAATCCAGCTGTTCTCTGCAGATCCTTTAGCAACCAGGCAAGCATTCCTTGGGCAACTGCTAAAATCTGCAAGATAAATGTTACCCTTCCTCAAGCCTATTAGCAAGATATCATTATAATCAGAAGAGAAAACAGTGCATGAATCACTAGAAAACTTCACTGAGTATCCCTTGTCACATAATTGGGATACTGAAAGCAGATTATGCTTGAGTCCTTCTACGTAGTAGACTTCATCTACAGATACTCCATTGAAGGTCAACTTTCCAACTCCTCTGGTGACTCCATAGTTGTTGTCACCAAACATCACTCTTGGTCCATTTAATGGCTTGAAATCTTGGAGATTGTCCTTCTGGAAGGTCATGTGCTTGGAACATCCACTATCAATGTACCAGACATGGTTGCTTGAAAATCCTTTCTCCAATGGACTCTTATCTACCTGCAGAGAGATCAATTAGGTCCCCTACTAGTGCTGGGTCCTGATTGGTTAGTTGCAGGTTTTGTAGGAATCCATAGATAAAGATCATCCCTTGATGGATGAGGAGATCTTATCTTCCTTCCAAATCTATCTACCAGTACATGTCCTCTTACTATGACATATTGAGCTACTGGTCTGATAAGGACACCTTTCTTATAAACTGGTCTGGTGTACCTTTTCTCGAATTTGGCCTTTGGAATGGCCTGCCTCAAAGACATGGTCTTAAAGGTCTGGTTATAAGGGTACATCCTAGAAGAACCATCTCTGGTGTCATAACTTCCCAGATCAGTTGGTTTTCTAGAGATGGGTCTGGAAGACCTCCTCTGGTTCTGGTAATTAGACTTGTTCTGGTGATTATAGTTCCTTTGAGTATACCTATTCTGGAATTGATTCCTCTGAGAAAATTGTCTCTGGGGTACCTGGTTCTGTTGAACATTGTTCCTTCTCTGGTAGTTATTACTCTGATTGGTATTCCCCCTTTTTGAGTGTTTCCTTTGAGGTCCCCTAATCGGTTTAGGTTCCCCTTGAGGATTTCTCTGGGGTCCTCCAATTTGAGTAATTCTTACTCCTTGGGACTCATTGTTCACAGAACCATCAATCTTTAATGGTTCCCCTTTTTGACACTTATTTTCTAGCATCTTCTCTTCCAGAACAGTCAACTCTTCTGGACCATTTGTTATGTGATTAACAGAGTGATTCCTTTTCCAATCAGGATTGTGAACCACCTTGTAACCATTACCAGTTAAGTCTTTATCATTCCAGATTTCTACCAGTTTACCAGCTCTTACAGACTTGTCTTTGTTATAAAGGTACTTGTGAGTTTTAGTGGTAATTCCAGAATATCCTAAACCACTCTTATCACAAATGCGCTGAGAAGACTCTGATATGATAGATACAACAGATGGTATCTTAGGAGCTTCTCTGGGCATAGGTATCTCCTCTATGTTGTGGACAACTTGTTTTCCCTTGATAAGAGTTTGGTATTTGGCTCTGAGTTCAGTGATCTCATCCTCTTGAGAATTCCTTTCTTTCATGAGTTGATCTACCAGAGTATCTCTTTCTGTGATCTTATCCTGAAGTTCAGAGACTTCTTTGGAATGATCTTTCATGAGTTCTCTGGTGGATTTGTGCTCATGAGAGAGAGATTGAACTTCAGCTCTGAGCCTACCATTCTCTTTCTCAAGTTTTTGACAGAGTTGGACACAATTTTGGAGATCTGATAGCATTTGTTGCATATCAGACTCTCTGGAGTTACGAGATGAATTAGAGGATTCAGTACATTTGGAATTAGATAAAACAAGAGTAGTTTCATTTACCTCAGTGATGTCTGCCATGAGACACACATCATCATCTGATCCAAAGTCAGAAGAAGAAGAACTGGAACTAGTATCCTCCTCCTCTGCTTCTGCCAGCAATGCCCTCTTATCTGCATACCTCCTATCTCTCTTGATTCTTTTCTCTTCTCTTTCCCTAGGAGTAAGCTGAGGACAATCATAACTATAGTGACCAGTCTTGTTGCATGTGTAGCAGGCATTGTCTCCTCTGGGACTAGGACTTGGCTCTCTCCTCCTCTGGTTGTATTCTGATCTGGCTAGACTACTTTCTCTCCTCTGGTAGTCAGGTCTGCCAGAGCTACCATCCCTCCTCTGATGATCTGATCTCCCAGAGTTGCCAGGGTTGTCATCTCTCCTCCTCTCTGGATTTCTGAATCTGGTCTCCCTTGAGTCTCCAGATGTCTTCTCCTTCTCTGCAGGCTTGAAAGAACTCTTCCTGTCTCTGGTAGACTCCTTCCAATGCCTTTTGTACCTGCCATACTTTGAACTCATTTTGTCTAATTTATGAGTTAGAAGTGCTACCTGCTCCTTGAGGCTCAAGTCATCTGCAGTAGACTCCTTTGGCTTGGCATCATATTTGAGAGTTGAAGAGAATGCAACTCCTTTCTGGCCAGAAGAGGAAACCTCTTCTGTTTGATCCTCCTCTTGAAGATCATACTCATAGGCTTTGAGATCAGACAACAGAAGATGGTGATCCAGAGTGTTGAGATCCTTGTTGTCCTTGATCACAGTGACTTTAATTCTCCACCTGCTTGTTAGTGAACGTAATATTTTACTATTAATCTCTTTTTCAGAATAGGTCTTACCTAAGGCACTAGCCTTGTTCAAGAGATTCGTGAGACGCATGTCCAGCTGGTCAATGGTCTCGTCTGGTTTCATCTTAAATGTGTCAAAAGAGTGTTGAACAGCTTGGAGCTTGTTATCTTTAATCTTCTCTGTTCCTTCACAGAGCAGAGCTAACTTGTCCCACATCTCTTTTGCAGTGGTGCACGTCCTGATCTTTTCAATTACTTCTTTAGTAAGAGTGTTGATAATCTCAGTCCTCGCCACCTGGTCCAGGTTATGTAGCTTTCTCTCATCGTTGTCAAGTTCGTCTTTCTTTTTTAGGATTCGTTGTCTGGGAACTCTATCCTCTGCAGCGTCGCTAGTTTCTTCTCTGGACTCAGACCTGCCACTATCAATAGGAGTCCAATAAAATTTAATGGGGCCACTTTCAACCACATCTAACATGCGGTGGTGAATAGCTCCAAGATGATTACTCATCATGAAGCTCCAGTGGCTATAATCCTCAAAAGAGAATTCTGGAAGCTTACGACTCTTGTAAGAAGATTTTGCAGACATATTGATAAGAAATTTAGGGAAGTAACAAGAACTTGAATAAAAGCACTAAAGAGCAATGGATCTGCCCGGTGACCACCAAAAGCTTTTCAAAGCAGTGGTCGTGGACACACTGATCTGATACCACTTGTTGGTCCCACTCGATAGATTAATTGCGGAAGCTTATGTAATAATATCTTTCCAAAATCTTTTATAAGAGAGCACAAAACAATAATTAAAATAAAGCGATAAATGACACAAGATATATAGTGGTTCGGATAAATATCCTACGTCCACTCTCCCTTATCACCAAGGGGTCTCACTATCAACCAACTCACAAACTTACTCACTGGAATTTTCGAAGTACCAGCACCTTCTTACAAACTCTTTAGATCTAACTTCGATCTAAAGTTAGACTTACTCCAACCTTGTCTAACAAGATGAACAGGTTGAGTATATAAACTCCTTACGAGTAGATGAGTAATTAAGAACACAAGTGAGTACAATATGCGTAGTGATCAAAAGCTTAGTATGGCTATATGCGCGTGAATGATTCTAGAGCTTTTTTCAGATCTGCACTCAAGTATATATAGAGGGGATTAGGGACATAGCCGTTGGGAGGCTGATCCAATCAGATCCTCTATATATGGAAGCTTAAATCAATCAATTCCCTAATTGATTGATTGGGTTGGTGAGATCTTGATTGATTATCTTAAAATACTTTCCAATCCTGATCTTGTTGACTTGATTTGAATCACCAACGGATCAAAGCTTCCAATTGCCAAACTCTGATACTCTCCAGAGAAGGCAGGACCAGACACCAGACAACCTCGGTGTCTTCTGGTCCTTATCTGGTGAACAACCAGAATACTCAGTAGAATAAGGGGATCAAACTGAGCATCTTTTGTTCCACCAGACTCGTCTGGTCCGGACTCGTCTGGTCTGGGGAAGGTCCTCTGCCTCTGGTCTTGATCTCTTCTGCTGAAGTCCTCTGGTGGAGTCCTCTGGTGAAGTCCTCTGGTGGGGTCTTCTGGTGACTCTTCTGGTGAGGTCTTTTGGTCTGGCAGTTCCCCCTAGACTAAGTCCTAATCTAGATCATCATCTGGCTAACAGGTCCAGATGGTCCTATTACAACTTCTGGTTTGTTTTAACTCATCAAAACTAACAAATTTTTATCCTAACATTCACTCATATGAAACAAACATACAAATTTTCATAAATATTTATATCATGTGTAGTCAGGTACACTTTTTGCAAATATGCTTATATCACATGAACCGAAAAAATTATTCACATTGGTATGCTCATATCTTTCCATATCAACATTCAAGATTATTCATATCATTTCCTTTCTTAAACCATTTACTCGTACCTTGAAGAATTCAGGAAACCATTTCATACATAAGACTTATATTTCTTGAGTCATAAATAAATTATTTTCATGAAAACTAGAAATCTTCTCATAATTGTATCGCATAATAACTTATCTTTTTTTTTATAACTATCGCAAGTGATGTGAATCGAACTTTCATAAATAACTTTGTATCATAACCCAAAATATAAAATACTACATACCTCGAAGGTGTTTCGGCTTGCTGCAGCAGACACATTTTTCCGTTAGTAACACTTTTTGAAATTATCTTAATATTCATAATGCCTTTAATATAAGTCTTTTAGTAATAATCATAAACTTATATAATTCATAAATATAAAAGATGGATTTTCTTTTAAAAGAAAACTTAAAGAATAAAAAGTTTACATATTATTATTATTATTTTTTTTAGATAAAGAATTTGAAAAATAAGTTATTTTGTCCGAAGGTTTGAACATGAGCTCTGATACCACCTGTAACGCCCCGTTTCAGGAATGAAGGCCCCTGTGGCTTTTAACACTCCGAACTCGGGTCGCCACTTAGTAACTGAAAACTGAGCTTAAAAAAATTCTTTTTAATAATTAAGAGACAAGTGTAAGTGAAATACTTTGCAGCGGAAGATCATATATAAATTAAGCATGAGTGAACAAGGTCTTTTATTTAACTCTAAAAGTCATAGTCAAAGAGGAAATTTGCGTACAAGATATTCATCGAGTAACCTTTAAAGGTTTGTTACTCGACATCATAATTAAAATCGTCTTTATAAAGAGATTACAATATTATTTAATTATTTATATATATAGCATCAAATATAGGGAAACTTTGTGTCACTGCTGCAGCTCCGACCCCTCTCGATCATATCCTGAAAAAAATATTAAACTTTTAACTTTTTAAAGAAAAGCTACAAACTTCTTGAAATAGTTATCGACTTAGTACAAGTAGGCACGTCCGAGCTCTGACTTGGGTCGCACTTCACCTTTGTAGTTTCCTTCTTAGATGGAGTCTTGGGCGAAATTTCTTGATGAATACCAATTGATTTGAACCCTAGAAAAATGGATGAAGGTTTTCTTGATTTGTATAAGGGCTTGAAGGATTTTAATGGAGAAAAAGAGAGAGTGCCGAGAGAGAGATAGACGAGGAGGGTGGAGAGAAATTGAAAGGCTTTCATATGTTTTCCTTTTCTTTCATCGTGCCTATGTATGTATATATAGAGGGAGATTAGAGAGGGCTAAGAATGAGGGTAACAATTGATATAAGTGGTTAAATAAGGACCAAGTAAATAGGTAATTAGTTTAGGATTAATTTTAAAAGAAATTCTTAGATATTTTAACTATTCATACTATATTTTAATTACCACTCGTATTTACTACGCATGTTTCATGTAAACCGTATTATTTAATCATGAAGGAGTCATATTTTAAATATATGAAAAATATCATAAAGGTTGACTATTTTAAACAATCGTATTTATACATCGAATTAGTTATTTCATACGTATTAATTTTCTCATATTTATTATAAGTGCTTCGTTTGGCTATTTTTGGATATTGTAAAATTATTAGACATGATAAGATCATTATCACACTCGTTTGTTACTATATTTTATAACACGCATAACTTTCGTTTGAAAAATGCCCTTTAATTTTAAGGCCTCGTATTTTTCTCTAATTTAATAAAATAAAATCTTATATAGTTTTGATATCATTCAAACCTTAAACTTTTATTCTTAAAAGTGCTAGAAGTGCCCCCGATTCAGAAAGCTCGTCCATTTCCTGAAAAATTAGAACTCGAAGACATACGTTATTCATAAAATACATAAAATATTAAATTATATAATCTTTCTTTTGGGAATTTTGGTTCGGGGTGTTACAAGTGGTGTCCAAAAACATATTCGAAACGGGTATATATAGGCAATGGGCCGATTTGGAAGTCAACGGGCCGGATTCGTGAGCAAAGGTGAGGCACTCGAGCTGCACCCGCTCGAGCGGGTGCGCTCGAGCGGGTGCGCTCGAGCTTGATAGCTCGAATGGGGCATGTGGTCGAGCGGTGGCGCTTGAGCTAAACAGCTCGAGCGAATCCCTCACTCGAATGGGGGCGCTCGAGCGCCTAATGCTCTCTGGAAGATTCACGCATTCGAGTCTCGTTCTTGCTCGAGCGAAGGCGCTCGAGCTGGGTCCTTCCTTTCAATCCATGTGATACTTTTCTTCTTTCAAACTAATACCATTCGTATTTCTTCCATATCTTCTCATCCGGGCATCGGTTTGAGTCGATTCAAAAGCCTACAAACTTCTCTTTTCGCCCTCTTTCCACCTATGAGCATCAAAGAGACAATTTCATCAGTTTATAAAAATAATAATCAAATGACTCTAAATACTCAACTAAATCCTTCAAAACACGGGCATTGTGAGCTATAAATTCCAACAATTTCACGCCTAATCACAAGTCTTGTGATCCGGGATCAGATATGAATATTTGGTCAGGTCACTGGTGACGAGCAACATAAATAAGAGGTGATACATGCACCAGCCTAAGAGGTGTATGATGACAAACAAAAGACCATGATCCCTAAGACAATCTCAACCCGATATAATTGCGAACAACTTCTGGACCATAACCACAAAAGGCGAACAACTTTGAGTCCGAGATAAGACCAAAGAAGACTTTGTAACTAAAATTCAACTTAGATAAGGTCAAACAAGGTCAAAGAACACTTGTCTAGCATGCAAACAAGGAAGTCCAAGAGTCTTGGACACCTCCTGTTGGGAAAATTGGGGTGCCCGTGAACTATTCGGGATGAAATTTAAATTCAATATTATTAATATCATAAATTAATCCTAGTTAATTTAAATAATAATTCCAACAACGATTTTTATCATCATGCATGTAGAATTAATTCACATAAAATCTATGGCGGAAAAAACTAAGAAATTATGTGATTTACTTACCTCTTGTAGAATTGGATTTTGAATAAAACGGGACAATCACAAACGCGCTTTATCAACCCAAAGACCTTCTCAAGTATTTCCCTTTCACCTTACTTGATCACCTGGTGGGAAGTGCTTTCAGGTAATTTAATAACTAAGGAAAAAGAAAAATATTTTTGCTCTTGATTTTTCCAACATATGTAATTATGTACTTGGGGATGAAAAAATCATTCCCTATATATAGAGGGGGGGGGGGGGCGAAAATTTAGAGGAGAAAATCTTTTCTTAGCCTCTAAGAAATCTTGAATATATCTCATATATTCTTTTTTCCATAATATAATATTCCACAATAAATCTCACTCTTATTTTCAAGGCTATATTTTCGAAATTATCAGATATAAGAATTCAAGATTTGTATTTTCTTGAATATATGAGATAATCTTGTATTCCAAGAATACTTATCTTCTATAATATCTTTTCAAGAAAATCTACAAGATCTTTTCTTTCTCCTAATATATCTTTTTCGAAAATAATCAAGAAAAATCAGCAATTTTTTTTTTATATTTTAATCACCTTATCGTTATTGGGCTACTTAATGGGCTACTTGAGGGGCCTTCAGGAGAATTAAGATTGGACCTCCTAATGGACTTCTGAATTTCAATATTGAGCCCCAATATAATTCAGCCCATTAATATTAATTATTACCACTAATAAATTGATATTTCACTATCCATCTTAATTCATATTACAATAATATGGGCTCCCGGTTATTATTTACCGCATTTAAGATTATCAAGTCCATTAATTAATTAAGCTTCTAAACAGCTCTAAATTAATTAATATATTTCACCTTAGAGTAAAGACAGCTCAACATTATTATCCGTACTGAAGAAACTAATTCTTCACTTGCAAGATTTGAAACGATAAAACTTCTGAGCCCACCAAGGGGACTAATCACACGAGCCGTACTCACACACGTTTCTCCGTATTAAATCTTAGCAATCGTCGTATGATTAATATTACTGCCCAAAACACAAAGTTCGAAGTCACGATGATTCTCACCCAACATGAATCAAACCAGTAACCACTAAGCACACACAGTTCTATTTAAGTGGCAGAGATTAAGAAATCAATAACCACTGAGGTCTAATTCTTCTCATTTCAGAACATAAGAATTTATCCTCGCTGTAGGTCCTCTTCAACACATACTAAATGTGCTAGTGCAATCTCCTGGTCAAGACAGGCCAATCTGAGATATACACATCGACCTTTCACGACGGATTGTTCAATTCCACCTAGGTCGTGAATTTGTACTTTTAGTTACAAGGAAACTGTTAATGTGATCTTCCATGATCTGGTATCATCACATTAACTACAATGTAACACGTACTATATATATTGAACGGTTTGCAATAAATATTCAACATTCAATTTTATTTAAAGCAAATATGATAAAAGATTTATTCTCATAAACAAGTGTTCAATACATGATTTATACAAAGTAAAAACATACTTTCACGTATAACACCAACAATCTCCCACTTATACTTAAAGTCTGCTTTTTAGTATACATCATGCATGTCTTAGTGTAGTAGCTCTACGTGACATCTCATGTCAACCTACACTAACCTAATAATTCCTCCTACTTATACTTAAAGCAGATTGGCAATAGTCTTGACTCCCATTCCATCCACATGTCTCTCGAATGTATTTTGAGGCAGACCCTTTGTGAATGGATAAACTAGGTTGTCCTCCGACGTTTATCTTTGCCACCTCTTTATCTCCTCTCTTAACAATTTCTCGTATAAGATGGTATTTTCTTTCTATGTGTTTGCTGGCCTTATGGGCTCTCGGTTCCTTTGAATTTACAACTGCTCCGGCATTGTCACAAAAGACAGTGATTATGCTGGGTAAATTCGGAACAACGTCCAAGTCCACTAAGAAGTACTTGAGTCAAACCGTTTCTTTCGCTGCTTCACAAGAAGCTACTTATTCGGCTTCCATGGTTGAATCTACGATGCATTTCTGCAAATTGCTTCACCATGTCATGGCTCCTTCTCCCATGCAAAACACATTACCCGAGGTAGTTATTCTGGAGTCTATATCTGATTGGAAATTTGAGTCCGTGTATCCCATGGGAATTAGACCGTCTGACTGTTAAATCAGTATTCCATCACAAGTTCTTTTCAGAAACTACAGAATGCATTTAATTGCAATCTAATGTGCTTTCCCGGGGTTATTTTGATATCTTATCATCGTGCCCACGACAAAGCAGATATCCGGTCTCGTACACAATATTGCATACATAAGACTTCCTATGTCCGAAACGTATGGAACGTCTTTCATGTCATCTATCTCCACTTGCGTCTTAGGGCATATTTCTTTGGATAGATGGATTCCATGTCTAAAAGGTACAAAACCTTTCTTGGAATCTTGCATGTTGTATTGCTTCAAAACAGTGTCTTTGTATGAAGCTTGCGATAAGCCCAACATCCTCTTCTTGCGATCGCGAGTGAACTTGATCCCAAGGATGTGACCAGCTTTCCCTAAGTTCTTCATATCAAGCTGATTTGACAGCCATACCCTTACGTCTGATAATACCTTTACATTGTTTCCAATGAGCAAAATATCGTCTACATATAATACTAAGAATACCACCGCAGTTCTGTCACACTTTTTATACACACAACTCTCGAACTCGTTTTGATCAAACCCATAAGACTTAATCACTTGATCAAAACACTGGTTCCAAGTACGCGATGCTTGCTTAAGTCCATAAATGGATCCCTTGAGCTTGCATACAAGATTCTCTTGACCTTTTTCAATAAAGCCCTTGGGTTGTTGCATATAGATATCTAACCCGTCAAGACTCCCGTTAAGGAAAGCCGTCTTGACATCTATTTGCCAGATCTCGTAATCTAGGTGCGCAACGATCAACAAGAGAATACAGATGGACTTAAGCATAACCATAGGCAAAAAAGTTTCCTCATAATCGATCCCTTCTTTCTGAGTATACCCTTTTGCCACTAGCCTTTCCTTGAAGGTCTCAACCCTTCCGTCCGGTCCTCTTTTCCTCTTGTATACCGACTTGCATCCAATGGGTTTTACCCCACTGGGTGGTTCGACCAGCTCCCACACTTGATTATGATCCATCGAGCCCATCTCGGCTTCCATTGTGGTTTGCCATAAATCTGCGTCTTTGTCTTGGATTGCCTCGTCGTAAGTCCATGGGTCTGATTCATCACCGGGAATCAAATCCGAAGTTTCTCCTATTTCCATGAATCTCTCGGGTTGCCTAGCAACCCTCCCACTACGACGGGGTTCTAGTTGTGAAGGTGTGACGTGTGGTATATCATCTTGTATACTTGGTATTGAGGTTTGTCCTCTTAGTTCTTCTAAGGTAATTTCACTTTTAGGCTTTCGATTGTTCATATAGTCTTCCTCTAAGAATTTAAAGTGTGTACTAATCACAGTCTTTTGATCCTTAGGACTATAGAACATACACCCTTTCGTTCCCGTGAGATATCCTATAAACAGCCTTAATTCCGAACAAGGATCCAATTTATTGGCTTCCTTGTCTAGCACGTATGCCGGACAACCCCAAATCCGCAAATGTCTTACACTTGGCTTGCGCCCGGTCCATAATTCCATTGGGGGTTTTAGGAACCAATTTGGATGGCACCAAGTTTTGAATGTAAGCCGCTGTTTCCAAGGCGTTACCCCAAAACGACTTGGGTAAATCCGAGTAACTCATCATGGATCTGACCATCTCTAAAATAGTCCGGTTCCTTCGTTTCGCCACACCGTTCTGTTGAGGGGTTCCCGGTGCGGTTAACTGGGATACGATCCCTTCGTCCGACAGGTAGTTCAAGAATTCATCGCTGAGGTATTCGCCTCCACGATCTGATCGTAGAAACTTGATACTCTTTTCCCTATGTTTCTCGGCTTCTGACTTAAACTCCTTGAACTTATCAAAAGTTTCAGACTTATGCCTCATAAGGTAGATGTACCCATATCTTGATTAATCGTCAATGAAGGTGACAAAATACTCATACCCCATTCTTGCTTTGATCGTCATTGGACCACACACATCGGTATGAACGAGTTCTAACACTTCTGTGGCTCTATTCCCCTTGGCTCCAAATGCCCTCTTGGTCATTTTATCCTCTAAACAGGATTCACAAGTTGGAAACGGCTTGACTTGGAATGATTCCAAGGATCCGTCTTTCACCAATCTTTCTATCCGCTTTAGATTAATATGACCTAGTCTTAGATGCCATAGAAGTGTTTCGTTCATCTCCGAAGAACGTTTTCTTTTATTACTCGAAATGATCGACGTGTTATTAGATTAATTATTTGAGTGGTATGCACATTTAATCGTATAGAGATTGTTCACCAACGTTCCATGACAGATAGGTTCATCTTTACGAAAAATATAAACTACTTTATTAAAAGAAAACGAATATCCGTCAAAAAACAACTTAGAAACTGAAATTAAATTCTTCCTAAAGTTCGGAACGTAAAGAACATATCTTAAAATTTAAATTCCATCTTCAAAAGACAGGTGCACGACTCTCACTGCTTCGGCTGCCACTCTCGTAGCATTGCCTAAAGTGATGAGGATCTCATTCTTGCTAAGTCGTCGGGTTAGCTGGAACCCCTGAAGAGTGAAATAAATATGATCAGTTGCCCAGGTATGCACTACCCAAACGTGGGTAGCATACGCCGCAACATAAGTTTCAACGACTAAAGTATGAGACTTACCTTTCTTTATCGCCTTCTTAGGCTTAGAATAGGTAGACCTCCAATGTTCTTTCTCACCGCAATTGAAGCACTTACGCTTACCGGATATCTTCATACCGCCAGGTTTGATTGCTCTTTCTTTGCCTTCAAGAGTGAGTCGGTTGGCTTGGTTCAGATTAACTTCCTTTCTCTCAATCTTACCTTCCATTGGCTTAGATTTCGAGAGAAGGCTCTTAATCGCCAAAACCTCATCCTTACTCCCTAAGTGCGGCTCTACCGATACCAAAATTTTGAAAGAGTATCCAAAGTGAATTTGTGTTCAGATAACACGTATTCCCAAAAGAACCCATCAAAACTACTAGATAGCTTTAGGAGTATGGAATCAATTTGACTTTCTTCACTTAGTCCGGCGCCAAGAAACTCGAGCTTATCAAACTCACACCTAAACTTGAGAACATGATCCCTCACGAGTGTCCCCTTCACCATTTCCTTCTTGAACTTCTCACGAATGGTGAATAGATTAGCCATGGGGTTCTGATGTTGAAACATCTCCTCAAGGCTATGCATGATCTCAACAGCAGCTTCAATGCCTTCATGAATGCGTTTCAAATCTTCAGACAAGAAAGTCAAGATGATGCGCTTCATGTTCTCATTGGAGTGCTTACTTATCATTAGGTTTCTTGGGTATGCCAACGTTAAATATCCAATAGTGTTCTTGTGCGGGTAGGACCATTTTTATGTTACGTTTTCAATCAACATAGTTCTCACCAATAAGTTTGTTATCTTTAAGTATACTAAATAGTGGATTAAAAGGTTGCGACATGATGAACTGAGAATAAAACATACATTCATATCAATATCTAGAAAAAAATGCAATTATCACATAATTCGATCACATCAATTATATTGAAACCTTAAAACAATATAATCATGCATCAGCCAACATCTCGAAACAATTTAAATGTGCCACGAGGGGTGGTCTATACATTTAAACACATTCAAGCGGATCACAAATATAAAAGTTACAAATCCTTAATTCAAAATTAATAGTTGGCTCCCACTTTGACCACATAAAAATTGACAGGGACTCTGAGGGGAGTAAGTTAATATCAATTTCTTATGCCTAAGTAATAACCATAATTCAATACAGGATTATTATTTCGCTTTGAGCAAGCCACTCGTGGTAAGGGTCAATACCGCCACTAGTAATAATCCACAATCATCCTTTCAGAATTTATTCATGTGAAATCCGTCGTTTTGGCCGATCCGAGGGGGAATGTATTCCAAAAAAGACTTCACAAATAAATAAATTATGGAGGTCAAATTTAATCCAATTTTAATATCCGGAATAAAATTGCGATTAAAGAAACATACTTAGTAATTTTCGAAAGTAAGATTTTTCTTGGATAATTAAAATAATGCAAACACATATTAACAAATAATAATAAGTGCACGAAATAAAACATCCATCAAAACAAAATTAAACACATTGGGGCACTCAAATCCAATTGGCACGGTTTAATTTCTTCACGTCTTGATGCGAGAAATCGTCCTTGTTGCTTTTCATCGTTCGTCTCGACTCGCTCCCACTCGAACAACAACACTTCATAAAAAACAACTTCGTTTGGGGTTCGGGACGCCGTTTAAAATCACACAAAAAAACGAGAACGGAAATAAAATTTCATGGCCCGAGATATGGCACGCGTCGGCCCACGGGGTGGGCCGCGCGCCTCTCGGCACGATAGCCGAGCGCCGAGAGGCGGCGCCTTGCGCTCGTGCGCCTCGGCTCGCCCGTCGTGCATGGCGACGTGCGCCTCGTGCACTCCGTGCATCGGGTTTCGTCGTTCGTTCTTGTTTTTCACCCCATGCATGATTTTACATCCATGCATGCGCCACGCATGCATGCGTCGTCCGGGTACGCCGTCTTTAATTCTTCGTTCTTCGTCTCGATCCGGTTATAATTTATTTTAAAAAAAGAAATACTAGATCTAGACTAGTCTATTACAATGATCAAATCAAAATAAAAATAACTAGTCTACTCGTGGATTTTCTCACGAGAAAAACGAATTCGAACGAATCGAATTAAAAACAATTAATTCACACGCATGAAAAAATAAATAAACTTTAAAACCATGACAATAGGATACCTGCAAAAAAGATCTAGCAATTCTACTATCCAATTTCAATTTAAAGTTCAACAATTTAAATTCCAATTTAAAGATCAGAGCCCAAAAACCGTGGCTCTAATACCAGTTGTTGGGAAAATTGGGGTGCCCGGGAACTATTCGGGATGGAATTTAAATACGAATTTAACTTCAATATTATTACTAACATGAATTAATCCTAATTAATTCAAATAATAGTTCCAACAACAATTTTTATCATCATGCATGTAGAATTAATTCACATAAAATTTATGGCGGAAAAAATTAAGAAGTTATGTGATTTACGTACCTCTTGTAGAATTGACCTTTGAATAAAACGGGACAATCACAAACGCACTTTATCAACCCAAAGACCTTCTCAAGTATTTCCCTTTCACCTTCTTAAGCTAACCAGTTTTGATAATCCACACAAGTGCCAACTTTTTTCTTAATGAGAGACCATGCTTTTGTTGTAGTTAGAGTTTCCATGACACGAACCGGTTGAGCATCCATTCTTTATAATCGTGCATCCTCTTGGACCACTTTGGCAAGGTATTTCCAATTCCTTCATATCGACATATTCCCAAACATCATCTAGAATTATGAGGACTCCTTTTCCATAACTTAATCTCCTTCAAAGTCTCTCTGCTCTACTCGAATTTTTAGCTTACTTGTCAGTTGACTAACAACTACCATCACCGATTCACCAAGCATATTTTCCTTTATCACTCTATTCTTGATTTTCTCAGACAGAGTCGTCTTACCAACACCCCCCATCCCACACATCCCATTATTTTAACATTTTCATCTTTTAAAGTCGCTATTCTACCTTTTTCAATTTTCTCCCTAGACTTGAACTCACTCGCCGGCCTTTCTAGAATATCCGACATCATTGATGCGGGTGGTGGACGATGGGATATGGTAGTAATATTATGGTGATCTAGCTCCCGTTTCTTCTTTATAGCTTCAACTGTCTTAACAACTCTCCTGCTTATAGAATAACGAGATTTCACAGACGAACAACCACCTTCTACGTTGGTTATTCCGTCTCTAATCAACTCTTTTTTTTTTATAAGTCAAAAGAAAATTTTGATTCCAAAACCTCCACCAGGCATAAGATGTACCCAGGGAGAGAAGTAGATCTTTAAGATTACACTTTGAGAATCTCTGTAGGATTAACTAACCAAGAAGCTAAAGGAGCATTACAACAAATCACCTTCTTAGCTATAAACCAACTCCATAATCTTCCTTTGATTTCATCCACTACCCTATCCGAATTAATCCCCTTCTGTTCGAGGATAAACATGTTCCAAGAATTCCATAACATCCAAACCACATATTCCTAAATAGTCCCCGTGATTGCTTTTCCTTTTTTCTTTTGGAATACGTCAAAAAAAGGAGAAAGTGATCTGTGACTTTACTGGGATGTGCAATCGGCACTTGGGGCCATTGCAAGATGTTGTTCCAAACACTAGTAGCAAGCAAACATGTCGAAAAAAAATGTTCAGTTGTCTCATCTTCCTCTCCGCAGGTTGGGCACCCAGTTTCAACGCTTCTCGCAATCAAACTCTCATAGCTAGGTTCCATCTAGTGGGTAGGCGATCAAGAATTAATCTCCATACCATTGCAGTGACTTTAGCTATCGTGCTCCCTGTCTATCTCCGTTGAGAACTCAAAGAATTATAAGCTGACTTTGTTGAGCAATTCCCCCGAATTGAGCGACCACGACCAAATGTCCTCATTTTACTTCATCATGCAAGAATATAGGTGCAATAAAAAATTGTTAACATGATCCATTTTCCTTTCCAACAAATTCCTACGCCAAGCACATTTCCACACCCAGCTCCCCCCCCTCCCAGACCCTTAATGGAGCAGTCTTTGTTACTGCTCAAATGAAACAATCTGGGGTACTGGATTCTAAGAGAAGACTAATCACCCAATCAAATGCCATGCCAAAAACTACTATTTCCTCCATCCCACACCCTCTTAACCAAGTGATGTAAAAACTACCTGCCACTTCCTTCCTCTCGTAATTGAACCACCTCCTTCCACCAGTTTGATCTACTAACCACCCCTGGAACTAACCCTCCATCTCTCACTTCTAGCCGACCGTGAATTGATGAAATAACCCTTGTCAAAGGTATCTCCCCTCTACTAAGTATCTCCAAATCCACTCCCCCATAAATGTCCTGTTAAAGCAACAAAGATAAATGAACTAATGTTTAACAATGCATTTTTTAAGCTCAATAGCCAGACCAAGAAGGCCTGCCACAATTTCCGCCATTTCTTGCATTCATTTTATCGATTTTAAGCCTAAGAAGTATAAACTCAAATTTTAGAAGTAGATTATTAAGTCCGGAAAAAATAGGATCTTGATCTAAGCCGTTAAATCGGCGAACTAGGTTCTTGATCTAATTTTTTTATTAAACGAGCCTACTCGTAACCGTTTAATATCTCTAATTATTTTGTTAAATGAAATTAATTTCAAAATATATATATAATGCCACATCAATGTAAACCAATCAAACATTATTCACTACAAAAAAAATACTGTTTTGCGACGGAATTAGCGACGGAAAATCCGTCGCAAACAGTGTTTTGCGACGGGATCTGCGACGGACACGTATCCGTACCTAAAACAGCCGTAGCAAATTTTTGCGACGGATTCAGCCATCCGTCGCAAATTAACGACGGACAAATCCGTCGCAACATCGGCGGGTCAGATCCGGCCGGGTCAAGAATTTGCGACGGACAGTAGTCCGTCGCAAACTTTTCGGGATAATAATAAGGGAAAATTGGTAAAAATACCATGTTTGTTTGCAGTAATGGTAAAAATATCCTTTATTTTTTTTACGTTATGAAAATGTCCATTATATTTTCAAAATTAGGTGAAAATACCCCGTAACCAGCTAAAACCAGTTTGCAACCGGTATATGTTGACGTGACAGTGTATTTAAATGAAAATACCCTTTATATTTATATTATTTGATGAAAATGTTCTTTTGTATTATATAATTAAAATTAGTGATTAAAATATTGAAAAATAATAAATAAAATCATAAAATGCCCTAAAAATATCAAAATACACTTAAAACATGTAAAACTATTTCAAAATTAAAAAAAACAAGATAAGAACATTTAAAAAAAAAAAAAATTCCTTTTAACAATTAAAAAATATTAGTCAATAAAATATTGATATAAAATATGTTTATGTATTATTTAGTTGTTCTTTTATTTATGAGAATGTAATATTACTCGAAGCTTCTTTCAAAATGGTACGAAACAATAGTATCATTAGGTATATGAATAAATTACTTTAAATATGAGAAGTTGTGTTACCGGGTGATTATATAATTATAATAAATTGTGTTAATTAATACTTATAGTAATTGATGAATAATTCATGTAATTATAAAATATAAGTGATAGTAGACATATTTTTTTTGGATTTAAGTGATAATTTATATTGTAAAATTTAAATCATTTTTGGATTTAAGTGATAATTTTAATTTTATATTTTAAATTAATTTTCATTTTTAAATATAATAAAATGTCCTTTATATATGTAAATTAATTTATATTTTTGCTAATTTTTTAACTACTATGTAAATTAATTCTTATATTTCAGAATATATTATATTTAAAATATTTTGGTGGGGTAAATTGCAAGGATGGTCCCATGAGAATTTGTCTTTGACAGATTTGGTCCCATGTTCTTTTTTTGTCCCATTTTTAGCAGAAAAGGACCCTTCCGTGAAATATTTTACAGTTTTCTATGGAATACTGGATGAAAAAGTCTTTTCAACTTGATTTTTGGAGGGAAATGGACTAGCTTTTGCTATTAACAATCATTTCAATGTAAAATCCAAATATGGAGGCGATTCTGCAACTTTAGTTCGTAGAGTTTTAAGAAGTTGGAAAATAATTATTTTTAAGTTGGGACTTATACGCGCGAGTTTTTTGCAAAAAACTAATCGGCGTGTGCGCCTCATGCTCGTTAATCTGTTATTTTTTTTACGGAAAAATCGTATGAGACTATTTGCGCTAAAAAAAGGATCAAATTCATGAGGACCAATTCTTATGAGACCATTTCTGCAATTTTCCCTATTTTGGTGTATTTTTGTCAAATATTTTAAAACAATTTTGTATATTATAAAAAAATTATTAAATAATGTTTTATATTTAAATGACTAACTTTTAATTATTTAAAGGTATTTCAATAGGAAAGGAGGATACATGTTTTTTTATGATGAAATACTTAACTCGATTCTTATATTAAAGTAATAATAATTTAAATATATTTATTAAATAGATTTTAATATTTTAATCTTAATTCCTAATCATAAATTTTAAAGGGAATTTTCATTAAATATTGAAAACATATAAGGCATTTTCATCAAAATATCAGCATATACCGGTTTCAAACTGGTTAGAGCCGGTTACGGGGTATTTTCACCTAATTTTAAAAATAAATGGGCATTTTTACAAAGTGAAAAACATAAAGGGCATTTTCCCTAATAATAATAATATATTAGTTAGTTTTACATGCATTTCCTTGAATTTTTATGCGCCTATTACTTCAATCAATCTTTACAAATTCTAGTGTGCATTTAAAATTTAAACTCAATTTTGACATTTTCAAAATACATCGAACTGTGTTTTTGTAAAGTTAAGGTATTACTGACTACTTGGGGTATTACTGATTTTTGCATGGGATATTAAAAAAAAAAAACCCAAGTACATACCATGCACACTAGAACTCAATCATTACCACTCATGCATTCTAATTCTCATACTTTGGTTTTAATTTCACCTATACGTTTTGATTTATTTGGAAAAAAATTGCGACAGGAAAATGGCTGAAATTTGGTTAGGCGTTGTTTCCCCAGTGTGAAGTGTCATATGTGAAGTATGAAGTCTACTGAGCTTAATTCAATAAGGAGCTATGTTGATGAAGTGTTAGCCGTGGGAGTTAGTCTATTTGGGGTATCAGCGGAGTTGTATCAGATGAGGGTCATCAGATGAGATCTATCAGTGGAGTCATCTCAGAGGAGGTCTAGACCTGAAGTCATCTGATGTTAAGTGACCAAGTCAGGTGAGGTCAAGTCATCTGATATAAAGTACAAAGACGCGAAACACCAAGTTGAAGCTAATGCGAAGGCGGTTCTAATTGAATCAACTGAAGCAGTTATTGGAGTTTGTTAGCCAGCTGGATAACTACTTTACTTATGAGTTCGTTACAACTGAATCGAGTCTAGATTCTTCTCAATCTCTGTAAATATAAATAAGTGCTTCCAACTGAGAGAAAAAAAAACTTAGAACTTGAGATCATCTTTGAGAGCAAACACTGTGAGATTAAGTGCTCTGTAACTTGTAACTTCCATTTCTTGCTTAGTGAAAAGTCTATCCTCTCGGATCCCGTGGACGTAGGAGTATTCATCTCCGAACTACGTAAAATTCTGGTGTTCTTGTGTGATTTTCAATTCTGTTCTTATTGCATTTGATTCCGATTCCCGGAAACAAGTTTTCTTGTGAATCCAAAATCATGATTAACAAGTGGCACCGTCTGTGGGAAGCAATCATGGCTGCAACTAAGTTCGACATTGAGAAGTTCACGGGGAAGAACGATTTCAGCTTATGGAAGATCAAGATGAAGGCACTCCTGGTACACAATGGGTTGTACGAAGCCTTGTTGCCACCGGCTCAGGTGGCTTCTGGATCTAATCCGGCGAAGGTGGAGGAGAACAAGAGGAAGGCGCATAGTGCCCTTATCTTGTGTCTTGGGGACAAGCCATTGAGGGAAGTATCGAAGGAGGAAACCGCTCTTGGGATCTGGAATAAGCTGGAGCAGTTATACCAGACCAAGTCTGTTACGAACAAGTTATACATGAAACAGAAGCTTCAAGTCTTCAAAATGAGTGAAGATAAGAATCTTGGTGATCAGTTGGACGAGTTCAACAGATTGGTGGATGATCTGGAGAGTTTGGATGTTACAATTGATGATGAAGACAAGTCATTAATGTTGTTAAATTCTCTACCTAAGTCTCTGGAAAATTTCAAGGATGCCTTACTATTTGGAAGACAAGATCAGGTGATGTTTGATGATGTTCAAACTGCCCTGAAAACCAAGTTTCTACAGATCCAAGCTGATGGGAAGAAGCCTGCTGAAGGATTGAATGTTCAATCCAAGAAGAAGAAGGGGTTTCAGTCCAAGAAGAAGGATGGTGGAAAAGGGAATAAGGGTGGGAAGAAATCTGATTTTGTTGAGAAGAGGAAGTGTTTCACTTGCCATAAGGAAGGTCATCTGAGAAAGAATTGCCCTGAAAGAAAGAAGAAAGACAGTCAAGGTGATCAAGATGGAGATGCAGCTGTTGTGGAGGTTGAAGGATATGATAGTGCAGAGGTCTTGATGGTTAGTCATGAGAGGCTAAGTCAAGAGTGGGTCCTGGACTCTGGGTGTACTTTTCATATGTGTCCACATGAAGACTGGTTCCTGGATCTTGAGAAAATTGATGGAGGTCTTGTTCTTTTGGGTAATGATGAGAGCTGTAGAGTGCAGGGATCTGGTTCTATCAAGATCAAGATGTTTGATGGGGTTGATAGAATCTTATCTGATGTCAGGTTTGTTCCTGAGTTGAAGAGAAATCTTGTTTCTCTTGGTACTTTGAATTCAAAGGGGTTTGAATTCAAGACAGACAAGGGAGTTCTGTCAATAACCAAGTCTGGAAGGATTGTCATGAAGGGTATGATAAAGAATGGTTTGTATACTTTGATTGGAAGAACTGTTACAGGGTCAGCTGATGTTACCATGGGGTCTCCTGAGGTTAACTTGTGGCACAAAAGATTGGCACATGTTGGTGAGAAGGGCCTGGTGGAGTTATCCAAGAAGGGAGCAATCCCAGGGAATAGGATATGTAAGCTGGAATTCTGTGAGAGGTGTGTTCTTGGTAAATCAAAGAAGCAAGCATACCAGAAAGGGAAGCATACCACCAAGGAGGTTATAGATTACATACACTCTGATGTATGGGGACCAGCAAGGGTATCCACTCATGGTGGAGGCAGGTATTTCCTTACCCTTGTTGATGATTATTCCAGGAAGGTTTGGGTTTACATTCTTAAACAGAAGAGTGATGCCTTCTCTAAGTT
The DNA here is from genome assembly GCA_947034835.1 of Ballota nigra. Lineage (NCBI taxonomy): Eukaryota > Viridiplantae > Streptophyta > Magnoliopsida > Lamiales > Lamiaceae > Ballota > Ballota nigra. Next base: position 9,469,149 of record OX344726.1, read on the forward strand.
CAAAGAATGGTTGATTGAACTTGAGAATAAGAGGGGCAGGACTATCAAACACTTAAGGACTGATAATGGGCTTGAATTCCTATCAGAGGAGTTTCAACAATTTTGTAGGGAGAAGGGTATTACTAGGCATAAAACTGTTCCTTCAAACCCCCAACAGAATGGTCTAGCAGAGAGGATGAATAGAACTATTCTGGAAAGGGTTAGGTGTATGTTATCTGATGCTCATTTACCTAAGAGTTTTTGGGGGGAAGCTGTTAACACAGCTGTGTATCTCATTAATAAAGTGCCATCATCTGCTATTGATTTTAAAACCCCAGATGAGGTCTGGTATGGGAAGATCTCTGATTACTCTAAGCTGAAAGTATTTGGGTGCCTGGCTTATGTTCATGTGAGGCAAGACAAACTTGAACCTAGAGCTTTAAAATGTATTTTCATTGGGTATCCAAAGGGTGTTAAGGGGTACAAGCTGTGGTGTCTAGAGCCTGGGAACCAGAAGTGTATTACCAGTAGAGATGTAGTGTTCAATGAATCACAGATGGGATACAAGTTTGGTGGAGGTAATGGAGGGCCATCAGCTGAAGAGATGGATGGTGTTATTTCTGAGCCAATTACTCAAGTAGAGGTGGAGCCTGATCATGACAAGCATGATAGCTCATCTGGTTCTGAACCAGACCAAGCACCAGGGGAGAATGAGTCATCAGACGAGGATAGTGCACCAGAAGAGGAGGAAGAAGTGCCAGAAGCAGACTTGAGAAATTATAGTTTGACAAGAGACAGATCCAGAAGACAAATACATCCTCCAGCAAGGTTTGGCCGTGTGGATTTGGTCTCTTATGCACTTGTTACAGCAGAAGCCATAGAGTACCAAGAACCTAAGAACTACAAGGAAGCCCTTGAGTGTGATGATAGGGAGTCATGGATTACAGCCATGACAGAAGAGATGGAGTCTCTTAAGAAGAATCAAACTTGGATTCTTGTTGATAAGCCACCTAGGCAGAAGCTAATCAGTTGTAAATGGCTGTTTAAAAGGAAGCTTGAATCTGGTTTGAAAGATCAGGTGAGGTTTAAAGCCAGGCTAGTTGCCAGAGGATTCACTCAGAGGGAAGGAATTGATTACAATGAGGTTTTCTCACCTGTTGTTAAGCATTGTTCAATCAGGCTACTTCTCAGTAGAGTTGTCCAAGAGGATCTGGAGCTACAACAACTAGATGTAAAGACAGCTTTTCTGCATGGTGATCTTATTGAGGATCTGTACATGCACCAGCCAGAAGGGTTTGTTGAACCAGGGAGTGAAGGAAAGGTGTGCCTGCTCAAGAAATGTTTGTATGGCCTCAAGCAAAGTCCAAGACAATGGCACAAGAAGTTCAATGAAGTTATGCTATCCATTGGTTTTGTAAGGAGCAAGTATGATACTTGTGTATACCTGGAAAGACAAGGTAGTGATGCGATAGCCTATCTTCTGATCTATGTAGATGACATGCTTATTGCCAGTAAAAGCCTTCTGAAGATTCAGAGTATCAAAAGGAAGCTAAGTGCTAGATTTGATATGAAGGACTTGGGAAATGCTAAGAGGATTCTTGGAATGGATATTCTTAGGGACAGAAAAGCTGGAAGACTATTCTTATCCCAGAAGAGTTACATTGAGAAGGTCCTGAAGAGGTTTAACATGCATGAGAGTAGAGCTGTGACAACTCCTCTGGGACAACAGTTCAAATTATCTATGGAAATGGAACCAAGGTCTGATGAAGAGAAGAAGACTATGATGAAAGTACCTTATGTAAGTGGGGTTGGAAGCCTGATGTATGCTCTGGTCTGCAGCAGACCAGATTTAGCTTATGCATTGAGTATGGTGAGCAGATACATGGCTAATCCTGGGAGATTACATTGGGAAGCTTTGAAATGGATATTCAGATACCTTAAGGGGTCATCTGATCTGGGATTGATGTTTGAGAGGATGACTGACCAGAAGAGTCCACTGGAAGGTTTTGTAGATTCTGATTTTGCTGCTAATCTGGATACCAGAAGATCTTTAACAGGGTATATCTTTACACTTTACAATACTGCTGTGAGCTGGAGATCTGTTCTGCAGAGTGGAGTTGCTTTATCTACTACAGAAGCAGAGTTTGTTGCAGTGTCAGAGGCTGTTAAGGAGGCTTTGTGGTTGAAAGGCATAATCAAGGATTTTGGCATAAACCAAAGGGCTGTGGTCGTTCATTGTGATAATCAGAGTGCAGTACATCTGGTTAAACATCAAGTGTTCCATGAGAGATCAAAGCACATTGATGTAAGGTTGCATTTTGTGAGGGAAATCATTGATAAAGGAGTGGTTCTCATCCAGAAGATATCTACAGATGACAATGCTGCAGATATGTGTACAAAGTCTTTACCAGGTACTAAATTCAAGTTTTGTGTTGAATTGGTAAAGATGAGTGTATGGGATGTTCCTTAGGCCCAAGCTGGAGCATGGAGGAGAGGAGGAGAGGATTGATACTTCTCATCTGAGGTGGAGAATTGTGAAGTGTCATATGTGAAGTATGAAGTCTACTGAGCTTAATTCAATAAGGAGCTATGTTGATGAAGTGTTAGCCGTGGGAGTTAGTCTATTTGGGGTATCAACGGAGTTGTATCAGATGAGGGTCATCAGATGAGATCTATCAGTGGAGTCATCTCAGAGGAGGTCTAGACCTGAAGTCATCTGATGTTAAGTGACCAAGTCAGGTGAGGTCAAGTCATCTGATATAAAGTACAAAGACGCGAAACACCAAGTTGAAGCTAATGCGAAGGCGGTTCTAACTGAATCAACTGAAGCAGTTATTGGAGTTTGTTAGCCAGCTGGATAACTACTTTACTTATGAGTTCGTTACAACTGAATCGAGTCTAGATTCTTCTCAATCTCTGTAAATATAAATAAGTGCTTCCAACTGAGAGAAAAAAAAACTTAGAACTTGAGATCATCTTTGAGAGCAAACACTGTGAGATTAAGTGCTCTGTAACTTGTAACTTCCATTTCTTGCTTAGTGAAAAGTCTATCCTCTCGGATCCCGTGGACGTAGGAGTATTCATCTCCGAACTACGTAAAATTCTGGTGTTCTTGTGTGATTTTCAATTCTGTTCTTATTGCATTTGATTCCGATTCCCGGAAACAAGTTTTCTTGTGAATCCAAAATCGTGATTAACACCCAGTTATTGAAGTTGTGAAATGCATTGCTCCATTCATCACGCGTCAGTTCAAGTATGTTTGTTGTTTTAATGCCAATGTCCAATGTCTCACCGAAGAAGCCAATGAACTTGAGGCTGAAAAGGCTGCGCTCCAGTTGAAAATCAACGAAGCCGAAAATGATGCGGGAGTGATTGATCCTAGAGTGGTGATTTGGATGAAAAAAGTTGATGACATCCTACAAAAGAAGAGTGAGTTAGTCACTGCAATTGAGAGAATAGGAGGTGGTGGTTGTTTGTCTGTGGGATCTCGCTATTCAACAAGTAGGGAAGCTTTTAAAGCTGCTGCAGCTATGAAGCTAAAGCGGGATGATCGCGCTGCTATAACTGACATAGCCCATCCTCAACCACCTCCAGCAGCGGTGCCGGGTAATCTAGAACCCATGTATGAGTTTGGGTCTAGGAAAAAAATTGAACAAGATTTGATGGAGTTCTTGAAAGATAAAAATGTCAAGATGTTGGGAATATGTGGGATGGGCGGTGTTGGCAAGACGACTCTGGCCAAGAATATTAAGAAGAAAATGATGGAGAAGGAAGTGTTTGGTGAATCGGTGATGGTAGTTGTGGGTCAAACGGTTAATAAGGAGGGAATCCAAAAGGACATAGCTGCTCAATTGGGTTTAAACGTTGGTTCTGGTGAGAGTAGGTCAGCAAAACTAGATACCAGATTAAGGTGTAAAAAAAGAATCCTCATAGTTCTAGATGATGTTTGGGAACACCTAAATTTGGAGGAATTAGGAATACCTTGCCAAAGTGGTCAAGAAGGATGCACAATTCTTTTAACATCTCGAAGCAAGGATGTTCTGAAAGGAATGAATGCTCAACCAGTTTTAGAAATGCAAATCTTAAGTGAAGAAGAAGCATTTTCTTTCTTTCAGGAACAACTAGGGACTTGTGCAAATGATCAAAATTGGTTTCCTAGTTTAGCACAACAAATTACAAAGGAGTGTTGTGGCTTACCACTTGCCCTGACAATTGTTGCCCAGGTGCTGAAAGGTCAAATGAAGAGAGATGTTTGGGAAGATGCACTGGGCGAACTAAGGCGTTCTAATCCAAAAGACTTGCAAGAAGTTCTAAAGAAGGTTTATACTCCCCTTAGACTAAGTTATGATTACTTGAGTCGTAATGCCAAATTCATATTCTTGTTGTGCTCTCTCTTTCCTGAAGATTTTGATATTCCAATTTCGAATTTGGCTGCTTATGCCATGGGGCTACACATGTTTGAAGGAATTCGGGATTTGGAAACTGTTAGAACCAAAACACACTCGCTTGTTCACACGCTTAAGAGTCTTTTCTTGCTATTGGAGGGTCGGGGTAAAGGATATGTCAGAATGCATGATATTGTCCGAGATGTGGCCATTTTCATTGCTTCAGAGGAGAATCCACTTACCAATTCAGCGGAGAATCCACTTATCAAATGCGGTTACGACTCCTTTTGGATATCTCCCTTTGTCAACGGAGAAAGCATTGAGCTTTCTAGGGACTCGATTTTTCCAAAGCTTTGTCTATTATTGATTGATAATGAGTTGGCAATTGAGGAATTGCAAGTCAGTGACATTTCTTTTGAAGGAATGAAAGAGCTAAACGTGTTGTCCATCACATGTAATTGTTAATCACGGTTTCGGATTCACAAGAAAACTTGTTTCCGGGAATCGGAATCAAATGCAGTAAGAACGGAATTGAAAATCACACAAGAACACCAGAATTTTACGTGGTTCGGAGATGAATTCTCCTACGTCCACGGGATCCGAGAGGATAGACTTTTCACTAAACAAAGAATGGAAGTTACAAGTTACAGAGCACTCAATCTCACAGTGTTTGCTCTTAAAGATGATCTCACTCAGATTGTGTTTCTCTTAGCTAAGAAACTCCTTTTATAGATACAGAGATTGAGATGAATCTGGTCTCGATTCAGTTGTAACTAACTCATAAGTAAAGTAGTTATCCAGCTGGCTAACAAACTCCAATAACCGCTTCAGTTGATTCAGTTAGAACCGCCTTCAGTTAGCTTCAACTTGGTGTTTCGCATCTTTATACTTTATATCAGATGACTTGACCTCAGCTGACTTGGTCACTTAACATCAGATGACTTCCGGTCTAGACCTCCTCTGATGGGACTCCACTGTTAGACCTCATCTGATCAACCTCATCTGATATAACTCTACTGATACCCCAAATGGACTAACTCCCACGGCTAACACTTCATCAACATAGCTCCTTATTGAATTAAGCTCAGTAGACTTCATACTTCACATATGACACTTCACAATTCTCCACCTCAGATGAGAAGTATCAATCCTCTCCTCCTCTCCTCCATGCTCCAGCTAGGGCCTAAGGAACATCCCATACACTCATCTTTACCAATTCAACACAAAACTTGAATTTAGTACCTGGTAAAGACTTTGTACACATATCTGCAGCATTGTCATCTGTAGATATCTTCTGGATGAGAACCACTCCTTTATCAATGATTTCCCTCACAAAATGCAACCTTACATCAATGTGCTTTGATCTCTCATGGAACACTTGATGTTTAACCAGATGTACTGCACTCTGATTATCACAATGAACAACCACAGCCCTTTGGTTTATGCCCAAATCCTTGATTATGCCTTTCAACCACAAAGCCTCCTTAACAGCCTCTGACACTGCAACAAACTCTGCTTCTGTAGTAGATAAAGCAACTCCACTGTGCAGAACAGATCTCCAGCTCACAGCAGTATTGTAAAGTGTAAAGATATACCCTGTTAAAGATCTTCTGGTATCCAGATTAGCAGCAAAATCAGAATCTACAAAACCTTCCAGTGGACTCTTCTGGTCAGTCATCCTCTCAAACATCAATCCCAGATCAGATGACCCTTTAAGGTATCTGAAGATCCATTTCAAAGCTTCCCAATGTAATCTTCCAGGATTAGCCATGTATCTGCTCACCATACTCAATGAATAAGCTAAATCTGGTCTGCTACAGACCAGAGCATACATCAGGCTTCCAACCCCACTTGCATAAGGTACTTTCATCATAGTCTTCTTCTCTTCATCAGACTTTGGTTCCATTTCCTTAGATAATTTGAACTGTTGTCCCAGAGGAGTTGACACAGCTCTACTCTCATGCATGTTAAACCTTTTCAGGACCTTCTCAATGTAACTCTTCTGGGATAAGAATAGTCTTCCCCCTTTTCTGTCCCTAAGAATATCCATTCCAAGAATCCTCTTAGCATTTCCCAAGTCCTTCATATCAAATCTAGCACTTAGCTTCTTTTTGATACTCTGAATCTTCAGAAGGCTTTTACTGGCAATAAGCATGTCATCTACATAAATCAGAAGATAGGCTATCACATCACTACCTTGCCTTTCCAGGTATACACAAGTGTCATACTTGCTCCTTACAAAACCAATGGATAGCATAACTTCATTGAACTTCTTGTGCCACTGCCTTGGACTTTGCTTGAGGCCATACAATGATTTCTTGAGCAGGCACACTTTCCCTTCACTCCCTGGTTCAACAAACCCTTCTGGCTGGTGCATGTACAGATCCTCAATAAGATCACCATGCAGAAAGGCTGTCTTTACATCAAGTTGTTGTAGCTCCAGATCCTCTTGGACAACTCTACTGAGAAGTAGCCTGATTGAACAATGCTTAACAACAGGTGAGAAAACCTCATTGTAATCAATTCCTTCCCTCTGAGTGAATCCTCTGGCAACTAGCCTGGCTTTAAACCTCACCTGATCTTTCAAACCAGATTCAAGCTTCCTTTTAAACAGCCATTTACAACTGATTAGCTTCTGCCTAGGTGGCTTATCAACAAGAATCCAAGTTTGATTCTTCTTAAGAGACTCCATCTCTTCTGTCATGGCTGTAATCCATGACTCCCTATCATCACACTCAAGGGCTTCCCTGTAGCTTTTAGGTTCCTGGTACTCTATGGCTTCTGCTGTAACAAGTGCATAGGAGACCAGATCCACACGGCCAAACCTTACTGGAGGATGTATTTGTCTTCTGGATCTGTCTCTTGTCAAACTATAATTTCTCAAGTCTGCTTCTGGCACTTCTTCTTCCTCCTCTACTGGTGCACTATCCTCATCTGATGACTCATTCTCCCCTGGTGCTTGCTCTGGTTCAGAACCAGATGAGCTATCATGCTTGTCATGATCAGGCTCCACCTCTACTTGAGTAATTGGCTCAGAAATAACACCATCCATCTCCTCAGCTGATGGTCCTCCATTACCTCCACCAGACTTGTATCCCATCTGTGATTCATTGAACACAACATCTCTACTGGTAATACACTTCTGGTTTCCAGGCTCCAGACACCACAACTTATACCCCTTAACACCTTTGGGATACCCAATGAATACACATTTTAAAGCTCTAGGTTCAAGTTTGTCTTGCCTCACATGAACATAAGCTAGGCACCCAAAAACTTTCAACTTTGAGTAATCTGATATCTTTCCATACCAAACCTCATCTGGGGTTTTAAACTCAATAGCAGATGATGGCACTTTATTAATGAGATACACAACTGTGTTAACAGCTTCCCTCCAAAAACTCTTAGGTAAATGAGCATCAGATAACATACACCTAACCCTTTCCAGAATAGTTCTATTCATCCTCTCTGCTAGACCATTCTGTTGGGGGTTTGAAGGAACAGTTTTATGCCTAGTAATACCCTTCTCCCTACAGAATTGTTGAAACTCCTCTGATAGGAATTCAAGCCCATTATCAGTCCTTAAGTGCTTGATAGTCCTGCCTCTCTTATTCTCAAGTTCAATCAACCATTCTTTGAACTTAGAGAAGGCATCACTCTTCTGTTTAAGAATGTAAACCCAAACTTTTCTGGAATAATCATCAATAAGGGTAAGGAAATACCTGCCTCCACCATGAGTGGATACCCTTGCTGGGCCCCATACATCAGAATGTATATAATCCATAACCTCCTTGGTGGTATGCTTCCCCTTCTGGTATGCTTGCTTCTTTGATTTCCCAAGAACACACCTCTCACAGAATTCCAGCTTACATATCCTCTTCCCAGGGATTGCTCCCTTCTTGGATAACTCCACCAGGCCCTTCTCACCAACATGTGCCAATCTCTTGTGCCACAAGTTAACCTCAGAAGACCCCATGGTAACATCAGCTGACCCTGTAACAGTTCTTCCAATCAAAGTATACAAACCATTCTTGATAGCCCCCTTCATGACAATCCTTCCAGATTTGGTTATTGACAGACTTCCCTTGTCTGTCTTGAATTCAAAACCCTTAGAATTCAATGTACCAAGAGAAACAAGATTTCTCTTCAACTCAGGAACAAACCTGACATCAGATAAGATTCTATCAACCCCATCAAACATCTTGATCTTGATAGAACCAGATCCTTGCACTCTACAGCTCTCATCATTACCCAAAAGAACAAGACCTCCATCAATCTTCTCAAGATCCAGGAACCAGTCTTCATGTGGACACATATGAAAAGTACACCCAGAGTCCAGGACCCACTCTTGACTTAGCCTCTCATGACTAACCATCAAGACCTCTGCACTATCATATCCTTCAACCTCCACAACAGCTGCATCTCCATCTTGATCACCTTGATTGTCTTTCTTCTTTCTTTCAGGGCAATTCTTTCTCAGATGACCTTCCTTATGGCAAGTGAAACACTTCCTCTTCTCAACAAAATCAGATTTCTTCCCACCCTTATTCCCTTTTCCACCATCCTTCTTCTTGGACTGAAACCCCTTCTTCTTCTTGGATTGAACATTCAATCCTTCAGCAGGCTTCTTCCCATCAGCTTGGATCTGTAGAAACTTGGTTTTCAGGGCAGTTTGAACATCATCAAACATCACCTGATCTTGTCTTCCAAATAGTAAGGCATCCTTGAAATTTTCCAGAGACTTAGGTAGAGAATTTAACAACATTAATGACTTGTCTTCATCATCAATTGTAACATCCAAACTCTCCAGATCATCCACCAATCTGTTGAACTCGTCCAACTGATCACCAAGATTCTTATCTTCACTCATTTTGAAGACTTGAAGCTTCTGTTTCATGTATAACTTGTTCGTAACAGACTTGGTCTGGTATAACTGCTCCAGCTTATTCCAGATCCCAAGAGCGGTTTCCTCCTTCGATACTTCCCTCAATGGCTTGTCCCCAAGACACAAGATAAGGGCACTATGCGCCTTCCTCTTGTTCTCCTCCACCTTCGCCGGATTAGATCCAGAAGCCACCTGAGCCGGTGGCAACAAGGCTTCGTACAACCCATTGTGTACCAGGAGTGCCTTCATCTTGATCTTCCATAAGCTGAAATCGTTCTTCCCCGTGAACTTCTCAATATCGAACTTAGTTGCAGCCATGATTGCTTCCCACAGACGGCGCCACTTGTTAATCACGGTTTCGGATTCACAAGAAAACTTGTTTCCGGGAATCGGAATCAAATGCAGTAAGAACGGAATTGAAAATCACACAAGAACACCAGAATTTTACGTGGTTCGGAGATGAATTCTCCTACGTCCACGGGATCCGAGAGGATAGACTTTTCACTAAACAAAGAATGGAAGTTACAAGTTACAGAGCACTCAATCTCACAGTGTTTGCTCTTAAAGATGATCTCACTCAGATTGTGTTTCTCTTAGCTAAGAAACTCCTTTTATAGATACAGAGATTGAGATGAATCTGGTCTCGATTCAGTTGTAACTAACTCATAAGTAAAGTAGTTATCCAGCTGGCTAACAAACTCCAATAACCGCTTCAGTTGATTCAGTTAGAACCGCCTTCAGTTAGCTTCAACTTGGTGTTTCGCATCTTTATACTTTATATCAGATGACTTGACCTCAGCTGACTTGGTCACTTAACATCAGATGACTTCCGGTCTAGACCTCCTCTGATGGGACTCCACTGTTAGACCTCATCTGATCAACCTCATCTGATATAACTCTACTGATACCCCAAATGGACTAACTCCCACGGCTAACACTTCATCAACATAGCTCCTTATTGAATTAAGCTCAGTAGACTTCATACTTCACATATGACACTTCACAGTAATAATTCATTGACTTCATTCCCCCTCCCACGAAATCTGAAGACATTGATTTTAGTTAAATGTGGATCCTTGAAGACAATATATGTTGTTGGCGAGTTGATAAATCTTGAGACATTCATCTGTTTTGATTGTGATGCCGTTGAGGAACTTCCATCAGAGATTCTAAAAAAATTGAGGTGGTTAGAAATTTCAAGTTGTAAAGCTCTCCGGAAAATTGGATCGGACAACAAGAACTTTGGACATCAAATTCTACGTTCGAAATTGGAGAGCCTTCAACTGCAGAGTCTTCCAAATCTTACAGTTTTCTGTCATGGAATTGAATGTATTGAGTTCCCCCAGCTTACTCAATTAGAGATCGGATATTGCCGACAATTGCAGGGTGTTGGCATGGGCGACGATGACGAGGATCATTCTTTGCATTTACTCTGCAAACATAAGGTATGTACCATTCCTTAAAATTACAATTTCTCCCCATTTGATAATACCCCTTTTCCCAAAATTAATATAAAATTGTGCTAATTGAACTCCACACAATTAAAACTTTGATTTATTATGGGTCGGAACTCCATTAATTAATTATATGTTCTCCATCTTGATCATTTTTCAGATCAGGAATGAAATTATCTATCATATTATATACAATATAATAATAAAAAAAGGCATAATAAAAAGGAGGAGGATTAATCTGGAAAAAGAAAAAGCAATGCATGGTAATTATTTTATAATGCAATTTGTGACATATTGCGTAAATGATCCCAACTGCAGGTTTCATTCGGCAAATTGAGGAAACTACGACTTGCAGGAATTAGAATCTGTAATATGGTATTCTGTTGTTCTGAAGTTCCAGTTGGCTCCTTCACTCATCTACAAGAGATAACTCTTCATAGTCTAGACAAGTTAGAGAATTTTTGCAACTCTGCTCCTGAGCTGCCCCAACTGGTAAAACTAGAAATCCGGGGATGTCGACGAATCAGAAGTTTTAACTCGGGGTCTCTAACTAAACCAAATATGGAAAGTTTAGAAAGCCTTGAGATTTGGGATTGCCCAATGATGGAACATGTATTCTTATGGAGCAAAGAAGAAGAAAACAAAGAGCGACAAAATAGCCGTCGTGTCATTTTCCCAAAATTGAGAACCTTGTCCCTAATGCAGCTACCAAAGTTAGAGAATATTTGCAACGCTGCTCCTGAGATGCCCCAACTGGTAGATGTGTTCATCTCTGGATGTCCAAAAATGACAAGTTTTAACTCGGGGTCTCCAACTACACCAAATATGAAAAGTTTAGAAAGCCTTCGTATTATGTATTGCTCCATGATGGAACAGGTACTCTCGTGCAGCAAGGAAGAAGAAATTGTTGGACAAAGTAGCCTTCAAATCACTTTTCCCAAATTGACAACCTTGAAACTAGTTCATCTTCCCAAGCTCACAAGTTTCTACAAAGGCGTTGAAAGTATTGAATTCCCTCTCCTTACTCAAATGGACATTCGGGGTTTAGCAACCACTCCTTCGATTGAAGGAGACTTCAACAACAAGGTATGTATATATGTTAATCATTTTAGTGCCTTCTCCTAATATTGATGTTGAGATTATATTAAATGTACTAACAATTTTATTACTTATCAAATATTCTGGGAAATAAAGGGGATTTTCATTAGTATATATCCACAAAATTGCCCTCAAATTTATTTTTTCATTATTTTTTATTTTTTATAGGCCAAGCCATGGGGCTTTAGATCTAATAAAAAATAAGGCCGCCAATGATTTGAGAGAACCTTGCATTCTGAGAAAGAATTTGAAACTTTAATTCGAGTTTTCTCAATTTTATAATGGCAATTGATTTTTTTATCTTTTCTATTCGATAAGGAATTCAACTTTTAAGGTTATTTTTAAGGAAAAGAAGATGATGAGGGAGAGATGAAGAAGAAATGTATGATTTAATTATGCATTAAAATATTAATAATATATATGTGTGTGTTTTCGAAGTAATTTAGTCTAAATAATTTCAGGGTGTGTATAAGAAAATTGGGGTGCATTTAGTCGCACCTTATTTTTTATTATACTGTATTTCTTAACGAGATGAATTTATTTAGAGTTTATTAATTTGCAACCTGTACAATTTTTAATTATTAATTTGCAACCTATAATGTACAAAATTATCAAATTACAACCTCGAGATTGGTATATATTGCAAAATGGTACAGGTAATGAATTGACAGATGTCATAGTACAAGTAGCAAATTGTTATTAATCTTATACATGCCATATGTTACACTATAGTTCAGTGCCATATTAATTATAGCTCAATGCTTAGTTAAAATTTGTGTATACGTTAAATAAGCTTCACATCAATTCTAAATCAATTGCACCTCATCTATTTAACTATTTTAAATTTATTCTAAAATAAAAATCGATAATAAATAAATTATGAAGTAATTAAAATTATTAAAATTTTAAAGTGTAAACAGTAAAGTGTTGTGAATATTGTTTAAAATACTAACTTCTTAAAATATAATAAAATATGCATATTATTTAACATCTAAATATTTTATGGGAAATATGAAACCCAAATAAATTATAATTATGTTTCTTCATAATTTGATTTAATTATTTAAATTTTTAATAATTACTTAAATTAGATTAAAATATTATTTTTAATTCGTAATCCATTCAAATTAATTTTTACTAAAAGATAAAAATTACACTTAATTAAATTTCATAAATTTTTAACCTATCTAATCAAATAGTTAATTTGGTGAATTTATTTATTTTTGTAATAGTTAATTAGATGCTTTTAATGTATAATCACTTACAATTTTTAGATTATTTATTTTATTTATAATTTTACTTTTTCAGCGGAACATTTTTTTTTTCTACGATTACAACCCTTTAAGGTTGGTATATATTTTTTAACATATAAGATTAATATTATTTTAATTATTACATATAACATATAAGATGTTTATCAATGTGCAACCTGTATTGTGACCTTTATCAAATTGCCATGTGTGCAATTCTTTTTATCAGATTGGAATCTATATTATACTAAATTTGACATATTTTAACAACGAGGTTGTAATTTGATAATTTTGTTTAGTATATGTTACAATTTGATAAAAAAAAAAAAGTGTACAATTGAAAAAAGAATTATAATACATGTTGCAAATTGAAAAAAAAAAAAAAAAAAAAAAACTATAGTGCATGTTGCAAATTGATATTAATCCATTTATTTATAATATATAACTTTAAAATATTTATTGTAAACCAAAGAATTAATCATGTTGAATTCCCGTTTAAATAAATCAAAATTTTAATTATGTAATTGTGCAGGTTTCAATACAACCTATAAGGAACACAAATTTTATGAGCATATTGTGTTGTCAGATTATATGTGGATCCTTCACTCGCCTTGAGGAGTTAGAAATACGTGATTGTGGCGTCATTAAGAGCCTATTTCCAGTTTCAATAGCTCAAAATCTAGAGAGTCTAAAACTCTTGAGAATTGACAGTTGCAATGATATGGTAAAAGTGATTGAGGAGGAAGGAGAGGGATGTTCACATGATACAAGTCTTGTTTTTCCGCATCTCAAAGAGTTAACTCTCGATGAGCTTCCCAAATTGAAGACATTTTGCAGATGTTCTCTTGGGTTGCCGGAACTGGTAAGGGTGAGCATCAAGAGTTGTCCTGAAATAGTTAGATTTAACTCGGGATCTCTAACTACATCATATCTGAAAAGTTTAGAGAGTCTTGAGATTGAGAAATGTTCGATGATGGAACAAGTAATTTTGTTCAGCGAAGAAGAAACTATAGGACAAACTATCACTCTCCCAAAATTGACAACCATGCACCTACTTGATCTTCCCCAACTCAGAAATATCTATGAAGGTGTTGAAAGCATTGAATGCCCTCTCCTAAGTGAATTGTGGGTTTTTCACTGCCCAAACCTGAAAAGAGGTCATGTTTCAGCAACCACTTGTTCGAGTTTGGGAGATATAAACAAGGTATGTATCGCACATGCGCATGTTACCATCTCCTAAGATGATTGATCTAACTTTTACTATTTCTCAATATGCGATGAACATTGTAAAATTCTTGGTTTTATTTTCTCATCAACTCTAATTTTTAACTAGATCAATTTATTCAAAATATTGAACTTTAGAATTTATGTCGAATTAATGTCGGGATAATTTAAAATTGAACTATGTAACTAATTATAGTAACTAAGCAGATGAATTTGGTGATTTGCAGGTGGTGGGTAAAACGCTGAAGGAACAAACATCAGTATATTATAATTCTAGCAGCTTCTCAATATGGGATGTCCAAATTTCGATACGGAGCTTCACTACACTTGAGGACTTGGGCATAATTGGTTATGACGAGATAAGCACCTTATTTTCATCTTCGATAGCTGCAAATCTCATCAATCTCAAGAGACTAGGTATTGGATATTGCAAGAATATGGTAAAAGTGATTGAAGAGGTGGAATATTCACATGATCAAACAACTCTTCTCTTGCCTCATCTGGAAGAGCTAGTTCTCGAAGAATTACCCGAGTTGAAGATATTTTGTGAATGGAGATGTTGTCTTGAGTTGCCCTCATTGAAAGAAATGAGCATTCTTAGTGGCTGTCCAAAATTGGAAAGATTTAGTTTGGGATCTCTAACCACGCCCAATCTCAAAACCATCAAGATAGAAGGTGATGATATTATCGCAGGAGAAGACTTGAATCATGTGCTGAAATTTTATTATGAATGGAGATGTGCTCTTGAGTTGCCCTCATTGAAACAAATGAGCATTGATAGTGTTTGTCCAAATTTGGAAAATTTTAGCTTGAGATCTCTAACCATGCCCAATCTCATCAAAACCATCAAAATAGACGACGTTGGCATTGCCATCTCAGTAGACTTGAATCATGTGTTGCAACAACGCCTGCAACGTTTCAGCAAAGTAAGAGTAAGAAAAACAAACAATTATACAAATTCTTAATTCTTCCTCCACACTTAATTATTTTCTATTTATCTACAACACTTTGACTGCAAAATGAATATTAATTTCTCGACCTATATATGCACAAAAGGAGTAAATTTTTTCCCGCCCACTGCAATTTTTTTTTTCTTTTTCATTTCTTCTCATCCTATTTGCTTTTCTAACTATTTGATTAGGAAAAATCAACTCCAAGTGAGGGACAGGAGGGATCCGAAGAGGTGCGTATATCATTTATTTTCTTTGATCATTTAAAGTTTATACCGTGAGTTTGAATGAATTTACTTGCATCAATTGGATTCAGTTGTTGGATTTGGAGTTCACTGCCAAATCATCAACTTATTTGGCTTAAAATTCAAATGATTGAATTTTAATTAAATATTTATTTGAGTTTAGTTTGTTTTTTTAAGGATTAAAATCCATCTTTAAAATCTATTTTTTTTAAAATAGGTTTTTTCCCTAAGCTTTTACTTTTGATATAGAACTAATTAGTTTTAGTAATGCTTGGTGGATCAGGAGGAATCGACTTCAAGTAAAGAAAATGTGTGGCAAGAAAATAACGAGAAAGAGAAAGGCAAAATAGTGGAATAAGTGCAGATATAGTTACTTTTATTTATTCTAAGCGATGTTTATGATGCTTAATTTGAATAATTCTTCTTTAATTGTGTTATGATTGATGAATTGTAAGGTGAATACATAGAAAATGATTAATTAATTAACTTCTTCCTTCCATGTTACATAACGATGTTAATTTTCTAATTATAGCCAAGAGGATGAAGACGAGAAAGATGAAATAGAGGAGGTATATATGTAATTGATTTTCTTCAATTGATAATTAAATTTACTTGTGACAGTGTTTAGATCGGGAAAATCTTGGTTGTGAATTTGGTTGATTAATTTGAAATTCATGTCCCTTTTTTAAAACTCAAATAATTGAATTTTAGCTAACCCTTTTTTAATTGGATATGTAGCTTCATTTGTTAACTTTGAGTATTTAAAACAGGGAAAATAGGGTTTTTTGTCCTTTAAGTTTGGTCAATTTTGTTTTTCGTCCTCTAACTTTTGACTTTATTTATTAGTCTGATAACTTTCAAAAAATTAACATTTTCGTCCTAAAACATAAGTTATTGGACTAAAATGTTAATTTTAGGACTAAAAATAACTTATGTTTTAGGACGCAAATGTTAATTTTTTGAAAGTTATCAGACTAATAAATAAAGTCAAAAGTTAGAGGACGAAAAACAAAGTTGACCAAACTTAGAGGACAAAAAACTCAATTTTCCCTTTCCCTTCCTATGCTTTTCTTTTTTGATAAACAACTAATTAATTTTAGCACTGATGTGATTGATCAGGCCGAAGAATCGATTTCATGTGAAAAGAAAATGTGGATTGTAAAGAGAAAAATGAAAGCCAAAATGGTTGGGGAGGGAGATGCATAATTAATTTTATTTATTCTGTCGAAGTTTATGATGCTTAATTTGATCGAGTCAACTTAGATTGTGCTTTTATGGAGATTGGAATTTGGGTCATGGATTTCTCCTTGTATATGTGAACAAAAAGATTAATTAATTTCTTCCTGCAGCCATGTTTTTTTCTTTTTCTTCTTTTTAATTTCTTCTCATCCTACTTGCTAATATTCTTTGATGCATATTAATTTCATTCCTGATTATTGGATTAGGAAAAACCAACTTTAAGCGAGGGACAAGAGGGTCAGTAGAAGAAACACGAAATAGAAGAGGTAGATTCATATATAAAGAACTTTTTGTTTGACTGAATTTACTTGCATTAATTGTGTTTGAATTTAGGGAAATTTGGTTCCAGACTGAGTTGCTAGATTTGGAGTTCACTGTCAAATCACCAACTTATTTAATTTGGCTTAAAACGCAAATTAAATTCCCTGCAGCTTTTTTTTTTTTTTTCAGTAAAATAAAATTTTATTCTCAAGGCTCAAGCCATTC
Source organism: Ballota nigra (assembly GCA_947034835.1). Taxonomy (NCBI): domain Eukaryota; kingdom Viridiplantae; phylum Streptophyta; class Magnoliopsida; order Lamiales; family Lamiaceae; genus Ballota; species Ballota nigra. Next base: position 9,486,341 of record OX344726.1, read on the forward strand.
AATAGTTTTTCTAGGATTTGCTAGCCATTCTACAAATGATGAGCTACACATTAACTCGGCTTTTGAAGAGACCCTGCTTGAGTTCAGTTTAGTTTGTTTTTTTATGGATTTGAACTCCATCTTAGGAATCTAATTATTATAAAATAATGTTCTCGTTGGTTCAAGTTCTTCGATGGGAATGAGGATGAAAATAATGTTCTCTTTCTATGCCCCAGATATATAGGAGGAAGGAATGTGTTCATAGTGCATAGTTACACCATTAGTGTTGTATTCGAATCAAGGTTTCTGAGGTTTAATTTAATATATTCTTCTTTTAATTGTGTTTTGGTTGAAGAATTTGGATGTGAATTGTATAAAAAGATTTATTAACTTCTTCCTGTCATGCTACTTGACTTTATCGTAAAATACTAGCTTCTATTAGCAGTTACCCCACAAGAGTATGAGATCATTGTAATATAGTTATGTATATAGACCAAGTAGTATCGAACTCGTGAGAGAATTTGTACGCGAGTAAATCCCTGGAAATCTACGCGTCGTAGCTAATATGAATGCGATTTAGTTTTAAAACTAATATAAAATTATATTCTAGTAATTACTATCTAGTGAACAGAAATAAAATTATACTAACTTCGATTTGAAGGACAAATAAGATAGATGATGCTTCGGATAAGATTCCCTACGTATACTAACGGAGTTGGTACGTTAACTAAAATAATCGTGATATTCAAGTTAAAATTCTAAGTGTACTATAAACTAGGCAATCAACTTCCCTAATCTAGCACTAGAATTGTAAGAATTAAAAGCTCATAAATAATCCCAAATTTCCCCTCTAACAATTTACTTCACTAATTAAATTATATGAGTTGCGCTTAATTATTGAGGCCCTAATTTAACCAAGGTGATTCGGCCGTCCTCCCTAGATAAACCTGTTAATTAGAAACCTCTTCAAAAAACCTCTCTTAAGCATATTCATTGATAAAGAGTGATGCGGTCGTCCTCTCCTTAACAATTTTCGTACATAATTCTATAATTATTTTAGGGTTTATTAGAATTATTCAATAATTAAAAGAACTAAAACTATACATCACGGATTATTCTAGTTACGTACCAACATCCTATTTCTACGAGTTCATCCTATCCTAAGCATACAAGGGTTTAGCCTAGTATGGTGATTACAAAAACACAAGAAATAATGATGATAACACTCAAAGACTTAATTAAATAAAGGGAAAATGCAATTTTTTGTCCTTTAAGTTTGGTCAATTTTGTTTTTTGTCCTCTAACTTTTGACTTTATTTTTTAGTCCGATAACTTTTAAAAAATTAACATTTTCGTCCTAAAACCGATAATTTTTTAGTCCTAAAATTAGCATTTTAGTCCGATAACTTATGTTTTAGGACGAAAACGTTAATTTTTTGAAAGTTATCGGACTAAAAAATAAAGTCAAAAGTTAGAGGACGAAAAACAAAGTTGACCAAACTTAGAGGACAAAAAACTCTATTTTCCCTTAAATAAATCAAGAAATTCAAGGACATAAATCAACTATGAATTTAATTGAACTCAAATCTGAAAATCATTCTCAAAATCTGGAATTTAAATCTAAATCTATCAAAGAATCTACATAACAAAAGTAGAAAATAAATCTTTGCAAAGAATTAATCGTTCTATGGAATCCGTATGATGTAAACCTCGTTTAATCTTCTCTTGAAATCCTTGCTAATCTTCCAAAATCACCTTCTTGCCTTCTTCCCCTTCGAAAATCGAGTCTATATTTGTAAAATAAGGGTTGGGAATACTGTATATACGATTTGGGCCAAAGTCCTCAGTGGGCGGTCGAGCGCCCTTTGTTTCCAATGATCAAGTGCCGCTCGAGCTGGTGCGGTCGAGCCCCTCGCGCTCGACCCCTGGCTCGAGTGCATCAATTCCTCCAGCATTTCAGCGCCGCTTGACCCATGTTCGAGTAGTGCTCGAGCCTTGCTCGAGCACTTCCTCCTTTTAATTCCAAATGACACTTTTCTTCACCCGAACTAATACTTTTCGTATTTCCTTCATATTTTCTCATTCGGGAGTCCGTTTGAGTTGATTCAAAGTCATACGAACTCCATTTTTCGCCCTCTTTCCTAAAATGAACACCAAAGAGGCAAATTGATGAGTTTATGGAAATAGTACTCAAATAACACTAAAAACTCACAAAAACACTCAATATGTGGACTAATCGGGCAACAAAACATCACAATTTCACGTCTATTTACTAATTTTTTTTATAGTATCCATTGATCAGGCTAAGTGAGGTTCAAGCCGTCAAGGGGACCAGAGGGAGAAAGATGAAATAGAAGAGAATGTTTAAATATAATTGATTTCATTCAATCGATCATTGAAGTTTATGAACCTTGAGGTTGCCTGAATTTACTTGAGTTAGGCTTGGACTGAGGAAAATTTGGTCGATGATTTTACAATTCATGGCCAAGTCATCAACCTTAATTATGTCTTAAAAATCAAATAATTAAAATTTAGCTAAATTCCTTTTCTGTGGATTTGTAGTCTATTTAAAAAATCTAGTTATTTAAAATATTGTGCTCTTATGCTTTTTTATTTTTTATATACAACTAATTAATTTTAGTACTAATGTGATTGAGCAGGAATCAACTTCAAGTGGAAAGAATGTGGACCACGCTGAGAAAGCAAAAGGCAAATAGTGGAGAAGGTGCATGAATAACTGGTATCATGTGTTCTATCATGGTTTGTGGCTCTTAATTTGATCGGGCCAACTTATATTGTGTTTTGTTCTAGGAATTTTAAATGCAAATTTGGGTCATTTCATGTGTTTGTGTTTATTTTCTTGTTCTTGACTAGACTTAGATTTGACAATCTTGTTCAGGTTGTATGATATTTTCTATCTTTTAGATTGTCTATGCTAGTTGCAGGAAAGTATCTACAGTATTTTAATGTATTATACTGTATAACTTGTTAAAGTGTGGTACAACACATTAAAAGCTTAGCAAAAATAAAGTATGTTAGTTGTGTTATGAAGTAGTATAAATGAATTGAGTCGAGTTGAACCTAATGTCATATTAAATTAGACATGTGCGATATGTTGTTAGTCATCTCATTATACTGAGCTAAAAGATATATAATCAGTCATGTAAAAGTTAACTATATACGCTCTAGTTATGTCCAAGAAGGCTTTCTCTAGCACTAGATTTTAAGGTGATGACAAGATTTTCTTAAAGCAAATAATATTCCATCTTGCATTTGAGGAGCTCGTCATCATCATTTGCAGGTAGAAGATGTTTTTTTAAGTTTTGGAAAGAGATTTGATAATAATGTTAATGCATTTAAGTGGATCATTCTTGATAGGGGAGTTTTGTTGTGTTTTTGTGAGAACAAACATGCAACAAGAATATAATGAAACGAACAATTAGTGGTTTAAATGTGGACTCAATGCAGATATTTCAGAAACTAGCTTTGACATTGGAAAATAACCACTTTTGTACATGAGAACTCATTTTTGTATAGTAATACTAAGACAAAGTATAGAGTGAAATAGGTTCATGTATGAACAACTTTAAAGTATATATACTACAAGAAAATGGATCTTTAATCACAAAATCCTGTCACTATTGCTTTTCTAGTTAAAAGTTTTTAGTGACAGAAAAATGATCTTTAATGACGGGACCTATCACTAAAGATTATTATTTATTAAAGACTTTAGCTTGAAAAAGAATAATGACCGGATCTCTCTCATTAAAGATCAATTTTCTTGTAGTGTATATATAGTGAAATCAGTTCACATATGATCTTTAATGACGGGACCTATCACTCATTGTTTTGCTAAAACGTATTAGTTGCTTTCACTAAAAGGTATTAATTCTGGAGGGTAAAAATTGTTTTTACTAAAGAGTATAAGTTGAAGGATATAAAGGACATGAGTTGTTTTACTAAAGGGTATTAGTTATTTTCACTAAAGGGAATGCATTCTATTAAAAAGTATTGCGAATTGTTTCATATATACACATAATTACTAAAAGTGTTTTGAACTCATTTTCTAGGAACCAAAATTATAATTTTCCCTTTGAAGTTCTGAAGGATATTATAGTTTGGGAAAATGAAGTTTTTTGTCTTTTAAGTTAGGTTGACTTTGTTTTTAGTCCTGTTAACTTTGGACTTTTTGGAAGAATTTCGCCTAAAAGTCCGAACTTGTAAAGTGGTTTTAAAATTAATTCATTTAATTATTTCTCTTACAGTCCCCTCACTAATGGGCCGGGCTCAACTTTCCCTCTTTGTGGAGATTCAGTGAGTGGACAATTTAATATGGGTGGAGTTGCTCTCAGCGGAAATAGAACTCTGGATCTTTGTCCGGGCGTGAGCCTTCTGATACCATGAAATAATTCTATCTCATTTAAAAGTCCGAACTTATAGAGATGTTTTGAAATTAACACATTAAATTATTTCCCTTACACTTTTGAATTTAGTTTTATAACTTACAAAAAATTTGGTTTTCATCCTAATACCTGCTACTCTCGGTCACTCAACCGGTGAACACTTACGTGACACAATTTATTTTTAAATTTATTTAAAATACCAACGTGTACCAACTTTTTATTTAAAAGGAATACATGTTGTATATAAGGGGTTGTGTCTCGAACACTGCACGAACAAAGTAAATACGAAACGAATTCGTATGAAAAATCGAGTCAGGGAAAATTCTTTTCCCGCAAGACTGAATACGCCCTGTATAGTGCTTACATTATCGTGCGTATGAGTCTCCAAAGGTAAAACGATTTAACAGTTTATACTGGCAGCACCACCGTGTTTAAACTCTCGGCGAACGAAATCGAAATAAGTATATGTGAAAGGCTTTCTAAACTCTAAGATTCGTAGGCTCAAAAGGTGAGTACGAAAGTCTGGATATGAAGGGGTATTTATAGGCGGAAATCTACACTACAGATAAGGACAATCGATTGAGAAAATCGTGGGATAACTACGAAATCAGTGGATAGAGACGTTATCTCTTTCTTGGGAAGCAAGAACAGAATATTCCTCCGAATATTTCAATTTAAAATCAAATTCGAAATCTAGAGTGTATTAATCATTCTGTGAGTGTATTAATTATGTTCGTGCTGACCCAAATCCGATGGGCCACCCAAACCGGTTCGGCCCAAAAAAGGTATTGGGCCTTTTCATATTTTTTGTACTCTAAAGATATAGGTAGGCCCCAAAGCCCAATTGCCAAGAATCAAGAACCATGGACCCAGTCTCGGGCCTGGGCGCGGGCTCGGGCGGTGTGGGGCGCGCGCGCGCGTGTGGTCCATGGTTAGGGTCTCCATGTACTAAGTTGAAGAATATGAACATTTTCCTTCTTATATCCAAGGAACACTTCTTGCAAGTTTCCAATGTGGGATGGAACTCAAGCTTTCCAATCCCATGAGCTATTTAACACACATGAATAATTATCCAACTTCCCAAATTAATTTTCTCACTCACCGGAAATCGGTTTTGAGATATTAAATATACCACGTTCATCTACTCCGAGAGTAGAACAACCTCGTTATTTTTGTTTTCCCAAAAAATAATATTTTCATTCCTAAAAAAATTAGTTAATATATAACCAATTTCCAACAATCCCCACATGAGTGAGAATTGCACCTATACAGAGTCAGGCTTGTTCGTTCAGCTCGATTAAGACCTCATTGCTTCTGGATAAGTAGTCAATGGCTTTGAACTTTCCGTAGCCCGGCACCATCGGGTATATCGGTGGCTTAGTGGATACGATGCCTTGAACTAATCCTCCTTAGTGTATACCTTACAGACAATACAGACACAACTTAGTCTTGATTCCGATTTGTTCTCACATTTTTGTCCATTTTGGCCCTGGACACCCTTTGTATTCATAAATATTTGGTCGAAGCGGCCCTCACTTCTCATTTATATAGGTGATCTCCTTTCGAGTATCTCGTCATACTCAGTCCCACTTGGACTTATAGGAATCATTAAAAGTCAACAACTTATCCTTCACCACAACTCACGGATCTACTAACACTTGACACAGTGCTGCCAGGAATGGTCATGATTTTTCAATTGTTGTACAACTAACATTCACAACTTAGTTTTCCCTTTTGAACCAAGTTCTTGGGATCTCCAGTCATCATGGTTGGGTTACCACTGTTTCAGTTTTATTTGTGGATTTTAGACTCATTCCCTTTATCAGCTTATTCATTTGATCTCGGTTCAAGCTCTTCGTGAGCGGATCCGCTATGTTATCAATTGATCTTACATAATCAATTGTTATAATACCAGTTGAGATTAAATGTCTAACGGAGTTATGTCGACGACGGATATGTCTCGACTTTCCGTTGTACATATGGCTTAAAGCTCTACTAATAACAGCTTGACAGTCACAATGTACCATTACAGATGGTACCGGTTTGTTCCAATAAGGAATGTCTTCTAAAAAGTTATGAAGTCATTTATCTTCTTCACCATCTTGATCCAAAGCGATGAACTCAGATTCCATAGTGGAACGGGCAATACACGTCTGCTTTGTGGATTTCCCCGATACAGCTGCTCCTCCAATAGTGAATACATATCCACTAGTTGAGAACGAGTCTTTACTATCGGATATTCAATTAGCATCACTGTACCCTTCAAGTACAGCTGGATGTCGCGTGTAGTGTAGCCCAAAATCAAGAGTATACTTCAAGTATCTCAAGACCCTTTTCAGAGCTTTCCAATGTTCGTGACCTGGATTGCTCGTGTACCGGCTCGGTTTGTTCACAGAGCATGCAAGATCAGGACGTGTGCAATTTGTAATGTACATCACGCTTCCAATGATCCTTGCATATTCCAACTGATTCACAGGTTCAACTCTGTTCCTTTTCAGATGAACATTTTGTTCTAGTGGAGTTTTAGCAGGTGGATCATCAAATGCATTAAATTTCTTCAAGACTTTCTCAACATAATGAGATAGTGTTAAAGAAATTCCATTTAAAGTTCTTTCTATTTTGATTCCTAGAATCATGTCTGCTAAACCCATATCTTTAATGTCAAAAAATTTCTTTAACATGTTTTTCGTATTAACGATCACTTTTGAATTGTTACCCATGATTAACATGTCATCAACATATAAGCATGCAATAACAAATTCATTTTGTGTATCTTTCACATACACACACTTGTCACATTCGTTAATTCGAAATCCATTTGATAACATAATATTATCAAACTTCAAATGTCATTGTATAGGAGCTTGTTTAAGTTCATACAACGACCGAACGAGTTTAAAAACCTTTTTCTCATTCCCGGGTACAACATAACCCTCTGGTTGATCCATATATATTTCAGTATCTATTTCTCCGTTAAGGAAAGCAGTCTTTACATCCATCTGGTGTATTTCGAGATTATGCAAAGCAGCAATGAATGGATGTAATCCTTGTGACCGGAGAATAGGTGTCAAAGAAATCATACCCTTCTCTTTGTTTAAAACCCTTTGCAACTAAACGGGCTTTATACTTGTCAATTGATCCATCTGCTTTGTACTTTCTTTTAAGGATCCATTTGCATCCTAATGTCTTACAACCTTTAGGGAGGTCAACCAACTCCCATGTATGATTTTGCAGAATCGAATCATATTCACTGTTTATTGCTTCTTTCCAGAGAGGTGCATCTGGTCTGGAAAGAGCTTCTTTGATAGTCCTAGGTTCTTCTTCTAACACATACGTGATGAAGTCTGGACCATAGGTCTTATCAATTCTAGCTCGTTTACTGTGTTTGGGTTCTTCACTCCGCTGAGTAGAAGGACCTGCAGCTTCACTTGATTCCTCATGAGTTCGCTTATTTGAACTCACTTCTTCTTTGTCCCTACACGGGAACACATTTTCAAAGAAAACAACATTCCTTGTTTCTATTGTAGTACCTACTGTCATATCGGGTATTTTTTATTTGTGAATCAAGAACCGATAGGCACTACTATTGAAGGCGTATCCTATAAAGATCTCATCGACTGTCTTAGGTCCGATTTTCACTTGTTTAGGAAGCGGCACTTCAACCTTAGCCAAACACCCCCACACTTTGAGGTATTTGTAAGATGGTTTGTGATTTTTCCACAACTCATAAGGTGTCTTATCTTGAGTATTTAGTGGAATTTTGTTCAAAATGTGGTTAGCTGACAGAATAGCTTCCCCCCACATGTTCTGAGGTAAACCCGAGCTGATTAACATTGTATTCATCATCTCTTTCAAAGTTCGGTTTTTCCTCTCCGCAATACCATTCGATTGAGGTGAGTAGGGAGCTTTCGTTTGATGTATGATGCCTGATTCAGCACATAATTGTTCAAACGGAGCCACATACTCTCCACCTCTATCACTATGAATTGCTTTAATTGTAGTGTTCATCTGATTCTCTACTTCACTTTTATAATTTTTAAAAACTTCAATAACTTCATCTTTACTTCGTAGTAAGTAAATGTAGCAGAATCTTGTGCAATCATCAATAAAAGTAATAAAATACTTTTTTCTACCTCTAGTTTGCACAAACTTTAAATCACATACATCATTGTGAATTAATTCTAGAGGAGTAGTGTTCCTTTCAACTGACTTAAATGGTAATTTAGCCATCTTTGCTTCCACACATATTTCACATCTTTTGGATGTATCAACATTTTCAATTTTAAGTAAATCTAAATTTACTAAATGTTTTATAGATTTTAGATTAACATGTCCTAATCTAAAATGCCATAAAGAGGAACACTCAACGATATAAGTAGAAGTAGAAACATTCTCATTGATAATAGTGTTTTTGCCATCACGGCTTACAGTCATGACAGACATCTTAAAAAGGCCCTTCTCGAGGTAACCTTTTCCTAGGAAGATGTCAAACTTGCTAAGTACAACGTCATTTGACTCAAACACTAGCTTAAACTGACTACTAACTAAAAGAGACCCCGAAATTAGATTCTTCCAGATGTCCGGGACATGCAGCACATCCTTCAGCTTGAGCTCCTTTCCCGATGTCAGCTTGATCACCACCGTTCCTACACCAGCCGCTTCAGACGAGGTTTGGTTTCCCATGTAGAGCTTTCTTTCCGTAGCAGGAGAATATGTGGAGAAGACAGATTTCTCCGAGCAAATGCGGCAAGTGGCACCTGTATCCACGAACCATTCTTTCTTGTTGTCCACCATGTTGACCTCGGTCACTACAGCAGACATATCCATCTCCGTGAGCTCTCGTTCTGCAACGTTCACGGAGTTCTTCTTTCCCCTGTCTTCCTTCTTGGGCTGACGACAATCAGCGGCCCGATGATTGGGTTTGCCACAGTTATAGCACTTCCCACTGAATTTCTTCGGGGCAGGAGCAGCAGCAACAGCCTTGCCTTTGCCTTTGTCGTCTTGATGTTTTCTCTTCTTTGATGGTTTACCTTTCTCCATTAGGTTCGCCTTTGCCTCAATAGAAGCAGTCGAGCCCTTCTTTTCCTTTTTCTTGTTATCTTCCTCGATCCGGAGTCGGGTAACAAGGTCCTCCATGATCACTTGCTTTCACTTGTGCTTGAGGTAGGACTTAAACTCCTTACAAGATGAAGGCAGTTTATCAATCACAGTGGCAACCTGAAAGGCTTCAAGCAGCTCCATTCCTTGTACTGCAATATTGTGAAAAATCACTTACAGCTTTTGAACTTGTTCTACAACAGATTTGTTCTCCTCCATCTTGAACTCGTACAGAGTAGAGACGACGAACTTGCTAGTTCCCGCGTCTTCAGTTTTGTACTTCTTCTCCAAAGACTCCCACAAGGCCTTGGAAGTCGGGTATTCATCATATACATCATTGAGGGCATCAGACAGCCCATTCAGGATGTAATTCCTACACAGATAATCATCATGGATCCAAGTATAGTAGGTGATCCTTGTTTCCCTATCAGCATCTTCTGCGGGTACGCTCGGGCAATCCTCCTTGACATATTTCACCAACGAGATGGTATTCAAGTAGAAGTGCATCTTCTTTTGCCACCTCTTGAAGTCATTACCCGAAAATTTTTCGGGTTTCTCTCCTTTAACCACAACCGGCCTAACAGTCCCCGGGAGGGAGGCCTGATTAGTTGCCAAGAAGGGATTGGCCCCGACATTTCCTACGAAAGGATTGCCGCCGAAGTTTCCCCCAAAGGATTAGCACTTGAGTTTCCCACAAAGGGATTAGTGCTAGAGTTCCCCACGAAGGGATTAGCGTTTCCCACAAAGGGATTGACTTTGAACCACTCATTAAGAGTGCTTCCATAGTCTCCAAATTGAAAAGCAAAAGGGGGATCAGACTTACCCGTAGGTACAGCAGGAGAGTTAGATGTATTATCTGCATCTTTGGTAGGAGTAGCTTGCGATGGTGAATTCATGTCCATCTCGTTGTCAGAATTGTGGTTCGACATGGTAGTGATTCGAAAAGATATTCAGTCTTGCGATTGTTGTATATAAGGGGGTGTGTCTCGAACACTGCACGAACAAAGTAATTACGAAACGAATTCGTATGAAAAACCAAGTCAAGGAAAATCCTTTTCCCGCAAGACTAAATACGCTCTGTATAGTGCTTACGGTATCGTGCGTATGAGTCTCCAAAGGTAAAACGGTTTAACAGTTTATACCGGCAGCACCACCGTGTATAAACTCTCGGCGAACGAAATCGAAATTTCAAACTCAATGAAATAAGTATATGCGAAATGCTTTCTAAACTCTAAGATTTGTAGGCTCAAAGGGTGAGTACGAAAGTCTGGATATGAAGGGGTATATATAGGCGGAAATATGCACTGCAGATGAGGACGATCGATTGAGAAAATCGTGGGATAACTACGAAATCAGTGGATAGAGACGTTATCTCTTTCTTGGGAAGCAAGAACAGAATATTCCTCCGAATATTTCAATTTAAAATCAAATTCGAAATCTGGAGTGTATTAATCATTCTGCGAGTGTATTAATCATGTTCGTGCCGACCCAAATCCGATGGGCCACCCAAACCGGTTCGGCCCAAAAAAGGTATTGGGCCTTTTCATATCTTTTGTATATAAACAAAGAACCACGGGCCCGGGCCCGAGCGGGGCGCGCGTGTGGTCCATGGTTAGGGTCCCCATGTACCAAGTTGAAGAATATGAACATTTTCCTTCTCATATCCAATGAACACTTCTTGCAAGTTTCCAATGTGGGATGGAACTCAAGCTTTCCATTCCATGAGCTATTTAACACACATGAATAATTATCCAACTTCCCAAATTAATTTCTCACTCACCGGAAATCGGTTTTGAGATATTAAATATACCACGTTCATCTACTCCGAGAGTAGAACAACCTCGTTGTTTTTGTTTTTCCAAAAAACAACATTTTCATTCCTCAAAAAATTAGTTAATATATAACCAATTTCCAACAACTGTTGCTAATTTATTGAGCTCAGCTAAACATTTCTCATATTCTCTTCTCATCGCTGCCTTCCCCACCACTCTCTCACGGCCAACCATCTCCACCACTAAAATAGTTGCATCCTCACAAATAATTACATTATCACCTGATATTGGGGCGAGAAGCCCTTCAAAGAAGCCATCAATTACTGAAACCCAGATCGGTTTGGAGCATAAAATTTTAGAAATATACTAAGATTACCGAAAACACAGCATATCAAATTTGGTTCACCAAGATTCGAACACTGACGCCAGCGGAAACTCCGGTCGAAGGTTTCACTGAGACGACCCCAATGATAGATGGCTCTACCCTGTCCAGTAGCCATCGAATAGTCTCACTGTCGAACTTGTGCCTGAGCTCCCCTCTCAATTATAATAAACTCGTCGCGCATGCCGCAGGTATTAATATCCTCCGGCCATGTCCCTCCACCTTCATGTGGCGGTCCCTCCATGCATTCTAATGGTGATGGTGTAGTTGCTCTGAAGTAGAAGGTCGACGTCGTCTTCATTTCATGGGGTGTATGATTTTTGGTGGTGAGGAAGAATTCCGGCCACATTTTTGTGTTGAATAGAAACTTTGTACCAACTTTTTTTGTGCGCCAGGGGAAAGGTGCAATTTGAGTAAAAGTGGACCCTCTATAAAAAGAATTGGCCCACGTCAATGTTTAGCTAATAAAAAATATTGTGCCACAGTTGGATATTACCGGATGATTTTAACCTGTTGTAGCCGGTATTAAGATGAAAAAATATATATTTTTTTAAAATTATAGGACTAAATTAAAAAAATTCAAAGTTTTAACAGGACCAAAAACAAAGTGAACCAAATTTAAAGAATAAAAAACTCTATTTCCCCTTATCATTAGTTGTACAAGTGACATTTTCCAAGTCGACATTATGAAATCCACACCACAATCATGTTTCATTTCTTTTAGTTTTCTATCGCGTTGAAATATTATATTTCAATCTTTTGGATATTTATATATAGGAGGATAAAATCATTATTTTTTTCATAACTTATAATTTAATCTCAACATTTTAATTTTGTTAAATAAAATTTCACCTTTACAAATTTTAACAATTCGAGTGGTAAAATAAAACTCACATTTAACCAAATATTGTACATGATTAGAATGCTTAATTATATCAATTACAATACAAATGCATTTTATCTCGATTTCTGCTTGAGATTTTGTAATATATATTTACTAAATCTGCCCCATAACACGAATTGCAAAAAATTGTAAAGGCAAGGTTTTATTTAATCTCAACTCCTTGGTTTTGTGCCTCTAAGCATAGTGGTTTTGCAATTTTTTTTTGTAATTAAACTTTTCTAAGTATATTAAAATGCTAGAATATTAAGGAGTAGTGATTTTTTTTTTTTCTAATTTGGCAAACGTTGAAAATTCAAATTAATAAATAAAATGGCGCATTTAAGCTCTAAATTAAGCGCCTAATAGAGAATCCAACCGAGGAAATGTTGGTTGTCTGATTGAGGTTAAGATACAATATAATTGACTTTAAGTAATATCTTATTGTAACATATTTAGTTTATGTAACACATTATGGTAACACTTCTTTTAGTTTATATATTATGTAACACTTTATGTAACACTTTGTTAATATGCAACACTTATATGTAACACTTTTAAATAAGTAACGCTTTTAGGTAACACTTTATAGTAGGTAACGCTTTTTAGGCAACTCTTTTATATATATAACACTTTTTTTGTAACACTTTTACAAAGGTAACACTTTAACATAAGTAACACCTTTCAAGTAACACTTTTATACATGTAACATATTTTGGTAACACTTTATAATAAATATTTAAATTCAACATACATATAGCATTACCTATAATATATATAATAATATTATTAGTTCGATATATATATATATAATATGCATATGATTTAAAAAAAAAATTCATATGCATAAAATTTATTTATCATTTAAATCAATTTATTAATTAAAAAATATGTTTATTATATACGTACAAAATAATTTATATTTTTCATTTAAAATTATTAAATAATACTATTTATGAATTTATATTATATATATACAAACACACACACAAATATATATATATATATATATATATATATATATATATACACGCATATATTATTTTATAAAGTAGGTAGAAAGTTGTTTGGTCCATTAAGTAATTTTAATTATTAATGTGAGTTAATATTACCATTGTTCTACTATAAAAAAAGAATAAAAAAAAATAAAGAAAAATAATGTTAATAAGTTAAATAATATTAAAGTCCAAAATGTGTAAATCATTATAAGTAGCCTAGATGGAAAGCACCAAGTCTTCTAAGAGACAACATTTTTTTCCCTTTGTTCATTATTTATTTATTTACACAAGTGTTACCTAAAGTTTTATATAGGTGTTTCATATATATGTAACATTTTTTCAGGGTGTTACATATATTATAAAAAGTGTTGCATTAGACTTTAGGCTACGCCAACAACTGGAACGTCATTAAAAGTGTTACTTATTGTACATGGATAACACTTTATACATATTATGTAATATTTTTTTGGTGTTACATAATATCACTTATGTTGTAGTGGCAATTATAGAATGAGAGAACTTACCCCTTTGTTCAATTTGTGTATTTAAAAGTGTAAAACTCAGATTTATTATGAACGAATTTTGAATTACATTGATCATAAAATTAGATACTTTCCCAACCAAAAGGAAGCTCGAATAAGAACAAAGTCATCCTCTCTTATCACGCTATGTTGGTACCCAGCTACGGCAGATGCCTACATGATAGAGACATAACATAACAAAATCTAAAAAGGCTTACTAAAGATAAAGGTAATTATATATATATGCCCCACCTTTTGAGTGCCACTTAATAAATATTCTTTGTGGAAAAGCAAGGTATTGCTTGGTAGGAGGATATGTAATATGCTACAAATTCAGGTCCTATAACTTGTTTAAGTTAGTGTCCATGCACTTTTCGTAGACTGAAACTTTGATAATCAATTTTGATAATAAGAGAAAGTGGGGGAGAAATCTAGAAAAAGACATAAACCTATAAAATATAGTGTAATTTTTTTTTTTTTTCAAATCATTTAAGTTTTCTAAGTTCTCCCCGAAAACATACAAGATGAAGTGCAAAATGATCAATATTGTAATTAATAGAAAAGCAATTAGTGCGAAAATTCAAAGAGACTTTAGGCTCACAATGAAACTTACACATTTAAAAAAAATAAAAAAATTACTCCATTAGTCTCCAAACACTCTTCACACTTTGGATGACATATTTTTTATATAAAAATGTGTGAAGAATAGAGTGATGTGTAAAATTTTATAGGGTAAAGATAAATGAATTCCAGCTAGTTTGAAATAGATCAGGTACCTTTCCAATTCTCAAAGGCAAGGGGGTTGGGTTTCTTCCTCCTGAGTTAAGACCCATCATTCAGATACATCTAAGAAATTATTTCATCGAATGTACTCCCCTCTAGATCCAGGAATAGTGACATGTACTAAATGGCCTATCCAAGCCAAGGAACTTACGCCGAAGAGGCTCTAGAAGCATTACTAATTGAGTTCAGGAAAAAATTACTGCTTTGAGGGCAGATTCGACCTTCGTAAGAGATGATGGATCTAGAAGAGGGGGTACATGTCAAGTATCGGCTTGGGGTGGATTAAGGGCTGCTGCTCAATCAATTAGTTATGAGTACCATTAACCATATGTGTATTATCAATATCTTTACATATGATTTAGTGATAAAAAAATTCTCTATTTAGTTTCTCTCTATACGGATACGCCCAACACATCGAAACTCATTGCCCATGGATAAAGAAAAACCGTTTCAACATCAAAAACAACACAAACTAAAGGAAACATATAAAATGAGAGACTTTCCCAACCAAAGGACTCGAATACGAACAACTAGTGATCCTTTCTTATCACGCTATTTTGGTATCTAGCTATCGTAGATTCCTTACACGATAGAGACATAACATAACAAAATCTAAAAAAGATTACTAAAGATAAAGGTAAATATATATGCCCCATCATTTGAGTGCCACTTAATTAATTTCCTTTGTGGAAAAGCAAGGAATTGCTTGGCAATATGCTACAAATTCAGCAATCAAAGAATATCAATAAAATATCTGGTTATCTACACATACATGCTAATAGATATCTTTCTCTCTCTCTCTCTCAATTAATATACAGGCGCCATTTAGCTCGGAAAATTAAGTGTGAATCGTATTTCATTGTTGATATCTCCGATCAGCTTCTATTGCTATTGCTGTGCATTAATTTGAGTACAGGTATGTAGTAGCTCCATTTTATCTATCTAATTAATGTTAATAATTTTCCATGATATATTACACATATTACTTGAATAACATGCATTTTTCTCTCATCATATTCATGCTGTTTCTGTATTCCTTTTCATTAATGTAATTAATTTGTCATGTATGTATGTTAGCTGAATTTCCTTGAATCCTTTTGCTGGGAAAAATAGTTTTAGGTCCCGAAACTTTGATAATCAATTTTGCAAATAAGTGAAAGTGGGGATAAATCTAGAAAAGGACAAGCTTTGGATACTAAAACTAATGGAAGTGATCATATGCCCACCAATATTATGTCCATGATCACTAATTTGACAATATCATATAAACAAAGGAGTTCACCTTTATTCAATTGATTGTTTAGGCGGTGAATATATAAATGGGTGTCTTTTTCAGAGAACAACCGATCCATCAGTTCTACTAAATGAATATTTACCATAAATTTTAATTAAAACATTATGGAAAAATGTCTTTCAAACTCAATAACCGAAAGTTGTAATTAGTTCAAAGGAAATATTTGTGTATTTTCGAATACAATAATAATTGTTTATAGTACAATAATTGCAACATTTTAACATAAATATATACAAACACTATAAGAAAATTGACCTTTAATGACAAGATTTTGTCACTATTGCTTCTCTAGTTAAAAGTTTTTTGTGACAGAAAAATGATCTTTAATGACAGAGCATGTCACTAAAGGCTATGATGCTGTCACTAAAAACTTTTAATTTGAAAAGTAATAGTGATATGATTTATGTCATTAAAGATCAATTTTTTTATAGTGAAATTAAATGTTTGTATTTATGTTGAACCGTTAAACTTATTGTATCCAAAAATACTCATATATTTTCTTTGAACTTAAAAATTACAACTCTCCCAACTTTCTACAGATTCATCACTCCCCAAAAAATTTGAACTGCTCATTAACAACCGCGGTGCTATGAATTATTGTTCACGTGATTCTATCTTTAGAAATATATTACAATAAAGACGTCACATGGATCTATGCAAATTCGCAATCGCATAATCCCTACGAAACAATGCCCAAATGATTGCAACTATATTTTTTTAAAGATACTCATATAAATTAGTTGAACTATGTAACTAAATTTTAGTAATACCATTTAGTAAAATGAATGATAATATTAAGTGAAAGAAGTAATATCATTTAACTGGCATTCATGGTGCAACTAATTTCACAGTAATATTTTCCAGTGAAACAAATTTTGTTCTTTCTTTTCTTTTTTTTTTTTTTAAGAGAAGAAACAAATGCTGTTCAGTTAGATAAATGCACTATGCAAATGATGTATACAAAAATCTATATTTATCTTAAACCAAATATGGTCTCAATTACTCTTCATCCTGAAGATTCATCCAACCGTTTAAAATGTTCCCGCTATTCTAATGAAATGTAAATATATCTTTCAAAAATATAGAATAAAAAACTTTTTAGTAATTTCAGATTTCAAATTAAATATTGGAAATTATTGAAGTAAGACATAAATCTATAACATATAATTTAATATTTTTTAAATCATTTAAGTTTTCTCTGAAGTTCTCCCCGAAAGCATACAACAAGATGAAGTGTAAAATGATCTATATTGTAATTAATAGAAAAGCAATTAGCGCAAAAATTAAGAGACTTTAAGCTCACAATGAAAGTTACGTATAAAAAAATCAAAACAAAAAAAGAGTTTTATTCCATCCGTCTCCAAACACTTTTAACACATTGAATGACATATTTTTTTATGTAATGACTAGAGTGATGTGTAAAATTTTATTATTAAATTAATAAAATTGGTTGAAGTGAGTATAAAATATAATGATATTTTGTGTAAATATTTGAATATTGTGAAGATAAAGTTAAATATAAGTTTCCATTTATAGTGTGTGCAAAGTATTTGGGGAAAGGAAAATGAGCAAAGTGTTTAGGGACGGAGAGAATAATATTTTACTATGAATCAAATTATATTGTTATAATTATATGAAGAATCAAAATGTATCATGAAATAATATTAAATTATATTTAGGGTTAAATCTATATTATTCAGCGACTTTTAGACTCAATACCACTTTATGACTTTAATCCCGACTTTCGAAATTATAGTAAAAAAAAAAAAAAATCAACCTTTAATTGTGTTCTGTTTATTAGTATTAGAATTTATTTCAGTTAATTTTATCATAATTACCTGCAATTCCTTCGAATAACATCTTCATCCTTATGTAACAACACTGTTCCTCCAATCAGTCTTTAACATGACTACTCATCCTAATTTAATTCACCAATATATGTTGATTTATTTGGAACTGTGAAGTGTCATATGTGAAGTATGAAGTCTACTGAGCTTAATTCAATAAGGAGCTATGTTGATGAAGTGTTAGCCGTGGGAGGTAGTCTATTTGGGGGTATCAGTAGAGTTATATCAGATGAGGTGTATCAGATGAGGTTTAAACAGTGGAGTCCTAACAGTGGAGGTCTAGACCGGAAGTCATCTGATGTTAAGTGACCAAGTCAGCTGAGGTCAAGTCATCTGATATAAAGTACAAAGACGCGAAACACCAAGTTGAAGCTAACTGAAGGCGGTTCTAACTGAATCAACTGAAGCGGTTATTGGAGTTTGTTAGCCAGCTGGATAACTACTTTACTTATGAGGTAGTTACAACTGAATCGATCTAGATTCTTCTCAATCTCTGTAAATATAAATAAGTGCTTCCAACTGAGAGAAGTAACTTAGAACAATTAAGAGTGAGATCATCTGTGAGCGCAAACTTTGTGAGATTGAGTGCTCTGTAACTTGTAACTTCCGTTTTCTTTCTTAGTGGAATACTCTATCCTCTCGGATCCCGTGGACGTAGGAGTTCTTCTCCGAACCACGTAAATCTGGTGTTCTTGTGTGATTTTCAATTTCGTTCTTACTGCATTTGATTCCGATTCCCGGAAACAAGTTTTCTTGTGAATCCGAAAACGTGATTAACAAGTGGCGCCGTCTGTGGGAAGCAATCATGGCTGCAACTAAGTTCGATATTGAGAAGTTCACGGGGAAGAACGATTTCAGCTTATGGAAGATCAAGATGAAGGCACTCCTGGTACACAATGGGTTGTACGAAGCCTTGTTGCCACCGGCTCAGGTGGCTTCTGGATCTAATCCTGCGAAGGTGGAGGAGAACAAGAGGAAGGCGCATAGTGCCCTTATTTTGTGTCTTGGGGACAAGCCATTGAGGGAAGTATCGAAGGAGGAAACCGCTCTTGGGATCTGGAATAAGTTGGAGCAGTTATACCAGACCAAGTCTGTTACGAACAAGTTATACATGAAACAGAAGCTTCAAGTCTTCAAAATGAGTGAAGATAAGAATCTTGGTGATCAGTTGGACGAGTTCAACAGATTGGTGGATGATCTGGAGAGTTTGGATGTTACAATTGATGATGAAGATAAGTCATTAATGTTGTTAAATTCTCTACCTAAGTCTCTGGAAAATTTCAAGGATGCCTTACTATTTGGAAGACAAGATCAGGTGATGTTTGATGATGTTCAAACTGCCCTGAAAACCAAGTTTCTACAGATCCAAGCTGATAGGGAAGAAGCCTGCTGAAGGATTGAATGTTCAATCCAAGAAGAAGAAGGGGTTTCAGTCCAAGAAGAAGGATGGTGGAAAAGGGAATAAGGGTGGGAAGAAATCTGATTTTGTTGAGAAGAGGAAGTGTTTCACTTGCCATAAGGAAGGTCATCTGAGAAAGAATTGCCCTGAAAGAAAGAAGAAAGACAATCAAGGTGATCAAGATGGAGATGCAGCTGTTGTGGAGGTTGAAGGATATGATAGTGCAGAGGTCTTGATGGTTAGTCATGAGAGGCTAAGTCAAGAGTGGGTCCTGGACTCTGGGTGTACTTTTCATATGTGTCCACATGAAGACTGGTTCCTGGATCTTGAGAAAACTGATGGAGGTCTTGTTCTTTTGGGTAATGATGAGAGCTGTAGAGTGCAAGGATCTGGTTCTATCAAGATCAAGATGTTTGATGGGGTGGATAGGATCTTATCTGATGTCAGGTTTGTTCCTGAGTTAAAGAGAAATCTTGTTTCTCTTGGTACCTTGAATTCAAAGGGGTTTGAATTCAAGACAGACAAGGGAAGTCTGTCAATAACCAAATCTGGAAGGATTGTCATGAAGGGGGCTATAAAGAATGGTTTGTATACTTTGATTGGAAGAACTGTTACAGGGTCAGCTGATGTTACCATGGGGTCTTCTGATGTTAACTTGTGGCACAAGAGATTGGCACATGTTGGTGAGAAGGGCCTGGTGGAGTTATCCAAGAAGGGAGCAATCCCTGGGAAGAGGATATGTAAGCTGGAATTCTGTGAGAGGTGTGTTCTTGGGAAATCAAAGAAGCAAGCATACCAGAAGGGGAAGCATACCACCAAGGAGGTTATGGACTATATACATTCTGATGTATGGGGCCCAGCAAGGGTATCCACTCATGGTGGAGGCAGGTATTTCCTTACCCTTATTGATGATTATTCCAGAAAAGTTTGGGTTTACATTCTTAAACAGAAGAGTGATGCCTTCTCTAAGTTCAAAGAATGGTTGATTGAACTTGAGAATAAGAGAGGCAGGACTATCAAGCACTTAAGGACTGATAATGGGCTTGAATTCCTATCAGAGGAGTTTCAACAATTCTGTAGGGAGAAGGGTATTACTAGGCATAAAACTGTTCCTTCAAACCCCCAACAGAATGGTCTAGCAGAGAGGATGAATAGAACTATTCTGGAAAGGGTTAGGTGTATGTTATCTGATGCTCATTTACCTAAGAGTTTTTGGGGGGAAGCTGTTAACACAGCTGTGTATCTCATTAATAAAGTGCCATCATCTGCTATTGAGTTTAAAACCCCAGATGAGGTTTGGTATGGAAAGATATCAGATTACTCAAAGTTGAAAGTTTTTGGGTGCCTAGCTTATGTTCATGTGAGGCAAGACAAACTTGAACCTAGAGCTTTAAAGTGTGTTTTCATTGGGTATCCAAAGGGTGTTAAGGGGTATAAGTTGTGGTGTCTGGAGCCTGGAAACCAGAAGTGTATTACCAGTAGAGATGTTGTGTTCAATGAATCACAGATGGGATACAAGTCTGGTGGAGGCAATGGAGGGCCATCAGCTGAGGAGATGGATGGTGTTATTTCTGAGCCAATTACTCAAGTAGAGGTGGAGCCTGATCATGACAAGCATGATAGCTCATCTGGTTCTGAACCAGAGCAAGCACCAGGGGAGAATGAGTCATCAGATGAGGATAGTGCACCAGTAGAGGAGGAAGAAGGAGTGCCAGAAGCAGACTTGAGAAATTATAGTTTGACAAGAGACAGATCCAGAAGACAAATACATCCTCCAGTAAGGTTTGGCCGTGTGGATCTGGTCTCCTATGCACTTGTTACAGCAGAAGCCATAGAGTACCAGGAACCTAAAAGCTACAGGGAAGCCCTTGAGTGTGATGATAGGGAGTCATGGATTACAGCCATGACAGAAGAGATGGAGTCTCTTAAGAAGAATCAAACTTGGATTCTTGTTGATAAGCCACCTAGGCAGAAGCTAATCAGTTGTAAATGGCTGTTTAAAAGGAAGCTTGAATCTGGTTTGAAAGATCAGGTGAGGTTTAAGGCCAGGTTAGTTGCCAGAGGATTTACTCAGAGGGAAGGAATTGATTACAATGAGGTTTTCTCACCTGTTGTTAAGCATTGTTCAATCAGGCTACTTCTCAGTAGAGTTGTCCAAGAGGATCTGGAGCTACAACAACTTGATGTAAAGACAGCTTTTCTGCATGGTGATCTTATTGAGGATCTGTACATGCACCAGCCAGAAGGGTTTGTTGAACCAGGGAGTGAAGGGAAAGTGTGCCTGCTCAAGAAATCATTGTATGGCCTCAAGCAAAGTCCAAGGCAGTGGCACAAGAAGTTCAATGAAGTTATGCTATCCATTGGTTTTGTAAGGAGCAAGTATGACACTTGTGTATACCTGGAAAGGCAAGGTAGTGATGTGATAGCCTATCTTCTGATCTATGTAGATGACATGCTTATTGCCAGTAAAAGCCTTCTGAAGATTCAGAGTATCAAAAGAAAGCTAAGTGCTAGATTTGATATGAAGGACTTAGGAAATGCTAAGAGGATTCTTGGAATGGATATTCTTAGGGATAGAAAAGGTGGAAGACTATTCTTATCCCAGAAGAGTTACATTGAGAAGGTCCTGAGGAGGTTTAACATGCATGAGAGTAGAGCTGTGTCAACTCCTCTGGGACAACAGTTCAAATTATCTAAGGAAATGGAACCAAAGTCTGATGAAGAGAAGAAGACTATGATGAAAGTACCTTATGCAAGTGGGGTTGGAAGCCTGATGTATGCTCTGGTCTGCAGCAGACCAGATTTAGCTTATGCATTGAGTATGGTGAGCAGATACATGGCTAATCCTGGGAGATTACATTGGGAAGCTTTGAAATGGATCTTCAGATACCTTAAAGGGTCATCTGATCTGGGATTGATGTTTGAAAGGATGACTGATCAGAAGAGTCCACTGGAAGGTTTTGTAGATTCTGATTTTGCTGCTAATCTGGATACCAGAAGATCTTTAACAGGGTATATCTTTACACTTTACAATACTGCTGTGAGCTGGAGATCTGTTCTGCAGAGTGGAGTTGCTTTATCTACTACAGAAGCAGAGTTTGTTGCAGTGTCAGAGGCTGTTAAGGAGGCTTTGTGGTTGAAAGGCATAATCAAGGATTTTGGCATAAACCAAAGGGCTGTGGTTGTTCATTGTGATAATCAGAGTGCAGTACATCTGGTTAAACATCAAGTGTTCCATGAGAGATCAAAGCACATTGATGTAAGGTTACATTTTGTGAGGGAAATCATTGATAAAGGAGTGGTTCTCATCCAGAAGATATCTACAGATGACAATGCTGCAGATATGTGTACAAAGTCTTTACCAGGAACTAAATTCAAGTTTTGTGTTGAATTGGTAAAGATGAGTGTATGGGATGTTCCTTAGGCCCAAGCTGGAGCATGGAGGAGAGGAGGAGAGGATTGATACTTCTCATCTGAGGTGGAGAATTGTGAAGTGTCATATGTGAAGTATGAAGTCTACTGAGCTTAATTCAATAAGGAGCTATGTTGATGAAGTGTTAGCCGTGGGAGGTAGTCTATTTGGGGGTATCAGTAGAGTTATATCAGATGAGGTGTATCAGATGAGGTTTAAACAGTGGAGTCCTAACAGTGGAGGTCTAGACCGGAAGTCATCTGATGTTAAGTGACCAAGTCAGCTGAGGTCAAGTCATCTGATATAAAGTACAAAGACGCGAAACACCAAGTTGAAGCTAACTGAAGGCGGTTCTAACTGAATCAACTGAAGCGGTTATTGGAGTTTGTTAGCCAGCTGGATAACTACTTTACTTATGAGGTAGTTACAACTGAATCGATCTAGATTCTTCTCAATCTCTGTAAATATAAATAAGTGCTTCCAACTGAGAGAAGTAACTTAGAACAATTAAGAGTGAGATCATCTGTGAGCGCAAACTTTGTGAGATTGAGTGCTCTGTAACTTGTAACTTCCGTTTTCTTTCTTAGTGGAATACTCTATCCTCTCGGATCCCGTGGACGTAGGAGTTCTTCTCCGAACCACGTAAATCTGGTGTTCTTGTGTGATTTTCAATTTCGTTCTTACTGCATTTGATTCCGATTCCCGGAAACAAGTTTTCTTGTGAATCCGAAAACGTGATTAACAGGAACAAATTGGGACAGGAAATGGCTGAAATTGTGGTAGGGCCAGTCACTGAAGTTGTGAAATGCATTGCTCCATTCATGAAGCGTCAGTTTAAGTATCTTTGTTGTTTCGATGCCAACGTTGAGAGCCTCACCAAAGAAGCCAATGACCTTGAGTATGCAAGAGAGATGCTTCAGTCGCGGGTCGAGGCAGCCAAAAGAGACGGGCTAGTGATTTATGATCACGTTAAGGCATGTTTGGGAGGAGTAAGAGAGATCCAACAAAAGAAGAGGGAATTAGACACTGAAATTGAGAGAATACGAGGTGGTGGTTGTATATCCATAAAATCTCGGTATTCAGCAAGCCGGGATGCTGTTAAAACTGCTGCAGCTATGAATCAGATGCACAGGGATGCCACTGCTATTACTGAAATAGCCCATTCTCCACCACCCGCAGCAGCAGCAGTGCCGGATACTTTAGAAAGGCCCACGAGTGAGTTTGAGTCTAGGAAAAAAATTGAACAACATTTGATGGGGCTCTTGAAAAATGAAAAAGTTAAGAAAGTGGGGATATGTGGTATGGGCGGGGTTGGAAAAACAACTCTGGCCAACAAAATCAGGAACAGAGTTTTAGAGGAGAAAGTGTTTGATGAGTGCGTGGTGTCGGTTGTTAGTCGGCCTGCGAACAAGGAGAAAATCCAAGAGGACATAGCTGCTCAATTGCGTTTTAAGTTTGAAGATGAGAAAGGCTTATTTAGTAGAGCAGTAAGCCTAGGTAGAAGATTAAGCGGAAACAGAATCCTTATTATTTTAGATGATGTGTGGGAACATCTCGATTTAAAGGAACTGGGAATACCTTGTGGTCACGGAGGAGGATGCACGATTCTTTTGACATCTCGAGACAAGAGTGTTTTTACCCTTATGGATATAGATGAAGCAAATGTTCTTGAAATGCAAATCTTAACTGAAGAAGAAGCATGGTCTCTGTTTAATGAAAAAGTGGGTACTTGTGCAGAACTTTTTCCTAGTTTAGCACAAGAAGTTGTAAATGAGTGCAAATGTTTGCCGCTTGCGCTGACAACTGTTGCTGGTGCATTGAAAAATGAGAAGAAAGAAGCTGTTTGGAGAAGTGCTTTGCAACAGCTAAAGAGTTCCAACCCAGAAGATTTGCCAGATGTTCTTGAAAATGTTTATAATCCTCTAAAACTAAGTTATGGTTATTTAAGGAGTGAGAATGCCAAACTCATATTCTTGTTGTGTGCTCTCTTTCCTGAAGATTTCAATATTCCCCTCAAGGTTTTGACTGCTTATGTCATGGGGCTACACATGTTTAAAGACATCGGGAATTTGGAACAAGCAAGAGATAGAACAAAGGCACTTGTTAAGATTCTTAAAAGTCAATTTTTGCTACTGGAGTGTTGGGATGAAGACTATGTGAGAATGCATGATATCGTCCGTGATGTGGCCATTTTCATTGCTTCAAAGGAGAATCCACTTATCAATTCAGCGGAAAATCCACTTATTAAATGCGGTTACGACTCCTTTTGGATATCTCCCTTTGTCGGCGGAGAAAGAATTGAGCTTTCTTGGGACTCGATTTTTTCAAAGCTTCGTCTCTTATGGATCGATAATTCGGCAGTTGAGGAATTGCAAGTCAGTGACAGTTGTTTTGAAGGAATGAAAGAGCTAAACGTGTTGTCCATCAGATGTAATAATTCATTGACATCATTCCCCCTTCCACAAAATCTGAAGACATTGATTTTAGATGGATGTGAATCCTTGAAGACAATATCTGTGGTTGGAGAGTTGATAAATCTTGAGACTTTCATCTGTCATGATTGTGATGCTGTCGAGGAATTTCCATTGGAGATTCTAAAAAACTTGAGGTTGTTAGAAATTTCATCTTGTGATGCTCTTGGAAAAATTGGGTCAGCAAGAGAGGTATCATGTCTGGATAACAACTTTGGACATCAAAATCGACATATCACAGTACTTTCAAAATTGGAGAGCCTTATACTACGGTTTCTTTCAAATCTTACAGTATTATATGAAGGAATTGAAAGTATTAAGTTCCCCCGGCTTACTGAATTAGAGATCTGGATTTGCCCAGAATTGAAAGGTGTTGTTTGTAGTGGTGAAAGCGTTGGCATGGGCGATGATGATGAGGATCATTCTTTGCATTTACTCTGCAAACATAAGGTATGCGCCACTCCTTAGAATTACAATTTCTGCCCAATTAATAATGTCCCTTTTCCCAAAATTAATATAAAATTATGCTAATTGAACTCCTCTCAATTAAAACTTTAATTTATTTATGGGTCAAAACTCCATTAATTATATAATTATATTTTCTCCATCTTGATCATTTTTCAGATCAGGAATGAAATTATCTATCATATTATATTTAATGTAAGGGATAGAAAAAAGAAAGATAATTAATCTGGAAAAAGAAAAAGCAGATGCATGGCAGTAATTATTATGGACGCATTGAGTTAAATACTTTAATAAGGATAGTATTTGACCGTGTATATTTAGATAATATTCTTTTTATTTTAGAATAGATCATCATTATCCTCTCCTTAATTATAGGATGAGTTTGTTGTATTTGGTGTATATATATTCTTGTACACATGATTAATAACATAAACCGCTGTGGCAAACGCGTCAAACCATAGAGAAGCCGGAGCATGGGCATGAAATAGCATCGAGAGATCTGTCTCAGAAATATGCCTATGCTTACGCTCTGCACGGCCATTCTGCTGTGGAGTGTAAGGACAAGATAAGCGATGTAAAATACCATGCACAGAGAAAAAATCACGAACTTTTGAATTAACAAACTCTGTCCCCCCATCACTTTGAAACACCTTAATAGTTGTAGAAAACTGATTGCACACAAAGGCATGAAATTTCACCAAAACATCAAAAAACTCAGATTTCGCACAAAGGGGATAAACCCATGAGAAACGGGAGTGATCATCAACAAAAACAACATAATATCTGTAACCAGCAGAAGTAGCAATAGGAGCTGGACCCCACAGATCACAGTGTATCAAATCCAAAACAGCATTAGCCCGTTTATCATTCAAAACAAAAGATAATCTCTTACTCTTAGCTAACTGGCAAGAGGAACAAACAGTAGGGTTCGGCAATAACGAGGTAACAGAAAGGTGTCCTAACTTTTGCAATAAAGTAATAATAGAAATTGGGACATGCCCCAGGCGTAAGTGCCATAGGTCAAATACTATCCTTATTACCCCCCTTCAAGCGTTGCGTGGGATGAAGACAAACGCAAAGCTTGGACCGAAGAAACTCGAAGGCTGGACGAGGTAGACTCTTGGTAAAGATATCTGCAATCTGTAAATGAGACGGAACAAAACGTGTGGAAATCTTCCCAGAAGATACCATCTCACGAACAAAGTGATAGTCCAAATCAATGTGTTTAGCTCTTTTGTGAGACACCGGATTTTGACTAAGGAAAATTGCACTTTTATTATCACAAAGGAGCTCCGGACGAGAAGATGATGTAAGCTTGAGTTCACCAAGAAGGTTGATAAGCCAGACCATTTCTGCAGCAGCATTCGCCATAGCCCTGTATTCAGATTCACAACTAGACCGAGCAACTGTGGGTTGTTTCTTCGCACTCCAAGAAACTAGATTCCCACCAAGAAAAATGGAGTAACCATAGGTGGAGCGGCGGGTTTCAATGCATCGAGCCCAATCTGCATCTGAATAGCCCAAGATAGACGAATCAGAGCGTCGAGTAAAGGATAACCCAAAATGAACAGTCCCCTTTACATAACGTAGAATTCGCTTGACAGCATCGAAGTGAGCAATAGTCGGTGAGTGAAGAAACTGACTAACAATGCTGACAGCATAGGACAGGTCGGGGCGAGTAATGGTCAAATACTGCAAAGCTCCAACCAAAGAACGATACAAAGTAGGATCAGAAAACGGAGATCCATCACTAACCAAGACCTCCCCGGCAGCAAGAGGAGTGGCAACAGGCTTAGAATCTAGCAAATGTGCCCGTTCCAAGATGTCATGAGCATACTTGGCTTGCCCCACAAAGAGACCATCGGAAGTATAAGAGACCTCAAGACCGAGAAAATAATTCAGACGTCCCAGATCCTTAAGTGCAAATTCTCGATGAGTGCGAGTAATAAAAGAACGAAGCAAATCCCCGTCATTACATGTGATAATGATATCATCAACATATAAGAGGAGATAAATGACAGACTTGCCTTTGAGAAGGTAAAATAAGGACGAATCAGACCGACTCTGGTGAAAACCCAAACTCAGTAAATAAGTGCTGAAACGCTGATACCAAGCTAGAGGAGCTTGCTTCAAGCCATATAATGCCTTCTTGAGACGACAGACATGGTCCGGGAAACGAGGATCAACAAAACCCGGAGGCTGAGCCATGTAAACAGGTTTGTGAAGGACCCCATGAAGAAAGGCGTTCTTCACATCAAGCTGATGAAGAGACCACTGGAAACGAACTGCAAGAGCAAGAACAACACGAACAGTGGAAGCCTTGACAACAGGACTGAATGTATGATGAAAATCAGCACCGGGAAGCTGAGTAAAACCCTGAGCCACTAAGCGGGCCTTATGTCGTTCAATCGAGCCATCAGCATGATATTTGGTGCGAAAAACCCATTTCGAACCAACAACGTTCGTGCCAGGAGGACGAGGCACGAGATCCCAAGTATTATTTTGATGAAGGGCATCGATTTCTTCTTGCATTGCAGAAAGCCAGGCAGGAGACTTCGACGCAGATTTAAAACCTCTAGGCTCAGAAGAGGTAACAAGAGCTGATAAAAGAGTCGTGGTGGAGAGATCAACGAGATAGCGTGGCTTGAACACACCAGCACGAGCACGAGTAACCATAGGATGAATAGGTGCCGGGACAGATGGAGGTGCAACCGGAGGGGAAATCGGTGACATTGGCACTGGGTCATCTGGAACTGGAGAATCCGGCAATGGTTCGGCAGGTACTGGTTCGGATTGCTCTTGCACAGGTGGTATGAAATCCGGCTCATCCAAAATGACTCGAGGCTGAGGTGAGACAGAAGTGGACGAGTGACGTGGAAGAACGACCGGAGAAGACAGCGGTCCATCCAAGAATGTTGACACCTCTAGATCAGAAATTCTCGAAGAGGGTGAGGATTAGGCAAATGGAAAACACATCTCATCAAATTGGGCATGACGAGTAGTAAATACTCGTGAAGAGACTGGATCGAGACAACGATAACCTTTGTGCATGGAGCTGTAACCAATGAAAATGCAGGGTCTACTACGAGGTGCCAATTTGTGATCAGCATAATCACGAAGAAACGGAAACACCCGACAACCAAACGGCTTAAAGTTGCCATAATTTGGAGTGGAACCAAACAAAAGCTCGAATAGAGATTTGTTTGACAACACTGCAGAAGGAAGGCGATATTCTTTTTATTTTAGAATAGATCATCATTATCCTCTCCTTAATTATAGGATGAGTTTGTTGTATTTGGTGTATATATATTCTTGTACACATGATTAATAAAATCATCGATGATATTTTCCTCATCTTTCATACTTGTTGTTTTATTATTTTATTGGGCAATTTGTGACACTATAATTCCAAGTGCAGGTTTCATTCGGCAAATTGAGGAAACTACGACTTGAACGGATTACAAAGTGTAATATAATATTCTGTTGTTTTGAAGTTCCAGTTGGCTCCTTCACTCATCTGCAAGAGATACATCTCTATGGTCTAGACGGGTTAGAGTATTTTTGCAACTCTGCTCCTGAGTTGCCCCAACTGCTAAAACTGCACATCTCTGAATGTCCAAAAATGAGAAGTTTTAACTGGGGGTCTCTAACTACACCAAATATGAAAAGTTTAGAGAGCATTGAGATTTGGAATTGCTCAATGATGGAACATGTATTCTCGTGCAGCAAAGAAGAAGAAATTGTTGGACAAAGTAGCCTTCATATCACTTTCCCCAAATTGACAACCTTGGACCTTTACAAACTTCCCAAGCTCACAAGTTTCTATAAAGGTGTCGAAAGTATTGAATTTCCTCTCCTTACTCAAATGGACATTCGGGGTTTAGCAACCACTTGTTCGATTGAAGGAGACTTCAACAATAAGGTATGTATATATGTTTATCATTTTACGGCCTTCTCCCCAAGATTGATGTTGAGATTATATATAATATAAATTGGGCATCACATTAACACTTTTTAACAAGGGTGAGTGTTAATTTGTGTTGTCTCATGTCATGTCATGAGACGTCTCATGTCTCATGCAAGCTTTTGTCAATGTATTAATAATTTTATTACTTTCTCAATTATTTATGTTTTGTCCGTGTGTTGTGCTCTCATCTTTTTCTCTAAAATGGATCCTTCATTTTCCTGAGCCCAAAAAGTTGGGCCAAACCATGAGACTTTAGATTTAATAAAAATAAGTAACCTTGCATTCCGAGGCGAAAGAATTTCAAACTTAATTCGAGCTTTCTCAATTTTATAATGGCGGTTGATTTTTCTTTTTCTTTCTATTCGATAAAGAATTCAAGTTTTAATGTTTTTCAAGGAAAAAAAAGATGATGGGGCAGAGGTGAGGAAGGAATGTATGATTTAATAATGTATTAATATATATATATATATATATATATATATATATATATATATATATATATATATATATATATATCTGTGTATGTGTGAGAGAGAGTGCTTTAGTCTAAATAATTTTGGGGTGTACATAAAATTTCGGGGGTATAAAATAAGATTTATTGTAAGCCAAAGAATTCTTGTTTAAATAATATGAAATTTTATTTATATAACTGTGCAGGTTTCTGTTAATCACGGTTTCGGATTCACAAGAAAACTTGTTTCCGGGAATCGGAATCAAATGCAGTAAGAACGGAATTGAAAATCACACAAGAACACCAGAATTTTACGTGGTTCGGAGATGAATACTCCTACGTCCACGGGATCCGAGAAGATAGACTTTTCACTAAGCAAAGAATGGAAGTTACAAATTACAGAGCACTCAATCTCACAGTGTTTGCGCTCACAGATGATCTCAATCAGATTCTTAGTTATTCTCTCAGTTGAGAAATCCCCTTTTTTATAGATACAGAGATTGAGCTGAATCTCTAACTTGATTCAGTTGTAACTACCTCATAAGTAAAGCAGTTATCCAGCTGGCTAACAAACTCCAATAACCGCTTCAGTTGATTCAGTTAGAACCGCCTTCAGTTAGCTTCAACTTGGTGTTTCGCGTCTTTGTACTTTATATCAGATGACTTGACCTCAGCTGACTTGGTCACTTAACATCAGATGACTTCCGGTCTAGACCTCCACTGTTAGGACTCCACTGTTAGACCTCATCTGATGAACCTCACCTGATATAACTCTACTGATACCCCAAATAGACTAACTCCCACGGCTAACACTTCATCAACATAGCTCCTTATTGAATTAAGCTCAGTAGACTTCATACTTCACATATGACACTTCACAATTCTCCACCTCAGATGAGAAGTATCAATCCTCTCCTCCTCTCCTCCATGCTCCAGCTTGGGCCTAAGGAACATCCCATACACTCATCTTTACCAATTCAACACAAAACTTGAATTTAGTACTTGGTAAAGACTTTGTACATATATCTGCAGCATTGTCATCTGTAGATATCTTCTGGATGAGAACCACTCCTTTATCAATGATTTCCCTCACAAAATGCAACCTTACATCAATGTGCTTTGATCTCTCATGGAACACTTGATGTTTAACCAGATGTACTGCACTCTGATTATCACAATGAACAACCACAGCCCTTTGGTTTATGCCAAAATCCTTGATTATGCCTTTCAACCACAAAGCCTCCTTAACAGCCTCTGACACTGCAACAAACTCTGCTTCTGTAGTAGATAAAGCAACTCCACTCTGCAGAACAGATCTCCAGCTCACAGCAGTATTGTAAAGTGTAAAGATATACCCTGTTAAAGATCTTCTGGTATCCAGATTAGCAGCAAAATCAGAATCTACAAAACCTTCCAGTGGACTCTTCTGGTCAGTCATCCTCTCAAACATCAATCCCAGATCAGATGACCCTTTAAGGTATCTGAAGATCCATTTCAAAGCTTCCCAATGTAATCTTCCAGGATTAGCCATGTATCTGCTCACCATACTCAATGAATAAGCTAAATCTGGTCTACTGCAGACCAGAGCATACATCAGGCTTCCAACCCCACTTGCATAAGGTACTTTCATCATAGTCTTCTTCTCTTCATCAGACTTTGGTTCCATTTCCTTAGATAATTTGAACTGTTGTCCCAGAGGAGTTGACACAGCTCTACTCTCATGCATGTTAAACCTCTTCAGGACCTTCTCAATGTAACTCTTCTGGGATAAGAATAGTCTTCCACCTTTTCTGTCCCTAAGAATATCCATTCCAAGAATCCTCTTAGCATTTCCCAAGTCCTTCATATCAAATCTAGCACTTAGCTTCCTTTTGATACTCTGAATCTTCAGAAGGCTTTTACTGGCAATAAGCATGTCATCTACATAAATCAGAAGATAGGCTATCACATCACTACCTTGCCTTTCCAGGTATACACAAGTGTCATACTTGCTCCTTACAAAACCAATGGATAGCATAACTTCATTGAACTTCTTGTGTCACTGCCTTGGACTTTGCTTGAGACCATACAATGATTTCTTGAGCAGGCACACTTTCCCTTCACTCCCTGGTTCAACAAACCCTTCTGGCTGGTGCATGTACAGATCCTCAATAAGATCACCATGCAGAAAAGCTGTCTTTACATCAAGTTGTTGTAGCTCCAGATCCTCTTGGACAACTCTACTGAGAAGTAGCCTGATTGAACAATGCTTAACAACAGGTGAGAAAACCTCATTGTAATCAATTCCTTCCCTCTGAGTGAATCCTCTGGCAACTAGCCTGGCTTTAAACCTCACCTGATCTTTCAAACCAGATTCAAGCTTCCTTTTAAACAGCCATTTACAACTGATTAGCTTCTGCCTAGGTGGCTTATCAACAAGAATCCAAGTTTGATTCTTCTTAAGAGACTCCATCTCTTCTGTCATGGCTGTCACCCATGACTCCCTATCATCACACTCAAGGGCTTCCCTGTAGCTTTTAGGTTCCTGGTACTCTATGGATTCTGCTGTAACAAGTGCATAGGAGACCAGATCCACACGGCCAAACCTTACTGGAGGATGTATTTGTCTTCTGGATCTGTCTCTTGTCAAACGATAATTTCTCAAGTCTGCTTCTGGCACTCCTTCTTCCTCCTCTACTGGTGCACTATCCTCATCTGACGACTCATTCTCCCCTGGTGCTTGCTCTGGTTCAGAACCAGATGAGCTATCATACTTGTCATGATCAGGCTCCACCTCTACTTGAGTAATTGGCTCAGAAATAACACCATCCATCTCCTCAGCTGATGGCTCCCTATCACCTCCACCAGACTTGTATCCCATCTGTGATTCATTGAACACTACATCTCTACTGGTAATACACTTCTGGTTTCCAGGCTCCAGACACCACAACTTATACCCCTTAACACCTTTGGGATACCCAATGAATACACATTTTAAAGCTCTAGGTTCAAGTTTGTCTTGCCTCACATGAACATAAGCTAGGCACCCAAAAACTTTCAACTTTGAGTAATCTGATATCTTTCCATACCAAACCTCATCTGGGGTTTTAAACTCAATAGCAGATGATGGCACTTTATTAATGAGATACACAGCTGTATTAACAGCTTCCCCCCAAAAACTCTTAGGTAAATGAGCATCAGATAACATACACCTAACCCTTTCCAGAATAGTTCTATTCATCCTCTCTGCTAGACCATTCTGTTGGGGGTTTGAAGGAACAGTTTTATGCCTAGT
Source organism: Ballota nigra (assembly GCA_947034835.1). Lineage (NCBI taxonomy): Eukaryota > Viridiplantae > Streptophyta > Magnoliopsida > Lamiales > Lamiaceae > Ballota > Ballota nigra. The sequence continues at coordinate 9,519,736 of OX344726.1, forward strand.
AATACCCTTCTCCCTACAGAATTGTTGAAACTCCTCTGATAGGAATTCAAGCCCATTATCAGTCCTTAAGTGCTTGATAGTCCTGCCTCTCTTATTCTCAAGTTCAATCAACCATTCTTTGAACTTAGAGAAGGCATCACTCTTCTGTTTAAGAATGTAAACCCAAACTTTTCTGGAATAATCATCAATAAGGGTAAGGAAATACCTGCCTCCACCATGAGTGGATACCCTTGCTGGGCCCCATACATCAGAATGTATATAGTCCATAACCTCCTTGGTGGTATGCTTCCCCTTCTGGTATGCTTGCTTCTTTGATTTCCCAAGAACACACCTCTCACAGAATTCCAGCTTACATATCCTCTTCCCAGGGATTGCTCCCTTCTTGGATAACTCCACCAGGCCCTTCTCACCAACATGTGCCAATCTCTTGTGCCACAAGTTAACATCAGAAGACCCCATGGTAACATCAGCTGACCCTGTAACAGTTCTTCCAATCAAAGTATACAAACCATTCTTTATAGCCCCCTTCATGACAATCCTTCCAGATTTGGTTATTGACAGACTTCCCTTGTCTGTCTTGAATTCAAACCCCTTTGAATTCAAGGTACCAAGAGAAACAAGATTTCTCTTTAACTCAGGAACAAACCTGACATCAGATAAGATCCTATCCACCCCATCAAACATCTTGATCTTGATAGAACCAGATCCTTGCACTCTACAGCTCTCATCATTACCCAAAAGAACAAGACCTCCATCAGTTTTCTCAAGATCCAGGAACCAGTCTTCATGTGGACACATATGAAAAGTACACCCAGAGTCCAGGACCCACTCTTGACTTAGCCTCTCATGACTAACCATCAAGACCTCCGCACTATCATATCCTTCAACCTCCACAACAGCTGCATCTCCATCTTGATCACCTTGATTGTCTTTCTTCTTTCTTTCAGGGCAATTCTTTCTCAGATGACCTTCCTTATGGCAAGTGAAACACTTCCTCTTCTCAACAAAATCAGATTTCTTCCCACCCTTATTCCCTTTTCCACCATCCTTCTTCTTGGACTGAAACCCCTTCTTCTTCTTGGATTGAACATTCAATCCTTCAGCAGGCTTCTTCCCATCAGCTTGGATCTGTAGAAACTTGGTTTTCAGGGCAGTTTGAACATCATCAAACATCACCTGATCTTGCCTACCAAACAACAAGGCATCTTTGAAATTTTCCAGAGACTTAGGTAGGGCATTCAACAACATCAATGACTTATCTTCATCATCAATTGTAACATCCAAACTCTCCAGATCATCCACCAATCTGTTGAACTCGTCCAACTGATCACCAAGATTCTTATCTTCACTCATTTTGAAGACTTGAAGCTTCTGTTTCATGTATAACTTGTTCGTAACAGACTTGGTCTGGTATAACTGCTCCAGCTTATTCCAGATCCCAAGAGCGGTTTCCTCCTTCGATACTTCCCTCAATGGCTTGTCCCCAAGACACAAGATAAGGGCACTATGCGCCTTCCTCTTGTTCTCCTCCACCTTCGCCGGATTAGATCCAGAAGCCACCTGAGCCGGTGGCAACAAGGCTTCGTACAACCCATTGTGTACCAGGAGTGCCTTCATCTTGATCTTCCATAAGCTGAAATCGTTCTTCCCCGTGAACTTCTCAATATCGAACTTAGTTGCAGCCATGATTGCTTCCCACAGACGGCGCCACTTGTTAATCACGGTTTCGGATTCACAAGAAAACTTGTTTCCGGGAATCGGAATCAAATGCAGTAAGAACGGAATTGAAAATCACACAAGAACACCAGAATTTTACGTGGTTCGGAGATGAATACTCCTACGTCCACGGGATCCGAGAAGATAGACTTTTCACTAAGCAAAGAATGGAAGTTACAAATTACAGAGCACTCAATCTCACAGTGTTTGCGCTCACAGATGATCTCAATCAGATTCTTAGTTATTCTCTCAGTTGAGAAATCCCCTTTTTTATAGATACAGAGATTGAGCTGAATCTCTAACTTGATTCAGTTGTAACTACCTCATAAGTAAAGCAGTTATCCAGCTGGCTAACAAACTCCAATAACCGCTTCAGTTGATTCAGTTAGAACCGCCTTCAGTTAGCTTCAACTTGGTGTTTCGCGTCTTTGTACTTTATATCAGATGACTTGACCTCAGCTGACTTGGTCACTTAACATCAGATGACTTCCGGTCTAGACCTCCACTGTTAGGACTCCACTGTTAGACCTCATCTGATGAACCTCACCTGATATAACTCTATTGATACCCCAAATAGACTAACTCCCACGGCTAACACTTCATCAACATAGCTCCTTATTGAATTAAGCTCAGTAGACTTCATACTTCACATATGACACTTCACAGTTTCAATACAACCTACAGGGAACAAAATTTTTAAGAGCGTATTGTGTTTTCAAATTCCAAGTCGATCCTTCATTCATCTTGAGAAGTTAACAATAAGCAATTTCGACATTAAGAGCCTATTTCCAGTTTCCGTAGCTCAAAGTCTAGAGAGCCTAAAACGCTTGAGAATTCAAAGCTGCGACGAGATGGTCAAAGTGATTGAGGAGGAAGGGGAGGAATGTTCACATGATACAAGTCTTGTTTTTCCGCATCTCGAACGGTTAACTCTCTACGAGCTTCCCAAGTTGAAGACATTTTGCAAATATGCTCTTGGGTTGCTGAAACTGGTAGAAGTGAACATCTATAGTTGTCCTGAAATGGTTTGGTTTGGATCTCTATCTACATCATATCCGAAAAGTTTAGAAAGTTTTGAGATTCGGAGTTGTTCAAAGATGGAAACACTATTTTTGTGGAGCAAAGAAGAAAGTATTGAACAAACTATCACTCTCCCAAACTTGACAACCCTGTGCCTATCTGATCTTCCCCAGCTCAGAAATATCTATGAAGGTGTTGAAAGCATTGAATTCCCTTTTCCAACTCCAATGGAAATAAAGAATTGCCCAAACCTGCAGGAAAGTCTTGTTTGTGCACGCACTCTTCCGAGTTTTGGAGACATCGACAACAGGGTATGTGTATACGCTTCTCTATAATTTAATTTACCTTCTCCTAAGATGGGTGTTGAGATTATCTTAGAAATGTACTCATAATTTTATTACTTTTCAATATTCTTGGAAATGAAGGTGGGACTCTTTAAATATTTATGTCGTGTACGTGTGTCGTGCTCTCATCTTATTTTTTTTCTAAAAAAAATCTTCATTTTCCTAATCCGAAAACTTGGGCCAAGGCATGGAGCTTTAGATCTAATAAAAAATGAAGGCCGCAAATTATTGAGAGAACCTTGCATTTTAAGGCTAAATAATTTGAAACTTAATTGGAGTTTTTTCAATTTAATAATGGCAGTTGGATTTTTTTATTCGGTAAAAAATTACTCCCTATGTCCCAGCATTATTCGCATTTTTACTGTTTTTTCGTGTTTTAGCGAGCGAGTTTTTTATTAGTATTTAAAATGATAAAGTAATTTTTAAGTCATTTTATAATAAAGGAGAGATAGATCTATCAAACCCTACCTTAAAAGTTACTTTATCATTTCAAATACTAATAAACAACTCGCTCGCTAAAACACGAAAATAAAGTTAGTGTGCAAATAATGTTGGGACAGAGGGAGTATGTTTTAAGGTCTTTTTAAGAAAAAGAAGATGATGAGGGAGAGATGAGGAAGTTATGTATGATTTAATTATGTATTAAGAGCGTATATATATGTGTGTGTTGGGGGGTTGTAATTTAGTCTAAATAATTTGGGGGTGTGTAAAAAAAAAATAGATAGTGTAGCCGCCCCCAATTTTTTGTTATACTGTAATTCTTAACTAGATGAATTATTCACAATATACAAATTCAGAAGATCTATTTAAAACCAAAGAATTTATGTTGAATTCTTGTTTAAATAATGTAAAATTTTATTCATGTAATTGTGCAGGTTTCATTCGGCATCATGAGGAAACAAGAAGTTAAAGGACACACAAATTTTGTTAGTGTATGGTGTAGTCAAATTTCAAGTGGATCCTTCACTCATCTTGAGGAGTTAGTGATAAGGAATATTGGCATTAAGAGCCTATTTCCAGTTTCAATGGCTCAAAATCTAGAGAGCCTGAAACTCTTGAGAATTGAGAGCTGCAAGGAGATGGTCAAAGTGATTGAAGAGGAAGAGGGAGAGGAGGAACATTCACATGATACAAGTCTTCTTTTTCCGCATCTGAAAGAGTTAACTCTCGAAGAGCTACCCAAGTTGAAGACTTTTTGCAAATATGCTCTTGGGTTGCCGGAACTGGTACACATGGTGATCTGGGATTGTCCTGAAATGGTTAGATTTAACTTGGGATCTCTATCTACATCATATCTGAAAAGTTTAGAAAGTCTTGAGATTGAGGATTGTTCAATGATGAAACAAGTATTTTTGTGGAGCGAAGAAGAAAGTATTGGACAAACTATCACTCTCCCAAAATTGACAACCCTGAAGCTATGTAATCTCCCGAGGCTCAGAAATATGTGTAAAGGTGTTGAAAGCATTGAATTCCATCTCCTAGCTGATATGGAAATAGAGGATTGCCCAAATCTGAAAAGTCTAGTTTCTGCAACCACTTGTTCGAGTTCGGGTGATATCAACAAGGTAAATAGATCAATTTCATTCAAAGTATAAAACTTCAGAATTTAAGTCGAATTAATATCTCTGTATAATTTAAAATCTAATTATAGTAATGAAGTTGGTGAATATGGTGATTTGCAGGTGGTGGTTGAACCAAAGGAACAAACACTAGTATCTTATTCCAACAGCTTCTCAATATGGGACCAAATTTCAATACGCAGCTTCACTACACTTGAGAACTTGGATGTATATGGTTGTCACGAGATTAGCAGCTTATTTTCATCTCCAATAGCTGCTGCCCTCATCAATCTCGAAATCCTCCGCATTAAAAGATGCAAGAATATGACAAAAGTGATTGAAGGAGATGATCAAACAACTCCTCTTTTTCCTCATTTGGAAATCCTATGTTTCGAAAGGCTACCCGAGTTGAAGATTTTTTGTGAATGGAGATGTGCTCTTGAATTGCCCTCGTTGAGGAGCATGTACATTGTTAATGGTTGTCCAAAATTGGAAAGATTTAGCTTGAGATCTCTTACCGCACCCAATCTCGAAATCTTCGAAGTAGACGACATTGACGTTGCCATCTCAGGAGACTTGAATCATGTGTTGCAGCAACACTTCATCAATAGAGTAAGAATAACAACAACCAATTATACAAATTCTTAATTCTTCCTTCACACTTGTTTTTAATCTATTTATCGCACTTTGGTTGCAAAATGAATATTAATTTCTCTTCCTATATATGAACAAAAGGATTAATTATTTTTTCCCTTTTTCATTTCTTCTCATCCTATTTGCTGTTATTCTTTGATGCTTATTACTTTTAGTTCTAACTTTCTGATTAGGAAAAAAAAACTCTAAGTGAGGGACCCAAACAGGTACATATATAATTGACTTTCTTTGATCAATTAAAGTTTATGAACCGTGAGTCTGAATGAATATACTTGCATTAATTGAATTCGGTGCCAAAATCATCAACTTATTTGGCTTAAACTCAAATGATTGAACTTTAATTAAGTCCCTACTTGATTTTAGTTTGTTTTTAATGGATTAAAATCCATCTTTAAGATCTAATTTTTCTTTAAACGTTTTTCTCTTCCTAAGCTTCTACTTTTGATATTGAACTGATTAGTTGTAGTACTGTGTGGTGGATCAGGAGGAATCGACTTCAAGTAAAGGCAAAATAATGGAAGAGGTGCACATATAGACTATAGTTACTTTTATTTATTCTAAGCGAGGTTTATGATGCTTGATTTGATTGATTCTTCATTGATTGTGTTTTGATTGATGAAATTGGATACAAAAAGATTAATTAGCTTCTTCCTGCCATGTTACATTTTGTCTTCTTTTTATTCTTTTTGTATCGATCCTTTATCAGATTAATATACTGCTATTCAACGATGCTAATTTTCTAATATTTTTTGCTTAGGAAGAACCAACTTTAAATGACAGTCAAGAGGTGAAAGATAAAACAGAGGAGGTATAAATATATAATTGATTTTCTTCAATTGATAACTGAACTTATTAGTGACAGTGTTTGGATCGAGACAATCTTGGTTGTGAATTTGGTCGATTAGTTTGAAATTCATGGCCAGGTCTATATGTCTTGAAACTCAAATATTTGAATTTTAGCTAACTCTTTTTTTGAGTGTTTTTTTTTTTAATTGGATTTGTAATTTCATTGGAAAATTCTGGGTATATTTAAAACATTGTTCTCTTCATATGTTTTTCTTTTAAGATATACAAATAATTAATATCAGTACTAATGTGACTGATAAGGAGAAATCATCTTCAAAGTAAAATATTGCAGATTGCAAAGAGAAAGTTAAAATAGTGGAGGATGGTGATTGTGTAATTAGTTTAATGTATTCTATCGACATCTATGATGCTTAATTTGATTGAGTCAATTTATATTGTGCTTTTATGGAGGAATTTGGTTGGGAATTTGAGTCATGGATTTCTCATTTTATATGTTGACAAAAGGATTAATTAATTTGTTCTTGCTGCCATGTTTTTTTTTTTCCTTCTTTTTAATTTTTTCTCATCCTATTTGTTGATATTCTATGATGTACAATAATTTTGTTTCTAATTATTTGATTATGTTAATCAATTTTAGATTCACAAGAAACTTGTAATCAGGGAATCGGAATTATGGAAACAATAAGCACGAATTGAAATCACACAAGAACACCAGATTTACGTGGTTCGGAGATGAATACTCTTACGTCCACGGGATCCGAGAGGATATCTTTCCACTAAGTAAGAATATGGAAGAAGTTACAATACTCTCAATCTCACAATCACTCTGTGTATACGCTCAAATGTTCTCACTTGTGATTCTTATTTCTCTCAGCTAAGAAACTCCTTTTATAGTTACAGAGATTGAGATGAATCTAGACTCGATTCAGTTGTAACAAACTCATAAGTAAAGTAGTTATCCAGCTGGCTAACAAACTCCAATAACTGCTTCAGTTAATTCAGTTATAACCGCCAACGCATTAGCTCAAATTGGTATAGTTCGCGCCACTTTGTATCAGATGACTTGACACATCAACAGATGACCTCCAGTCTAAACCTCCTCTGAGAGAACTCCACTGTCAGACCTCATCTGTGAAGAGTCATATGTGAAGTATGAAGTCTACTGAGCTTGATTTTCAATAAGGAGCTATGTTGATGAAGTGTTAGCCGTAGGTGTTAGTCATATTTGGATATCAGTGGAGTTGCATCAGGTGAGGTTCCGAAGAAGAAAGACGAAATAGAAGAGGTAAATATATAATTGATTTTTTTTTATCGATAAAAAAAGTTGTTTGACTAATTTACTTGCATTAATTGTGTTTGAATTGAGTGGAATATGGTTCTGGATTCAGTTATTGGATTTGGAATTTACCAACTTACTTAATTTGGCTTAAAACTCAAATTAAATCCTCTGCTTTGAAGTCCGTCTTAAATCTAATTACTATATAAAATGTTGTTCTCCGGATTCAAATTCTTTAATGAGAATGCAAATATTGTTCTTTTCCTATATCCTGGATATAATGGAGGAAGGAATGTGTACATTAGTATTGTATTCGAATCAGAGGTTTCTGAAGTATAATTTAATTGTGTTGTTGATGTAAGAATTTGTATAATAATTGTACTAAAAGATTAATTAACTTCTTCCTATCATGCTACTTTTTCTTTCATTAATTTTCTTTTTAGTATCTATTGATCGGGCTAAGTGAGGGTCAAGCCGTCAAAGGGACCAGAGAGAGAAATACGAAATAGAAGAGAATGTTTATATATAATTCATTTTATTCAATTGATCATTGAAGTTTATAAACCTTGAGTTCGGCTGAATTTACTTACTTAGGCGTGGACTGAGGAAAATTTGATTTGAGATTTTGGTCGATGGATTTATACAATTCACGGCCAAGTCATCAACCTTATGTCTTAGAACTCAAATAATTGAACTTTAGCTAAATTCCCTTTTTGATTTTTAGTTTTTTTCCTTGGGGATTTGTAATCCATTTTAAAAATCTAGTTATTTAAAATATTGTTCTCTTCTTGTGCTTTCTTTTTTGATATACAACTAATTAACTTTAGTACATGTGATCGATCGGGAGGAATCAACTTCAAATGGAAAAAATGTGGATCACGCCGAAAAAGCGAAAGGCAGAGGAGGTGCATGAATAACAGATCTCATTTGTTCTATCGTGGTTTGTGGTGCTTCATTTGATCGGTCAACTTATCTTGTGTTTTGTTCTTGGAATTTTAAATGCGAATTCATTTCATGTGTTTGTGTTTATTTTCTTGTTCTTCCCTGGACTTAGATTTGACAATCTTGTTCAGCTTGTACGACATATCCTATCTTTTAGATATATGTTTGTTCTTATGATAATCCACATTATTAAAGATTGTGTCTATGCTAGTTGCAGGAAAGTGTCTGCAGTATTTTAATGCATTATACGGTATAACATGTTAAAGTGTGGTAGCAAAAGAAAATATGTTAATTGCGTTATCTACTCAATATGTGTTGAAGGTAGCGGTATAAAGTAGTATTAATGAATCGAGTCGAGTTGAACACTATGTCATATTAAATTAAACAATGAGTGTTGTCTTAATAGAAGTTGAAGTAAAAGACAACGTCTGTGCTATGTTGTTAGTCATCTCATTATACTGAGCTAAAAGATCGATATATAATCAGTCATGTAAAAGTTAACTGAGCTCTAGTTATGTCCTCGAAGGCTTTCTCTGGCACCAAGGTGATGACAACATTTTCTTAAAGCAAGTAATATTCCATTTTACATTTAAGGAGCTCGTCATCATAATTTGCCGGTAGAAGATGACTTTTTTTATTTTTGGAAAGCGATTTGATAATGATAATAATGTTTTTGCATTTAAGTGGAGCATTCTCGATAGGGGATTTATGTTGTGTTTTTGTGTGAACAAACATGTAACAAGAATATAAAGGAAACGAACAATCAGTGGTTTAAATGTGTATTCAATGCAGATAATTGAGAAACTAGCTTTAGCATTGGAAAACAACCACTTTTGTGCATGAGAACTCATTTTTGTATAGCAAGACTAAGACAAAGTATAGAGTGAAATTTGTTCATATATGAACAACTTAAAGGGCATGCATTGTTTTATTAAAGTGTATTAGTTGCTTTCAATTAAAGGTATTAGTTTTGGAGGGTAAAAGTTGTTTTTACTAAAGAGTATAAGTTGAAAGGATATATAGGACATGAGTTGTTATACTAATGTGTATTAGTTATTTTCACTAAAGGGTATGCATTCAATTAAAAAGTATTGCAAAGCGTTTCATATATACACATAATTACTGAAAATATTTTGAACTTATTCTCTAAGAACCAAAATTATAATTTTCCCTTTGAAGTTCTGAAGGATATTATAGTTTGGAAATGAAGTTTTTTGTCCTTTAAGTTTGGTTGACTTTGTTTTTAGTCCTGTTAACTTTGAACTTTTTGAAAGTATTCCGCCTCATCTAAAAGTCCGAGCTTGTAGAGAGGTTTTAAAATTAATTCATTTAATTATTTCTCTTACACTCCCTCTCGCTCATGGATCGAACTCAATTTTCCCTCCTTGGGAGACTCAATGAGTGGAATATTTAATATGGATGGAGTTGCTCTCAACGAGAATTGAACCCAAATCTTTATTCAGGCGTGAGCCTTTTGATAACATGAAATAATTCTGCCTCATCTAAAAGTCTAAATTAGTATAGAGGTTTTGAAATTAATTCATTTAATTATTTTCCTTAGCACTTTTGAATTTAGTTTTATAATTTGCAAAAAAATTGGTTTTCATCCTAATGCCTGCTAGTCTCGATCACTCAACCGGTGAACAATTACGTGGCGCAATTTCTTTTAAAATATCAGCGTGTACCAACTTTTTATTTATAAGGAATACATGTAGCTAATTCATCGAGCTCACTTGTAGATAAACATTTCACATATTTGGACACAATATATCCGACTCTTCTCATCGCCACCTTTCCCAACACTCTCAACCATCTCCACTACTAAAATAGTTACATGTTCACAAATCACAAATAATTACATTGTCACCGGATATTGGGGCGAGAAGCCCTTCAAAGAAGCCATCAATTGTTAGAATTAAACTTGATACATGAATCAATATTAAATATGCATTTTGACTAATATTCATGAACCATTGGTCAAACATTCATGTATCTCAATTAAGATTAGTACATGCACTTGATTAATGAAGAGTTATCTAGATTATTCCATGTAGTAGTATAAATACCTTTGTAATGTGAGGAATGAAATCAAGCCAGTTTTTCACAAGAAAATTATTTAAGTGACTTCCTCTTCTCTCTACCATATTCAAAGTCCTTCCCATCACCTTCCAACAAAGTGGTATCTAGAGCTAATGGCATCAAAATCCTTTGCCTTCCAATACCCACAACTTACGAAACCCAACTACGAAAATTGGTCTCTTAGAATGAAGGTCATTCTTGGATCCCAATGAGTATGGGATATTGTTGAGAGCGGTTTTGTAGAGCTTGCAAATTTGGCAACACTACCTGCAAATCAAAAGGAATCATTGGAGAAGGAAAGAAAGAGAGATCAGTGTGCTCTCACCATCATCCATCAAGGGTTGGATGAGGATATGTTTGAGAAAATAACCAATGAAACTACATCGAAGAAAGCTTGGGACAAGCTGCGTAACTCTGTCATGGGCGTAGATAAGGTGAAAAAGGTTCGTCTTCAAACTCAAAGGGCCGAGTTTGAGTCACTCTTGATGAAGGAAAATGAATCTATCTCCGATTATTTCGGGAGAGTTTTGGCCATTGTAAACCAAATGAAGAGGCTTGGAGAGACGATGACGGATGTTCGAGTAATTGAGAAGATACTCCGCTCACTCAACACAAAGTTCAACTATGTTGTGGTTGAAATAGAAGAATCCAAGGACTTGGAGACAATGACCATTGATGAACTAAATGGGTCATTACAAGCATATGAAGAAAGTATAAACTGTGGAAAGTCGGAACAATCTAAACAAGTACTACAAGCAAGAACAAGTTGGAGAGGAAGAGAAAGTAATTTCGGTAGAGGTCGAGCCCAAGGACGAGGTAGAGGCAGAGGATTTGGACGTGGCTACAATCAAGAAAAGAATGAGCAACAACAATCTTCTCAATCGGATAAAAGAAACCAAAATTTCATAAGAGGTCGTGGAAGAGGAAGAGGTAATTATAAATCTCATATTGAGTGTTATTCTTGTCACGAGACTGGACACTACGCTTCAGAGTGTCAATCTAACATTGAAAATGAAGAAACAAATCTAGTGGAGAACAAGGAAAATGATTTTGAGCATTCATTGCTTCTTGCACTAAAGGAAAATTCCAACATGAAAGCCAACACATAGTATCTTGACAATGGCACTAACAATCATATGACGGGTGATAGAAGTAAATTTGTGGAGCTCGATTCAAGCAAGAAAGGCTTTGTGAGTTTTGGAGACAACACGAAGGTGGAAATTGAAGGCAAAGGTACGATTCTTCTTGAAACAAAATATGGTAGTCATAGAGTTCTACGTGATGTGTATTATGTTCCAAAGTTGACCAACAACATTTTGAGTGTTGGTCAATTTTTGGAAAGAAACTATAAGATTTATATTGAAGATCGTATGCTTTGGATTCGTTATCAAGATTCTAACCTCATTGCTAAGGTCTTTATGACTAGAAATCGCATGTTCTTGCTGGATTTGAGGAATTGTGGAACTATGTGCTTAAAAACATGTGCTCAAGATTCATCGTGGATTTGGCATATGAGGTTCGGCCACTTGAATTTTGGTGGACTTAAAGCCCTAGGAGAACACAAGATGGTAAAGGGGATTCCAAAGATTGATCATCCAGATCAATTATGTGAAGCATGCTTACTTGGTAAGCATCCGAGAAAGAGCTTTCCAAAGAAATCCATCTCAAGAGCCACAAAGCTACTTCAACTTGTTCATGTCGATGTTTGTGGTCCGATTAAGTCGCATTCTTTTGGTAAAAGCTCATACTTTATTCTCTTTATTGATGATTTAAGTAGAAAGACATGGGTATATTTTTTGAAAAATAAATCCGAGACATTTGAAGTATTCAAGAAGTTTAAAGTTCTTGTTGAAAAAGAAAGTGGACATAAAATTCATGCATTGAGAACTGATAGGGGTAGAGAATTTACGTCTAATGAGTTTAACGATTTTTGTGAGATGCATGGAATTCGTCGTACCTTAACAGCTCCTAGGTCACCCCAGCAAAACGGAGTAGCCGAGAGAAAGAATAGGACAATTCTCAACATGGCGAGGAGCATGTTAAAAACCAAAAATATGACGAGAGAGTTTTGGGCCGAAGTTGTTGCTTGTGTTGTGTATCTTTTGAATTGGAGCCCAACTAAGAGCTTGAAAAACGTGATACCTCAAGAAACATGGAGTGGATGGAAACCAACAGTGTCACATTTACGAGTGTTTGGATCCATTGCTTTTGCTCATGTTCACGAGCAAGAAAGATCCAAATTGGATGATTAGAGTAAGAAACTTGTTTTCATTGGATATGATGAGAGTACCAAGGGATACAAACTGTACAATCCTATCACCAGGCGACTTGTAATCAGTAGAGATGTGGAGTTTGATGAAGATGCATCATAGGATTGGAGTACTCAGGAAGAAAGAGGATCTTATGATTTTCTTCCTTACTTTGATGATGAACATGACGGCCCAGGAGAGTTTACTCCACCACCATCTCCTCCGGCACCTGGATCACCACTCTTAGGATCATCCTCTGGAGAAAAGACTCTGACATATCGAAGTCTTGTTGATATTTACAATAACACTGAGATAATTGATGAAACAAATATATTTGCTTATTTGCAGATGCTGAACCAGTAAGTTTTGAAGAAGCAAATAGATATGAAAAGTGGAGACAAGTGACTTGAGGCGAATATACTAACTTCTACTAGTAGATTCCTCGCAAGCGTACGAGTTCACTGTAGTATGAGTATGTATAATGACCAAGAATATCGAACCCACAAGATGGAGTGAATGCGAATAGATCCCTGAAGATCTACGCGTCGTAGCTAATATGGGTGAAATGTTTTTTTATTTTTTATTTTTTTTGGAAAGATTAATTAAAACTAAAATAAACTAATTAAACTAAAATACTAAAGAAGACGAATTAACTAAGGTTTGTGTTCAAGTAAGAGATGGTGATGCTCAGGATAGGAATCCCTACGTATACTAACGGAGCAGGTACATAATCAAAATAACTGTGACACGCAAGAAATAACCTAAGTAAAAGAATGCAAGGTGAAAGCTAAAGATTCTAAACCCTAATACTTTACCCTAACACTCGACTTCACTAATTCACTAACAAGTTAATAGATTGTGCTTAATTAATGAGACCCTAATTTAACTAAGGTGATGCGGTCGTCCTCCTTCGCTAAACTGGTAGATGAATTAACCCTTTCTAAACCTTCTCGTTAAGTCTACTTGTTGTTAAAGAGTGATAAGGTCGTCCTCTCTCTAACACTTTTCGATCCAAATTCAAAAGTAAAGTTAAGATTAATTTTAAGAATTCATTAATTAAGAGAATTAAAACCTAACGTCACAAGTTATCTAATTACGTACCCACATCCTACTTCTACGAGTTCATCCTACCCCAAGCATGCAAGGGTTTTAGCTAGACATGGGTTTTACGTAAACAAGCACAATTGAATAAGTAACGAACATGAACATGATAATTAGAACAATAAAAAAACAATCATAAACTAGGGTTCCAAGAAATAAATGAATAACTTAAATTAAATAAATAAAACGAGTCTCAACGTGTTCAAGAACAAAGATATGAAGAAACGAAACTAAAAAGTAAAATCGTGACGTGAATTCGTAAGAAAAACCTAAAAAACGTAAAGTAAACTTGCTCGTTCCTTCTTCTCCAAAAATTAACTCTCTAAAAGTCTAAAAACTATCAAGTGATGTGTGGTGTCTCTCAAAAATGTGCTCGGGACGAATATATAAGTTTTGGGCCGAATCGGGAACTCGTGGGCCGGAAAAAACGAACTCGAAAACTCAAGCCTTGAAGCGCTCGAGCTGGGCTAGCTCGAGCGGAGGCGCTCGAGCATAGGTGGTCGAGCGGATCAGTCACTCGAGCGAAGGCGCTCGAGCATAGGCACTCGAGTGCCAAAAATGTTCTGGACAATTATGGGCGCTCGACCTCTTAGCTCGAGCAGGGGCGCTCGAGCAATGGTGCTCGAGTGGGTCCTCTTTCTTCTCAACTAACATTTTTCTTCTCACGCACTAATACCAATCGTATTTCTTCGATATCTTCTCATCCGAGCATCCATTTGAGCTGATTCAAAGTCCTACGAACTCCATTTTTTGCCCTCGATTCACCTATGAGTATTAAAGAGATAAATTCATCAATGTAAAGAAATAGTGCTCATTTGACTCTAAAAACTCAATAAAATCAACCAAAACTTGGGCATTTCAAGCTACGAATCATGATAATTTCACGCCTAATCAACAAGATATGGATGAAGAAATTCATTCCATTGTGAAGAATGATACTTGGAAGTTGGTTTCTCTTCCAAAAGGCCATGAAGCAATTGGAGTTAAATGGGTGTACAAAACAAAGAGGAATGCCAATGGAGAAGTACAACGATACAAAGCGCGGCTAGTTGCGAAAGGCTACAAGCAGAAACAAGGTATTGATTATGATGAAGTGTTTGCTCCGATAGCTCGTTTGGAGACCATTCGCTTATTGATATCTCTTGCCGCCCAGAATCATTGGAAGATTTATCAATTGGATATAAAATCCACTTTTCTAAATGGGTATCTTAATGAGGATGTTTACATCGAGCAACCAATTGGATATGTGGTTGAAGGGCAAGAAGATAAAGTGTTGAAGTTGAAGAAAGCATTATATGGGCTTAAACAGGCCCCGAGAGCTTGGAATTGTCATCTTGATAATTACTTGCAAGAAAATAGTTTTCTTAAATGCATCCATGAGCATGCTCTATATGTGAAAAGGGAAGATGGTGATTTACTAATTGTTTGTGTTTATGTAGATGATCTTATTTTCACGGGGAGCAATGCAAAAATGTTCAACGATTTCAAGAAGGCAATGACTCAAGAATTTGAGATGAGTGACATGAGACTCATGTCCTATTACTTGGGAATCCAAGTAAAACAAATGGAGAGTGACATTTTTATTTCACAAGAAACATATGCAAGAGTGCTCTTGAAGAAATTCAATATGCTCAATTGCAAACCAGTGAATACTCCAATGCTTTTTAGCACACATTTGAAGAAAGAAGAAGAGAAGATTGATCCAACTGCCTTTAGAAGTCTTATTGGAAGTTTACGATACTTGACTTGTTCAAGACCAGATATTTTGTATGCTGTTGGAGTTGTGAGTCGTTTTATGAAGAATCCTGCTGAATCTCACATGTTAGCTGCTAAAAGAATACTTCGGTATATCAAAGGGACTCTTGATTATGAAATTTCTTATTCATCCTCTAACGAGTACGTGTTGAAGGGTTTTTGTGATAGTGATTTTGCCGGAGACATTGACGATAGAAATAGCACAACTGGTTTTGCATTCTTTTTGGGAGATCATGCAACTTCATGGAGTTCAAATAAGCAAGCTATTGTGACACTCTCCAGTTGCGAATCTGAGTATGTAGCAGCTACTTCATGTGCGTATCATGCTATATGGTTGAGAAGATTATTGAAGGAACTTCACTTGGAGCAAGAATATTCTACAAAGATCATGATTGATAATAAATCTGCTCAAAGTTTGGCAAAGAATCCAGTTTTTCATGAACGGAGCAAGCACATTGATACTCGATATCATTTTATTCGGGAATGCGTTGCAAAGGAAGAGATTGAGTTGGAGTACGTGAAGTCCAAGGATCAAGTTGCTGATATCTTTACTAAACCGCTCAAGTTTGATGAATTTCAGAGATTGCGATTCATGCTTGGAGTCCGGAAGCATCAAGTTTGAGGAGGAGTGTTAGAATTAAACTGGATACATAAATCAATATTAAATATGCATTTTGACTAATATTCATGAACCATTGGTCAAACATTCATGTATCTCAATTAAGACTAGTACATGCACTTGATTAATGAAGAGTTATCTAGATTATTCCATGTAGTAGTATAAATACCTTTGTAATGTGAGGAATGAAATCAAGTCAGTTTTTCACAAGAAAAATATTTAAGTGACTTCCTCTTCTCTCTACCATATTCAAATCCTTCCCATCACATTCCAACATCAAATAGTCTCACCGTCGGACTTGTGCCAGAGCTCCCCCTCAATTGGAATAAATTCGTCGCATATGGCCGCGTCCCTCCACCTTCATGTGGTGGTCCCTCCATTCTAACGATGATGGTGTAGTCGCTCTGAAGTAGAAGGTCGACGTCGTCTTCATTTCTTGGGGTGTATGATTTTTGGTGGTGAAGGAGAATTACGGCCACGTTTTTTTTGTGTTGAATAGAAATTCTGGACCCACTTTTTTATTTTGTGCGCTAGGGGAAAGTTGCTACTTGAGTAAAAGGGGACCCAGATAAAAAAAAGGGAAAATTATTTTTTTTGTCCTGTAACTTTACCTCATTTTGATTTTCGTCCCACTGACTTTCAAATTTTGATTTTAGTCCTATAACTTTACCTAGTTTTGATTTTCATCCTGCTAACTTTCAAATTTTGATTTTGGTCCTGCAACTCACATATTTCTTTTATTTTGGTCCTACAACCTACCAACCCTTACAGGACGAAAATAAAAAAGAGGTAAAGTTACAGGACTAAAATCAAAATTTGAAAGTCAACAGGACGAAAATCAAAAAGAGGTAAAGTTACAGGACTAAAATCAAAATTTGAAAGTCAGCAGGACGGAAATCAAAAAGTGGTAAAGTTATAGGACAAAAAAATCATTTTCCCTAAAAAGAATTGGCCCACGTCAATGTTTAGCTAATAAAAAAAAATCGTGCCACGTTGGATATTATCGGATGATTTGCATGTTGTAGCCAGTATTACGATGAAAACAATTTTTTTTTAAATTATAGAACTAAATTCAAACACTCAAAGTTAATAGGACCAAACAAAATCAACCAAATTTAAAGGAAAAAATGATATTTTACCTTATCAGCAGTACAAGTCGACATTATGAAATCCATACCACAATCACGTTCCATTTCTTTTAATTTTCTATCGGGTTGAAATATTATATTTTAATCGATTGGATATTTATTGAAAGTGTCTATACTAAGAAAATAAAAATAGAAAACGACACACTGGATGTTGGATGCAATGTGATCACACCACGTCCAACATCTGAGCAAAACGCAGCAGAAATCAAAGTAGCCAATGAATAAAAAATTTCACAAGTTATATGAAATAACTTGTGAGTGCCTCAGGGAAAAATCAATCCACTATAAAATTGTGAATTACAATAAGTAATTTTGAAATAAAAACTAAGCTTAAGAACATTAAAGCAGACTTAGAAAAGTATAAGAAAAAAAACCAACGACTGAAAACAATTTTAGAAAATAAATGTTCTCTCAAATGTGGTCACATACTCAGTCACATTAGCAGAACCAGAAATGTGCGAAAATTCTATGAACAATCTCTCTTTCTCTTGCTCGATGTGTGTTCCTTCTCCATCTCATGTTGATCCTTTTATAGACACCTTGAATATCCCATGATCATGTTCACGTTCCCCACTTGAAAGATCATGGAAGTTCTCCATCTTCAAAAATAAGAACGTGGGTATACGTAACTTTGATAGTCTTATCTCACTTCTTGATATGCTCCCTTGAAAATCTCAACTAAGGGATATATGATTTGGTCAAATCTTCCACCTATTAAAGATACAAAATATATTATCTAAAAAATATTCAAATTTTAATTAATTTAAGTAAATTTGAATAAAGGCAAAACAAATAAAATAAAATATTAGAGTTTAAAATTAAATAAACACTAACAATCTCCCCCATTTTGCCTTTTTTCACAAAAACCATCAATTAAGCTGCAATAGAAAATACATAAACTCCCCCTGAATTGAACTTCAATCTAAACTTGACTAAAAAATACACTAAAAAATGAAATTGGGGTGTTGAGTGCTCTCCCCCTTTGATAAGTCATAATTATTGAGTAAATTTTGTGCTTTAATTGGTTGTTTAATAACAACAATTTTATATTTTACTCGTTGTTATTCAACTTATGCTATTATGGTCTTAATCCATTGATTTTATATTTTTCTATGAATTTCAGGATGTTTTGAAATATTTTGAGTGAGAGGAGAAAAATATTAGAACTGATACAGATGAGCAATGGAGAAGAGACCTGAACCATATGAAGCGTCTCGAAATCAGGATCGCAACGAAAAAAGAATCGAGTCAATCAGAGTTCGGAAGCTCCAGATATGGGCGAAACAAAATCAGTGCGCAGCAGTCTAAATTCCACTCGCCAAACCCAACGAATAAAGCCCACTTGTGCAGGCCCATTCAAAGAACCCACATCATAAACCCACACGGGGGCGTTTATTCTTGGATAGCAAAATTGTTTTGGCCCATTATAGTTAAAACATTCAATGGGCCCATGGGAGATCATTAATGTACGTGAGCAACAAGAAAGCAAGCAGCAGCCTTATATATATATTAAGTTGAGGCCGTAAGAAAAAGGGAGGGTGTGAACGCACGCACGCAGCCACCATGCATATCACAATACCGAGAGCAGCCATCTAATTGATACTCACATACGCGTGCAATAAGGAATTACCGTGAGCATCTTCTCAAATCTTGGAAGCGATGAAGATGATTCTCACGGAGAAGTCCACTACCACATTTAGTTAGTTTTGCTTTATTTCAATTCCGGGGATTTCTAAACTTGTGTTTTGATGATTGCTAATTGAACCCTGTTTTATTCGTGAGACTTTTTACACGGATTATTTATATCATCTGTTTTTATTGTTTAATTGCTTGAGTAATTAAATTAGCTTGATCACCTAGGTTAATTATTTTGTGCATGTTTGATAGTTCATATGTCGTAATCCGTAATTGTTGCGCTTATATGACAATTGGTAGCAACTAGTAATTTTTGCTAGGGTGATATGAATCGGATTCTTTCAAACCGAGCTTGCGTGTTTGGGAATTTGTTTGAACTTTATCCTAGGGTTTAATGCTTCTACCAAATTAAATTTAGATCGTATCTAGACTGTTTGATTATAAAGATTCTTTGGAGAGCTTGTTTCAATAGAATAATATTAAGGGATAAAACCGGTGAACAGAGCTTGTTGTTTATCGAGGGTCATTAATCTATGGGAAAAGTTAAGCGAATAATACGTTTGATTAGCATAATCAAGACCAAGTGGTGAATGAACCGCGAATTGGAATCCTTTAAGTAATTGAATTTATATTGTGTTATTTATTTAATTTTAATTATTGTTTTAGTAGTGTTAGAAAAACCAATCCAAACTCCCCCCTCCCCCCCTTTTTGTTTGTCCCATTAATCATCTCAAAAGGCATAATTTTGATTTCTACGTTCCATGTGGATCGACCCCTTGCTTGCCACTACTACAAGTTAGTAGAGTAATTGAGGGTTATTTATTTATTATAATTTGGCGTGCCTCGACAGCGCGACCCACCCTTTTTGCGAAGAAAGAGAGAAACAGATAAGTAAGAATTCAAAGGGAAGAAAAACAAAATTAAAAAACTTATAGTAACTTATAATACTCCTTTAAACAATTCAAACCGCATGAAAAAAATCAAATAAAAAATCTCAATCAAACACATAGCAAATAAGATAAGGTAGTCCCTCACGGAATAAAAAAACACTCAACTCTCTAGTGTATACAATGGGTAAAATTATCACTCAAACTCAATTCCTAATAAGAAGATCTTCCATAAGCTTGCATCTTTTCTAATTTTCAACCGTTTAGAGTACACACTGGACAAAAATCAAAGGGTCTTACAAAGGGTTGTAATGGGGCTTTGGTTAAAGGTGTGAATATTTTTGGATGAGTGACTAAAAATCATGATCCAAATAGAGACATGATGCATCAACACAGACAATCTTTACTGGATTCAAATGTCGTCTTCAGTGTCCCAACATTAGGAACAACATTTTGGACAGAAAATTCACTTTCCACTTCTTCCTTTTTTTTTTAGAGTCAACGCAATACTCATTCACCTCCTTTAACACTTCTTTGCATAGTGTAATTCAATCCCTTTTTCTTCTCCTTTTTTTTTTACCAAAGTACCACCATACAAGAAACGTGAATTCCTTACTTCCATCACTTTTATCACAATATTTCCCTCATCAAAATGATCAACACACTCTAAATGGACCATAGTAAGGTAAAGACATGGCATTTGGATATAGAGCTCAATATATTTAGGGGGGAAAAATAAGTTTTAGGCTCAAAGTGGTAACTAAGGATATTAAAATGTAAGGTGGGAAAACAATATGGATAAAGTAGCTTGTAAACAAAAATATGTTGCCCAAATCATTTTAATGTCAGTATGCACAATACAGTTTAAAAAAGAATCAAGCAAGTTCTAGAGATACTAAATATAGGAAGAGATAACACTCAAGAAATAAAAAATACAACTGTTAACAATAAACAGTTTAAAAAGGCTCAAATCTCACAGATTATTTGGACTACCACTCTTATCAACTACATAAATGACATTGAATTCACATCTAATTATTCACATGTAGTAGAAAGATCAATCATATTAAAAGAAGCTATACTGATATGAAAATGTTGCTAAAGATGTGACCACATTGGGGGAAACATTTGCTATAGACAGAAACATCATGCAAGAAAGAGACCGAGAGATTTATTCAAGCAAGAAAATCTCTCTTTATCTAGTGCATTCTTACAAGCAACTTGTATACCAGCAAGGTAGCAATTATCACTCGACTTGTTTCCTATCATGACACAAGAGTTTACACTATCAAAGACTTCACAAGAATGTTTATTAAACTTAACCTCCAGGTCATCATTGCATAATTGACTTATGCTAATCAAATTAGTCATAAGACCATCAACATGCAAAACATTCTTTAAAGAAGGAAAACCAGGAACATCTAATGTTCATTTACCAACGATCTTTCCGTTAGATCCTCCACCATAAGTCACAGTTCCACCATGAATGGATTCGTAGTCTTTTAAAAAAAATTGGTGCATGTCATGTGATGAGAACACCCACTATCAAAGTACCAGGAACCTGCAATGTTAGTCTTCAAAGCAGTACAAATAACATTGCATTTCACATCAGATTTGGGTACCCAAAATTTCTTGTAGACAATTTTCTTATTCTGGGCAGAGATGTTGTCGTCCGTGTTGGGCAACATCTTTTCCCTGAACGGATTCTGAAATTTATAACAAAAAGGTTTGATATGTCCAGGCGCAAAACAATAATGACAAATATAATTTCGTTTTCTTGACTTTTTCAAAGATTTAACATCTTCATTACCTTTTTCATTCACAAAATCAACTTCATCCTTATTACCAAAAATATTGGTACAAATATTGTCTAAAGAATTTTGAAACCCAAGACCTGATGTGTTAAGACTTACCCAAGTTAAGTAACGCATTTAACTTTGATGTGCCTTTGTTAAGTTTGGTAAAAGTAGCCTCAGCTAGATCAAACTTGGCTCGAACTTTACTCAATTCAACATCCTTTTTGGTAAGAAGTACTTCTAACTTTGTGACGGAGCTCCTAAGATTATCATTTACTTTGGACATCTTTTCAACCTTCAAAGCTTGTTTCTTCCATTCCTTTAGTAAGGCTTTATAGAGATCCTGCAATTACATGATGATTGCATCTTTGTCCAATCCTTCTTCCTCACCAAACTCTGCATCATTAATAGACCCATGAAAATAATTTATATTAGGAAAATCAAAACAACTATACCTGCTGGATGTTGACACCGATGTGATCACATCTGTGCCAACGTCATCACAATCTGATAGAGACTGCTCATACATTGTTGCTAGCATCATCTTTTGGTCTGGAACATCCACCTTCTCTTCCTCCTCATCATCACTAAGAGATACCCACAAATTATTACCAAATTTTCTCAATGTATTTGCGCATTCATTCGCATAATGACCCCAACCCGAGCATGCATGACATTGAATAGACTAAAGTTGTTTGGGATCAAATTTGGCTTTCGACATTTGACCATCAACTTTAGTTTATTTCTCTTTGGATTTGTATTGCACATTTTCCTTATTGAACTTTCTCACCATCGAATTGTATTTTCGAGTGAGTAAGGCAACATCTGCCCCTTTATCAATTTTCTCAAAATTCTCATCCTCATCATCGGTTTTAT
The DNA here is from genome assembly GCA_947034835.1 of Ballota nigra. Taxonomy (NCBI): domain Eukaryota; kingdom Viridiplantae; phylum Streptophyta; class Magnoliopsida; order Lamiales; family Lamiaceae; genus Ballota; species Ballota nigra. The sequence goes on from OX344726.1 coordinate 9,542,199, forward strand.
CCTCCAGGAACTTTTAAAAGTTTCTTTTTGCAATGGAAGATTCATCTCAAAAGTTATAAGGATACTCATCAAAGTGTTGAGATCCATGATAGCAAGATTATGAGAATCTTCAATAGAGGAAACTTTTACATTAAATTTTTCAGGGAGGGAACAAAGAGCTTTAGAAACAAGTTGTTTATTGGTCATTGGCTCACCAAGCATTTGACATTCATTTGAGATATCAGTTAAATTTTCAAAATAAGATGAAATATCATCATTTTTTTCCATTCTCAAACGTTCAAATTTACTCATGAGCATACGAAGTTTTGTTTCTCGGACACTTGTACTACCCTCACAATGACTTTGAAGGGTATCACATGCATCTTTAGTTGTTGGACAATTTTGAATAAGCTTAAACATGTGCATGTCCACCCAAGTAAAGATGGCATTTAGTGTCTTTTCATTGAAACTAGACAACGTAATTTCCTCTTGAGTCCACTAAGATTCAGGCTTAAAAGTAACATCGCCATCCTTATCTGGTGGATTCTTGGGAACTACATAGCCATTAACAATTGATCTCCATGCACAAACATCAATTGATTTGATGTGCGAACGCATTCGGATCTTCCAATAAGCATAATTAGAACCATTTAAAGTAGAAAGTCTCACAGTAATGAGAGTGGGATGATCCATAATAAAACAACCAGGACCAAATACTTATTGAATTAAGTGTAGGCTCTTGATGCTAATTGAAAGTGTCTATACTATGAAAAATAAAAAGACACATTGGATGTTGGATTCAATGTGATCACACCACGTCCAACATCTGAGCAAAACGCAGCAGAAATCAAAGCAACCAACGAATAAAAATTTCACAATTTATATGAAATAACTTGTGAGAGCCTCAGGGCAAAATCAATCCACTATAAAATTGTGAATTACAGTAAGTCCTTTTGAAATAAAAACTAAGGACAATAAAACTAACTGAGAAAAGTATAAGAAAAAGAACCAACAACTGAAAACAATTTCAAAAAATAAATGTTCTCTCAAATGTGGTCACATACTCAGTCACATTAGCAGAACCAGAAATGTGCGAAAATTCTATGAACAATCTCTCTTTCTTGCTCGATGTGTGTTCCTTCTCCATCTCATGTTGATCCCTTTTATAGACACCTTGAATATCCCACGATCATGTTCACGTTCCCCACTTGAAAGATCATGGAAGTTCTCTATCTTCAAAAATAAGAACTTGGGTATACGTAACTTTGATAGTCTTAATCTCACTTCTTGATATGCTCCCTTGAAAATCTCAACTACGGGATATATGATTTGGTCAAATCTTCCACCTATTAAAGATACAAAATATATTATCTAAAAAATATTCAAATCTTAATTAATTAAAGTAAATTTGAATAAAGGCAAAACAAATAAAATAAAAGATTAGAGTTTAAAATTAAATAAACACTAACATTTATATATGGGTTTAATTGCAGATAAAATAATAATTTTTTGGTAAATTGTAATTTAATCTCAACATTTTAATTTTGTTAAATAAAATATCACCTTTACAGATTTTAACAATTGCAAAATAAAACTCACATTAACCAAATATTGTAAATGATTAGAATGCTTAATCATATCAATGACAATAAAAAGGCATTTTGTCTCGATTTTTGCTCTTAAGATTTCGTAATATATATTTAATAAATCCGCTTAATAACTCAAATTGCAAAAAAAGGTAAAGTGTTATTTAATCTCACCTTCTTGGTTTTGTGCCTCTAAGCATAGTGGTTTTGCAATTTACAAAAATAAAAATATAATGATTTTATTTGTAATTAAACTAGTCATCCTCTCTTAATTATCAGCTACGGCGGCAGATGTCTACATGATAGAGACATAACATAACAAAATCTAAAAAAGCTTACTAAAGATAAAGGTAATTATTATATATGTCCACCTTTTGTGTGCCACTTAATTAATTTCCTTTGTGGAAAAGCAAGGAATTGCTTTGTAGGAGGATATGTAATATGCTACAAATTCAGCAATCAAAGAATATATGAATTAAAAATCAGATAATTGATCTCCCTACACATACAAATAGATCTCCGTCTCTCTCAAATATATAGGCGCCATTCAGCTCGGAAAATTAGGTTTCTATTGCTAAGCATTAATTTGAGTACAGGTATGTAGTAGCTCCATTTTATCTATCTAATTAATGTTGTTAATTTTCCGTAATTACTCAGGTTTCCGTAATAACATGCATTAATTCTTCTCCCATATATATATCTCTATGCTATTTCTGCATTCGTTTCTTTAAAATGATGTTATGCGTGCAAATATTTGCTGCATTTCCTCGAATCTTTGTGCTAAACTACCAAAAAAAATAAAAACACTTTTTAACGAGGGCCTTCACTGAGGGCATGAATTCCCTCGATAACAAGGTTTTTGGGCAAGAGCAATCGCTCTCGAAATTTAAAGAGGGCCGTTGATGCCCTTGTTATTAACAAGAGCATTGGATGTGCCTTCAATAGTAATGAGGACTTTAACTATAGCAAAATTCTTGCTATTAGCATGGGCAATTGGGCCTGGTTAATTACGAGGATTTTGTGGAATCAAATCTATGTGAATTTTGAATTTAATTATTGTAAAAGTTGGAGTACTCTTTATACTTCAAATTTTATATACCGATTAAAAAAAATTTGCAAGGATTTTGCTTCTTTTACTTAAATATAGATATATTTATTTAGTGAGGACAAATTCCCTTGTTAATATTTGTTATTAACGAGGGTCTAACTTTGCCCTGGTTAATACTAAATGTGATTTTTTATAATAAATATATATATATATATATGTATGTATGTATATATGTATGTTGGGGTGCAAATAATATCTCACATAGAATTCACAAGGGATTTAGGGGTTTATAAAGATGAACATGTATCTAAATTGGTACGAGGCCTTTTAGGGAAGCCCAAAAATAAATATGTGCGGGTTAGTCCCAAAATGGATAATTTTATACCAAATGTCAAAAATTACGATGGATTCGGGTCCGTTGCTAAAACAGGCGTAGCTAGATCCAATCGGGTCGAAAGAATTTGTGATTGACCAATCCATCAAGCTATTATATGCGACCACCTTGTATATAAGCCTTATTAGGCCTGAAACAATTAATTGCAAATATACTGCATGTGGAGAAGGCATGTTCCACTCAACACGAGTATCTATGTCCAAATTGAGTCATTTTTTATATACTTTATCTAAGTAATTTTTTTTCGTTTCTAACTTATTTATATAAATGTTGTGTCTAATTTACTTATCAATTTATAATTTGTTTAATTTTGACGCAATTACTTATATATGTATCCAAATTGGGTCTTTTTCTTTAATAATTTATCTAATTAATTTCTTTTCGTTTTTAACTTGTTTATATAAATGTTGTGTCCAACTTTTTTTTTTAATTTTGTAAAGTTATTTATATCGATTACTTGTAATTTATTTAATTTTACGCAGTTACTTGTATATGTATCAAAATTGGATCCTTTTTATATATATAATTAATCTGATTAATTTTTCTTCGTTACTAACTTGTTTATATAGATGTTGTGTCCAACTTTTTTTATTTTGTAAGATTATTTATTTCGACTACTTATAAATTTATAATTTGTTTAAATTTACGCAGTTACTTGTATATGTATCCAAATTTGGTCTTTTTTTTAATAATTCATCTAATTAAAAAAAAAATCTAACTACATATTTTATATAAATCTTGTATCCAACTTTTTTTTAAAATTTTGTACAATAATTTATTTAGACTAGTTATAAATTTATAATTTATTTAATTATACGTAATTGCTTGTATATGTATCCAAATTGAGTTTTTTTTTATATAATTCATCTAATTAATTTATTTTGTAAAATAATTTATTTAGACCACTTATAAATTTGTAATTTATTTAATTATATGCAATACTTGTATAATCCGAATTGAGTCTTTTTATAATAATTTTTTTTTAATTTTTATTCCTTTCTAACTTATTTATATAAATGTTGTGTCCAACTTTAAATTATTTATTTAGACTACTTATAAATTATTCATCTAATAAAATATTATCCAAATAAAAACCTAAAAATATCCAAATTAAAAAAAAAAACCTAACATCCAAAGATAATAAAATTGTATTTCAAATTAATTAAAAATGTTTCTAATCATTGGACTGAAACCTGGAACCATCCCTTTCTCCTTTTCATTCTTATTCTCCTCATCAGATACCGGTATGGTAGAGCCTCTACACCCACCTTGTATGAGACCAACATCATCCATCTATCAAGATCCTCCATATGCTTCCTCTCCTTCTCCCTTTGCTTCGTCATCTTCTCCATCTGCTTACGCACAACGATATGCACTTGTCGCTCTAGGTCGTTGTTGGGATAAGATGAAAGTCTGAGAGAAGGAGCTCGGCCCACAAGATCGAAGGATAGTTTTATCGAAACCACCTAACCTAGTGTGTCGTCCCTTTTTAGACTCAACATTCTTGAGATATAACTTGTACTAAACGTCAATCGGAGCCTCTATGGGGAGTATAGGGTTTGATTCAGGTGCCTCAAACTGAGTCTGAATGACGATGTCATCAAATATTTTCCTCTATAAATTAATTATAATTTAACTAATTAAGGGAAAATTTTATTTCTAGTCCCATGAGAATAAGTGGTCTGCAAAATGGTCATTTTTCAATATTTTTGGTCCCTTAGTTTTATTCGACATTTTTGGTCCTAAGAAAAATACAGTTTTGGTCCCTAAAGAATGTATAAATTGTCGTTTTAGTCCTTAAGTATTGCAACTTGGGTCTCAAAAATTAACGGAAAGGGCCCAATTTACAAAAAAATAGGACCAAAAAAGAACGTGGGACCAAAATTGTTACTGAAAAATTCTCACGGGACCAAATTTATAATTTTCCTTTTAAATAATAAATATCTTTAGAAATTTGAAATAATATTTTGAATATTAAAATTTAGTTAGTAGATTTACGTGGATCTCAGGGGTGTGGTCGTAGTTGGACTTTTTCAGTCTTCTCAACGAGTGAGTGATTGACCTTCAATCTCTCAAAATGAGAGGGTGTGCGTCCATTTTCCTGCTCCTATGAACCAAATATATTACTCCCTCCGTCCCGGAAGAACTTGCTCACATTTTCTTGCACATTTTTTAAGAAAATGTCACTTTTTTTAAGAAGGTATTGGCATATGGGTAAATATGTGTATATTTTTGTGAGAGTGCACACAAAATAATTTTTTTATGGAGTGTGCAAGTTCTTTTGTGACGAACTGAAAAGGAAAGTGTGCTATTTCCTCCGGGACGGAGGAAATAACTAATATACTATAATCAACTATTAATTATAAAAATTAATAAATATTAAACAATTAAAACTTATAAATTTTAGTCTATGCTCGAAAACAGACCTACAACCAGCACGATGTCTGCCGACGCCTTCTCCATCCGCGTCATGAAAGAGATTTGCCTTGTTCTTTGTAGACTTGTCTCTAAACTAAACACTACTCCAGTGTTCCACGAAGGCGTCCAACACTAACCGGCCATCACTGTCCTTTCCTATATAAAAAACCATCACGTTATGCAACCACTCCCTCCTTATACTGTACAAGATATATTTGTACTGATCGACAGTTTTATTGCAGAAAATGCAGGACATCTCATCATAATGCTCGTCTGTTCAGACACATTTTCCAGCAATTACATTTAAATATAAATATCAATTATATTTAAATATAATTGTTAATTTTATATAATTATATAAATAAGTAAAAACTAATGAACAATGTATTTATATGCCTTAAAATCCTCAAAATAGTCCCGCTTTTTACGTACGGAGACGAGAAGTCACCGGAAACCACCCAGTTCGAATCCATAGCTCTTGATGGCAACTCTCAACTCGTCAGCAACCTCGTGACCCAGAATAAAACTATGACATTAAAACGTCAAAGTGTAGTATAAAATATTTTAGTACTAAAAAATTATTTAGTAAAAACATATTAAAAGGCTTACGAGGCTCCATCAGGCTGAAGGGAAATTCGCTTGTCAACAACTGGATGCCGACGGGAGGATGATGAGCCCTCAGGAGGCTGTGAAGAGGTCTGCGATAGAGGCCTCAATCTCTCAACCGGATTGATCCAGTGTCTTAGTAAACTCTTTTGTCTCTTCTCCTGTCTATACCCCTGATCTCTCGGGGGCTCACTGCCTTGTCCATTCATCTTTAACAAAATTCAATCATACTAAAGTCAAATTGTTAAACTAAAATCAATCAATTATTAATATTCAAGCTATTGAACTAAAATCAATCAACATTTATTATTCAAACCACTAAACTAAAATCAATCAACTAATATTATTCAAACTACTAAACTAAAATCAATCAATTTATACTAATATTCAAACCACTAATCTAAAATCAATCAACTAATAATATTCAAACTACTAAACTAAAATTAACCAACTAATATTATGCATACTAACATGGTATTAACATTTAATCATACTAAAATGGTATTAAAATTCAATCAATCAATTAACTAATATTTCAGACTATAATGTTACTAATACTCAATCATACAATTCTAAAACATATTAATAATCATACTAAAAATGGTACTAAAATTCAATCACACTCAATAATATTAAAACTAAATCGTCATACTAATACAGTATCATAATCAATCATACTTAAATCATATATATTAAAATAAAGTTAATTCTAAATTATACTAATAACCATATTCAAAGAACTACCCAAACATGCTTCAAAATCAAAATTTAAATGGTAAAAATGAAAAAACTTACGGTTAATGTATAGAAGATGATAAATTGAGGACTTTAATCGGGACAAATTAGCTTTTTGGCGACGATACTCTCCTTCTCCGGTGATCTCTTGTTTTTTTTTCTCTTTCTCCCCTCTCTCTTTTTGTTCGAGGATGAAGACAATGCCTAAATAGGGAAAAATTAGCGACAGACGCGATCCGCCGCTAACCTTGTCACCTTTACCACCAAACGACACTGTTTCATTGGATTAGCGATGGATTTTCTATCGCTAAATATGCTTTTAAAATTAGCGACGGACATTCCGTTGCTAATCTTGTTGGCCACTATAAGTGGCACCACTTCTCGAAAGGTCGCGGTCAATGGGTCGGTTTAGCGATGATAAGTGCCCGTCACTAATTCCAATTAAATTTGAATTTAGCGACAATATTTTTGTCGCTAATCATGGCAGTTAAGAGGAAGTCTGAAGGTCTCCTTATTAGTGACGGTCAGACCATCGTAAATTTTGAAGAATTAGCGACAGATGTCTGTTTCCGCTGTAAATCTTTGCAAATTTTGATCACTGCATGTATTCGCCGCTAATCACTAAAATTAGAGATGGATTTCCTGTCTGTCGTAAGTTCCCATCGCTAAAACATAATTTTTTTTTGTAGTGTAAATATATTATTTAAATGAAAATATATGTTTGTTAATAATTAAAATGAACATGTACATATGTGTAATTTTATTATATTTAGCAAATACTTAATTAATTCCAAAATATGCTTAGCAATTTTGACATAGACTCACAAACATGCTAATGTTCCTCGTTAAAGCCCTCACAAAACTTAAATAACAAGGTCTCTCCGGCAATTTTTTTTTTTTTTTGGTGGTGTTACTCAATTCAAATTTAAAAGTAGTTATTAAATATGAGAAATTAAAATTAATGCATTAAATAGTTTAATGCAATCTTTAATTTTTAATAATTATGCTAAATCAATAAAATATAAAGAATATGTATAGAGTGGAATTGGTTCATACACGAATCACTGAAGGGTCCGTATTAGCTATTTTCACTAAAGAGTATTAGTTGTTTTTCCTAAAGAGTATTAGTTATTTTCACTGAAGAGTATTAGCGGTTTACACTGAAGAGTCTTAGTTTGTTTCAGTAAACAACTAATACTCTTTAATGAAAACAACTAATACCCTGTAGTGGAAAGAACTAATACTCTTTAGTGAAAACAACTAATATTCTTCAATGATTCATGTATGAACCATTTTCACTCTATACTTTGTCAAAAATAAATTATGAAAATAACTAGGGTGAAAAATTAGTTTAGGATTGAACTTAAAGATATTGAATTTAAATTAATTTATTGATTCCATATATATAAGATTAAATACGACACAGGCACGGTACTAGTACATGATGTAATAAAAGAATAAAAACGGCTTAGGAAAGAAATGTTTAATTAGATAGAGAAGAGAGATTTAATGACTTTATAAATTAAATAGATATAATGATCTAAACGTAAAGAATATTAATTAATATACTATGCTAATCCAACTAATCAAAAAATACATTAGAGAAAGTGCCTTAACAAATAATATTAGGCAAAATATATAGTGGAAACAATTAATATCTTTCAGTAAAATTAATTAATGCACTTTAATGATACATGTATGAACTATTCTCACTTTATACTTTGTCCAAATACAGATATCTAATAACTTAAGTTACTTAATTGATCTTGATTAAAGGGGACAAAAAACGACGATTTTAAAAAATGTGCGAGACAAATTGACTTGTCCAAATAATTCGAATTAAGAAAAATATGAAGATAGTGTATTTGAATAAATGCGTTTTCACTATATATGTTTATATTAATTAATATAATACGAATGTAATATTACTAAATTTATTCTCTCTTAAACTTTAGTTTTCTGTTATTTAACTATAACTAGAATTAAAGAGGTTGAATATTCATGCTCGCACTTTTTTTAACTGCTCAAATGGTTGCTGCAATTTGAGTGAGAGAATGAATTCGGTTTCTCTCATAATCAAATTTGCATTAATATACTGGGCACACCATACATTTTTTTTTTATTGGGAACAAGTAAACCAAACTTAATTTTGTATTTGATTTAAAATTTGAACAAATTTTACTGTAAGGAGAATCAAATTCCTGAAATCGATAACTTTTATATATGTATAGTATCTAATTAATGTTGTTAATTAATATGGCATGATACACAAGTTAGCTGAATAACAAGCATTCGTCTTTATGCTATTTCTACATTTGTCTCTTTAATTAATGGTGTTAATGTGTACATATATTAGCTGCATTTTCCTGAATCCTTGTGCTATTACTTTAACCTTTTAACACTCATTCTCCTTATTCGTGATTTGTATTTAATATTCGTTTTTCTCCTCAAACTTACTTTGCTTTCTAACTTCACTTTATTTTGATTTATTGCATGTGCAGCAAATGGCGTGGACCAGTTATTGAACTCGGAAAATGTATGGTCGCACCAATCAAACGTCAGTGCATTTATCTTTGTCGTAAAAAATTTAGACGTGGAAGCCCAAAAACTGGAGGATGTGAGAGCTGGGCTCCAGATGGATGTCGACACAGCTAAAAATTATGGGCAGGTGATTGATCCAGCAGTTGAGACTTGGTTGGATGAAGTATATAAGGCCCAAAAGAAGATGGAAGAAGTTAAGATGGACATAATCGGCATACGAGGCCATGGTTGTTTATCTACGAAATCTCGCTATTCGGTAAGCAGGAAAGTTGTTAAGACAACAGATGCTATGAAGCAGAAACGGGAGGATCGTCGTGATATTATTGTCATAACCCATCATCCACCACCCACATCAATTGCGCCTAATATTCTAGAAAGAACTACGATGGAGTTTGAGTCTAGGAAATATATTGAAGAAGTTGTGATGGCAATTTTAAAGAAGAAAAAGTTGCTATATGTGGGATGGGCGGTATTGGGAAGACGACTTTGGCCCTAAAAATCAAGAATAGAGTGATGAAGGAGAATGGTCGTTGTCAGTCAACCTGTAGACAAGAAGAGAATTCAAGGTGAGATAGCTGGGGGATTATGTTTGACATTGGAAGAGACGGGTTTATCAAATAGAGCAGAAAGACTCTGTAACAGATTAATGGGTGGAAAAAGAATCCTTATAGTGCTGGATGATGTGTGGAAACCTCTCAAATTAGAGGAAATATGAATACCTTGCGAAAGTGGTCCGAAAGGATGTACAATTCTTTTAACATCTCGAGTTAGGAGTGTTTTTACAAGTATGGACATCATTGAATCCAATATTCTTGAAATGCATATCTTAACTAAAGAAGAATCATGGTCTATGTTTAAAGAAAAATTAGGTATTTGTGAGGATAATCAAATTCAGTTTTCTTTAGAACAAGAAATTGCAAATGAGTGCAGAGGTTTGCCACTTGCTTTGGCAAGTGTTGCTGGGGCACTCAAAGATGAGAAGAACATATCTGTTTGGAAAGATGCTCTTCAACAACTAAGAAGTTCCAACCCAGAAGATTTGTCAGATGTTCTACACACTACAAAATACTGTTGAAATAAAGAGGGATATAGGGAGGGATTTAAAGAGGGGGAGAGGGTTAAAGAGGGGTTTAAAGAGGGGGGGGAGACCCTCGACAAAATAGGCCTCGTTAGGGTCCCCCTCGGCTCGCCCCTCTTTAACTAACGAGGGGAAAGAGCCCTCGGCTACTAACGAGGGGGCTGCCCTCGTCTGGTTCAAAAACGGGGCCCTCGTGTGTACACGAGGGGGAAGCCCTCGCCTCAGTTCCCGTGGGCCTTGCCCTCGCCTCGCGGTGCTGGAGTTTGGCGAGTACGGCCGCCCTCGCCTGGAAGCGCCCTCGTCTCGCCCCTCGTCCATGCACGAGGGGGCCTGCCCTCGTCTACCAGGGCCCTCGTCTCGCCCCTCGTTTGTTCACGAGGGGGAGGCCCTCGTCCAACACAATTTAAAAAAAAAAAATTGTGGACCGCATCAGCGGGGCGGGCGCAACCCGACCCGACCCGCGAGCGACCCGCGAGAGACAAGTTTCGAACCCGTGACCTCCCACGCATGGAAGATCTATTGCCCTTCTCCTTACCATTTGGGCAAGACTTATCATTCGAAATGTTTTCTATTGTAATAGTATATATATTATTTCTTATTTTGTTTTCTTTGTTACTTAACACTCCTATTTTATTTATACCTTTAATTAATTAATATATTATTATAAATCATTTTATTTACTATAACACCTTAAAAAATTAATTAAATTAATATATCATTTTAAATTACATACATTTAATAATTTCTATTATGATTACACTTTTAATTAATTATTATATATCATTACAATTATGGTAAATAACTTAAAAATGAAATTTATATTATTCTCACATATAAAATGAAATTAACACTTGCAAAATTATATTTTCACTTATGTATATATCTTTTTAAATATAAAAAATTAACCCCTTTGTGCATATATATATATATAATATATATATATTATTTTAATTAAAATATTTTGAATATATTATGGTTAAATTAATCAAATATTACTTATAACTAAAGCACATACACAGATTAACCTAAATAATTAATTAAAAATCTTTTTAAACACAATATATAGCTCCGAATTTCACAAACATTAATGAAAATAAACATCACAAGCATAATAAAGACGATGCACAATAATTCATACTCTAAGAAACATTCATCAAACATTCATGAAAATAGTTAATTCATACTCCAAGCAATACTCTCAAACATCAGGATCTCGGTCCCTTGCCACGACTCGAACCCGGTCCTCGGGGTGGGGTATACTCATCGGATGGAGGCGGGGGTGGTGGTCCTCCAGATCCCTGTTGTGATGCCCGCATCCACTCGGTAAACTGGTTTTGGAAGTTCTGGGTCATCTCATCACGCAGTTGCCGTTATCTCTCTTCCACTTGCTCCAGCAATCGTCGATTCTCATCAGCAGCCTCTCTGCGCGTTCTCTCACGCTCCTCAGCGAGTAGTCGGTCCACATCAATTTGGCTATAGGCTCTAATATGAGTCCCAGCTGATGTCCCGCCTGGGCCGGAGACTATGCGTCTGGACTTTCCCAATTGTCCGAGCCCACGAACTTTACCGTGCTTTTTCCCCACAGTCTTGACGTACATCTGAGATAACTCTGGAAGACTAGGAAGAGGGAAGTTGTACAATATTATCATTATAAGATGTTTTGTAATAATTATAGATGGTCAATGTTGAATATTAACTTACTCAACATACGGTTGCACCTCGTTACAATTCAGTAACACGTAGGTGTGAGCTGTATTGTTCTCTTCGTCTACAATATATCTTGTATTCTTCCATCCAAGTGGTCGTCCAGGAGGTATAAAAATTGACGGAGTACCAGGTTGGGGTTCTTCGGCGCCACGACCATCGTAATTACGAGGTACATTATGACGCCTCGTCAGAACATGATCCTCAAAGTAGTGGGAACAGAAAATTGATGCTTCTTTTGTTAGATATGCATTTGCGATCGAAGCTTCAACATGAGCTTTGTTACCCACACTGAGTTTTAAATTATGAAGATACCTAACCAGAAGCATCAATAGTGAGTATAATAACCGCTAATTATTCAAATATTTGAAAGTTGTAGATTACCTCTCAAATGGATACATCCATCTGTATTGTACATGACCAGCCACTCGTGCTTCGTATGCAAGTTGTACAGGTAGATGCTCCATCGAATTAAAGAAGCTGGGTGGAAATATACGTTCCAACTTGCACAAGATCAGCGGAATATCTACTTCCAACCGAGTCATGTTCTCAACTGTAATCGTCGTAGAAGTCAGCTCCTTGAAGAATAAACAAACTTCAGTTATAGCTTTCCACACGTTCTGTGGAAGAATTTCACGGAAAGCAATCGGGAGTAGCCTCTGCATAAACACATGACAATCATGACTCTTCAACCCAAACATTTTCAATTTTGTCCAGTCAATAGTTCGAGACAGGTTGGACACATAGTTATCAGGAAACTTTAGCTCATCTACCCATCTGCACACAACATCCTTTTGTCTCTTATCAAGTGAATAACAAGCTTTGGGGTACTTTCCTGTACGTGGACATTTCACAAGTGATGGACGACGACAATATTCATTAAGTTCATCTCTGGACTTATTCGTGTCCTTTGTTTTCCCTTCCACATTCATTACAGTGTAGAACAAATTATCAAAGAAGTTTTTTTCAATGTGCATCACGTCCAGATTATGACGGATCAACAAGGTACTCCAATACGGCAAATCCCAGAAAATACTTTTCTTCTTCCAACCAGTTTCCAATCTCTTGTTGTGGGCCTCGGCACCATCTTCTGTCAATTTTCGATATCCCACCCAATTGATTTCATTTAGGAGTGATTCACCTGATCGAATGGGTGGTGGTGGGTCATCCACTATCACATTCTTTCTGAATGCAGTCTTGTTTCTCCGATACGGATGGTGTCTAGGTAAGAATTTACGATGGTTATCGAACCACGACTGTTTACGACTGAGCCTCAGAGTGAAAGCATCAGTGTATTCTCCACAGTAAGGACAAGCTGTCCGTCCAGCAGTGCTCCATCCAGACAACATTGAGTAAGCTGGAAAGTCACTGATGGTCCAAATTAGTGCAGCTCGCATCAGAAAATTTTGCTTTGTAGCAACATCGTACGTTTCCACCCCAATTTCCCACAAATACATCAAATCACGGATCAACGGCTGTAAAAAAATATCCAATTTATCCTTAGGATTTTTAGGACCAGGCACTAATACCGTAAGAAACATGAATTGATCTTTCATACACAACCACGGAGGTAGATTGTACGGTGTCACTATCACTAGCCATGAAGAATATTGTTTCCCAAACTGTCCGAATGGTTGAAAACCATCGGTGCTTAGGCCCAACCTTATGTTCCGAATCTCGGAAGCAAATTCAGGATACGAATTATCCAGGTGTTTCCAAGCCAATGAGTCTGCAGGGTGACGCATAACACCAGAATCATCGTTAGAGCAACTTGCATGCCATGTCATATCTTTTGCAGTAGCAACAGACTGATACAATCTTTGCAGTCGAGGAATGATAGGAAAGTAGAACATCTCCTTGTAAGGTTTTTTCTTTTTCCATTGACCATCAACACCACGCTTACGGGGTTTAAACCGTGGATGACCACAAACCTTACAATGTTCAAGTTCACTATCATTACCCCAATATATCATACAATTATGTGCACAACAATCAATCCTCTCTACTGGAAGACCCATCCCACTCATTAGTTGTTTGCTATCAGAAAATTTCCTGGGCACTAGATTTTCAGGAGGAACAATTTCCCGAATCAAGTCAACAACTTGATTATAACCCCTCTCAGACAGTCTATTTTCAGTTTTAATGTTCAACAGTCGGGCGTTGAATGACAATTGTGAGTGTGTTTCGCAACCAGGATACAAATCATGGTTTGCTGCACGAAGCATGTCATAAAATTGAGCAGCATGCTCATTTGGGGGCTCTTCATTAACGGGTTCTTCCACATTTCCAAAATGAAGGTTAGGACCAGTTAGATCTGTGATCATGTCATGGTACGAGGTAGACCCTGTATCATCTACTCCGTACGAAGTCGACTGATCATAGTTTTGGTGTGGTAGATGACCCCAATTTTGTTCACCGTGTAAAATCCAATTGTGATAATTGGGCATAAACCCATTTATATACAAATGTGTTTTCACGTCAATTGGTGCTCTAAACCTTTGGTTCCTACATCTAGATTTCGAGCAGGGACACCTAATATCTCCTTCACTCATCCAATCAGGATTGCTAGTTGCGAATTGTATAAACGATTCAAGACCACTAAGAAAGTCGGGAGCTATCATTCCATTAATTGTTCTTGGACCATACATCCAATTACGACTTGAATAACTCATATTATAATCTGTTTCAAATTAAAGAATATTCAAAATTTAATAAAAAATTAATATATAAATCCATTATAATTATCCTATTGTTAATTTAATATAGTTATTCTAAAATTTTCGGCAGAGTTTTGTTTATTATTATCGCATTCTCCAGTTAACTAAGATCCTATAGTGCATCCATTTCTGACTTAATTAAAATTAATCAAGTCGGAACGCACATTCTACAGCTAGCAAACAACCAACAATATTATTCATCAACCCCCTCCGGCCACTCCAACATAATTAATTAATTATACTTTAAATATATATATAACTATATATACATCATTCATCAAATAAATAATTAATGTAGATAATCGAACACATGAATATTCATCACATATAAAATTAATTAAATATATCATGCAATTAAAATTAAATTTAACACAACAAATATTTATATAATTATTTCTAATTCATATAAATATAATTATATTATCAAATTTATAATTAATTACATACTAATTAAGTTAACAAGTTAAACACTACATAATTAGCAACTAATTAACAACTATACATACATATACATACATATAAATATATATATATATATACATGAATTTGCATTAATTTTACAAACAATTTAATTAACAAATTAGCCGATTAAAATGAAAAATGTTACCGTAGAAATGTTCACGGGGACGAGTAGGCCAAAACCCGACCGGTGGAGTGGCGTTTCCGGCGACGGCGGCGCGGCAGGGAGGGGCGGCGGCGGCTGGAAATGGTGGAGGAAGAGGGTTTTTCGCTGAGGTTAATGGTGGGTGGAGTGTATTTATATTAAACTTTACCGAGGGGGTTAAAGAGGGTAAACCCCCTCGGTAACTACCTGGATTTTAACGGGGACGAGGGGCAGGCGCTCGCCAACTCACGAGGGCACCGCCCTCGCCTACTCACAAGCGTAGAGCCCTCGGCTCACTGAAGCGCTGAACCGAGCGAGGGGCGCGCGCTCGCCAACTCACGAGGGGCCCTGCCCTCGCCTACTCACGAGGGGCCCTGCCCTCGCCTACTCACGAGGGGCCCCGCCCTCGGCTCGCTGAGATTTGAAATGGGCGAGGGGCGTGCGCTCGCCAACTAAAGAGGGGGCCTGAACCCTCGTCTACGCCCTCGCCTCGCTCTAATTTTATTTGCCCTCTTCTCGGCCCTCTTTAAGGACGAGGGCAATTTTTCCCCTCTTTAAGTGCCCTCTTTATTTAAGACTTTTTTTGTAGTGACAAGACGTTTATACTCCCCTAAAACTAAGTTATGATTACTTGAGCAGTCAAAATGCCAAAGTCATATTCTTGTTGTGCTCTCTCTATCCTGAAGATTTCAATATTCCTCTTTGGATTTTAACTGCTTATGCCATGGGGCTACGCATGTTTGAAGAGATTGAGGATTTGGAACAAGTAAGAGATAGAACAGATACACTTGTTGGCTTACTTAAAAATCATTTCTTGCTATTGGAGGGTAATGATGCAGAACATGTCAGAATGCATGATATCGTCCGAGATGTGTGGCTATTTATATTGCTTCAAAAGCTCTAAATGAAGTACGGCTTATCAAATGCGGGTATAACTCCGCTTGGATATCTTCCTTTGTCGCGGAGAAAGAATCAACCTTTCTAAGAGCTCGATTTTTCCAAATCTTCGTCTCTTATTGATTGATCAGTCGGTAGATGAAGAATTGGAGATAAGTAGCATTTCTTTTGAAGGGATGAAAGAGCTCAATGTGTTGTCTATCAGTAATAATTATTCATTACCGCTGACAACACAAAATCTCGGGACATTGATTTTAAAAAATTGTAAATCCTTGAAGACCATATATGTTGTTGGTGAGTTGTTAAATCTTCAGATTCTCTCCTGTGAATCTTGTGATGACATTGAGGAGTTTCCATCGGAGACACTGAAATGCTTAAGACAGTTAAAAATTTCAAGTTGTTTCAACTTCTGAAGGCATTCATATGGGCGATGATGATCATCATTCTTTACATCTATTTTGCAAACAAAAGGTATGCAGATTGTCTTGTTGCATCTTAGAAAACATTGCTTCATTTTAATTTTAGTCCATTTGGACAAAATAATACTCCTATATATGAATGCTACATGTCTCGCGCACAAGTAAGACTTGGAATTATTTATGGATTGGGAAGTCAAAATTAATTTATGATATCGTATTAGACGAATTTAACTACAAGAAAAACTCCTTAATATGATATTAAAAAATGTGGTGATGGATTATCTTTCACTACACTTCACCTATCACCACATTTATCGTTAGTGTCTTCTAAACTAATGTAGCAATAGTTAAAAGACTATTACTACATTTATAAATGTACTGTAAAGTAAACTATAACTACACACACATTTTGCATACATCACTAATATGACGTATAAAAGTGTCGTGATATACAATAATGCAATTACATTTTTTAATTATAATATTAATTGTATTTTATAATATTGATATTAATAAATTGTAATTTAATTACAGTGTAGATATGTATTATTTCAATTATTATAATACTAAAATTAAATTATAAATTAGCAAATATTCATATATCCTTTCTCAAAAGAGTAATCAATCTGTAAAATAAATATAATAGAAATTAATGTGTACATATACATTTTAAATTCATAATAACAAATTGCAAGAAATTTTTAATTCCCAATGAAATCGAACTTCATCTAAAAAATTACTGGGTCATTATTCCAAGATTCACAAAACACGCCTGAACATTTCCTACATACACCAAAATAATATACAATCTTATCAAATGCGTCGTCAAAACTAAAAAGCTTGTTGGTGTATGAAGAATGGTGAGAAACTCCAATATATTAGCACCATGCATCCTTAAAACCTTTGAGGCTTCAAAATTCTCCGTATCCTCCAAGATATTAACACCATGCATCCTTAAAATCTTTGAGTCTTCAAAATTCTACATGTCCACTTTCCTAGAAGTGAATTTTTTGTCAGTTCCCAACCTGTCATTATTATATAATAACACGAGCTTTCAAAATATTCAGTAAAAACAAATAGAATCAATAAATTGAATTCAATAAGTCAGGTGGATAAACACACATGTAATGATGCAAAGGGAAAAATTAAATGAATAAAACCTTGATAAGATGCAAAGAAAGATATATGAACCAAACCAAAAAAAAAAAATCTCAAACTCCTTCCAACAAACATTCTCAAGAATACCAACCTCATGAGATGATGAGATATATCAAGGAGAACTCTAGTTATTGAAATTAGTACTAGCCACCGGGTCAAGATGTTTCTCTCTGTTTCTTCCAAGTCTTTAGTCTATATGAATACTATAGAAAATATAATCATCAAAAAATAGACTAACGTACTTGAAAAGTAGAATACGTGAACAAAAAATGGGTAGAGATATGTCATAATATTGATACAGTACAAACATGTAGGCCAATGGTAATTGAGATGGATAT
Organism: Ballota nigra; assembly: GCA_947034835.1. Classification (NCBI taxonomy): domain Eukaryota; kingdom Viridiplantae; phylum Streptophyta; class Magnoliopsida; order Lamiales; family Lamiaceae; genus Ballota; species Ballota nigra. Next base: position 9,560,421 of record OX344726.1, read on the forward strand.
TGGAAGAAAATGGATCAATATTAAAAAATAAAAAAATAGAAGGAATAAAGTATTGAAATATGTGTAGTTAAGTCTCACATTCACAATTCGACATCTCTTAAAGCTTACTCTTTCTTTCCCTAAATTAAGCTCCATTAATCAAGAGATACAACAAAGATAAATTTTAAAACTTAAGTCAAAATTCAACATCATTCCTTAGTTATATTTAAATAAAAATAAAAAAATTTAGTTGGAAATACTTTGCCTTTATATACCACAATAGCAGATCGACACATTCCCTCATATTATCACCAGCCTACAAGACAGTTTCAGAATCATACAAAGTAAAAAAAACAGGAGTAGGTCTTGTATGAGACCGTCTCATGGCATGAGACAATGGAAATGAGTGTAAGTAGGGCATGGACTCTGATTAGTGTGAATATTGCATGAAATTCGTGCATTTAATTCGCCTAATTTTATAGAGTTTCTTGCATTTATTTACATTAATTTGATTTATTGTGCTTAATTGTCGAAAAAGGTATTTGTGATTTATTTTGCAGGAAATAGGGATTTATAGGAACAAATACGTGATTATTGAGATCGATTAAGAATTGGGCTTGAGAAAGAAGGAATTCGATCTAAAAAGGTCAATGCAAGCTCAAGGAGATGATTATTGAAGACAAGAGATGAAGAAGAAAGGGAGAAAAGGAAGCAACAATCAGAATCGGGAGTCAAATCGAGCAAAAGATGAAAATTCACCTTGGTCGTGCATTCTGGTCGTGCACATCTGCACGGTCGTGCACCTTAAGGAAAATTGCGTAGCCAGAGTTTTGGGGAAGTGCACAACCAGGAGTGGTCGTGCACATCTGCACGGTCGTGCACATGGTCGTGCACCTGGTCGTGCACTTCCAAATTTTCAGCACTTTAATAGTTGTTTGTGGTCGTGCACTCTGGTCGTGCCAATCTGCATGGTCGTGCACCTTGAAATTTCAGATTTTTCCATTCTAAGATCGGAACACGTGCCAAAGATCGGGAGGAGGAGTATTTAAGCATAAAATTCGGATTTTAGAAGGGAGAACCCAGATTTTGAAGACACCAACATTCACCCCTTTGGGGGACACACACCTCACACACCAATTTAGTTTTATTTCACCTTCATTCTTAGATTGTAATTTTCTTTCAAGTTTTAGAGTAATTTAGCTTAGGATTTCAAGATTCAAGTTCAATTTCAAGTATTGTAGCTAAATCTCTCCATAGAGGTGACTTCTTTCCTTATTAATGCAATTTTATTTTTATTTGGCTATGAGTTTATTATTTTGTTCTTGTTTAGTTATGGTTTTTCTTTGTAAAACCATGAGCTAATTGTTTTGATGCTTGGGATGTTAGATACCATGTGAAATCTTGAGTAGTGATTGCTCTTTGCCTATTCTATGTTGATATTTGGATTATGCTTCTAATGATGGATTTGTATTGAGCTTTGATTGTTGATCTCTTGTAGCTTGTTTGTTGAGGCATGTTTAGCGTAGACGAGAGTTACATGAACATGATTAGATGAATGAGTGTGAGATTTATGATTGAATGCGTCTATTTTGCGTTTGATTCGTCGAGAGAGAGTTAATCGCAAAGAACCCCATCATTAGACATCAATTGCTTGGATGGTTGTTTAGGTAATTGGTGAGGTCTCCTAGTAAATCCAAATTGATGCATAGAATTGGCTTGACAATCCTACTTGAGTTTCACTAGGTTGAAGATATCCTAAGCATCACTACCTCTTATGCCTTGAATAGTGGAAGTTATGTGAGAATTAGGTTTGGGTTGTTGATTTATGCCTAATTTTGATTGTTTGTGGAATTATATCCTTATTGATTGGAATTGAGTTTTGCTCTAAGCATGAATTGTTCATATTGATGTGTGAATTCACTTTAGTGTAGACGAGAGTTACATTGATTTGATGAAACCTTCGTGTATGAGCAAAGAGTGCTTAGATGCGTGTATCTCGTGCTAACTCGTCGAGAGAGAGTTAGAATGTAGGATACCGTCAATAAGCCTTAAATGTTTGATAGTCTGTTGAATGTTTAGGTGAAGTATTACTTGTTATAATCCATGAACAATTGAGATTTTGGTATAATTCAATGTTTGATCCTAAGGATTGCATAACGGAAACCATTTAGGGCATATCAACCCCCTCGCACTTCGTCTCGAAGTTAGTTAGATTTCTTTTATTGCTTTTTATTTCTTGCTCGTTTTAATTTTCTTGTTTGCCGTAGCGTAATCAACCCGGTCTTGTCCTTTAATTTTCCTTGCATTTCAACGTGAATCGACTTAGTTAACCACTTGCTTCCTTAGGGTTCGATAAATTTTATAACTTGGTCAATTGCCTTACTATAACAACGATCTCGTACACTTGCGAGTGAGTTCAAATTTGTGCTTAAACGAATTTGGCAATCAAGTTTTTGGCGCCGTTGCCGGGGAAGCAATGTGTTGATAGCTAGTTTTGATTCTAGTTGAGTGTTTTTTCTTGTTTTTGTTTGTTTTTTGTTATATTTGATACTTGCTTTCTTTTGTAGGTGCGCACTACACTTTCGAAGGAGGTTTTGAGCCTCGATTTTAGCCACCAAAAGAGGTAAGGTTTTAGAAGAGCTTAAGTGCAAGATGGACGAATATGATCCATACACATGGAATCAAGACTATGGCCAAATTGATATGACTTATCCCCCACATTCTCACCCATATCTATATCCCGATCCATACCCGTATCCACCACCACAACCTCCACAATATCCTTCCCCATATGCATATCCCTCCCCTTCACAAAATCCACAACAAGAGGAAATTGAATACGATAGTTGGAGGAACTTTGATTATAACAATCAAATGCAACAAGTTCCCTCTTATTATCAAGATTGGAGAAATAATGAAGCCCCACCCTCTCTTCAAGAGCCATTTTCGAGCTATATGGATGAACATTATGGTCAAACTTTTTACCCACCAAGTGAATTTGAAATTCAAGAATCTTCTCAAGAAGCTCGGTATGATGATGGAAGAAACTTTGAGTACGATTATCATATGCAACAAGATTCTTTCCATTATCAAGAGTGGGAAAGCAATGAAGGAAATAGTACAACCGATGATACTCTTCAATTGATTTTGAAAAATATGGAGGAGCTTAACCGAAAAATTGAGGAGCGTAATCGAAAGTTGGAGGAGAGTAACCGAAGGTTAGAAGAGTCAAACAAGAGAATGGATGCTCAAATTGCAAGTCAATTCAAGCCACTTGGGTTTCAATGTGATCAAATGGCAAATTCTTCAGAGCAAGCTATAGATCTTGAGGGTGAAGCTCGATATGAAGGTCTCTCTATGCCTACTCGAGAGGATGGTGAAGAAGAAAGAGATGAAGTGATGAATGAAGAGGTGGAGAAGATAGAAGATGAAGAGGAATTGGACTATGAATTGGATTGGAATTCACTTGAAGAGGAGGATGAAGACAAAGATGATGAAGATTATATTCGTATTATAAGAATCCTTCAAGGAAAATATAATGAAGAGGTGGAGAAGGTAGAAGAAGAAGAAGAAGAAGAAGAAGAAGAGGATCCAATCGATGTGATAAGTGAAAGTGATGATTCAATGGTCAAGGTAGATGAAGAGCAATGTCCCTTGGTGGACAAGAGCGACAATGAGCAAGAAGAAAAAGAAACATTGAAGGACGAATTGAAGACCGAAATGAGCATTTCTAAACTCTCAAACTCTTCAATTTTTACTTTAAATGATATTGTTTCTATTGATTTCATCTTACCTCTTGATAATTTTGACCATAAGAAGGAAGTGAAGAAAAGCTTGGGGATCCTTGATCAAAAAGGAAAGAAGTGGATATGGATGATGGTGAGTGAGGAAGAGAGACGTCCATGCATGAAAAGATGCAAGAGGAAGATGGATAATCGGTCCCTATTTCACAAGAGCCTCCTTGAGTGTGAAGCTCAAAGGATGAGATACAATGGCAAGGAAGACCGATATCCTTGGCCATTCCGATGAGAGGAAGTTTAAATTCATTTAATAAGTCCGGCAAAGGACATTAAACCTAGCGCTTAATGGGAGGCAACCCATTTTTACTTGCTTTCTTTTATTGTTGCGTTGTTCTTTTGATTTTGTTTTGTGGTTTGTTTTGTCTAGGTGTTGGGGTCTTGTGTTGAGGCTCGGTGAGGATTTCGAGCTTTATGGAAAGATACGTACTTGAGGGAAACTTTAGAGATGTGCTTGATCGAGAATGTGAGCATACTCAAGGTGCTTAACGTGAGGTGATCGTGTCTTAAGGAAAGAAGAAAGTGCTTGGTGCTAATTGGAGGTACTATACCCCAAACTTAGAATTGCTTAGCAATGTCTAAGTTTGGGGGAGTTATTTATTTTGATTTTCACATTTTACATTGCACCGGTGCACTTGAGGCTTCACTTGTACATTGCACAGGCGCATGCCTCAAATTTTTTTAGAGTTTTGCTTATTCTAGTACTTGGCATGATATGTGTGCTTAATTGTGGGCTTATTGTATATCTTTGAGTATATTTTTTCGGGAGTTAAGATTGTTTGGCTTGGTGTTAGAGGCTTAATTGATGGTGATTGTTGGTTTTTGAGATTTAGTTGAGCTTGATGGTATTGATTAAGATTTGCTTGTTTATTTGTTCATGTGACGATTATGCTTGATTTTGTGCTCGATCCATGATTAGACAAGCCCGTGAGCTTTAGAGCCTTTAGACTTGCATATATTTTGGTCTAATTTCTTTCTTGAGAGTATCGTTCATGTTTGTGTGCTCTAGAACTTGCCAATTGTCTTGTTTGAGGCTACATTAAGTGTGAAATCTTTGAAAGTGATATGAGGCCATCTTTGATTTGAATAGTCGCTTAGCCAAATTTTCCATACCAAATGAAATTTTTCCGTAGTTAGCCCTTTTGAGCCTATTGACCTATTTTCTTGGCAACCTACAAAATTAGCCAAATTATCCTTCTTGTGAGCCTAATTTTTCCTATGAGCTAGTGGAGCTTGAATGAGGGTAGTGAGGTTGAATTGAGCTTAAATGTGAATTTGGTGGATGAGTTTGTGTGAAAGTGAAAAGAGTGAAAAAGAGAAAAAGATGAGTGAAAAAAAGTGTACAAGAAAAGAATGAGTTGGTTGTGAAAAGAAAAAATTGTGAAGGAAACTCTCTCTTGTATAACTATTTGGTAGAGGTTCAAGTTCGAAAGGTGTTTGATGGTGAAGAATGTGCTTTAAAAAATGAGACATAGTAGATTGTTGGAGTATGAGTTTTTGAGTTGTGATCGGCCAATCGCAACTTTGCCTTGAGATTTTTGAGATGTGTCTATGCGTCTTTATTTCTCGCTCCACTAGTTTACGAGTCACTTTATCCAAAAATTTCCCCACCTTAACCAAAGAGCCCAACATTACAACCAAATACAAGTCCTCATTGATTCTTGGAATGATCACTTAGCAAGTGGTGGAGAACTTAGATGATTGGCAAGCTTATGGTAGTGCACTTGTGTGAATTGATTATTGAGAGCAAACATTCCTTGATACACTTTTGAGTGATGAGTGATACACTTACTTGAGAGGAAATTGTGGATTGAGCCTTGATCTTGTATTGATTTGAACATGACTTATGAACTTGTTAGTTGATTTTTGTACTTAAAGGCATGACTAGATTGAAAGAACTTGACAATTGCTACATTATCTTTTTGACACTCATTTCTCGCAATCCTCCCACTTGTTCTTTATTTTCTTTCATTGCTCGGGGACGAGCAACACTTTAAGTTTGGGGGTGTTGATTAGTGTGAATATTGCATGAAATTCGTGCATTTAATTCGCCTAATTTTATAGAGTTTCTTGCATTTATTTACATTAATTTGATTTATTGTGCTTAATTGTCGAAAAAGGTATTTGTGATTTATTTTGCAGGAAATAGGGATTTATAGGAACAAATACGTGATTATTGAGATCGATTAAGAATTGGGCTTGAGAAAGAAGGAATTCGATCTAAAAAGGTCAATGCAAGCTCAAGGAGATGATTATTGAAGACAAGAGATGAAGAAGAAAGGGAGAAAAGGAAGCAACAATCAGAATCGGGAGTCAAATCGAGCAAAAGATGAAAATTCACCTTGGTCGTGCACTCTGGTCGTGCACATCTGCACGGTCGTGCACCTTAAGGAAAATTGCGTAGCCAGAGTTTGGGGGAAGTGCACGACCAGGAGTGGTCGTGCACATCTGCACGGTCGTGCACATGGTCGTGCACCTGGTCGTGCACTTCCAGATTTTCAGCACTTTAATAGTTGTTTGTGATCGTGCACTCTGGTCGTGCCAATCTGCACGGTCGTGCACCTTGAAATTTCAGATTTTTCCATTCTAAGATCGGGACACGTGCCAAAGATCGGGAGGAGGAGTATTTAAGCATAAAATTCGGATTTTAGAAGGGAGAACCCAGATTTTGAAGACACCAACATTCACCCCTTTGGGGGACACACACCTCACACACCAATTTAATTTTATTTCACCTTCATTCTTAGATTGTAATTTTCTTTCAAGTTTTAGAGTAATTTAGCTTAGGATTTCAAGATTCAAGTTCAATTTCAAGTATTGTAGCTAAATCTCTCCATAGAGTTGACTTCTTTCCTTATTAATGCAATTTTATTTTTATTTGGCTATGAGTTTATTATTTTGTTCTTGTTTAGTTATGGTTTTTCTTTGTAAAACCATGAGCTAATTGTTTTGATGTTTGGGATGTTAGATACCATGTGAAATCTTGAGTTGTGATTGCTCTTTGCCTATTCTATGTTGATATTTGGATTATGCTTCTAATGATGGATTTGTATTGAGCTTTGATTGTTGATCTCTTGTAGCTTGTTTGTTGAGGCATGTTTAGCGTAGACGAGAGTTACATGGACATGATTAGATGAATGAGTATGAGATTTATGATTGAATGCGTCTATTTTGCGTTTGATTCGTCGAGAGAGAGTTAATCGCAAAGAACCCCATCATTAGACATCAATTGCTTGGATGGTTGTTTAGGTAATTGGTGAGGTCTCCTAGTAAATCTAAATTGATGCATAGAATTGGCTTGACAATCCTACTTGAGTTTCACTAGGTTGAAGATATCCTAAGCATCACTACCTCTTATGCCTTGAATAGTGGAAGTTATGTGAGAATTAGGTTTGGGTTGTTGATTTATGCCTAATTTTGATTGTTTGTGGAATTATATCCTTATTGATTGGAATTGAGTTTTGCTCTAAGCATGAATTGTTCATATTGATGTGTGAATTCACTTTAGTGTAGACGAGAGTTACATTGATTTGATGAAACCTTCGTGTATGAGCAAAGAGTGCTTAGATGCGTGTATCTCGTGCTAACTCGTCGAGAGAGAGTTAGAACGTAGGATACCGTCAATAAGCCTTAAATGTTTGATAGTCTATTGAATGTTTAGGTGAAGTATTACTTGTTATAATCCATGAACAATTGAGATTTTGGTATAATTCAATGTTTGATCCTAAGGATTGCATAACGGAAACCATTTAGGGCATATCAACCCCCTCGCACTTCGTCTCGAAGTTAGTTAGATTTCTTTTATTGCTTTTTATTTCTTGCTCGTTTTAATTTTCTTGTTTGCCGTAGCGTAATCAACCCGGTCTTGTCCTTTAATTTTCCTTGCATTTCAACGTGAATCGACTTAGTTAACCACTTGCTTCCTTAGGGTTCGATAAATTTTATAACTTGGTCAATTGCCTTACTATAACAACGATCTCGTACACTTGCGAGTGAGTTCAAATTTGTGCTTAAACGAATTTGGCAATCAGACTCATTAACACTTTGGTAGGGGTAGGTGTTAATTTGTGTGGTCTCATGCCATGAGACGGTCTCATACAAGTTTTTGCCAAAAAACAGTAACACCTTAGAGTTAAAGAAATCCAGATTCTCCATTGTTCCTATGACGGGATTTAAACCAAATCCGTCCTCTATCTTTTCACCTTTATCAAAATGGTCCTCTATTTATTTGTTTTATCAATCTAGTCCTATATCTATTCAAGTTTCGCTAAAATGATCCTAATTGGCCCAAAAATATACAAAACTTCACCGTTTTGGTCCTATATTTATTTTCTTTACCAATTTAGTCATGTATCAATTCACATTTCTCCAATTAGGTCCTAATTGAACGCATAAAAGCAGTGGTCAGCTTTGCATATAGACCCAGTCGTTTAACTAGGTTCACATTTTTTTTCCGTTTGACACCGGAAAACTCCTCCACACCGATTCACCTGGGAACATCGTCCTGATAACATAATTAGTGCCCCCGATGGACCTCCACCTCTACATTGGTATGATATTGTCCGCTTTGGAACGAGCTAGCCTGCACAAATTTATTTTTGGGTCTTCCTAAAAATATATCATACCAATGGAGAACGTGTTCATCCTTATAAACCCCAAGAAACTCCCATATTATTTTGATGAGATTTAAACAAAAATCATCATCTATCTTTTCACTTTTATCTAAATAGTCATTTATTTATTGTTTTATCAATTTAGTCCTGTATTTCTTCAAGTTTCGCCAAATTGGTCCTAATTTGGTGAAAAATGGTTTTATGTTTTATGCGTTCAATTAGGACCTAATTGGAGAATGTGAATTGATACAGGACTAAATTGATAAAGAAAATAAATATAGGACCAAAACGGTGAGGTTTTGTACATTTTTAGGCCAATTAGGATCATTTTGACAAAACTTGAATAGATACAGGACTAAATTGATAAAGCAAATAAATAGAGGACCATTTTGATAAAGGTGAAAAGATAGAGGACGGATTTGGTTTAAATCCCTTCCTATGACATTGAAAACAAGGGGGAAATAGGAGGCATATGAGTAAAAAACATAAAACAAGTCCTGGTCCCTCAAAAGGTGCAAGGTCAAATGCAATGTGAATCCAAGTAAACTAAAACATGAGTTCTTTAGTACTCAAGATTATGAAATAATAAACAAAGCAATTTATGTCAAAATACAATAAGTTGTGAGCTTTCTGATTCATTAAAGGCCAACATGAGACATAAGAGTTTTAGGATCATAGTCCATGTTAATCCAAGTAAATAAAGCAGGGATTATTCTGATTAATACTGAAGACTAATGAAATGAGAACAGTGGAATCACACAAATTGTGAAGAACAACACCGTAAATTCAACTTTAATTAAGAAAATAGAATCAAACCAACCATCAATAGATTTCACAAAACTGAAGAATTCAATAAACGAACTCTATGCTAATCCAAGTAAAGCAAATACTCGAGGATAATGAAATAAAAATTGTAGGTTAACTCAAATTGCGAGAAACCACGAAATTAGCACACCATATCGGTAAACTGACTAGGAAGAAATCAAATTGAATTAGATCGGTGTAAATTGGATATCCCTGAATTAAAACCCCCAAATATCAAGTTATTTGTATAGAACACACCTCTTCCGCTACTGCACCGATTTCAGAATTGAGAAATGTGATACCTTCCGTTACTTTATGCTTGTTGTCGTGGAAGACCAAAGCCTCCGCTGCTTGTTCCACAATCGTTATCGTGTACATCTCCGATGTTTATTTAGAGGCCGTTTTACCTCTATTCTGGATAGGGCGTGACTTGAATCATTTGTGAAGGGTTTAGGAGTGTGGGATTTAGGGCAAAAGAAAATTTTGGGATTTATTTATTTTTTTATTTTTTATTTTTTTTTGGATTTAGGAATGTGGAGGGCTTAGCGTGGAGTCAATATTTCATCACTTCCTTGTGCGTAGGATAATAAGTACTCCAACAGTTTTTTCATTTCACCATCTTCTAATCATGCATTATATTTAAACAAAATTATTATAGATTTAAAAATGTATTTAAAACCAATATTGTTAAAACACTAGTTAATAAACTTTAATAAAAAGGAACGATTTTATGTAATACCTTTCATGACATTATATAAATGTATTAATATATTTATATTAGTACATTTATTGTTGGGAAAATAGGGGTGCCCGGAATCTATTCGGGATGAACTTTAAATACGAATTTAAATACAATTATTACTAGCATGAATTAATCCTAATTAATTCAAATAATAATTCCAACAACTAATTATCATCATGCATGTTAAATTAAGGGAAAATACACTTTTTTGTCCTTTAAGTTTGGTCAATTTTGTTTTTCGTCCTCTAACTTTTGACTTTATTTTTTAGTCCTATAACTTTTAAAAAATTAACATTTTCGTCCTAAAACCGATAATTTTTTAGTCCTAAAATTAACATTTTAGTCCGATAACTTATGTTTTAGGATGAAAACGTTAATTTTTTGAAAGTTATCGGACTAAAAAATAAAGTCAAAAGTTAGAGGATGAAAAACAAAATTGACCAAACTTAAAGGACAAAAAAATCAATTTTCCCTTAAATTAATTTCACATATTTAACTAGGCGGAATTAAACAAGTAAATATGCGATTAACGTACCTCTCGTAGTAATGGCCTTTGGATATACGGGACACTTGTAATCTCGTTCTATCAACCCAAAGCCTTCTCAAGTATTTCCCTTTTCACCTCACTTGATCGCCGGTGGGAGACGCTTTCAAGCAATTTAATAAACTAAGGAAAAAAAAATATCTATGCTTCTTGATTTTTCCAACACATGGAATTATGTTCTTGGGGATGAAATAATCATCCCCTATTTATAAGAGGAGATGATCGAAAATTATAGGGATATTATGGGCTTGGAGAAAATCTTTTCTTAGACTCTAAGAAATCTTGAATATATCTCATATATTATTTTCTCCAAAATAAAATATTCCACAAAAATCTCAATCTCTCTTATAAGCTTAAATTTTCAAAAATAATGAGAATAAGAATCCAAGATTTGGATCTTCTTGAATATATGAGATAATCTTGTATTCCAAAAATACTTATCCTCCATAATATCTTTTCAAGAAAATCAACAAAATCTTTTCTTATTCTACACATGCAATTTTCGAATTAATCATGAAAAATCAGCATAATATATTCTTTTTATTTTAATCACATTATCATTATTGGGCTACTTAATGGGCTACTTGAGGGGCCTTAAGGAGAATTAAGATTGGACCTCCTAATGGACTTCTGAATTTCAATATTGAGCCCCAATATAATTCAGCCCATTAATATTAATTATTACCACTAATAAATTAATATTGCACTATCCATCTTAATCCATATTACGATAATATGGGCTCCCGGTTATTATTTCCCGCGTTTAAGATTATCAAGTCCATTAATTAATTGAGCTTCTGAATAGCTCTAAATTAATTAATATATTTCACCTTGGAGTAAAGACAGCTCAATATTATTATTCGTACCGAAGAAACTAATTCTTCACTTGCAAGATTTGGTACAATAAAACTTCTGAGCCCACCAAGGGGACTAATCACACGAGCCGTACTCGCACGCGTTTCTCCGTATTAAATCTTAGCAACCGTCGTATGATTAATATTACTGCCCAAGACACAAAGTTCGAAGTCACAATGATTCTCACCCAACATGAATCAAAGCAGTAACTATTAAGCACACACGGTCCTATTTAAGGGACGGAGATTAAGAAATCAACAACCACTGAGGTCTAATTCTTCACATTTCAGAACAGAAGAATTTATCCTCGCTGTAGGTCCTCTTCAACACATACTAAATGTGCTAGTGCAATCTCTTAGTCAAGACAGACCAATCTGAGCCTTACACATCGACCTTTCACGGCGGATTGTTCAATTCCACCTGGGTCGTGAAATTGTACGTTTAGTTACAAGTAAACTTTTAATGTTGTCTTCCGTGATCGGGTATCACCATATTAACTACAATGTAACATGTACTATATATTGAACGGTTTGCAATAGAAATTCAACATTCAATCATAACTAAAACAAATGTGATAAAAGAATTATTCTCATAAAACGAGTGTTTGATACACGAGTTATACAAAGTAAAAGCATACTTTCACGTATAACTCCAACATTTATTTAGTAGTGTATTAATAGATGGTATAAAAATGTAGTTATAGGCAAGGGACTAACCAACGTATTATTAAAATAGCTATAAATACACTAAAGAAAGATTATATTAAAATTGGTGTAGTATTAGGTGTTTTTTCTTGTAGATATATATAATTAATATAAGAAACTACTTTATTAGGTAAAATAAAAGATAGAAAGAAGAAATAAAATGGATCCTAGAGAAATAGATATAGGTGGAGAATAAATTAATTAGTTGTTGTCTTATAAATTTATTATGCAACTTGTGACATGCTGAGTAAATGATTCCAACTGCAGGTTTCATTCGGCAAATTCTTGAGGAAACTACATCTTGGAGGCATTACAAATTGTAATCAAGTATTTTGTTGTTCTCACATGCCAGTTGACTCCTTCACTCATCTAGAAGACTTATATCTCAGTTGGCTACCAGAATTGAAGTCTTTTTGCAACTCTGCTCTTGGGTTCCCCAAACTGGTAACTCTGATCATCAATGGATGTCCTGAATTGGGTGGATTTAACATGGGATCTCTAACTACACCAAATCTACAAAGTTTAGAGAGTGTTCAAATCTTAAGTTGTAAAGTGATGGAACAAGTGTTCTCGTGGAGTGAAGAACAAAGTCATCCTAAACCTCGTCATGTCGCTCTCCCAAAATTGAAAAACATGGCCCTATTTGATCTTCCGAAGCTCAGAAATATGTATAAAGGTGTTGAAAGCGTTGAATTTCCTCTCCTAACTTATATGGAAATTCAGTATTGCCAAAACCTTAAAAGTCTTGTTTCTGATATCCGCAATAAGGTATGTTCCACGCATACAAGCATGCATCTCTTTCATTTATCAGGCTAATTTTTTTAATTAGACCAAATATCAAAAGCAATTGCAAAAATAGGGTTGCTGCAGAAATTTTTACGATTATAGGGTTGATCGCGCCCGGGAGTGGCGATCAAAGGAGAGGATCGCGCTCACCAGGCGCGATCAAAAGATAACCAGCTTTTCTACCCCTTGATCGCGCCTGGCAGAGGCGATCTACTCAGTTGATCGCGGTCCCCAGGCGCGATCAATACGAAGAGCTGCCACGTCGTGCCTCGCCCTCCCCAGAGGCGATCCTCGACAAAATCTGCCACACCCACATGGCGAGATTCCCGCGCCACTCCACGCCACTCCGCGTGCTTGCTCCACTCCCCCACGCCAAGTCAGGATTTTGGCCGTATATGCATTTGAATGTGCATATAACAGCACCCTTCCTCCTCTCCTCATTTCATTTCTGCTTCTCATTTCATTTCTGCTGCTTTTCCTCCTCATTTCATTTCTGCTCTTCTTCCTCCTCATTTCATTTCTGTTCCTTCTCCCCCTTTTATTATGTTCGAATTTTAGCCAAAAAAAAAAAAACACAAGGGCTGCTTCCAAAATATAAACAAATCCAAAAAAAAATGTAAGTATTTTAATATTTTTAAATTTTTTGCAGTTTTTTATTTTATTCTAAAATTTATTTTTCTCAACTTGCAGTCTCACATATACACACAAAAAAAAACTAGTTGGTATTTTGCTATCTACATGAGGAGTACAGACACTACTATCAAAAGGTAAATTCTTCAAAAAATAATTAATAATATTTTTCGAATTTATTTGCATGCATATATTATCTTTTTTTTTTTTAAATAACGGTGCACAGGAAATATGCTACTAGATGAAAAATTCTCAGTATATATATGTGAATTGCAATTATTGTACACATAGTATTTAGAGGGTGTAAATAAAAAAATAAAAAAGTTGCGAAAAATTATATAAACATAACAAATATTTTGAAATAAGATTTGAGGCCAAAAGCAACAAAAGTTTTGGATAGGAGGGAGTATTTCTTTTTATCATAATGGAGACTTGAATATATGTTGCATGACCGGCTTTTGACCGAAAATAAATAAGGGAAATTATGCATGTACACCAATTTCATCGTAAATTTATTTATATTTTATATATATTTTATTAAAAATTATTAATTTAATGGTAATAATATATAATGAAAGCATGCAACTAATCGTTTTAATTCTTGCACAATAAAATTGGTTATAAGAAGCTCAGTCTAAATATTCATATCAATCATGGTCATGGTAATATTTTCTTTAAACGATTAATTTTAGCTAGCATTTAACTCAAATCAACCTCAGATCTGGATTACACTTAAAAATCACCCTCCTTACTTCTATTTGAATATGAGAAAATAACTCCCCTCTAAAAAAATATGAGAAGATATTATTTTAATGACATTCTTGTTAACTATAACTGTGAACTACAATTTTATTAACATAATAAAACAATTAGTATTATTTAATGAAATAATATTACCTCTCCAATTAATATTTTTAGTGAAAACAACTAATATCATTTAATAAAATGATTAATACTCTTTAAATAAATTTCAAGATAAATATTACTCACAAAATATATTAAAATTTAATAAACTCACTGTTGCAATTATTGTACACATAGTATTTAGTTTGTCCATGCATGTAATTGTGTTTGCTGTGAATTTAGTTTAGGTGTCTTTTTTTGTAATTTAATTATTTTAATATATAACTTATTTTGAGGTGTTTAATATCATTTCACTTGGAGAAACATCAATCAAATTAAGGAATATCATATTTAGGAGGATGCATGTTCCTTGACATAATTATATGATTCACCCATTTTTTTCAAAATAAAAATACGATTATTTTGTACATCATTTTATAAATTTTATTGAATTATAAATTTATTTGGAATATATCCTAAAATTATTAATAAAAATATATTGTTTGATAGGAACTAACTTATAAAAAGTTAAATTTTAATTTAAAAAAATATATATCATGCATAAATAAATATATTACAATAAACTATTTTTAATAGTAGTGTCTTAATTTCATTGTAAAACTTATTTAAAGGGTATTAATTATTTACACTATAATATAGTAATTTTGAATAATATTAATTGTTTCATTAAAAAAATTAGTCGAAGAATATTAATTGTATCATTAAAAGATATTAGTTATTTTATTATAAGATATTAATTCTAAACTAATTTAACCGTGAAACTAGTTTACACAAAACGGACTTAAAAAATTGTTATATACGTCAATATATTATATAATTATTTGATGCATTTTAAGTATCAAATTTAATATAGATTTGTATATTAATTATAAGTGTGTTGTGTTTTTGAAGATATGCCAATCTCTCGCGATATTGGAATCCTTGTGCGCTCTTGTGTCGCCGTTATTGAGTTGATCGCGCCTGGGCAGCGCGATCTACTCCTTTAGATCGCCTCTCTCAGGCGCGATCAAGAGGAGAATCTGAGGTCTTTGATGCATCGCGCCTGGGGAGCGCGATCTACTCAGTTGATCGCCTCTCCCAGGCGCGATCAACCCTATTTTCGTAATAAATTTTCAAACCTCCCTATTTTTGCAATATATTTACTGATTTGGCCTAAATTAAAAAATTTGCCCATTTATCATCTCATAAGATTTATCCTAACATTATCTTTTTTTTATTGAACATAATACATTTTTTTTTTCCTTCAACTCTATTTTTCTATTGAACATAATTCAATATTTTTTAGTGTCGAATAAATTATAGTAATGGAGTAGATGGATTTGGTGATTTGCAGGTGGTGGATAACTCCAGCAGCTTCTCAATATGGGACCAAATTTCAATAGGCAAATTCACTACACTTGAGAAGTTGGTTATATCTAGTTATGACGAGATTAGCAGCTTATTTTCATATTCAGTAGCTGATGCCCTCTCCAATCTCAAATTCCTATGCATTGGTGATTGCAAGAATATGGTAAAAGTGATTGAAGAGGAATATTCACATGATCAGACAACTTTTCTTTTTCCTCATCTAGAAGAGTTGCTTCTGTATGCCCTACCCAAGTTGGATAATTTTTGTGAGTGGAGATGTGCACTTGAGTTGCCATCATTGAAGCACGTGTGCATTGAAAGTGATTGTCCAAAATTGAAAATATTTAGCTTGGGGTCTCTAACCACACCCAATCTCGAAACCATCAGAATAGAAGGTGATTACATTACCATCACAGGAGACTTGAATCATGTGTTGTGCCAAAACTTCATCACCAGAGTAAGAACAACAAATATAGAATTCTTAATTCTTCCTCCACGCTTGTTTCATTATATATTTATAACACTTTGGTTGCAAAATAAATATTTATAAGAACAAAAGGATTAATTCATTTCTTCCCGCTGACATGTTTCTTTTTCTTCTCTTTTTTCATTCCTTCTCGTCCTAGTTGCTGTTATTCATTTGATTCTTACTATTTGATTAGGAAAAATCAACTCTAAGTGAAGGACAAGAAGAACCAAAAGAGGTGCGTAAATTAAAGTTTATAAACCTTTAGTTTGAATGAATTTACTTGCGTTAGTTGTGTTTGGATGGAGGGAATTTTAATTTCGGGTTCGGTTGTTGGAATTATTTGACTAAAAACTCGAATTATTGAATTTTAACTATGCTTGAGTTTAGTCTGTTTTATTATGGATTTGAAATCAAGTCTAATTATTTTTAAAAAGAACCTCTCATCCTGTGCTATTATTTTTTTATATAAAACTAAATAGTTTTTAAGTATCTGTCAGGAGGCATCGACTTCAAGTAAAGAAAATGTGATTCAAGAGGACAACGAGGAAGAGAGAGGCAAAATAGTGGAGAAGGTGCATATATATAGTTAATTTTATTTATTCTAATAGAGGGTTATGATGCTTAATTTGAGTTTTTCTTCTTTGATTGTGTTTTGATCGAGGAATTTGGAGGTGAATTTGTACAAAAACATTATGCAACTTCTTTCTGCCATGCTATATTTGTCTTCTTTTTAATATTTTTATATTTATCAGCTAATATATTGTTATTAAATGATGCTAATTTCTAATTATTTCAACATAGGAAGAAGAAGCAACTTTAAATGATCGTTAAGAGGATTAGAAAGAGAAAGATGAAATAGAGGTATGTGTATAATTGATTTTCTTCTATCCATAATTGAATTTACTTGTGTTAGGGTTAGGATTAGGGTTGAGGAAATTTGGTTGTGATTTTGGTCGATATTGATAGCCAATACATCAACCTATTTGTCTTAAAACTCAAATAATTGAATTTTAGCAAAATTCTTTTTTTGAGTTTTAACCTTTTTTTTTTCGGTTGGATTTGTAACTTCATTTAAAAAATATAGTTATTCAAATTTATGTTCTCTTCCTATGCTTTTCTTTTGTGATATAGAACTAATTAATTTAAGTACTAATGTGGTTAATTAGGAGGAATCAAATTCCAAGTGAAAAAAATGTGGATCACAGAGGAAGTGAAAGCCAAAAAAAAGTGGAGGAAGTGGATGTATGACTGATTTTATTTATTTTATCAAGGTTTTGGTGATTCATTTGATTGAGTCAAGTCAGATTGTGTTTTCATCGAGGATTTAGGATGTGAATTCGGGTCATGAATTTGAAATTCACCGTCAAAGTCACTCAATATCTTTGACTTAAAACTGTACTTTTATTACTTAAGTTTGTGTTTGTATATATGACTTGAAGACTAAGATAGAGAATAAAAGTTTTTTGGTCCCATAACTTATCAATTTTCGATTTTGGTTCCAAAAATTTTGACTCTTCAATTTTAGTCCCATAACTTCTACGGTTTGCCTAATTTTGGTCTCATTCTTACTGAGAAATTTCTTTTTAGTCCCATAACTTATCGAGCGTCCGATTTTAGTCCCAAAAAATTTGACTCTTCAATTTTGGTACCATAACTCCTATGGTTTGTCCATTTTTCAACAACATATTAGCGATATGGAAAAAATGATTAAAAAAGACAAAACTAATAAAAATATCGTTTTGCGGACACATCTTTGAGGGTACTGTAAAGGCCCAATTTCAGACAGAATGTGAGTTGAGCATGACAAAAAAGGCCACCATTTTTGTATTTTTAAAGAAAATGGGACCCAAAATGGACAATCCCTAGGAGTTACGGGACCAAAATTAAAGAGTCAAAATTTTTGGGACCAAAATCGGACACTTGATAAGTTATTGGACCAAATAACTTTTTTTCTCGACTAAGATATAATAACCTTGTTCAATTTGTATGATTTTTCCAATCTTTTCGAAACATTTGCCTGGTTCTAATAATCTATGTTGTGATATCTATTTGATATATGTTTAAAGTAGGGTTATAAATAAATCAAGTCGAGTTAAATGTGTTGTTGTGTTATGTGAAGAGTCATATGTGAAGTATCTTGTCTGCTGTGCTTGATTCAATAGAAAGTTATGTTGTTAAGGTGTTAGCCGTGGGAGTTAGTCAATTTGGGGTATCAGAGGAGTTGTATCAGGGGAGGTTCATCAGATGAGGTCTAACAGAGGAGTCCTATCAGAGGAGGTCTGGACCAGAAGTCATCTGATGTGAGTGACCTGAATCAGTGGAGGTCAAGTCATCTGATCCAAAGTTCAAAGATGCGAATTACACCAAATTGAAGCTAACGCGAAGACGGTTCTAACTAAATCAACTGAAGCGGTTATGGAAGTTGTTAGCCAGCTGGATAACTACCTTACTTATGAGTTTGTTACAAATGAATCGAGTCTAGATTCATCTCAATCTCTGTAACTATAAATAGGTGATTTTTCAGCAGAGAAATAACAACACAACACATCAAAACACTGAGAGTTTGTGAGTTTGAGTGAATTGTAACTTCTTCCATTCTTTCTTAGTGAAAAGCTATCCTCTCCGATCCCGTGGACGTAGGAGTATTCATCTCCGAACCACATAAATTTGGTGTTCTTGTTGATTTCAATTTCGTACTTACTGTGTTCATAATTTCGATTCCCTAATTACCAGTTTTCTTGTGAATCTAAAACGATCAACAAGTGGTGCCGTCTGTGGGAAGCAATCATGACTACAACTAAGTTCGATATTGAGAAGTTCATAGGGAAGAACGATTTCAGCTTATGGAAGATCAAGATGAAGGCTCTCCTGGTAAATAATGGTTTGTACGAAGCCTTGTTGCCACCGGATCAGGTGGCTTCTGAAACTAATCTGGCGAAGGTGGAGGAGAACAAGAGGAAAGCGCACAGTGCACTTATCTTGTGTCTTGGAGATAAGCCATTAAGGGAAGTATCGAAGGAGAAAACCGCTCTTGAAGTCTGGAATAAGCTGGAGCAGTTATACCAGACCAAGTCTGTTACGAACAAGTTATACATGAAACAGAAGCTTCAAGTCTTCAAGATGAATGAAGACAAGAATCTTGGTGATCAGTTGGACGAGTTCAACAGATTGGTGGATGATCTGGAGAGTTTGGATATTACAATTGATGACGAGGATAAGTTATTGATGCTGTTGAATTCTCTACCTAAGTCTCTGGAAAATTTCAAAGATGCCTTGCTATTTGGAAGACAAGATCAGGTGATGTTTGATGATATTCAAACTGCCTTGAAAACCAAGTTTCTACAGATCCAGACTGAAGGAAAGAAGTCTGCTGAAGGATTGAGTGTTCAATCCAAGAAGAAGAAGGGGTTTCAATCCAAGAAGAAGGATGGTGGAAAAGGGAACAAGGGTGGGAAGAAATCTGATTTTGTTGAGAGGAGAAAGTGTTTCACTTGCCATAAGGAAGGTCATCTGAAAAAGAATTGCCCTGAAAGAAGGAAGAAAGACAATCAAAATGATCAAGATGGAAATGCAGTTGTGGTGGAGGTTGAAGGATATGATAGTGCAGAAGTCTTGATGGTTAGTCATGAAAGACTAAGTCAAGAGTGGGTCCTGGACTCTGGGTGTACTTTTCATTTGTGTCCACATGAAGACTGGTTCCTGAATCTTGAGAAGATTGATGGAGGTCTTATTCTTTTGGGTAATGATGAGAGTTGTAGAGTACAAGGATCTGGTTCTATCAAGATCAAGATGTTTGATGGAGTCGATAGGATCTTATCTGATGTCAGGTTTGTTCATGAGTTGAAGAGAAATATTGTTTCTCTTGGTACTTTGAATTCAAAAGGTTTTTAATTCAAGACAGAAAAAGGAGTTCTGTCAATAACCAAATCTGGAAGGATTGTTATGAAGGGTACTATAAAGAATGGTTTGTATACTTTGATTGGAAGAACAGTAACAGGATCAGCTGATGTTACTATGGAGTCTTCTGATATCAACCTGTGGCACAAGAGATTGGCACATATTGGTGAGAAGGATCTAGTGGAGTTATCCAAGAAGGGAGCAATCCCAGGGAAGAGGATATGTAAGCTGGAATTCTGTGAGAGATGTGTTCTTGGGAAATCAAAGAAGCAAACATACCAGAAAGGGAAGCATACCACCAAGGAGGTTATGGATTACATACATTCTGATGTATGGGGACCAGCTAGGGTATCCACTCATGGTGGAGGCAGGTATTTCCTTACCCTTATTGATGATTATTCCAGAAAGGTTTGGGTTTATATTCTCAAACAGAAGAGTGATGTCTTCTCTAAGTTCAAAGAATGGTTGATTGAACTTGAGAATAAGAGAGGCAGGACTATTAAACACTTAAGGACTGATAATGGGCTTGAATTTCTATCAGAAGAGTTTCAACAATTTTGTAGGGAGAAGGGTATTACTAAGCATAAAACTGTTCCTTCAAACCCCCAACAGAATGGTCTAGCTGAGAGAATGAATAGAACTATTCTGGAAAGGGTTAGGTGTATGTTATCAGATGCTCATTTACCTAAGAGATTTTGGGGGGAAGCTGTTAACACAGCTGTGTATCTTATTAATAAAGTGTCATCATCTGCTATTGAGTTTAAAACCCCAGATGAGATCTGGTGTGGAAAGATATCAGATTACTCAAAGTTGAAAGTATTTGGATGCTTAGCTTATGTTCATGTGAAGCAAGACAAACTTGAACCTAGAGCTTTAAAATGTGTTTTCATTGGGTATTCAAAGGGTGTTAAAGGGTATAAGTTGTGGTGCCTAGAGCCTTGGAACCAGAAGTGTATTACCAGCAGAGATGTAGTGTTCAATGAATCACAGATGGGGTACAAGTCTGGTGGAGGTGATAGAGAGCCATTAGCTGAAGAGATTGATGGTGTTATTTCTGAACCAATTACTCAAGTTGAGGTGGAGTCTGACCATGACAAGCATGATAGCTCATCTGGTTCTGAACCAGAGCAGGAAACAGCAGAGAATAAGTCATCAGATGAGGACAGTGCACCAGCAGAGGAGGAGGAAGGAGTGCAAGAAGCGGACTTAAGAAATTATAGTCTGACAAGAGACAGAACTAGAAGACAAATACATCCTCCAGCAAGGTTTGGTCGTGTTGATCTGGTCTCCTATGCACTTGTTACAGCAGAAGCCATAGAGTACCAAGAACCTAAAAACTATAAAGAAGCCCTTGAGTGTGATGATAGGGAGTCATGGATTACAGCCATGACAGAAGAGATGGAGTCTCTTAAGAAGAATCATACTTGGATTCTTGTTAATAAGCCACCTAAGCAGAAGTTAATCAGTTGCAAATGGTTGTTTAAAAGGAAGCTTGAATCTGGTGTGGAGGATCAAGTGAGATTTAAAGCCAGGTTGGTAGCCAGAGGATTTACTAAAAGGGAAGGAATTGATTACAATGAGGTATTCTCACCTGTGGTAAAGCATTGTTCAATCAGACTACTTCTCAGTAGAGTAGTCCAAGAAGATCTGGAGCTGCAACAACTTGATGTTAAGACAGCTTTTCTGCATGGTGATCTTATTGAGGATTTGTACATGCATCAACCAGAAGGGTTTGTTGAACCAGGTGGAGAAGAAAAGGTGTGTCTACTCAAGAAATCACTGTATGGCCTCAAGCAAAGTCCAAGACAGTGGCACAAGAAGTTCAATGAAGTTATGCTATCCATTGGATTTGTAAGGAGCAAGTATGATACTTGTGTATATCTTGAAAAGCAAGGAAGTGATGTGATAGCCTATCTTCTGATTTATGTAGATGAAATGCTTATTGCTAGTAAGAGTCTTTTGAAGATCCAGAGTATCAAAAGGAAACTCAGTGTCAGATTTGATATGAAGGAATTGGGAAATGCTAAAAGGATTCTTAGAATGGATATTTTTAGGGATAGAGCAGCTGGAAGACTATTCTTATCTCAGAAGAGTTACATTGAGAAGGTCTTGAAGAGGTTTAACATGCATGAGAGTAGAGCTGTATCAACTCCTCTGGGGCAGCAGTTCAAATTATCTAAGGAAATGGAACCAAAGTCTGAAGAAGAAAGGAAGACTATGATGAAAGTACCTTATGCAAATGGGGTTGGAAGCTTGATGTATGCTCTGATCTGCAGTAGACTAGATTTGGCTTACTCATTAAGTATGGTAAGTA
The DNA here is from genome assembly GCA_947034835.1 of Ballota nigra. Taxonomy (NCBI): domain Eukaryota; kingdom Viridiplantae; phylum Streptophyta; class Magnoliopsida; order Lamiales; family Lamiaceae; genus Ballota; species Ballota nigra. Next base: position 9,582,766 of record OX344726.1, read on the forward strand.
GATACATGTCTAATCCAGGGAAGTTACATTGGGAAGCTTTGAAATGGATATTCAGATACCTTAAAGGGTCAGCTGATCTGGGTTTGATGTTTGAAAGGATGGCTGACCTGAAGAGTCCTCTAGAAGGATTTGTAGATTCTGATTTTGCTGCTAATCTTGATACTAGAAGATCCTTAACAGGGTATATTTTTACTCTTTACAATACTGCTGTGAGCTGGAGATCTGTCCTGCAGAGTGGAGTTGCTTTATCTACTACAGAAGCAGAGTTTGTTGCAGTGTCAGAAGCTGTTAAGGAGGCTTTGTGGTTGAAAGGCATTATCAAGGATTTTTGTATAAATCAAAGGGCTGTGGTCATTCATTGTGATAATCAGAGTGCAGTTCATCTGATTAAACATCAAGTATTCCATGAGAGATCAATGCACATTGATGTAAGGTTACATTTTGTAAGGGAAATCATTGACAAATGTGTGGTTCTGATTCAGAAGATATCTACAGAGGACAATGCTGCAGATATGTGCACAAAGTCTTTACCAGGTACTAAATTCAAATTCTGTATTGAATTGGTAAAGATGAGTGTATGGGATGTTCCTTAACCCAAGCTGGAGCATGGAGGAGAGGAAGAGGGGATTGATACTTCTCATCTGAGGTGGAGAATTGTGAAGAGTCATATGTGAAGTATCTTGTCTGCTGTGCTTGATTCAATAGAAAGCTATGTTGTTAAGGTGTTAGCCGTGGGAGTTAGTCAACTTGGGGTATCAGAGGAGTTGTATCAGGGGAGGTTCATCAGATGAGGTCTAACAGAGGAGTCCTATCAGAGGAGGTCTGGACCAGAAGTCATCTGATGGGAGTGACCTGAATCAGAGGAGGTCAAGTCATCTGATCCAAAGTTCAAAGATGCGAATTACACCAAATTGAAGCTAACGCGAAGACGGTTCTAACTAAATCAACTGAAGCGGTTATGGAAGTTGTTAGCCAGCTGGATAACTACCTTACTTATGAGTTTGTTACAACTGAATCGAGTCTAGATTCATCTCAATCTCTATAACTATAAATAGGTGATTTCTCAGCAGAGAAATAACAACACAACACATCAAAACACTGAGAGTTTGTGAGTTTGAGTGAATTGTAACTTCTTCCATTCTTTCTTAGTGAAAAGCTATCCTCTCCGATCCCGTGGACGTAGGAGTATTCATCTCCGAACCACGTAAATCTGTTGTTCTTTGTTGATTTCAATTTCGTACTTACTGTGTTCATAATTTCGATTCCCTAATTACAAGTTTTCTTGTGAATCTAAAACGATCAACATGTTAAATTAGACAATGCATGTAGTCTTATTAAGAGGTTAAAATACAACATTAATTCAATATACAATAATTGTTGGTCATTTCATTATACTCCGTCATAGAAATTAAGGTTAACTACCCTCTAGTCATGACCTCAAAAGCTCAAACCAAACGTTCTCTAACACTATATTAAGGCGATTACAACTTTTCTTTTCTCCCGACAAACTTTTTATCTTTGCATATAAGGAGTCATCGTAAATTTCTCGTAAATGATGAGCGTATTTTATTTCGGGAGGACATTGAAGATAATGCAGTGCATTCATAATAGTGGGGTTTAATTGTGTTTTTGTGTGATATTTGCACATTCAGGAGGGGTGGGGTGGTTCCAAGGTGAGGTGGATGGATGGGTGGAGGTGGTTAGGAAAATAAGTTGGGAAATTCAAACTTATTTTTTTACAGCTTATAAGATGTTAGAGTTTATTTTATAATCTTATAAGCTGTTAAGCATTTTATTTTGCCAAACACATTGGTAGTACTTATAAACTCTTAAACAACTTATAAGATGTTTTAAGTAGCTTATAAGCTCAGCCAAACACCCTCTAAGTTGTGCTTCCGAGTGAAACTATTCCATTGCACACTAAATAGAAATATTAAAAAATTAGAAGATATTATATAAAATAAAATCTTTTATATATGAACAAATTTTATAATATGAAATTTATAAAATTAGACGTGTATATATATATATATATATGTGTGTGTGTGTGTGTGTGTGTGTGTGTTCATTGATAACAGTACACGCATTTATCAATACCATTAGATGTATAAACTGAAACTACAGTATTAAATATTATAATATCAGTAAATATACATAATAATATCATAACAAAGTTCAAAAACAACCTCCTCCTATTTACAAACATGTTTTTGTTGAATAAATGTATGTCCACATATTAAAAGGAAAAAAACGTAGGCTGTCCCATTCGTGACTCGACCATGACTATGGTGGGTGGGTAGGGTTAAGATCTATTTGACCCATCAAAATAGCAAACGTATATACTAATATTAGAGTTAATTTCTTGTACATCAAGTGATGCATCGTATATTTTTAAACAATTACAAATGTTTGCATTAAACTGTTACAATTTTACATAGAAGATGTTGTCGAGAAAAAAAATTATTTGGTCCCACAACTTATCAAGTGTCCGATTTTGGACCCAAAAAATTGACTCTTTAATTTTGGTCCTGTAACTCCTAGGGATTGTCTAATTCAGGTCCCTTTTTTGCAAAAATGGCACTCTTTTATGTAATTTTCAACTCACATTCTAGCCGAATTTTGGGCTTTTCGGTACCCTCTCAGATGTGGCTGCAAAATGACATTTTATTCTTTTATCATTCTTTTAATCATTTTTCTCATATCATCGATATATACGTGGTTGAAAATATAGGGGAGAAGAACTTAAAAATGGGGTGTGGGGAGGCAAGGGGGAGTAGGGCTGGGTTATATGGGAAAATTGAACCACACCGATTGCAGGAGTTGGGGAAGAATAATATGTTTCTTTAACTTTAGTTTTAGTTCTTTTAGTTTTATTTAATTTAGTTTCAGTTAATTTTTAAGAGTTTATTCAGTGGAGTCTAATAAAAAAAATGTCACTTGGCAGCCACGTTAGTGAACATAATGGAAACCTCCCAATCTCGCCGGCATGTGAGCCACGCGTGATAAGAAATGAAGTTGTTTTTGTAATTCTGAAAAAAAAAAATGGGCCAAAAATTGGCAAAACCTAGGAGTTATGGGATAAAAATTGAAAGTCAAAAATTTTAGGACTAATATCGGACATTCGATAATCTATTGGACTAAAAAATTAAGAATTTTTCGGTGAGAATGTGACCAAAATTGGATAAACTCTAGAATTTATGGGACCAAAATCAAAGAGTCAATTTTTTGGACCAAAATCGGACACTCCATAAGTTATGGGACCAAAAAACTTTTATTCTCGATATTGTCTAAACGTTATACATGACATACATTATGTATATATATAAATAAGTGAAAATATATTATCTTAATTACACGGGTTGAGATTTTATATATATATATATATATATATATATATATATATATATATATATATATATATATATATATATATTTATATATATATATATATATATATATAAAGTGTTTAGATTAAATACTTTAAATATTAATTCAATCAAAATATAGTTTATGTGTCTGCATTAAGTTATTTATTTTTAAATATATTAAAGCACGTTGAATATTAATTATATAATTTAATTTGTAGCAACTTTATTTTAAATATAAATTAGAACTATAAATTATATTTTGTAGAGGTGTATAACTAATTTTAATAATTATAAATGTGTAATAAATTCTACTAATTGAATAATTAAGTACATATATGATTTTATTATTTATTTGATCAATATTTTTTAATAGAATACATATGTTTTCTTCAATTATCTTTTACAAATACATATTTTATATATATATATATATATGTATGTATGTATGTATGTATGTATGTATGTATGTATGTATGTATGTATGTATTGTAATTATTAAATTTTGTCAAAATAATATGAATGTGAATATATAAGTATAATGAACAATAAAATTGTTTTTCAAAATAATTTTGAAAATTTACACTTGTGTTTGATTTTTTAATTTTGTTGTAATTCACTAATATAGTAATGACACCCTTATTATGTTGTTTATTTATGAATTCCAATCAATTTTAATTAAAAATATTTAAAATTGTCAATTAGCAATATTTAAAATTACCTAAATATGCTTGGTCAATTAACTCATTGCAATAATAAAAAAAATTACTGGTCAATTTTAAATAATAATTTTTCAATTACCTAAAATTCAAAAGGTCAATTAATCCATCATGATAAAAAAATTAAAACATCAATTTATGATTAAAAAAATATCATAAATTATTCTAACTAACTCATGGAAAATTAAAAAAAAATGTGGCTTATATAGTAAAAATAAGTGAATAGGGGATGATTTATAAATATGTATAATTAATATAAATATAGAATATATAAATATTACCAAAAATATCATAAAGTTGTAGATTGTATGATTATGAAATAGAAGATGGGAGAGGTGGAGGTTGATTCACATATAAATATATAGATTAGTAATTCTGATCCAACTTCCTGATAGCTGCCTTTGATTTTGAAGTTTTTCCTTTTTTTTTTTTTTTTAATTTTAGAAATGGTAAATATGTAAATCAGTTTTATCGTACAATTCAAAATGGTATTAGTTTTTTACATTATATAGTATTACTATCAACCTATATAATACTACCTTCATTCCGGAGGAACTTGCACATCACAGGGGGCACACTTTTTAAGAAATATTATTTTTGAATAAAGTAGTAGCATATGGGTATATATGTATATATATTTTTGTGAGTGTGTACACAAATCAATGTTTCTTTTTAAAGGGTGTGCAAGTTTCTTTGGAACGGACTAAAAAGAAAATTATGCAAATTTCTTCGAGACAGAGGGAATACATTTTAATGGTAAAATTAATACCCTTAGGCTCCACTTGGTTCATAAAATAATAGAGGTGCATAAATTTAGTATTGATTTTAGGTATTATATTGTTTGGTACATCAAATTAAAAATGACAGTATTAATTATGCAAATCCACACAATTACTTGGTAGAAAGTAATAAAAATGACACAAAATATGCAAATTACTAGTTTGTCCTTCTTCTTCTTCCTTTCAACTCAAGTTGCAGACCACAGTGAATTCAATATGCAGGCAAATGAAAAAAGCAATCTCCTAACTCAAAAACTAAAAAACCAGAACACGAATTCCTCAAAAACCATAAACTCATAAACTCAGTAATTAGAAAATCCCTAATTTGACAACAATGCAATAATAGATATTCAAAATCCCAAAATTCCTCAATGATTACAGATATTGAAATCCAAATTCGAAAATTCTAGTGTAACAATGGAGAAAACCCAACTTTAGATCTAATTTTAAAAAAAAAAACCCAGAAATTCGTTCTTCCATATTCATAGAAAAACCCCAGAATTCGTTCTTCCCTCTTCATCAAAAAAACCCAGAAATCGAGAGAGCAAGGCAACAGCAGGGAGGAGAGAGAAAAGGTAATGAGGATGGTGAGAGCAGGGCGGCGGCGATGGTGGTGGTGGCAGCGGCGGCGCAAGTTCTGCAGCAGCGGTGGCGGCTGGAGACGAGATTTGGCGTAAGAAGAAAGAAGAGAGGGGATTAGAGGAGAGAGAGAGGGGATGAAGATGAGGGGTTAATGGAATTTTTTATTTTTATCAGCCTTTAATAAATTTGTAAAGGGTGTTGGGTCATACTATTTTTTATGGATTTGGGCTCATAAATTGAATTTTTTACCGGGTCAGAGGCATAAAATATGGACCCAATAATAAATTTATGTACCCTACCAAGCAATTTATAGGAAGGATAAAAAGTGGTAATATGGGCTTATATGCCCTACCAATTGGAGCCTTAAAATATACATATAAAATGTGAACTCTAAAAATTTAAGAATTTGTATAAGTTAATAATGAGTATATGACAGTGCTCCTTGTCCAAAAAAAAAAAGTATATGACATATAATATAAGCCGCTTCAAGAGTGATCAAACATGAACATAAGAAAGTGATAAACTTGATCATACACTTGTTCAATATATTTACATATAATATGTATACATACACAATTTTGGGCCCTAATAGTTACAAAAAAATTGGTCCTGGGTTGATTGATTTGTTGGACCCAAGAGAAGCATGACCATGAGACCACATATTGGGATTTTAATCTCTAACAATGTAACAATTGGTGTATTGAAAAGTATCACTGCAATTGCCGCATTAGTATTACTTTGATAACTGAGGTGTGCACTTACTAAAACTGGGAGTGTATATAAGCGCGACAGTTATAACAGATTTATGTTATGCGAAATTCGAATTGGGTGTTTATTCTAGAAGCGACGAAGCACGATTTCAGTTATGGGATTAGTTACGGAATGGTGTGAGCAATATATACTTGTATCAATCGGTTCCAATTGTGATGATTCATCTGAGAATTTAGAGATTTTTTTCGTAATTAGGGTTCTTGAGTTCTTGAGTTCAATTCGTGAGATTACTCTGTAATTTGTCCTCAATTTCATAATAAGAAATTCCCCCTCTCTCCCGTGGATGTAGATCATTTGATCGAACCACGTAAATCGCGCGTATACTTTGATTTCTTGTTTTAGTCCTTTAACTATCTGGTTTTATTTCTTGCGACTGAGCTTTTACTTGCGGCTTCTGCGGTTTCTTCCTTGATTTGACTAACAAATTGGCGCCGTCTGTGGGAATCGCCACGAATTGAAGATGACCTCGTTGAAGTTAGAAGTGGATAAGTTCACGGGCAAGAATGATTATGGGCTTTGGAAAATCAAGGTGCGAGCCCTTTTGACACAACACGGATTGGCGAATGCTTTCTTTACGGATGAGCAATGGGCCAGTGCTCCGAATATGAACCGCAAGGCTGAGATTCTGGAAAGGGCGTTGAGTGCGATTATTTTATGCTTGGGAGACAAGCCATTGAGGGAAGTTTGCAAGGCTAAGTCAGCCATTGAAATCATGGAGAAGCTGGATAGCCTGTACCAAACAAGATCAGTTTCGAATAAGTTGTATGCAAGGCAGAAGCTACATGGTTTCAAGATGAAGGAGGATAAGAACATGAATGAACAGTTTGATGAATTCATCAAGTGCATAGATGATCTGGAAGATCTAGGAGTCAAAGTTGATATGATAGTGCTGAAGTCCTTACAGTTTCTGAAGTCAGGATGCACAATGAATGGGTGCTTGATTCTGGATGTTCTTTTCACATGTGTCCTCATAAACACTGGTTTCAAGACTTGAAAGATATTGATGGAGGTAGTGTACTTCTAGGCAATGATGAGTCATGTAAAGTGGAGGGGGTAGGCTCTGTGAAAATCAAGATGGAAACTGGATCAACTGTCATATTAACACAAGTTAGGTATGTGCCTGACCTCAAGAGAAATCTGATTTCACTTGGATCCTTAAATGCTGCTGGTTGTGAATTTTGCACCAAAGATGGGGACATCATCATAACAAAGGAGTCAAAGACCTTGATGACAGGGAAGAAGAAAACTGGTCTATATCTGCTCATGGGGGGTTCTGTGAAGGGATCTGTGAATGTTGTGATGAGCAGTATGGAAACCATGATGTGGCATAAGAGGCTTGGTCACATAGGTGAGAAAGGTCTGATTGAGCTAGCAAAGAAGAATGTCTTTGGTAGCAACCATGTCACAAAGATGGATTTCTGTGAGCACTGTGTCCTGGGAAAGACCAAGAAGCAACCCTATCCTAAAGGGGTTCACAAGACTGAAGGGATCCTTGACTACATACACTCAGATGTGTGGGGTCCTGCAAGAACAGAAACTCATGGAGGGGGCAGATACTTCATAACTTTCATTGATGATTACAGCAGGAAGGTGTGGGTCTATGTGATGAAACACAAGAGTGAGGCTCTTCAAAGGTTTAAGGAATGGATCACAAAATAAGAGAATCAAACTGGAAAGAAGGTCAAGCATTTGAGAACTGGCAATGGCCTGGAGTATCTTTCACAAGAGTTCAGTGATTTCTGCAAGACAAGGGGAATTACAAGACATAAAACAGTTCCATCAAACCCCCAGCAGAATGGACTTGCAGAGAGAATGAATAGGACCATCCTTGAGAGGGTAAGGTGCATGTTAGCTGATGCAGCAATGCCAAAGTCATTTTGGGGAGAAGCTGTAAGCACTGCATGTTTTCTCATCAACAGGACTCCATCATCAGCCATTGAGTTCAAAACACCAGATGAAATCTGGTATGGTAAGCTTTCAAATTACTTTGATCTTAAGGTATTTGGTTGTCAAGCTTTTGTGCATATTAAGCAGGACAAACTTGAACCAAGGGCTCTTAAATGTGTGTTCATTGGATATCCTAGAGGGGTAAAAGGTTATAAGCTTAGAATCTGGACACAAGAAGTGTATAATAAGCAGGGATGTTGTATTCAATGAGGCTGTAATGGGATACAAGCATACAGCAGGAACTCAAGAAACAGATGGAGACATCTCTCTGGACAAAGCTACTGTTGAGATTGAGAAGGAAGATCAAGCTCAAGAACAAGCCAATGAACAAAATCATGATGAGCAAGTAGTCTCAGACTCAGAGGATGAACAAGATAATCCTAACCCAGAGGATACTGAAGTTCAAGACCTCAACAACTATAGACTCACAAGAGATAGAGTTAGGAGGAATATCAATCCTCCCATCAGATTTGCAGAAGCTGATATGGTGTCTTATGCACTTTTCACAGCAGAAAATGTGGATTATCATGAGCCTAAGAGTTTCAAAGAAGCAGTGGCCAGTGAGGATAGAGATCACTGGATGCAAGCTATGGTGGAAGAGCTGCAATCTCTTGAGAAGAACAACACCTGGAAACTAGTAACAAGGCCAAATGGTAAGAAGATTATCAGCTGCAAATGGATATTCAAAAGGAAAATAGAGGTTGTAAAGAGTGAGCAGATAAGGTACAAAGCAAGACTTGTTGCTAGAGGTTTTACACAGGAAGAGGGAGTTGATTTCAATGAAGTTTTCTCACCTGTTGTAAAGCATTGCTCCATAAGAATTTTACTTGCAAGAGTGGATCAAGAGGATCTGGAATTGCAACAGCTAGATGTGAAGACTGCATTCTTAAATGGTGACTTAATTGAGGATATCTACATGAATCAACCTAAAGGATTTGTGCTGCCTGGTAATGAGCAAAAGGTATGTTACCTAAACAAATCACTCTATGGCCTTAAGCAGAGTTCCAGATAATGGAACATAAAATTTGACAGCTACATGACAGAGATAGGGCTTGAAAGGTCAAGATATGACAATTGTGTGTACTTTGAAAGACAAGGAAGGCAGGTAGTCACTTATCTATTGATATATGTGGATGATATGCTCATTGCAAGCAAAAGCATGAAAAGGATAGAGGTCTTGAAACATAAGCTGGGAACAAGATTTGAAATGAAGGATCTAGGTAATGCAAGAAGAATTCTGGGGATGGACATTTACAGGAATAGAGCAAATGGGATCCTGTTCTTATCTCAAAAGAACTACATACACAAGGTGTTAAAGAGGTACAATATGCATGAAGCAAGGACAGTATCTATACCTCTTGGGCAACATCTGAAACTATCAGCTGCTCAATCACCTAGAACTGAGGAAGAACTGATGGAAATGAAGAAGATCCCATATACAAGTGGAGTAGGAAGTATCATGTATACCATGATATGTAGCAGACCAGATCTAACACATGGTATATCAGTTGTAAGCAGATATATGGCAAACCCTGGGAAAGAGCATTGGGAGGCATTGAAGTGGATGTTTAGATACATGAAAGGAGCTGTCAATGCTGGTCTTATGTTCAGGAGGAGTGAAATCAAAACTGATCCTTTAGAAGGCTTTGTAGATTCAGACTTTGCTGGAAATGTTGATACAAGAAGGTCAATATCAGGTTATGTTTTCACTCTATATGGAACAGCCATTGTATGGAGAGCTGTGCAACAACCTGTGGTAGCACTATCAACCACAGAAGCTGAATATATTGCACTTACAGAAGCTGTGAAGGAAGCAATGTGGTTGAGGGGGATACTTAAGGATTTTGGAATTGACCAGAAAGCTGTTGATGTTATGTGTGATAGCCAAAGTGCTATACATCTAGCTAAGCATCAAGTATTCCATGAAAGGTCCAAGCACATAGATGTGAAGCTCCATTTCATCCGAGACATTGTGGACAAAGGATTGGTCAAAGTGAAGAAAGTTGCCACTGAACAGAATGCTGCAGACATGTTCACCAAGGTTTTGTCAAGTGCTAAGTTCAAGCATTGCATGAAGTTGATGAACTTGGTGATATGGGATGTGCACTAACATTCTGGTATGTTTTGGAGAGAAGAGAATGGGCAATATGCATTGAGGAGGAGGATTGTAACAATTGGTGTATTGAAAAGTATCACTGCAATTGCCGCATTAGTATTACTTTGATAACTGAGGTGTGCACTTACTAAAACTGGGAGTGTATATAAGCGCGACAGTTATAACAGATTTCTGTTATGCGAAATTCGAATTGGGCGTTTATTCCAGAAGCGACGAAGCACGATTTCAGTTATGGGATTAGTTACGGAATGGTGTGAGCAATATATACTTGTATCAATCGGTTCCAATTGTGATGATTCATCTGAGAATTTAGAGATTTTTTTCGTAATTAGGGTTCTTGAGTTCTTGAGTTCAATTCGTGAGATTACTCTGTAATTCGTCCTCAATTTCATAATAAGAAATTCCCCCTCTCTCCCGTGGATATAGATCATTTGATCGAACCACGTAAATCGCGCGTATACTTTTATTTCTTGTTTTAGTCCTTTAACTATCTGGTTTTGTTTCTTGCGACTGAGCTTTTACTTGCGGCTTCTGCGGTTTCTTCCTTGATTTGACTAACAAATAGCATTACTCTTGTCCAGTGACTCAAAAATCGATTTAGGCGGTGTCTAGGTTCTAGCGATCATCAATCGATACGATTTTAGTGTAATTCGTCTGATTGGACTAGAAGTCCATTATCTTAATTTATTTTCGTTTGAAACGATATTGTTTAGGAATTCCACTTAATTTGATTAAAACATGTGTGTAGTTATATAATTGGACTATTAATTTGCATTTGGAAGCTTGAATTATATTGTTAACTTATTGTATATTTTTGTTTTGTCATTTAATTTATATATTTGTATTGATTGTTATCTGCTTGGACCATTATTTTATGCAGTTATATATACTACAAAAATATATAAGTTGTATTAAATTTTTTATCAAATGATTTTTTTATCATAATAGTGAGATATAGAGAACATACAATTTTAAAATATTTAAAAAAGAACTCCTGCGACTGGTTCTCGACTAGTTCTCGCCTAGATCGCATAGGTGCTAGACGATCAAAATTTGTCAAACTATCGATTTTCGATCAATACACCGTTGCTTTTGTCATAATTGAAACTTTATATCTTCTTTTTTTGCTATTGAGAGTCCATGTTTCACTTCTTCTTTTTTCAATTTTCGGATTTTCAATATTGCTTCCTAAAAGGGATTGAATATAATAGTTAGATGATTGAAGGTACATTTTGGATTTTAAAAAATCGAATTTCGATTTTAGAATATAAAACTTATTTTAGTTAGGATTTTAAAATTTGGTTTCTAAAAACCTAATACTACAACTTTATACAAAAATCAATAAAACCTATCAATAACTTCTACCTCCCTCCCTCCCTCTTATTTTAAAATAATAACAACCATCATTACAATAATAATAAATAAATAATATAATAGTACAACTCTTACATCATAAAGTTAAAAGTTACTCTATTAAAAATTAAAAAGAATACAGATTTTAAAAAATTCTCTGGATTTTAAAAATTACTAATTTTTTTAAAAAAATATATTTTAAAAGTTACTTAAAACCCAAAAAGAACATACCCTTAGTGTTGTTAATTCTTTATAAAGACCCAATGAGTGGACATTGCAATATGAGTAAAGTTGCTTTCAGCCATAATTGATTTTAGGATCTTTGTTTGTCGTGAGTCTTTTGATTCTGATACCATGAAAAAACTATGTCTCTTCTGAAAGTCCAAACTTGTAGAGAGGTGTAGGATTAATTCATTTAATTATTTCTGTTACAAACATTGATTTGTGTGCATACTCACAAAAATATACACATGTGTACTTATATGTCACTATTTTACTAATAAAAATGTATTATTCTTAATACATGTGTCTTGCAAGTGTTGCAAATCATTATGAACAGAGGGAGTATTATTTTGGGATGCCGCTTATAGAATATTGCCAAGACTTGAACATCTATACTAATATAATAATAAAATTACTAAAAATAGAAAGAAAATTTTGACACAAAAAAACACTACTACAATTTTTATCATGATATTTAATAAATTACCTATTAATTAATATAATAAATATTATTTAACACACACACACATATATATATATATAAATGAATTAGAAACATAAAGGAATTAATTTGATGAATTTTTAAAAAAACGGGAGTTAATTTGAAGTTATATACAATTACATGCAAGTAAACGACCAATAATAGCAAGTGTCTTAGTGGTTCATGTCTTCTCCAGATTACCCGGAGGTCGTGCGTTCTATTCCCCTTGGGCACATATTTGCCCATTTATTATTATTATTTCTACAAGCCTTACAAGGACTTATATACTATATGGCTCGCCTAATATAAGCTAGTGGCTCAGTGGTTACTGATCTATTTTTTCCGCAGGTTCGTATATACTATAAGCTAGTGGGTCAGTGGCTCAGTGGACTTATATACTATATGACCCGCTCAGTTCAGCGATTGACAGGTGACGGTCGCTAAATATTTACGACCGCCGCGACATTCTCAGATTAGCGACCGATTACAAAAGGTGGTCGCTAATATTAGCTATCCGCGTTTTAACGACCGGATTTTATCTGTCAGAAATCGGTCGCTAATCACATTTTGTGATCGGAAATTGGTCGTTAAATTGGTTGCTAATGCGCGTTTTTTTATAGTGAGAAGAAATCAGTATATGGAGTTGAATTTTTCAATCTAGAGGCAATATTGTCTTTATACTGAGGAATTCATGAAAAAAAAAATGTTTAAGTTTGGCTAAGGAAAATAAACGAATTAATTTAGCCATTAGGAATTGGCCAATTTTGACAATTTCCTCTTAATTGAACTCCCATTACAGAACTCAAAGTCGGCCCTAGCAGTAGAAGATAAGAAAACACCCTTTATTTTTGTTTAACAAATAGTAGGATTATAATATAAAAGCTAAAAATTTGGAAAAAGAAATACATGAAATTTTGTGTCATTTGTAGTGTTGAACTTTATGTTTCATATTCTAAATAAATGATATATGTAATTTTTAAAAATATTCAAACGACCACTATATTTTTAAAAAGTGGCATACAGTAGGATAGAGCGTGACTCGGTTTGGTTACCGAATCAGACCAAAAAGTTATAATCGAAATAAACCGATTAATATATGAAACTAACCGAAACTAAACCGAAGCTTTTTAAAATCGAAAATACCATAACTGAAAATTTTCGGTTCGATTTTGGTAAATTACCGAAAAATTGAAATATAGTGGACTTTTAAATCGACCCATATTTTTACACTTATTACCTGCTAACACCTCACACTCGTATATATTAATACATTGTAACCAAAACAAATAATTCACAATAAAAAAAATCAAAAAAACCAAAAGAATACAACCACATTTGAATATCAAAATACTCATAAATTTGTAATCTATCCATAGTGTCTGTTTAGCAACTATACAACACAACCAAAATAAACATTTATCCAACAACACAAATTAAAATAATTATTGCCTAGAAATTAGATACTTATTTATATCCTTTCTTCTCGGTTTCGATTATTTCAGTACTTTTATCTAGATAACCATGAAAGCCGGAATTTCTAAAATTTAAAATTGAACCTGAGAAAACTGAATTGAATTGATATTTGGATTCGATTCAACTTGATTTTGCGGTTTTAACTGAGCTCTGTCCCCACCTAGCTACTTAGGATAGAGGGATTGAAGTGGGTAAAAAGAAGTTAGTTATTTTGTAAGTTAGCTACTAACCGCTCTCCAGCTCTCGTATATATAATGAAAAAAGAATAGACTGGGGCGTTGGTCGCTCTCTGAAAAGCGTTAGCTATGTTCAGCCCTGCGATGTTGTTTAGATCTGGTACCGAAAGCACGGTTACAGTGCACGACAGGAAAGAGAACGCGGCCACGCATACCTACACCATTAACGTCTCCGGCCAAAGTATCTCAACCACCGTCACCAGTAACTCCGATGTCGTTGTGGAGTGGATCAACGCCGTGATGAGGGACCGTCATGCTGTGGGCCGCCTCGTGGGGATCGAAATGGAGTTCCAGAACGACACCCCCTTGCTCTGCACCGTCCAGTTGTGCATGAAAATCCGGTGCCTCGTCTTCCAGGTCCGCCAACCGTCTAGAATTGGCATCTTGGACCATTTCCTGGCCAACCGCGACAATTTCTTCGCCTTCGTCGGCACCAACGTCCGAGCCAGGATGGTCCTGCACCGTCTGCAGTTTGGTTTTTCATACAAAGTGGGGAACTGCCGTGATTTGACTGAATTGCCCCCCGCGCTGTGGGATGAGAAAACGCGCCTAATGGCTGCCAATGACTTTCCGGATTTCACTACTGACTTTGCTCGCGGTTCCCAGCTTCTCACCATTGCCCAAATCAACCATGCTTGTCTCAATGCTTACTTCAATACTGTTGTCGCAAGGATATGAATCCCAATCTTCCGCTTTTTTTAATTACGTACTTTTCTCATTCAATCTCTAATTCTTGCTTTTCTTGAAACCCTAGCTTTAATATGCAAACATGGATGGATGGATATATGGATTCTTCACTTGCAATTGTTATCATCATATTCTTGAATCGTGCATGTTTGATTCTTGCTTTTCTTTCAATCATTAATTCTTGGTTGGTGTACGTTTTCTTGAACGATTTTAACTGTCGATCAACTATATATATATATATTGCATGTTAATTGACCCTAGCTAGCTTTAATATGGATGGGATATATATAGATTCTGATGAGTTGTTTACACATAACCTGCACTGTTATTCTTGGAGCTTGAGTTAAATTTTAAAATTGGGTCCCGCTGTATAAAATTTTAAATGACATGAAATTAAACAATATTATACAATACTAAAGAAAATGCTTAAATTAATATTACGAATATTTTCAAATTAGCTCTTTATATACAACCCGCCTAACAGTTTTAAAGGAACAAACATTTATTAGAACTAAAATATTTACCAATATCACCGGCTTGGCTTTGAATTAAATCATCCATTCCTGTTTTTTTTTTCCTATATATTTTGATATTCAGACATATATTTAGGCAACATGATACTGAATAAATAATTAAACAAACACACTACAAAAAACGTTGCGTTTAACAACTAAAAATTAGCGACGGACAAGAAGTCTGTCGCTAATATACAAATTAGCGACGGCTTTGTGACGGAAAACAACCAAAACTTGTCCGGTTTTAATATTAACGGCGAATTTTAAAATCCATCGTTAATTAATGATATTAACGACAGACATGGCCGTCGTAGATTTTAAACGGAGTTAACGACGGAATATCCGTCGTTAATTCCCACCCGTTTGACCGCGCCCTTTCGGATTCGGTGCAAAGCGGTGGTGGCCGACAAATTTACGACGGACAGTCCGTCGTAAAATTCAATTTAATGTTTTACGACGGACAGTCCGTAGTTAATTCCCGCCCGTTGAGCCACGACTCTTCGAGAATCGGCGCGTATTTATTACCGGAGACTAATTAACGACGGCATAGTCCGTCGTTAATTTTAACTTTAACATTTGCGACGGAAAGTCCGTCGTTAATTTCAAAAAACGACGTCGTTTTGCGCCTAAAGGCGGTAAAATTAGCGACGGATTGATGTCCGTTGTTAATTTTTTTCCCTATATATAGGCACCTCCGGCGAGCTCATTTCTCACCCGAGCAAAACCGAGCAAACTCGAAGAAGAAGTGGGCGATTTTCGGCGAGCACTCATTCATCCCGATTCTAGTTCGTTCTTCATCAATCCCTACTATTTAATCGTAAGTTTTTCAATTTTTTACCGTTTAAATTTCATTTTATTAGTGTTTTTTTTTTTTAGAAATCATATACGTTAATTGTATGTTAATATATGTTGTAGTTGTAGAAATTGATTATATACGTTAATTTTATTAATATATGTTTTAGTTGTATATGTTTTAGTTGTAGAAATTGATTATACATGTTCATTTTGTTAATATATGTTTTAGTTGTAGAAATTGATTATATATGTTAATTTTGTTAATATGTTTTAGTTGTAGAAATTGATTATACATGTTCATTTTGTTAATATATGTTTTAGTTGTAGAAATTGATTATATATGTTAATTTTGTTAATATATGTTAATTTTGTTAATATGTTTTAGTTGTAGAAATTGATTATACATGTTCATTTTGTTAATATATATTTTAGTTGTAGAAATTAATTATATATGTTAATTTTGTTAATATATGTTTTAGTTGTATATGTTTTAGTTGTAGAAATTGATTATATATGCTAATTTTGTTAATTGATTATATATGTTAATAGAATATGTTAATTTTGTTAATTGATTATATATGTTAATTTTGCTAATATGTTTTAGTTGTAGAAATTGATTTTATATGTTAATTTTGTTAATATATATTGAATGTTATTATATATTGATTATTTTAGATGAGTGGAGAAGAAAGTCAGGAGAGGGGTCGTGGTAGAGGGAGAGGGAGACGAGCGGGGTCTCTTAGACCCGTTGTACCTCCGATTGTCCCCCCTGAGGGGTCCTCGTCCACACCCCAGACGGGCGAGGGATCATCTTCTTCCTCCAGTCAACATCCCACTGGGGTGGCGCGGATTCCAGTTGAGCCTCGTGGGAATTCGTAAGTTTTAATCTTTTCAGCTTTCAATATTTATTAATTAAACCCTAATTATATTATTAACTTTGTAACTTTAATGTTGCAGTTGGATCCCGGGACATGAGGCGACTTCTCACTTAACGACTCCTTCATGGCCATTGGATTCGAGTCAACTGCTTATAGTTGGGGTTTGGTGTCTGAAGCGAGGAGACAACGATATTTTGAGGAGTTTAAGGTATAATTTATGTAATTTATTTAATTTATTCATTATTTATTAATATAAATTATGTAAATAATATATTTTATTTTATTTTAATATAATTGTAGAAATTCGTGTGGAGACTGGAGCACAAGGCCCTGATGTGGAGGAACTTCTGCTTGAAATCTGTCGAACGATACAGGGACCTGATGTTTAACATTCGGAAGACCTGGTTTCAGGGAGGAAAGGCGACGAGCATGGGGACTGACAACAGGGGCCGGGATGTGTGGCCCCAATTTCTCGCCTACTGAAACAGCGACGAGTTCAAGGAGAAGTCGCAGAAGAACAAGGCGAATCGTAACAGCGACCCTGATGGAGAAGGGGTCGCTCGACATCGGGCCGGTTCTCGATCCATTTATGAGCACGGGTTGCATTTTGTAAGTGGCCAGACTGTATTTTTATTTTTATTTTTTTATGAAGTTGTGAAAAATTTCAATTACTAAATATTTAATTGTAGGAGCGGGAGCATGGACGTAAGCCCTCTCATTTTGAGAGACTACAGCTTGCCCACTCACTGGATGAGGAGACCGGAAGGTCCACCTACGGCCGCACCACAGAGATCCACGTACGTATTATTTTTAATATTAATTTTATTATTATTTTCTAAAATTTCATTTATTAATTTAATTACGCGTTGTTAATTTGCAGAGGAGGATGCATGAGGACCTTGCCTCCCAGTCTCAGCCTCAGGAAGAAGGGTCGGACTCTATGCCCCCACCCTCTGTAGACGTTGAAAATGAGCTCTATTTTAAGCACGTCAAGGCTAAGAAGGGGCGGTTCACTGGATTGGGTAGTTTTGGAAAGAGCCTACTCCGATCTCGTGGACCCGGCTCATCCTCCTCCCAGTCCTCCATCGACTCTCATCCCAGCGACATCGAGAGACAGCTCTCGACTGTCGTCACGCAGATGGAGCTCCTCCAGCAGCGAGAGGCGCAGCGACAGGCGCAGATGGAGGCGCAGCTGGAGTACGATAGGAGGCGACAAGCAGCGGAGGAGGAGGCGCAGCGGAAGAATGTGGAGGAGATGAACAACTGGTGGAAGGCAGTTACATCCACATTAGGTGGACAGATACCACCACCGCCGGTCCCGGTGCAGCCGTCATCCCGCCGCCCCCGCCGAAGCTCCAAAGGCCTAATCCGTTGGATGAAGAGGGGGAGGATCGCGGTTTCGATTCTGATGATACAGGACCTTGATTTTTATTATCTTTAATTGCTTTTTTTTTGTTGAACAACTTTAATTGTTTTTTTTTTCGTTGAACAACTTTAATTGCTTTTTTTTTTTTTTTGTTGAACAACTTTATTATAAGTTTTATTATCTTGTTATTTTTACAAAACAAAATGAACCATATAATTGATAACAAAATTCGAATTAAAACAAGTTAGAAACGGAAGGGAATTAATTTGATGAATAAAGAATGACTCAATTTGGATATGTATACAATTAATTACGTACGAGCGAATTATAATATTAATTACGCGTTTTTCGAATTAAATAAATTTACAAAATATAAAAAATACAATTGGTAACAAAATTCGAATTAAAACAAGTTAGAAACGAAAAGGAATTAATTTGATGAATAATAAAAAAAAAGAATGACTCAATTTGGATAAGTATACAATTAATTATGTACAAGTGAACGGATTATAATATTAATTACGCATTTTTCGAATTAAATAAATTTACAAAACAAAAAAATACAATTGGTAACAAAATTCAAATTAAAACAAGTTAGAAACGAAAAGGAATTAATTTTATGAATAATAAAAAAAAGAATGACTCAATTTGGATACATATACAATTAATTACATACAAGTGAACGGATTATAATATTAATTACTTGTTTTTTCGAATTAAATAAATTTACAAAACAAAAAAAATACAATTGGTAACAACATTTATTAAAATAAGTTAGAAACGAAAAGGAATTAATTTGATGAATAATAAAAAAAGAATGACTCAATTTGGATACATATACAATTAGTTGCAAGAAATCGAACAAAAGAAGCAAGTGTCCTAATGGTTCATGCCCTCTCTATATGCTAGAGAGATCATGGGTTTGATTCCCCTTGGAAGTGAAATTTGTATTAATTGTTCTAGGCCCAATAGGGCTAATATAGATGTTAGGCCGGAGTCTATACCTTGGGGGCCAATGGCTCAGTGGTTCGCACTCGGGTGCCCGGGGGTCCGGGTTTGAACCACACGAGCCACTTTTTTTTGTTTTAGGTTCGATATTAACGACGGACACGTGTCCGTCGTAAATCATTAATTAACGACGGCTAGAGTCCATCATTAAATTTGTTGCTCGGCCGGGTTGTTGACGGGTCATATCTACGACGGCGGTATATTAGCTATGGTCGATTTGCCTACGGGTCAGTGCCCGTCGTTAATCCCGTCGCTAAACCTGATTAGCGACGGATAATCTGTCGCTAATCCCATCGTTAATCAACGCATTTTTTGTAGTGACATATCATAAATAACTAATTACTATTAACTATTAAAAATAATATTTTTACACGTACATAGATAAATATATCAAATTTAAATTTCAAAATCGTTATTACTTATTAATCACTAAGTATTTTAATATAATTTTTTTATCATACAATAATACTAGTAAAAGAAGAAGAAGATAAATCATAATCTCGTGAATTTAAATTACATGATAGGGTTTCTCCAAGCCATCTTATAACTCCCTTAATTCGTTCCCAAAGTGAGAATCTCAGTGGTCAGGTAGGCTAAGCCACCTGGTTTGCTAGCTTTAATCCCTAATGCACGGATTTTTCAAAAATAACTTGTATGCAATATCGGATACATGGAGGATACAGGTGTGAGTGTGATTCATGTTGGATTCGCACCCGATACGCCACGTGGCGTATCCGACAATTTTTACTTTTGTAATGGAATTTAATGATAGGTTAGGCACACCGAAAAACGATGCTATCTTTTAAAGGTATTAATTCCCCCCACATTGGTGTAAATGGTTCACAAGGAATCAACCTTCCAGGATACAAAACCTATCTCATGGAAATTCGATAGTTACACTCTAACGAATTTCAAAAGCAGAAATCACAAGTGTTTTAATAAAACTCAAAATATAAGACTCAACTAATATACAGAGAGAGACTCGACTTTTCAGTGCTTTGAGAAATTCTAATTCTCAACTTCATTTTCTATTCGATATTTTGAAATCTCCACAACTTGAATATTTATAGATACTCAAGAGTTGTATCGAAAGGTTGCGACTCACTCAAGGGTTGCAGTGAACCTAAGAGTTGCAACTCTTACTCACCAAATGACGCCTCTTCACCGAATAGTTACGTTGAATCGAATGGTTATAACCTTTCACTGAAAATATGTCATTTCACGAAGAGCTCTTTCAAATAATTATATTATGTAAATACACTAATATACAACAATCCCTCACTTATTTACATATATAATATATAATAAAAATATTAAGTAAATAATAAAATATATAAAAATAAACACACTTGTTTTACAACGAATATCCATGAAGTGGACTAAACCTTTAATTTATGGTTGAATACGAATACTAGGGAATCATATTCTCGTCGAGTATGATTTCTTGCTTCTTTATTTCGGCAGCATCAATTCGCAATGAGTCTTGTGCTCATTCTGGTCTCGCAAGTATTTTAGAATCTTACCGATATAATCCCTAAGAAACGGCCTCTTACTTCTCTACTTGCATAGGTAAACTCATCAAGAATGTCCACAACGTATCCCACAGAGCTATGAGTCTATTAAGGATTTTAAAAAAAATCCAGCCTTAACTTGTTGTGGTAATAAAAGTGCATAGGTCAGATATGGAGCTTTCGAAATAGTATCACCCCCACTATTTCCAGGTTATGCACTTTGAAATGTATACAAGTTTTCATTTCGCTGATGTCTAATATTGAATTGTCTTTTTAACATAATGTTAAGATGTCAATTTTTCACTTGTACCTTAAGATGAAGTTGGTTTCAATCAAGGCATCATATTTAATCGGTAATAGCTTCGTATCTCTTACTACCTTTTTTATTTTATCTTCCATAAATATTTTGCTAGCATTTAAATTGTTGGAAGATACTCAAGTATGATTCTTTCTTTTTTATCTTACTTCTAACATGATTATATCTGATCAGATTTCATCAACGATAAAACAAAATACAATTTTACTCTTTAGAGTTTAAACTCAATTTCAAAAGGAGTCTCATCGCTACCCTTAACTCAAGTGCAGCCTACATTGCCACCTTGAACCCCACCATTAATGGGAGGCTAACTGAAGTAACCCTTAGATTACAGAGGTCCCTGCCCTGATCCCAATCTAAGATAATCAATTCAAGTTAATAAATTGGTATGCTATGCAATATAATTTGAGAGTTTAATCACAGTAAAATCCAATTTCATACACGAGGCTTGCTCCAACCGATAAAAGAAATGAAGGCAAATTTATACTGATAACATGTAAAAAAAGACATTACCCAATTTAAATCAAATTTGATAGTATAATTATCATCCAATCCTTAATCGTTTCCCAAATGGTGTATCTCTCCTGCTTAGGGCTTCTATGAGCTCTGTTCGAATTTTGAAAGTGGTATTGCGTAATGGTGTTGTGTTAACAGTGCTTCTTGAATGGAAACATGGCGATTAAAAGTAGAGGGTTTTGCAGAAAAATTATGAGCACAGTTACTTCACAAATTAGCTAAAATGAAAAATGAGCGGGTTTTTCTACTGTTTTGCCGCGTCCCTTGATTTATAATTTGACAAATTATTAGGTGAAAAGGTCTAACTGTAACATATCTTTTATTTTATTAAATAGTATTAGTTGTTTATATCATAAAGTATTAGTTCCGTGAAAAAGCCTTGTGTTAACTAGAATCAGGTAAACACAATTCCTCAAGTATCACAATTATTTATACACACTATCATTATTTAAAAATCAAGTATTTTTTAATAGTGATAGTTAATATGCATACTAATAATAAAATATATACAAAACATTGATATTTGAAAATAGAGTTCATGTGAACTCATTCACTAGAGACCTACTCTAGTTTCGAAGGGTACTAGTGATTTTATTAAAGAGTATTAATTGTTTTACTAGAGCGTATTAGTTGTTTTATAATAAAATATTTCATTTTATTTGTTGTTTATTTCAAATTCACTAAACAATGATAATTCGTTTATTAGATAGTAGCACTTTATATAATAATAAACAATGATACCAAATTCATCTTTTAACGTTCGTGAGACCACAAGGAAAACCCCGAGAGACAATAGTAATTATATAACATAATATTTTTAAATCGATTCTCTACAATAACGAATAGTCATTCTTTAGTGAAATTTGTAGTCATTCTTTAGTGAAATTTGTTCACAGTATGAAACTAATAATATTCATTCAGTGATATCATTGATCTTATGAATAATACACATAACATTGAACGTTGTGGTATTAATTTATTAGTTAATTGTATCACTAAATGAATATTATAGTATTATTGAATAATAAAATGAAACAACTAATTAAAATAACTAATTCCATTCGGAGTTGGTAGCTTTGGGAGTTCGAAAGTAATTATGGGACGTCCAAATAAAACAAATGTGAAAATAACTGCGGAACAGAGCAAATAATATTTATAGAGTATGTACAGTGTGAACTTTGAATAAATTTCACCTTGAATTGGTTTTCAACATGATCACATTTAATGAGAACATTTAATATTTTTCACTAATACTCTTTAGTGAAACTATTATCCTTCATTGCATACACTTTAATAAAACAACTAATATTCAGTGGAACCAACCAATACACTTTAATAAAGCAACTAACACCCTTCAAAATCGTTCTTGAGGAAACTTGTTCACACTATACTTTGTCAAATTTTAAAGACAAAGTATAGAGTGAAAATAGTTCATACATGACGCGTTTGAATTGTATTAGTTATTTTTTCACAACGAATATTAGTTGTTTTCATTGAAGGGTAGTATTAGTTTTATAGGGTATTAGTTAAAGTGTGCAAAGAGTATTAATTGTTTTACTAGAGAGTATTACTTTATCACACTAAAGGATATTAATTATTATACTAAAAAGTATTATAAAATAGTTTATGTATAAAACAATTTCATTGTATACATACTCTTTATGCATGTAATTACTCCATTTTTACGTTTTTAATTAAAAAATCAATAAAACTTAATTTTTAAAATGGAAACCTAAAATATTTAAACTAATTTCAGGTTTTTAGGCGTAAAAAATTCAGGTGGGAAATCAAAATTTAAACCGAATTTATATTTTTAGGCGGAAACTATCAAAGCGGACTCCAAATTTTTTGGAAGAGGGAAACTAAAAATTTTAAAATAATACAAAATTGGAAGGTATATTAATTTGAATAAGTCTTATGTGAGATATATTAGCACACTAGAGTGTACCCACGCGAATTTCGCGTACTGAAAAAATATATTATGTTTATTTTCTGTAGACATTTAATATAAGAGTATTTTTGTTTAAAAAATTTCGAGGTATATACAATAAATTATGGGGTTTGTTTAACTGTGGCCCGTGCCCTTCACTTTACCATATAGGTATATCCTACAAACTAAATAATTAAAAAAAAATCAAAATTCACATAAATTAATAACAATTATGGAATAACATTACTTAGACTAATAATTTAGTAATAATCAATTTCCATTTCAATATTGAATAATTTATAAATTAATCAACATTATTAGTTATTGGGAATATACGGTAAGAAATTAATTTATATAAGAAACAATACAAAATTTGAAATAAACGTTAATGTTACAAATACCTGTTCATCGATCAAAATGAGTTCCAAGTAGAACTTGTCTCTATTAAAATCATTATAAAAAATTATCCAGTTTTTTCAA
The DNA here is from genome assembly GCA_947034835.1 of Ballota nigra. NCBI lineage: Eukaryota > Viridiplantae > Streptophyta > Magnoliopsida > Lamiales > Lamiaceae > Ballota > Ballota nigra. The sequence continues at coordinate 9,606,812 of OX344726.1, forward strand.
TCCTAACTTTAACAGTCAATTTTTGGCTCTCACTCTTGATATTAGAAATCATAGAAAATTGAGGTGTCATACTCTTGAAATCTAAAATGAGATTTAAATTACAACAATTAAACCATCATAATTATTCACATAAAAATATATGGTATAGTTAAATCTATTACTTTTGCACGTGAAGAATATTTAAACTAAACGATGTAGAGCATAAATCAACAATCATTATTACATTCATATTGATATTGATATTTAAATCTAATCAAATTGTGAGCACTTAAAATGATGAATTTAATTATAAAATAAATATAATAATAACAATAGATATATAACTAACCAACAATTGATGGGAGAAATCTCACAAAAGAGTGGAACTAATGAAACTTTGATGTAAAAAAATGAAATACAATATGCTCTTATTTATAATAATAAAAAAAAAATGCAATATTATATCTTGTCCATAATAAGAATATATCACATAAGAATATTCTTTGGAATATATAATTATATACCTTTTATTTTAGGAAAAAATAATCGAACATTATATTATACTATATATACTAACTCAAACATAGAAATGATAAATTTAGATTCATTCAATAAGTAGATCATATTTAATTTGGAAAAAATTTGATTTATAATAAATTCTAAAAATAATTAAATAAGAAAATGGAAAAATATCTATTTACATTAATTATGCAGGTATAAATCAATGGATCAGATTTAATTATATAGAATGAATGGTTGAGATCAAAACTTAAATCAACTTTTAATGAGAGAGCAGTATTTTGAAATGGAGAGATTTGAGACATGTCACCTCATCCTTAGAATAAAGTGGTGTTGACACATAATCTTGGAGAGGTTTGGTTATATATTATAATAAGATTGGAAGGTATGAGAATTAATTTGTGCTAATTTGTAATTCGTTTCGTTTCATCGTGAAATTGTCTCACACAAATTTTTTTTCATTAATTTTTGTGTTGGAAACCTGTATTCTGTGACAAGTATATATATGCACAACTTAATTAAGGTGGTTGTGAGGTAATAATAAGTGTAGGTGATGAAACATAATTAAGTTAAGGTACATCAACGTGGAGATAATAATTTAAAGTCCCTTTCTAATCACAAGATGTATAGTTTATGAATTAAGTAAAAAGTAATCATAAACATATTGCTTAGATAGTTAGTTAGTTGTTAGTTGGGTTTTAGAAACTTTAAATATATTATACTACTATATAAGAATTTCTTGAATTCTAAAGTAGCTTACTATTGAATCAATTAAAAAGCGTGGTGCATGTGCAATCGTCCAAATGTACAATTGTAAGCTTTTATCTTATAGTTTTCATTTGGATTGTAAATTAATTATGAATTACATGAGAAGGATTTTGACCTTTGAATATTGCTAAAAAAGATAGTTAAAGACAACTAATTGATTGATGATATTATTAATCCTTTAATAAAACATAATAGACGGAGAATAATATTTTCTTGTACTTTATGCTTGTTGGTTATATAATAAAATTAGTGTGTACCCACGCGAATTTCGTATATTGAAAAAAATATTATTTTTATTTTCTGTAGACATTTAATATAAGAGTATTTTTGTCTAAAAAATTTAGGAGTATATACAATAAGTTAAGGGGTTTGTTTAAAAAAAACATCAACATTCACATAAATTAATAATAATTATAGAATAACATTACTTAAACTAATAATTTAATAATAATCAATTTCCATTTCAATATTGAATAATTTATAAATTAATCAACATTATTAGTTATTGGGAGTATACGGTAAGAAATTAATTTATATAAAAAACAATACAAAAAATTTGAAATAAACTTTAACGTTACAATACCTGTTCATCGATCAAAATGAGTTCCAAGTAGAACTTGTCTCTATTAAAATTATTAAAAAAATATTGTCCAACTTTTTCAATCCTAACTTTAACGGTCAATTTTTAGCTCTCACTCTTGATATTAGAAATCAGAGAAAATTGAGGTGTCATACTCTTGAAATCTAAAATGAGATTTAAATTACAACAATTAAACCATCATAATTATTCAGATAAAAATATATGGTATAGTTAAATATATTATTTTTGCATATGAAGAATATTTAAACTGAACAATGTAGAGCATAAATCAACAATCATTTTTACATTCATATTGATATTGATATTTAAATCTAATCAAATTATGAGCACTTAAAATGACGAATTTAATTATAAAATAAATATACTAATAAAAATAGATATATAACCAACCAACAATTGATGGGAGAAATCTCAGCAAAAGAGTGGAACAAATGAAACTTTGATGTGAAAAAATGAAATACAATATGCTCTTATTTATAATAAAAAAAATACATGCAGTATTATATCTTGTCCATAATAAGAATATATCACATAAGAATATTATCTGGAATATATAACTATATACCTTATATTTTAGGAAAAAATAATCGAACATTATATTATACTACTCAAACTTAGAAATGATAAATTTAAATTCATTCAATAAGTAGATCATATTTAATTACATTAAGGTTTGGAAAAAATATGATTTATAATAAATTCCAAAAATAACAAAATAAGAAAATGGAAAAAATATCTATAGAATGAAGGGCAGAGCTTATAATAAATTCCATAAATTAATGGTTTAGATTTAATGATATAGAACAAAGGGCAGAGATTAAAAGTTTAACCAACTTTTAATGAGAGCGCATTATTTCAAAATGGAGAGATTTGAGACATGCCACATCAGCCTAAAAATAAGGTGGCGTTGACACATCATCTTAGAGAAGTTTGAAAATATATTATTATAAGATAAGTTGTCCAATAATTTGCTTAATTTCCTTTTCTCGTGATAAGAGATAGTACACGTGAATAAGATCATGGTTGTAGTGGAAACCTTACCTAATGGAGGAAAGAATATGCATTGGCAGTGGCGGATTCAGCATAGCCAAAGGGTATGCAAGTGCATACCCTATTTTCTTGCCAAAAAGGTAGTATATATACTATAGAGTAGTATTATTATATAGTATTTATGTTATAATGAATTTAAAATATTAATAAATACGATGGTTTTTTACGAATCAGTTTATAATAAGCTTATCATGAAATTGTTTTAAAATATTGAATATTTGATCAGGATTATAAAAAATCTCATCATGAGTATCAAAAATTGGGATCAAGAAAATCTATTAAATTACACTAATACCAATGAGTCAGATTTTTTATAGTCCTAGTGAGATTTTTGATACTTTTGATCAAATAATTGATACTTTTAATCTGTTTCATGATAAAATTACTATAAATTAATTTCATATAATACTTTGTCTTAATAAATTACTAAACTTTTAAACCGTATAAATTCGTAAATGCCGAATTGAGAATTTCTTTTTTATTAATTAGTTACCATGACATTCTTAACTACTTTTAAAGTATGAAAACTCTTTCTTTAGATAACTATAACATTTTTGTTTGTAATTCTTAATATTATATGTTTTAAAATTTTAGATTGCCTATATTTTGTTTATATAATTATTGTGAGTAGTTCATTTTTGAATTTTGGGTGCATGATATGCATTTGGATTTTGAAAAAAATATCTCAAGTAGAAATTAGTAATACCCCAACTGAAAAAAAACACACAGTTCGGTATATTTGTGTGTTTTGAAAAAGACAAAATTGATCTTAAAATTCAAGTGCATGCTATGCTTGAGTGCATGCTAGAATTTGTGGATTATTTTAGCATTATCATAGAAGTGCATACCCTATTTCGATTTTCTGGATCCGCCACTGTGCATTGGTGTATGCTTAAGAATACTTATTTTTAACTGGTTAGTCCTCTCTTTTCAACAGTTTGTCATATACTTTTCTAGTTAGGTTGGAGGGAATTGTAGCAGTTTAGTGTAGCTGACGTATTAGTTCTATGATAATATACATGACATTTATGTACAATAACATATGACCTCTCTATTTCTTGATCCATTAGTAATAGTATGCCGACCATCCATAGTTAAATCCAAAATGGCCATCTCAGCATTATTTTCTACAATAGTAACATAGGAAAAAAGTTCTTCTAAAATACATAGAGACTCTTGCATGTTTTTTCTTTTCTGAATAATTGACTGATAAATTTTATGAAAATTAGTATAATAGAATCTCATGCATTGGTAATTGTTTTGTTCACAGCTTCCTATGAAGCTCATGCTTTGATGCAATATTCTAGTAAAATGGGGTAGGTATCATTGTTCGCTCCATCTAGGCACATTGAATTTAAAATAAAAAAGAACTGTGTTAGAGTACCCAACGTGCTATATATCGATAGAAACTAAGCATATGTTTAACTTAGTAATTTCTCATTAGTTGCCACAAAATAGATTAAGGTTGACGATCCGACCAATTATTTGTACAAGCTCGAATTCTATAAATTGTATTTTCATATTTTTTAAATTTATATATGTTTTGTTTTGACATAATTTCTCATTAACAGAACATGTCACACATGGTGAGAAGGAGACAAAATTGATCGGTTTGGAAGGCAGTATGGGCAATGTGTAGAAATGACTAATTTTAAAGATCAATTGCTTCGACAAATGCAAATGTCCACAAGCTCATTGCTAATATAGAGATTGACAAAATCTCTCATTCTCTCATTTGAGTAATTTAAACTCTGGATTTTATTTCACAATTGGTAAAGAATACATTGCTTGTATTTATACAAGTGAAAGATGAGTACCATGTGCAAGGCACATGGAATGTACACTACAAAAAATGCATGGATTAAAGAGGGTATCTAAAGAGGGAAAATAAAACCTCGAGAATGGAGAGGGAATTCACGAGCAAAAGAGTTTCTCGAGTGAATTGACGAGGGTAAAATTTTCCTCGTCCATGCCGAGGGAATTGACGAGGAAAATGTGGGACCCACGCACAGTTCACGAGGGATTTAGTTCCTCGACAAAGTCACGAGGGAAGATTCCCCACTGCTAATGCCTGACACAGTTTAACGAGGGATTATAACCCTCGGCAATTTGAATCGTAGACTTCACGAGGGATCTTTCCCTCGTCCGCTTTTTGCAGGGTGGCAGGGTGACAGGGTGCAGCCTTTGACGGTTGACGAGGGTTTTTTCCCTCGGCAATCCCTCGTCCAAGTCCCCATATTTCTTTCAGTCACATTTCTTCCAGTAACTCTGAAGCAAGAGAGAAGCAAGAGATGAGAAGGAGGGAGAAGAGAAGGAGAAGCAAGGAGTTCCGGCTGCCACCACTGCTACTCCACAAAATACTCCTCCAATTGTCGGACGTGTTGTACACATTATTGTGAACATTTCTACGGTAATTTTTTTTAATTGGTTAAATTATTTATTTTGAATTTGCATGCAATTAGTGTAAATTATTCTCTATTTAGTGTAAATTATATATATTTAGTGTATTTGTTATTATATTGTGTAGAATTAACTAGCTATAATTAGTGTAAATTACTAGCTTAATTAATATAATAATATACCTAGCTACGAAATTAGCTTATAATTAATTTACACCTTAATTAATAAAAATATGCACACGTGTATATTAATTATCTTGTTAATTACTAATAATTAACTACTGTAAATTATTTAATTATTTAATTTTGTTAATACTTGTTGCTTATGATATATATATATATATGACTAGTTTATTTTGATGAAATAATGTACATATATATGATATGGAGTCGGAGGGGTATTGATATTTGTTGACTTGTAATTTTGTTTGTTGTAGAATATATGTGCGCTCCGACTTAATTAATTATAATTAATTAAGTCGGAAATGGATGCACGTAGGAATTTTGATTAATTGGGAATACGGAAAAACTAAACGAAACTCTGTCGAAATTTTTAGAGAATATTAATTAATTAATTAATTAATAGGAGAATAAAAAAAATCTCAATTATAGGGTTTTGAGTATAATTAATTCATTAATATGAAACAGATTGATATGGATTATTCAAACCATTTACGTTGGATGTATGGTCCAAGATCGATTAATGGCATGATAGCTCCTGAATTTATTAGTGGCCTCGATTCATTCATAGACTTCGCCACTAGTAACCCGAATTGGATAAATCGAGGAAAGATTGGGTGTCCTTGCAACAAATTTAGATGCAGGAACAAGACGTTTCAGTACCCCGATGACGTGAAAGCTCATTTGTATAGAAATGATTTTATGCTAAATTATTACAATTGGGTTTTTCACGGTGAGGAAAATTGGGGTCAAATTCTGCATCAATACAATGTGTTGGTAAACGAGCAGCTAAGCAAAGGGTTTACTCGGTAGACGAGCAGCTAAGCAAAAAGTCAACAAAGGATAATTAAGACATTATGCTTATTGACGAACAACTGAGCAAACGACTCACAACTGAGTAAGGCGACCAACTGTGCGAGGAGCCGACGCTAGCAGCAGTGCGAGGAGCCGATGCTAGCAGCAGTGCGAGGAGCCGACGCTAGCAGCAGTGCGAGGAGCCGACGCTAGCAGCAGTGCGAGGAGCCGACGCTAGCAGCTGTGCGAGGAGCCGACGCTAGCAGCTGTGCGAGAAGCCGACGCTAGCAACTGAGCAAGAAGCCTAGGTTAACAACTGGGCAAGAAGCCTAGGCGAGCAGCTAGTGAAGAAGCTAAGACGAGCAGTTGGTCAAGATGATGACCATCCAAGCGAGCAACTGTGCAAAGATCACAAACATGGAGCGAACAACCGAGAGAGTAAAGGTTCGAATACCCAACGAAGACATACAGACGAACAATAGGTCACCACGGAAAGCAGCTGAGTAACCTATTGATAGGCGACCAGGCGAGCAACAGTGATCAAAGATTAAGAAGTTAATGATCTAAAATTAAGAAACAGGCGACCATCAGAGTTTGAAGATAGTCAAATCTTCTGGCGACCAGGAGTGCGGTCAGATACCTTGTAGGCGACCAACACAGCAAAGAACAAGAAAAATGAATAACCAAGACTAAACATGAATGCGAAAGGCGGACAGCTTTGCAACAATGCGAACAACTGTGCACCAAGCACAAACACGAGGCGAACAAAAGGTCTGTAGCGCCCAACAAAGATATACTAGCGAGCAACTAATCACCAAGGAAAGCAGCTGAGTGGTTTTGAAAGCCAAATACAACATTGGGAACTCCAAGAGTCACTAGTTTAGATATGGTCCAAGTGTCTAAACACTTGGCACCCATCCAAGTGATAGTAGTTTAGATGTTGTACAAGTGTCTCAACACTTGGCACAAATCCAATGGTTAAACCACCAAAATAGTGACACATGGCCTCCTTGTATATCTATAAATACCCCTTCATTTACATGAAGAGGGGGGGATTTTTTCCATAATTCAAAATATTGTCCAAACTCTTGCAAATTTATTTCTTGAATATTACTTAACCAAATTCCATGATCTTAGATCTTGTTTGATGATCTTAATGAGGAAAAACAGCCACTAATCATCTTTGATTAGGAAAGGTCATCAACAATTGGCGCTAGAAGGAGGGTCCGAACCTCCGATTTGTAAAAATCGAAGAAAGTTTGAAGATCTTCGCCGGAATCTGCAAAATTTGACCGGAATCCGGGAAGAAACCACCGGAAATCAAGTGTGCATACTATTCGGAGCAAAATTATCCATATATACATCACTTTAAGAGTTTGAATGCATGTGTGTATGAACTAGGGTTTTCAAACCACCATATTCATACATACAAGGCTAGTAACTCTTAAGAAAGGTGTTTGTTAGAAGCAAGATCACCTCAAATCCCTTGCTTATCACTCATATTTTGACAATCAAGATGATAAGATCGCAAGAAGATCATACATCAAGTGCATCTCCAAGTCATAGGTCAAGGACTAGGGTTTCATCTACCGAAGGCCATGCAAGAAGGGTCAGAACGACTTCCCGGAAGAATGTCCAAGTTACAATTGACACAATTCCACCGGAAGTAGAAGCCCTCGCCCAGAATCCCGAGGAACTAGCAAAAATGATAGCTGTGCTACAATCACTGCAAAAACGGCAAGAGCTAGTTGGGCCGTCTAGAACCGAGCAGGCGAGCAGGGAGGCGGACAACCAATCAAGTAGGCGAGCAGAGAAGCAAAATGCGAGAAGATGCACGCCATGATGAGGCTGAAAGTGCTGAAGTTCGTAGGAATAAAGGAAAGGCTCCCATAAGTGAACGTTTGGGGAATCGAGAAGAATCATCGCCGAGTCAGGCAAGTGAGTCGAGCAAAAGCACTTCTCGGACCAGTGCGTTGGAAAGGCTGGGAACAAGGTATACAACCACGAGAGAACAATCTAGGAGGAATGACGAGCGACCACGCCCTGCTGCTCGCCCATCAGTACATGATCGAATCAGGAGATCAGCTTTTGGCCGGCTAGGGCCAAATGGAGCTAGTAACGTTGCTAGGAGGGCAACCCAGGATAAACATCCCGTCGGAGAGGGACTGCATCGTGAAAAAGTTGGACCCAATCACGATGAACAGCCTTCCGATAGGAGAACTCCCCCTAGCGAGTTGCAGGAGATGAAAAAAGCAATCGAGGAATTGCAAAAGCAGTTAGAATCTCAGAAAGGCGTCGGATCAACTATTCTCCCGTCCTCACCGCTATCTCTGTCAATCCTCAATGCACCGATCCAGAAGAAGATACAATTCCCTACCATCAATTTGTATGAAGGAACGTCGGACCCACGAATTTATGTGACGAAATATTCAGACTTCATGATCTCAGTGGGGGCAACCGACTCCACTCAATGTCGAAATTTCCTACTCACCCTTGGGGATGGCCCGTACAGATGGTTTTCAGCACTGGCTCCTGGTTCCATCAACTCCTTCGCCCAACTGAGCAAGGAGTTCCTGTCTCATTTCTCAACAGCTGGGTCTTACTTGACCCACAGGCACCGGTTGGCAGACATCAAGCAAGGAGACGAGGAGTCAGACAAACAATTTCTGGAGAGATTTGATAAAGTTCTGCTAGAAGGCGAAATGGTGAGTGAGGACACAAAGATAGTTGCAGTGATGGCTGGACTGAAGAAAGGAACCGAGCTGTGGAAGGAGATGCATTTGATTTGTCCAAAAACGTACGCGGAATTCAGACACAAGGCAGGGATCCATGTATTGATGCAAGAGGCTTTGCACAGAGAAATGGGAGATAAAGCTGGCCCGAAGAAGTTTGACAAGAGGTCTGGAGGATATGACTACAAGGCTCCAAAGAACATGAAGTCGTTCAACGAAGGAGCTGAGTTAAAAGAGAAGTTGAATCAAGTCCTTACCATGTCTGTGGACGCTGTGTACAACAATGTCAAAGATAGGGAGATGCTATCAGAACTGCGAAGAATAAAGCAAGAAAGAGGAAAATTGAACCCGAACAAATATTGCGCATATCATCAGAACATCGTCCACTTCACAAGTGAATGTCGAGATTTGTTAAAGCAACTGTGGAGGTTCTATGAGGAAGAAAAGTCGTCTGAATTCGTGAAAAGGGAACCGGGTAAGAGGCCGAGAACAGCAACGCCGTCCAGCTCAGACGATAATGATAGCGACAAGCAACCGAGCAGGACGGGTAAGAAAGGAAGAAAAGTCCCCGCAGCCCCAGCAAGACCAGTCCCGGAGATCCTAATGCTAGAACCAATTGGGCCAGTAGGTGGTCGTTCTGATGGGAGACTACCCATGTAAAAAAGAAAAAGGAAAGCGGGGTTGAGAGCGCTAGCACAAGTGATGGAGGTTGGTGTAAATCTATCAACCAAACGAACCGGAGACTTGACTTTCTCAGAAAAAGACTTAAACGGGGTACTCACCCCCCACAACGATTCGCTAGTCATTTGTGCTAACATTATGGGAACGAAAGTACACCGTCTGCTTGTCGACACTGGCTCTTACACAAACATTCTATTTAAAAGCACAGTGGATCAGCTAGGAGAATGTGCCGAATACATAAAAGATTGCGATCATAGAATTGTGGGATTCAGAAATGCTGTGACCATCCCTCTAGGAATGATTACGCTAGCAGTCGAACTTGTATCGGTCGAGGACCCTGAGAGGAAGTTGAATAGGATGATAGACTTCCTAGTTGTAGATCAACAGTCCACCTATAATGGGTTCCTCGGTCGTCCTTTTTTACATGAATTTAAGGCAGCCGTTTCGACGTACTATTACTGTGTAAAATTTCCCACGTCAAAAGGTGCAGGCACAGTCGAAGGTGACCAGAAGGAAGCTCGTGAGTGCCTCTTGCAACTTCAACCCAAAGATCACAGAGTCAACATGGTGGACAAACAGCCGAGCAGCTGTGGTGAAAATAGACTGTCCACTCCCAACGAAACCATAGACTCTATCGATACAGAGATGATGGAAGTAGACGAGCAGCTGTGTGGAGACGAACAGCTGTGCCGAGGCGAGCAGCTGTACAGAGACGAGCAGCTGTGCCGAGGTGAGCAGCTGTACGGAGACGAACAGCTGTGCGGAGATGAACAGTTGTGCCGAGGCGAGCAGCTGTGCAGAAACGACCAATTGTGCGGTGACGAACAGCTGTACAAAGGCGAACAGCGATGTAGTGACGAGCAGCAGAGTGGTGGCGAGCAGATGAGCAAGAACGAGCAGCTGAGCCATATGGAAGACAAAGAAACTGCAACAACTGGCAACAGAGCGGAGCATGCAACAATAGTCAACATGGAGGCAGAGGACATTGAACCACGATTGGGTGCGGAACCAATGGAAGTTGAGGGCGAAATAGACATGGAAGGACCTATCATTGACCCTCGTTGGAAAGGCCGGAAGCGAAGAGCTACTCCGGTCGAAGAGTTAGAGGCAATAAAGGTCGACCCGAACCAAGAGAGCTTAGAACTCTTCATAGGATCTGAGCTCCCAGAGCCATACAGATCCAAAATGACGGAGTTTCTTAAAGCAAATCTCGATGTGTTCGCATGGTCGCATGCAGATATGGTAGGCATTAGCCCTGAGCATGCCTGCCACAGACTCAACATCGACCCGAGGAAAAAGCCGATCCATCAAACGAGGAGGAAGTTTGGACCCGACAAGTATGAAGTGCTTGACGTGGAGGTCAAGAAGTTGTTGGACAATGATCTGATCAGACAAGCCTTGTGCCCACAATGGGTGGCAAACCCAGTGTTAGTCAAAAAAGCAAGCGGACTGTTCGTTTTGAGTTCATGGCGACAAACAACGAAGCAGAATATGAAGCATTGATCACTGGATTGCGGCTAACATTAGCAGTTGGAGTAAGAAAATTACAGATTTTCGGAGATTCACAGCTGATTGTCAACCAAGTTCGAGGAGAGTACGAGGCAAAGGACGAGAACATGGCTTTGTATCAGGAAATTGTTGCTCACCTAGCCTCCATGTTCGAACAAATATACATCGAACAGGTACCAAGAGATAATAATGCACAAGCAGACGCGCTCGCTCGGCTAGCAACTAGCTCCGGACCAGCGGAGTTATCCGAGGTTACATTGACAAGGATATCCAACCCATCAACCAAGGATTACAAAATCTATCAATTTGACGAAGAGTTGGGGGAAGATGATTGGAGAACGCCGATCATCAAATACCTACAGAATAACGAAAAACCAGATAACCCGTTGGAGGCTAGCAGGTTGGTTAGGAGAGCAGCAAGATACACCATGATGGATAGACAGTTGTACAAGAGAGGATTTTCACTCCCACTCCTGAAATGCTTGGCTAGGGGTCAAGGGCAAACAGTGTTGAAAGAAATACACGAAGGTGTATGCGGAAATCACGCTGGAGGACGGGCATTGGCATACAAGACCGTAAGATAGGGATATTACTGGCCGACCCTCCTCCAGGATGCAATCAAAGTTGTCCGAACTTGTCACAGGTGTCAGTTGTTCGCCCCAAACATCCACAAGCCCCCACATGAACTGATTTCAGTCAATAGTCCGTAGCCATTTGCGAAATGAGGAATTGACCTCATCGGGCCTTTTCCGCCAGGAAAATAAAATGTTCGATTCGCAGAGGTAGCAGTAGACTATTACACAAAATGGGCTGAGGCGGAAGCGCTTGTGCAAATTACGCAAGAAAAAATGATCAACTTCATCTGGAGAAACATTGTTTGCCGCTTCGGGGTACCTCAAGCAATTGTGGTAGATAATGGAAAACAGTTTGAAGGGAAAAAGATAAGAGATTTTTGTAAAAAATGGGGAATGAAGAAACATTTTTCAACACCGTACCATCCCCAGTCGAACGGCCAAGTGGAAGCCGTAAACAAAATAATCAAACACATTTTGAAGATCCGCTTAGCTGACAAACAGGGGAAATGGTCCGAAGAATTGCCAGAAGTGTTGTGGGCATATCGAGTGTCTCACAGAACACGCACGGGTGAAACACCATTCACAATGGCATTCGGGATAGAAGCCGTAATACCAGTTGAGCTAAAAATCCCAACAGAACGAACAGCTGCGTTCGACGAAGAGGCGAACAACTCTGCACTAACAACAGAGTTGGACTTGCTTGAAGAAAAGAGAATCACAGCAGAAATGAAAAATGCAATCTATAAGAAAAGAGCAGCAAAGTACTATAATTCTCAAGTAAAAGCAAGAGATTTCGAAGTCGGAGATTTGGTGCTTCGGAAGGTTTTGGCACCACCACCAGGAGTATTCGGCCCGACTTGGGAGGGCCCATACAAGGTGACAAATAAGTGGTATAATGGCACATATGACCTTGAAGACATGGAAGGCAAGTCATCCCAATACTCCTGGAATGCAACTTTACTCAAGAAGTACTATCAATAAAGTCCTGTAAGTCTTAGAAGTTTTACAATATAAATTTTTTGTAAGCTCCTTGTAAATTCCTAAAAAAAAATAAAAAAATTGCACAAGTTTATATTTGAGCGAGCAGTTGTGTATGTTAATATTAGTGTGAATCTATGTCACTAGTCCAAGTCCTAAATCACTCAGTTGCTCGCCTAAAACTTGCAAAGCACAAGTCTGTCACAAGACGAACAACTGAGCTTAACAAATGCAAAATAAGGCTAAGTCCCTAATGGACCAATAGCCCACATTAATGCAAGGCCAAGTCCACAAGCGACCAAAAAGGCCCAAACAATTAAAGGTCAAGTTCTATGAGAACCAAATGACCAACTTAAAAATTTCACTAAGTGTTTACCTTAAGAAAAAAGGAATACACTTAGAAACTAACAAAGAGTCATATGCAAAAGCAGTAAGCGAGCAACTGAGTAAGATAGAGATAAATGCACAAATTTGTAAATTAGCAAAAGCTTTCATTTCATCAAGTCAAAAGATGTTTACAATAGGAGTGATAAGTACAGAAAGAGGATGTGTATCCTATTGCAAATCAAAGAACTAAGTCTTCAAGATGAAGAAAGAGGAACATATGCATTGCTGGTCGCCTCAGTACTCGGCTGCTCGCCGGGAACAGTTGAAGTACCCGCCACATCTATTGGAGTTAGGGGAAATGATTGCAAACCCTAAAAAACTTCATCATTGGTCGCCGCCGGAACCTCCTCTAGTTGACCACCAAAAGTAGGGGGCACAGTATTGACGTCCTCATCGAAGATATCCAAGGAAAAACCGGCAGCGACGGCGATGCAACGAGAATGGCAGCGACACGACGGTGGCGCAGTGATGATTTGTGGTCGGAAACACTGCGATGGTTACAAAAATGGGAAAGAAGCAAAAGTTCGACCTATTCGTAAGGAAAAATATGGGGTAAAAAATGCAAAATCTCAAAAAAAATTCATAAGCCCTTATGTATAAACATGGGAGCGCGCGTAACTGACGCGACGCCTCGTCTCCCATGCCTCGAGAAATCAACTGCCGCCATCCGAAAAGACGCACCCAGTTGTTCGCCCAATATTCCCACCTCCGAGAAAAATCAAATTCCACCTGCTCGACTGCTCGCCCTTCGTGGAAAAAGATATCAGTCGTAGCTTGATCTCAGTTAGTCAATTTATATCCTAACATGAGATCAAGCTAGGGGGCAATTGTTGGTAGGCGAGCAGCTAAGCAAAGGGTTTACTCGGTAGACGAGCAGCTAAGTAAAAAGTCAACAAAGGATAATTAAGACATTATGCTTATTGACGAACAACTGAGCAAACGACTCACAACTGAGTAAGGCGACCAAATGTGCGAGGAGCCGACGCTAGCAGCAGTGCGAGGAGCCGACGCTAGCAGCAGTGCGAGGAGCCGACGCTAGCAGCAGTGCGAGGAGCCGACGCTAGCAGCAGTGCGAGGAGCCGACGCTAGCAGCTGTGCGAGAAGCCGACGCTAGCAACTGAGCAAGAAGCCTAGGTTAACAACTGGGCAAGAAGCCTAGGCGAGCAGCTGGTGAAGAAGCTAAGACGAGCAGTTGGTCAAGATGATGACCATCCAAGCGAGCAACTGTGCAAAGATCACAAACATGGAGCGAACAACCGAGAGAGTAAAAGTTCGAATACCCAACGAAGACATACAGACGAACAATAGGTCACCACGGAAAGAAGCTGAGTAACCTATTGATAGGCGACCAGGCGAGCAAAAGTGATCAAAGATTAAGAAGTTAATGATCTAAAATTAAGAAACAGGCGACCATCAGAGTTTGAAGATAGTCAAATCTTCTGGCGACCAGGAGTGCGGTCAGATACCTTGTAGGCGACCAACACAGCAAAGAACAAGAAAAATGAATAACCAAGACTAAACATGAAGGCGAAAGGCGGACAACTTTGCAATAACGCGAACAACTGTGCACCAAGCACAAACACGAGGCGAACAAAAGGTCTGTAGCGCCCAACAAAGATATACTAGCTAGCAACTAATCACCAAGAAAAGCAGCTGAGTGGTTTTGAAAGCCAAATACAACATTGGGAACTCCAAGAGTCACTAGTTTAGATATGGTCCAAGTGTCTAAACACTTGGCACCCATCCAAGTGATAGTAGTTTAGATGTTGTACAAGTGTCTCAACACTTGGCACAAATCCAATGGTTAAACCACCAAAATAGTGACACATGGCCTCCTTGTATATCTATAAATACCCCTTCATTTACATGAAGAGGGAGGGGTTTTTTCCATAATTCAAAATATTGTCCAAACTCTTGCAAATTTATTTCTTGAATATTACTTAACCAAATTCCATGATCTTAGATCTTGTTTGATGATCTTAATGAGGAAAAACAGCCACTAATCATCTTTGATTAGGAAAGATCATCAATACAATGATCAGGTGTCGGCTTCTTATGGGCCGGTTGATGAGATAGCGGGATCTAGCTCGTACCACGATATGATCACGGACTTAACTTCCGGTCCTCACTTTGGAAATGTGGATGATGAGCCGCCTGTTGAGGAACCCCTTAATCAGTATGTTGCGCAGTTTTATGATATGCTTCGTGCAGCGGATCGGGATTTGTATCATGGTTGTGAATCGCACTCGCAGCTTTCATTCAATGCGCGAATGCTGAATATTAAAACTGAAAACAGGCTATCTGAAAGGGGTTATAATCAAATCGTTGACTTGGTTCGTGAGATCTGTCCTCCAGATAATTTGGTGCCCAGAAAGTTTTTCGATAGCAAACAGTTGATGGGTGAGATGGGGCTTCCTGTGGAGAGGATCGACTGTTGTGTAGGGAATTGTATGTTATATTGGGGTGCGGACAGCGATCTTGAATATTGTAAGTTTTGCGGTCGGCCACGGTTCAAATTCGCTAGACGCGATGTGAATGGTCGACTGAAAAAGAAGAGCCCTTTCAAGGAGATCAAGAAGAAGAAGATGATGATGAGGATGATGATGAAGATAAGATGAACATGATGATTATGATGACGATGATTGATATTGTTAATTGATTGGACCATTATTTGTTATGTATACATGTTATAATTTTATATTAATTATTGATGTGTTCATTATTTGTTATGTATACATGTTACAATTTTATATTAATTATTGATGTGTTCATTATTTGTTATGTATACATGTTATAATTTTATATTAATTATTGATGTGTTTATTAATTGCTATGTATACAGATGGCTGGAGGTAGAAGTATTCGTAACCTTTTCGGTGGCCGGCGATCGTCCTCCCGTACACCGGAGTCAGACCGTCAACCGGTACAACTCTTTTTAGTTGTTATATAAAATATCTTATACACATGTTATAACTGTAATTATTAAATACAGATGGAAACATCAGAAGAAAATAGGGGTCGACGTAGCTTTTGGGGATCGTCCTCTCAAACCGGAACAGTACCGGTTCCTGATTTGCAGAATCAGGAAGATGATCTAACTCAACACGGTGGAACATCTCCAGAAACGGTTGAGAACGACCCTGAGATTCCAAAAACTGCAGAAGAACTCACCAACCATGCACCTCGTCCTAATGTGCTACGCATCTATACGTATCACAATGTGTATGTTAAATATCACTTAGTATTTTTTATTTGATTTTTAACATATACGCTTGAAACAACCTTTCTACAGATTGATGCCTTTGAATGCTGTTTCGAGGTTGATTCGGAATATAATGTCCCGTCGAATGGAGATGGGCGGGTTCACATATAAGTTGGTGTCAAAAGAAATGAAGAATGAATGGTGGAAAACATTCCAGGTATACATTCATTTTGTTAATATTGTGTAGAATTATATGTATGTATATGTTTTTACTTAATTAAAATCAATATGATTGTATATATTTTCTTCAGAGGGAGATGTACTGGGATCCGAGGACGGAAAATATTGTGTTCATCAAAGAGTTATTTATCCGGAGGTCTAGAGAACGATTTTCTGATCTGCTCAGTCTTTGGAAGAGGATCAATGGAAGGGAAGGAAAAATACCTCCGTGGGACATAAGATTCTGGACTGCATTACTTCGGTACTGGGAATTGCCCGAGGTCATTAAAAAATGCAACCAGTGTAGAGCAAACCGCTTGTCTGCGGCCGGAGGAAGAGGCCCCTCAAAACACAAAGGAGGGGCAAAAGGAGCCACACAATGGTCTGAGGAATACGTAAGTAATTCCTACACTACAACGTAGGGAGATTTTAATTACTTGATTACACATATCTTTATTTTTTGGAATACAGGAGAAGAAATATAACCGTCTCCCAACTGAATGGGAAATTGTGCAACATTTCCACAACTGTGGGGAAGGGGAGTACACGTATGGAGGAATTGCTGACATAATTGTAAGTGTTTTACATTAACATTATAAATTGAATATAAATAACACGTTTGTATACTTGAGATGATGTCAAAAAAATTGTATGTCTAGGACTCTGTGGAGGAACGAGTCTCGCAATTACCGCCTCCAGTAGACGACAATGAGCACTTGAACCGACTGAGTCAAGTGTATGCTGAGACAGTGAGACCAGACCACGTAAAAGTTAGAGGTCTCGGCCAAATGAAGACTATGCGTATACAATCTGGCCCAGGCGGGACATCATCTGGCACACACATTGGCGGTTATGACCAAAGAGATGTTGATCGTTTGCTGGCTGAGGAGCGTGTGAGATACGAAAGTTTGCTGGCCGAGCAACAAAGGTAGCGAAACAAAATTGTGCGCCAGGAAGTACACAATCAGATGATGGCATGTTTTCAAGGCCAACAGGGAAACCTACCTAGTGGGTTTTCCCAACCAGCTGGTGCATATCCTTCTTACCCAGCTTATCCTTCTTATCCTCACGCCCCTTCCGCATCTAATTATGCCCCTTATCCTCCCCCCGCCCCTTATCCCTCGGTCGGTCCTTCTACTTGTGTTCCTCCCGTTCCTCCTACTGGTTTTCCAGCCGCCCCTTATCCTCAAGCCTCTCCTGCTCGTCCTCCCGCTTCCGGTCCTTCCCCGTCTCGTCGTAATTTCATCTCTCCAACTGGGTTTATAGACCTACTTGAAAGAGGTGCATATTCTAGTTACCCCCTGAGGGGTAATTATTCTGGAAATGAAAGAGGTAATGATGATGATGATGGTGAGAGTTAGGATGTCATAAATATTTGAACATGTTTTGGAACTATATTTGTTGGTTTTAGATTTTACTGTTTATTTGGATTTATATGTCTGGATATTTGAGCATGTGAGTTTGTTATTATCATTATTATTGATTATTAGTTATGAATATTGTTGAATATTAAAATTTTATTGATTTTTAAAAAATAAAACGATCAATATAAGTGTATATGTGTACACATATTAGTAATTAGTGAAAAAGATTTTAAAAAGTATGTATTTTAAAATTTTATTGATTTTAAAAAAAACGATCAATATATGTACACATATTAGTAATTAGTGAAAAAGAATTTAAAAAGTATGTATTTTAAAATTTTATTGATTTAAAAAAACGATCAATATATGTGTATATATGTACACATATTAGTAATTAGTGAAAAAGAATTTAAAAAGTATGTATTTTAAAATTTTATTGATTTAAAAAAACGATCAATATATGTGTATATGTGTACACATATTAGTAATTAGTGAAAAAAAAAATTAAAAAGCTCAATATAAATGTACACATATTAGTAAGTAGTGAAAAAGAATTTATTTTTTAATTTTATAAAAAATATTTTAATATTATAAATAATAAAAATAATATATACAAGTGATGGTTTAATTTTATATGTAATAATAATTTACATATAAAGTATAACAATCAATTAATATTAATTAGTATTATATTTAAAATATATATAACAGAATTCATTAATATGAAACATATATATTACACCCTAAAACATAACAAGTAAATAGCCTTGTCCAAGCGGCACGGCGAAACACGCAAGGCCTCCGCATACATGGAGGTCGCGTGTTCGAAACTTGAGGGGGCTGAATTTCGCCCAATTTCAGCTCAGAGTGAGGTGGGTGGGTGGGTGCTAGCCTAGCGGATCTGCGGGGGAGGGGTTGTGCTTGAGGTCGTGGGTTCGAAACCCACGAAATAAACTTTTTTTTTTGGGTGGGCTACACGAGGGAAGTACGTGAGGGAATTACCCTCGCCACGTCAGCTGAGGGATAATTCCCTCGCCCAATGCCCGCATGTCACGTCAGATTTGAAGAGGGAATTTTCTCTTGTGCTCAGTTCCCGAGGGTTTATTCCCTCGCCCTCCCCGAGGGCTTTGCCGAGGGAACTGTTGTCGAGGGAAATTTTCCCTCGTCCGGTCCCACACTAAATCCCTCTTTAAAACCCTCTCTATTTTTCGAGGGATTTTTTTCCCTCGTGTACAGATTGGCGACGAGCATTTTGGAGAGGAAATATTTTCCTCTTCAATACCCTCTCTATCTTCGATTCCCTCTTTAAAACCCTCTCCAAAACCCTCTTTAAATCCACTTATTTTTGTGGTGGTAACTAACTTTCTGTTGCTAACAAACTAACTGCTATCAAAGCTAACAAACTAACTTGTTGTAGCTTCTAGCTCAATCTCGAACCTTCTAGACGAATGCACGAAGCTGCATGAAGTGGTATGGAGGTTATTCGATCATATACTTCAATACGCCCCACTGAATATAGACTTTCCTTTCAAGGAAAGTCCAAGAAGAGTGCAAAGGGCACGAAACCGAGCAGGAGCCAACGACTTTGTAAAGATATATGCGGGTTGATCTTCAGTTGAAATGTAACGAATATCAAGAGTACCACTTTGAACTTTGTCACGGAGATAATGGACATCAATCTCAATGTGCTTCGTTCGTGAGTGAAGAGCTGGACTGTAGAAAAGTGTGACTGCTCCTTAATTATCACACCAAACAAGAGAAGGAGTGCGAAGCAGAAGTTTAAATTCGGAAAACAACGAAGTGAGCCAAGCAAGACCAGTGGCAGTAGAAGCTAATGATCTATACTCGGCCTCAGTTGTACTGCGAGCAATAGCAGTTTGTTTCTTGGAGCTCCAGGAGAGGATATTGGACCCTAGCATGATACAAAAACTTGAAGTGCTGCGATGATTGTCTAAGGAAGAGGCGAAATCTGCATCTGCAAATGCTTGAAATTGAAAATTAGTGACTGGAGTAAAGTGTAAACCTAAATGAAGTGTACCTTTAAGATATCTAAGAACCCTTTTGCAAGCACCCCAGTGATTCGTAGATGGAGAAGCAAGAAATTGACTCAGTTTATTGACACTGAATGCAATATCAGGCCTAGTGAGTGTAAGGTACTGTAAAGCACCAACAACACTCCTAAAGAGAGATGGTTGATTAAAAGGTGGACTATCTTGCTGAGTTAGTTTCATACTAGGACAGGCTGGAGTAGGACAAGGTTTACAATTAGAGAGGTTGGTTCTAGCTAAGAGTTCTTTCACATATTTTGATTGAGAAAGTTTAATGCTGTTTTGGGCAACTGTGGCTTCAATGCCAAGAAAATAGTTGACAGACCCTGAGTGTTTTAAGGAGAACTTTTGATGAACGGTGTCAATCAGCTGGAAAATTGCCTCATTGTCATCACCTGTGATCAAAATATCGTCAACATACACCAGAATGAACAGCCTCTTGCCATTGATCACCTTGTAAAACAAATAGTTGTCTGATAAACTATGAATAAAGCCAATTTGAACCAGGAAGTTCTTAAGAGTATCATACCAGGCCTTTGGTACCTACTTCAAACCATAAAGTGCTTTGACAAGTTTGCAAACATGATCTGGTTTAGAAGAGTCAACAAAACCATCAGGCTGAGATATATACACTGGCTCATGCAAATCACCCTTCAAGAATGCATTATTTATGTCTACTTGTTGAACTTGCCATCCAAAAGTAGCAGCAAGAGTAAATGTTACCCTGAGAGTAACATGTTTGATCACTGGAGAGAAGGTCTGGAAGTAATCAACCCCAGCATTTTGTTGGAATCCCCTGGCCACAAGTTTGGCCTTGTACCATTCCACAGAGCCATCTGCCTTATACTTAACTCTGAATATCCATTTAGTTGAGATAGGACTAATGTGAGATGATGGAGGAACAAGTTCCCATGTATTGTTGGCAAGAAGAGCATTGTATTCATCAAGCATAGCTTGTTTCCATTCAGGAACTAAGAAGGCTTGAGAAGCAGTATCAGGTTCAGGAAGTACTGGGAGGACAGAAGAAGTAAATAGCTTAGGCTTGAAAACACCAGCCTTGGCTCTGGTAATCATTGAGTGTGAAGGAGCAACAGGAATGGGAGCAGCTGGAGGCTGGGAGAAATGAAGAGATGAATGATTATGAGGTGAATGAGATATAGATGAAGCAGATTGTTGTGCAGGAACAGGTGGATGTGATAAAGTACCAACTGGAGAAAGAGAGTATGAGGCATTATTGGAGTGAGCTGAGGCATCATTAAAGTGAGCTGCAAGAGGTGAATAAGCTATAAGAGGTGAAGGAGGGGGGAGTGTTGCGTATACTGGAGTAGGAAGAATAGGGGATGAAAAATTGAGCTGAAAAGGTGCATCAGATTGATTTTTGGAAGAGGAATTAAAGTCTGGGAATGGGAATTCCAGTTCATTGAACTCAACTGTTGGAGAGAGATATACACCCTTCCAGTTGATGTAAACATCTGTAGCCCTTGTGAAAGGTACTATAGCCAAGGAACAAGCACCTAGCAGACCGGAATTGTAATTTTGAGGAGTTATAAGGTCTTAAATAAGGATAACAAGAACAGCCAAATGCCTTAAGTATAGAATAATCTGGTGTTTTGTTGAAAAGTTTCTGGTAAGGGGAGATATTGTGAAGGACTGGAGTAGGAAGCTTGTTAATAAGAAAAACAGCAGTGTGAAAACATCCCACCAAAATTGCAAAGGCAACTTAGCCTGTGCTAGGAAAGTCCTATCTCAGTAATGTGTTGGTGCTTTCTTTCAACCAATCCATTCTGTTGATGTGTATAAGGACATGAATGTCTAACCACAATTCCCAGATCTTGAAAATACCTATGCAAAACTGTAAACTCACCACCCATATCAAATTGTACCATCTTGACTTTAATAGAAAATTGCCTCTCAACCATCTTAATGAAGTTAACAACAGTAAATGCAACCTCAGACTTGACTTGTAAGGGATAAATCCATGTATATCTAGTATATTCATCAACAATAGCTAGATAGTACTTAAATCCATCTGTAGAAACATGTGAAGAGGGTCCCCATACATCCATATGAATAACAGAAAATGGCACATTAGCATGAGTAGAAACAGGTTTAAATGTCTTCTGATGCATTTTGCCAAATTTGCAAGCCTCACAAAATGATAAGTTGTTCACAGGAACATTCAAAATCTTCAATACAGAACAAAGAGAATCCAAACAAGGATGTCCCAACCTAAGGTGCCACAAATCAGCCTTATTAACCAGGGAGGAACTAACTGCATTACATTGAGCAAAAGAATTTCTAGAGAGTGCAGGAGCCTGAGACAACTGGCTTGGCAAAGCAGCAACATCCAGTTTGTAAAGACCATCTTTAAGAGCCACTCTCAAAAGAACCTGATTGGTTTTCTTGTCCTTGACAAAACATGAAGTGGCATGAAACTCAATAATAGCATCATTATCACTTAAAAACTTTGAAATACTGATCAAATTTTTAGTGATGTCAGGGACATGCACATCACAAAATGTCAAAGACTTGTCATCAATTAGACTGCTAATATGCATAGAACCTGTGTGCTTAATAGAAGCAGTTGAACCATTACCAACAATAAGGTGAGATGTACCTTTATAAGGCTGCTGAAGATGCAAATTTCCCAGAGAAGATGTTATGTGGTGTGTAGCTCCACTGTCAACAAACCAGTCATTTCCAGAAGAATTCTGAGAAGAGGAAGTAGGATCAAAAGTGGTTTCAGTATTGTAAGCAAAAGGATGAGTTTGTGGATTATTGTGTTGAGATAGTTGTGTGAGATTAGCATGATAAGTGCCAGAGATTGGTTGAGAAGAGGACTGGGACTGAGATTGATTTCCAGAAGTAGAGCCAGTGTGTTGATCTAAACCTTGGAAGGAGTGATCAAAACGTTTAAAGCACCTAACAGCTGTATGGTTAGTTTTGCCACAAATTTGACAAGGAGACTTAGATTTAGTATAGAACCTCGTTTACTCTTAGGCTTACCACCATTTCCAGATTTAGCATCCTTAGATGCATAGTTAGTAGAAGGAGCCGAAGGAGAAGCAGATTGCAAAGGCATCAACTCTTGGCTTGCAGAAAACTGTTGCAATCTAATTTCATGTGAAAGCAAAATAGATTGAACCTCAGGAAAAGTAAGAGAATCAGATCTGGTAGTGATATTAACCACAACTGCATCATATTTTGGACCAAGACCCCCAAGCAAATGCATTATCAAGTCATCATCAGTGATTTCATCTCCAGCCGCATGGAGTTCATCAGCTATAGATATAATTTGAAGGACATAATCATCAATCGAAAAGTTTCCTTTCTTAAGAGTCTGTAATATGTACCTTAAGTTCATGGCCTTTGCCTTAGATTGTGACTTGAACAAATTCTCGAACACCTTCCATACATGAAACGAGTGACTGCATCTAGTAACATGACCAAGCATGGATTCTGAAATTGAACACAACATCCAGCTGAGTAAGAACTGATCACGCTGGTGCCACAATTGAGCATCATGATCCAGCTGAGAAACACCATGCTCATCAACAGTTTCCAAGGGAGGGGTATCAGAAGCAGAACATGTGAGAAAGTGCTCAAAATTATGAGCACGAACCACGGCAAGTACTTGAGCATACCAAAACAGATAGTTATTCCTATCAAGCTTAATGGATAGAGTAACAAAAGACTTAGGTAAAGGAGAAATAGAGGAATCCATGGAAGAAAATGAGATCAAAACAACAGAAACAGTAAAAAGGAAGAATGAAGACTCGATCAAGCACGGAGGAAGATCAACCCTAACGAATCACTGGAGATGAACGCAACCGAGCTCGTTGATACCATGATAAAATCTCTCATTCTCTCTCTCTCATTTGAATAATATAAACTCTGGATTTTATTTCACAATTGGTAAGGAATACATTGCTTGTATTTATACAAGTGAAAGATGAGTAGCATGTGCAAGGCACATGGAATGTTACTAACTAGTAACTAACTTTCTGTTGCTAACAAACTAACTGCTATCAAAGCTAACAAACTAACTTGCCGTAGCTTCTAGCTCAATCTCGAACCTTCTAGACGAATGCATGAAGCTGCATGAAGTGCATGGAGGCTATTCGATCATATACTTCAATAGAGATAACATTCAGGTATATATAGTGTTAGTCACTTTCTCTTTCTAAATTATATATTGACTAATATAAATTTAAAAAATTTACAGGAAATCTACCGAAGATATTTGAAGTGCGAAAAGGAGGAGCAACTTTAAGATATGTTTAAAGAGTACAATCTTTATATTGTTTAATTTTTTTATAATTTTTATTTTATTTTAAGGTAATAATAAATCGCCTTGTCTTTGTTAATGCAAATTGTTATTGTTAATTTTATTATCTTTGTAAAAAAATTAAATTTTAAAGTAATGATAAATTGTCTGGCATTTGTTAATGCAAATTGTAATTGTTAATTTTATTATCGTTGTAAGTAATTACTTTTTAACAATATAATTATAAAAAATTTATATGGCAGTTCAAATAATTTGTCAAGAAAAATAATTATTTCATGACAAGTTATGTGCCATGATACGTGTTATTTCTATGATGAAATAATATTTTGTCACCATAGGTTAACTAATAATGACAACATATGTTGTTACAATACCTAAGCATTTTGTGGTTATAGTTTGTCACTAAAGTCTTACTTAATATGACGAATTATTTTGTCACTGTATATGTATATAAATAACGACGATCATAATTTGTTACTATATTGTAATTCATTCGTGACAAAAAATTTGAAATATGACAAAATATATAATGTCATTACTCATTAATTGTATGTAAGCATTTTGCGACAATTATCATATGGAGCCAAAAAAGAACTTCAAATGGAGATTTATTTTCAAGCACAGGAGTTGGCAATCGATTACTTAAATAGACAGTTGTAAAGAAAGCATCAAGCCAAAATTCAGTGGGTGCGCTGAGAAGACTCTGTTATAACAGATACAATTGTTGGTATCTTTGGAGCTTCTCTTGGTATATGAACTTATTCAATAGGTTGTTCAATTTGCTTTCCCTTGATTAGAGTTTGGTATTTGGCTCTAAGTTCATTAAACTCTTTTTCCTTAGAGTCCTTTTCTTTCATGAGTTGATCCACCAGAGCATCTCTTTTTGTGACCTTTCCTTGAAGTTCAGAAACTTCTTTGGAATGATCACTTATGAGTTCTCTGGTAGATTTTTGCTCATGAGATAAAGATTGAACTTCTGCTCTGAGCTTACCATTCTCTTTCTTAAGTTTGTGGCACAATTGAACACAATTTTGGAGATCTGATAGCATTTGCTGCATATTAGACTCTCTGGAAGCACCAGATGATTGAGAGGATTGAGTATATTTGGAATTAGACAAGCATAAGTTAGATTCTTGTACCTCAGTGATGTCTGCCATGAGACATACATCATCATCAGATCTAAAGTCAAAAGAAGAAGAACTGGAACTAGTATCCTCCTCCTCTGCTTCTGCCAGCAATGCTCTCTTGTCTACATATCTCCTATCTCTCTTGAGTCTCTTCTCTTCTCTTCTCTTTCTCTAGGAGTAAGTTGAGGACAATCATAGTTGTAGTGGCCTGGCTTGTTGCAACTGTAACAAGTGTTGTCTCCTCTGGGACTGGGACTTGGATCTCTTCTCCTGGGGTTGTACTCTGGTCTGGCTGGACTACTCTCTCTTCGCTGGTAGTCTGATCTGCCAGAGCTGTCATCTCTCCTCTTCTCTGGTGACTTGAATCTTGTCTCCCTTGAGTCTCCAGATGTCTTCTCTTTGTCTGCAGATTTGAAGGAACTCTTTATGTTTCTGTCTCTAGTTGATTCCTTCCAATGTCTTTTGTACATGCCATACTTGGAGCTCATTTTGTCATTTTTTCTAGTTAAGAGTGCTACCTGCTCCTTGAGGCTCGTGTCATCTGCAGAAGACTCATTCACTTTTTCTTCAGACTTGATTGTTGAAGAGAAAGCAACTCCTTTCTACTAGAAGAAGATATCTCCTCTGATTGATCTTCTTCTTGAAGGTCATACTCATAGGCTTTCAAATCAGAGAGTAGATGATGATGGTCAAGAGTATTGAGATCCTTGTTGTCCTTGATGACTATGACTTTGATTCTCCACCTACTTGTTAGTGATCTTAAAATTTTACTGTTAATTTCTTTTTCAGAGTAAGTTTTGCCTAAGGCACTAGCCTTGTTGAGAAGATTTGTGAGACGCATGTCCAGCTGGTCAATGGTCTCATTTGGCTTCATCTTGAATGTGTCAAATGAGTGTTGAACAGCCTGAAGCTTGTTGTCTTTGATCTTCCCTATTCCGCAGAGCCAATTTGTCCCACATCTCCTTGGTCGTACCACAGGTTCTTACCTTCTCGATCACTTCTTTGGTGAGGGTGTTGATAATCTCAGTTCTGGCCACCTGGTCCAGATTGTACAACTTTCTCTCATCATTGTTCAACTCGTCTATCTTCTTGAGTACGCTCTGCCTTGGCACTCTTACATCAGTTCTTTCCTCTGCAGCTATGCTAGTTTCTTCTCTGGTCTCTGATCTGCAATCATCAATAGGAGTCCAGTAAAATT
The DNA here is from genome assembly GCA_947034835.1 of Ballota nigra. Lineage (NCBI taxonomy): Eukaryota > Viridiplantae > Streptophyta > Magnoliopsida > Lamiales > Lamiaceae > Ballota > Ballota nigra. The sequence continues at coordinate 9,633,411 of OX344726.1, forward strand.
GTATAGGGCCACTCTCAACCACATCAAGCATGCGGTGATGAATAGCTCCAAGATGATTGCTCATCATAAAACTCCAGTGGCTATAATCATCGAACGAAAATTTTGGCAATTTACTTTATAAGCAGATTTTTAAGACATTTTTAGAAGAAATAAAGAGGTTTTAAGCAAAAGATAAACAAAGCAAGAGATCTGCCTGGTGACCACCAAAAACTCTTCAAAGCAGTGGTCTTGGACACACTGCTCTGATACCACTTGTTGGTCCCACTAGTCAGTATTTAGTGCGATACGAAAGCTAGTTAAAGAATCTTTTTATAAAACCTTTGAGAAAACAACAGTAATAACAATGATTAAAAAAATAGTAAATAAGACAAGATATATAGTGGTTCAGATGTTAAAATCATATGTCCACTATTCCTTTAACAAGGGGTCTTACTATCCAACCAACTTACTCAGGAACCACTGGAATTGACAAGTACCAGCACCTTGTTACACACTTTAGATCTAGTTTCGATCTAAAGTTCAACTTACTCCAACCTTGTCTATCAAGATGAACAGGTTGAGTGAAGATTCCAACTACAAACTCCTTATTGAATAGATAAGTATTAAGAGCCTTAAGAGTGCTAGATTGCTTGAGAATAATATAAAGCTTGAGTGTTTTATTCGTGCGCGTAACTAGAGCTTTTCTTCATATTGACATTATTGTATTTATAGAGGTGATCAGGGTTTAGCCATTGGAGAGCTAATCTAATCAGATCTCTATATTTGGAAGCTTCAAGAAATCAATTCCCTAATTAATTGATTGGGTTGGTGAGACCCTTTGATTTGATTTCTTCAAACTTCTTTCCAAACCGATCTCGTTGACCTTATTCAAAATTACCAACGGTCAAATGCTTCTTTTGCACAACTCTGATTCTTCCAGAGAAGGCTGAACCAGACACCAGATGACCCAGAGGTCCTCTGGTCTAGAGTCGGTTAATAAACAGTTCTTCCCTTAGAATCTGGAGATGATTCTAAGTAAATTTTGTTTCACCAGGCTCGTCTGGTCTGGGGAAAGGTCTTTTGCCATCTTCTCTGATGAAGTCTTCTGGTGAAGTCCTCTGGTAACTCTTCTGGTGAGGTCTTCTGGTGAAGTCTTCTGGTCTGGCAGTTCCCCCTAGACTAAGTCCTAATCTAGTTCCTCATCTGGCTAACAGGTCCAGATAGTCCTATTACATCTTCTGGTTTGTTTTCTAACTCATCAAAACTAACAATTTATATCCTAACAATTTCCTCCTTTTTGATGAAGTTAAAACAACACCAGGACTGATAAAAAAAATAAGCATGAAAAACAAATAAGACAAGATCTTAGAATAGATCTTATCAGGCAAACAATTAGATAACAAGGAGTTGTCTTGAAACAGAAGATATATGGATATTTTATTAAAAATCAGAACAGATGAGATTACAGATTACAAGGCAAGTGATTGATCCTATTCTAGGCATATCTTCTTCCTTCCTTGGGCACCAGGAACCAGTCTAGAAAGCGATCTTGTACTGCTCTGAGCTCTGATGAACTGGATGGAGTGAAATCCTTGAGTACCTTAGTCTTGAAAAGTTTCTTCAGGTCCGCCCAATCAAACTGGTCTTCATTCATTGGAGTGTTGAGATAGTGAAACTCTGGTGCAGTCACTTCCAGATTAAATTAGATTGTGGAATCCATCAGTTACTTATACAGATCAGAATCGTAAGCCTTTATCCAAGAGACTATCAGTGGATTCACAACTAGTTTTGGATCTCCAATGTACTACTCACAGGACCTAGGGTCATTGATTTACCTTATCATGATCCAGCTAAAGTGCAACAAGAACAGGCAACCCAGGAAACCGCTAATGCCACTAAAAATGTTGGCAATATTTCTGCCAACATTCCTCATAATACTTCAATCACTTCAGTTTCTTTAACTCCCAACTATATTACTGAACAAATTGAGACTTTGCAGACAACCATCACAAATATGTAGTTAATTATTCAAGATATGAAGAACTAGAAAGCTTTCTGGGAGTTGCTGCTTTCTACTCCAACAGGGGGGGTAGGACCTGATGTTGCTACTGCTGATGGTGAAGGTTTAAACTCAGGGGGAGTTGAAGTTGGTGCTAGTACCAGTGGTATAAGAATTGAAGAAATTCCTACTGATGAAAATGTTGATGTCCCAGTTGATGATCCTGCTGCTGAAAAAGATGATGAAGACCTAGAGACACTTTATAGTGATCTTGGTAGTGACCAGGAAAAAGCTTAGAGTCCAAGGAAGAATGAAGATAAAAGGAGTTTGTGCAAATTATGGAGATGCAGCCGACTTGTGAAGATCAGTCCAATCCTCACTCTACTTCACATATTCAACCTTATAGTTCAAAAGCTCTACTAGTGTTTAGTTTATATTTTGTTAAAACTCTATTTTAGTTTCTGTTAGTCTAATCTGTTAGTATGTGTTGTTGTTTTTGTTTAGACTAGTTTGATGACATTTAGTTTGTTTAGTTTTTGTGGAGTTTAGTCCAAAGCACTCAGTTTGTGCTTTGTGTTATTTTTATTCCTGATTTTGTTACTTAATTTGGTTTAACAATTAAATGTCCTCTATTTGATGTTTAGTTGTGGTTCATACTTAACACATTTTACTGCATGTTTATAATATCAGGTGTGTTGTAGTAAAAATGTCAAATTGGGGTAGATTGTTGATGTTAGGTCAAATGTTCTCTAGAATGTTACAACATTTTCCGCAACATCAGAATTCACCCTTTCTCCTAACACTAACTCTGAATGTTGCAATATTGTCTTTAATATCTAAACATGCAGAATGTAGACGTGGCAGTTACCAGGTCAGGCGGTTGCAGTTTAGAGTGAGTTATTTGAAGCTACAACATGGGCAGTTATCAAGATCATGGATGCTTAGTGTTGGACGGTTTTACATCATGGAAAACCATGATTTTTGTATTCACATGCAAGGATTGAAGTCTATAAATATCATATGCATGAGACATAATCAAGTGAAGAGTTCGAGATATATATTTTACATATAACAAGTGTAGTTATTTCGGTTCTCTCCTTTGTAATTCTAGAAGTGTTTTAGTTCGACCTTTGACTAGGTTATTTGGTTTACACTCTTAGAATTATAGGCTTTTGATTGTATACCTAGGGTATATGATCTTGATGTAAATTTCTATAGTTGGTTTTTACTTTGTCTTTGTATCACTACTCGTTATAGTGAAGTTTCGCCATGAGGCATCATAGATTATTTAATAATCTATGATAAAGTTTTGATATTCCGTTTGCAAATTTTATTTTCTGTTTTTCAAAGTCTTCCGCTGTGTATGTTGTCGTTTATGTTTCAACAACTCTGACAACATTCTGGAAAAACACTCACGCACACCCTTCAATTATTATTACTTTACTCATTTCAAAATAATTGTCATTTTTAACATTTTGCATTTAGTACTTGAGAAATACTACCTCCGTCCACGAAAAATAGGCTTGCTCCTTTGCACGTGGTTTAATGCAATATGTCGGAGAGTATTACGCGGTTTTCCGAAGTCCGTTTTTTAATAAAATGATCGTTTATGAAAAGTATACAAAACGAACTTTCCATTAACGATAATATTATTAAAAAACGAATCTCGAAAAACCTCGTAATACCCTCCGACATTTTGCATTAAACCACGTGCAAAAAAGCAGGACTATTTTCCATGAACGGAGGGAGTATTATTTAGTCTTTAAAATACTTTTCAATTCATATGAAGTAGTTTATAGTTTGAAATTGAGAAAACATCTACATTAACAATCAATACACAATTTTATTCATCATATTCAACCACAATCATTATAATCATCTTTAAAAATTAAAATCATTACTAACTATCAAAATTATTACATAATCATACCAAAATAAAAAAAATAAAAAAATTGTTGATCGCTTCTGGAGAGGGCAATCAATGATGTGGCGCCATCTCCCTTGATCGCGCTTGGTGGGAGCGATCCACATGGTTGATCGTCTGCCACGCAAGCAATCAACCCTATATTGGTAAACAATTTTTCAAACTACCCTATTTACACCATTCAGATTCATATTTACTAGATATACATAAATTTACTTTTATTTTGGTACATTCATAATTGATTACTATCACTACAAGAAATTTGGTAACTAGAGACGTATTTTGTGACGAAAATACCTATAGAGATGATAATTTAACTCGCCTACAGTTGATCTATTTTGTCCCGATCGATTTGGGTCACCTCGTCCTGTAACCTGCAGTGGGACGGGAAGGAAAGAGGGCGTGGGTACTCCGCCCCACTGTGACCCGCATATGATATAAATTTTATAAGTATATATTATATTTTTAACATGTATATTATACATATAAAATATTATTATATATTTTTTATATTTATTAGTATTATATATTATAAATGGTGATAATTCAACTTTAAAAGTATATTATAGGTCATATAATGAGATAAAATATAATATATAATACAATATGATTATAATTTAAAAAATTAAAATCCATTAATATATTATAATATTATTTGTTTATTTTTTTTTTCAAAGAATTCCATATTTATTGTGGATTCTAACGGTAGGAGGATATATATGGGATGAGAGTTGTCAAAGAATCCCATATTTATTGTGGATTCAAATATTAAAAAAAAAAAAAAGATTAAGTATACAATAATATCTTATTTTTGTATACACAAAATTATATATATATATATATATATATATATATATATATATATATATATATATATATATATATACACACGTATATAATCAAAAATAAAATATATCCTTTATAAAATCATGAGATAAAAATAATTTAAATGTATTTTATGAAGTATAAAATCCCTTTGTTGATAATAATAAAAATAAAAATCATCAATGCATAACAAAAATTACTAATACGAAATTTTAAGGAGTGTTATAGAATTGCTCTGAAACAACATTTGTAGTATTTTGTAGAGAGCGAGAGAAAGAGAGGGGCATATTGTATTTAATTAGAACACAATAAACACCCAAAATTCACATAATATTGAATTATTATTAATTTTTTTTAAGAGAGCATGTATAGTGATAAGTATATACTAGTAGTATACTTCGAAGATTACTTTAAAAAATCTATATAAAATTATACTTTCTCCAACCAAAGGAAACTAGCACACCTTTATTTTTCATTTAAAATTTGTAAGTTGATCAATAAAAAATATTACATTTTTAAAACTGTGAATATTAAAGTGTGCAAGTTTATCTCGAACTATAGTAATAGCTATCTAAAATACTGTATGTAGTTTCTTTATAATTATAATCAAACATAACGATTTTGTTTGTGTTTCATAACGTATTTGAAAATACAATTTTTTATTTTTCCCTAAAATAGTAAATCTAGAATATTCTAGACTAAAAATTCATAAAATGTTAAGTTGTTTAAAATTATTGGGTATTGCAGGTAACTTTTCCTAATTATTAGATTTAAAAAAAAAAAACTCCACCATCAGTTGAGGAAGTACATTAGTTTAAATATGAGAAGTGATTATAAAAATTCAAAAAGTGGTAAAACTTGTGTGTAAATAAATTTTCATAGAAAATGAAATATTTTTTAATTAATTATAATTATATATATATATATATATATATATATATATATATATATATATATACTCCCTCCGTCCCAAACTCATTTGCTACATTACCAAAAAGGTTCGTCTCATACTCATTTGCTACATCTACTTTTGGCAAAAAAAGTAACAATACTTTTTAATATTATATTCTCCATACACTAATAACCAAAACATCTACTTTATCACTTTATCACTTTATCATCACTTTATCACTTTAAATACTAATAAACAATTCTTTTCTTAATAACCGTGCAAACAGTAAACGGGAACTTGAGTTTGGGACGGAGGGAGTATTTTTTATCAGGGAATTATAATTATATCATTTGAATTTTATTAAAATATTTTATTGTATATTTTAATTATATATAACATTATTCTTTAATATCTTATCACAATTCATTTAATGCTAGATTTATCAATTTTCAATGAAAATGATAATTTAAATTTTCTTTAAACTTTAGTTTGTATTTTTAAGTAGATACGTGTTGTTACCCAAAATATATAACAAAATACGAATTATTGGCTAACAAACTATAGTTATAAAATGTGATATGGCATTAACACCATCTTTATCCATGCCCGGCCACAACCGGGTCATCAAATATAAAATTCATTTCTCACTCTTCCACCTATACATTTTATACCACAACCCAAACTCATCTTTTTTCATACCTTTATCCATAACCACCACAACCAACATTTAATAAATTATTTCTTTTATAATTTAATAATTATATCTATTATTAATTTTTTTTATAATATTTAGACAATATTAAAAAAATTAATAACTATTAATAAAAAATTACCATACACTTAAAAAAAATTACAACATTCAATAATAAAATTAAAATTACAAAAATTGAAATACAACTAAAAATAAATAAACCGAATTACAAATAAATGCATAAATTACAACAAAGCAAAAGATGTAAATTACATATTTAATTAACACAATTTAGAAGAGAAAAAAATTAAGAGAAGAGAAAAGGGAGTGTATGAAATTGTGATCTAAAACATATCAAGATTGGTCTCTATTTATAGAGAATTTAATTTCATGAATTTTGGTATTTTTTTTTTTTTTTTTTTAAGTAGATAAGCGAAAATCGGAAATTATCTAAATAAAATATGACCGACCAATAACAATTTGACACGTGGCATTTATATATTTTTTAAGATATAAAAAATCATCTCCTCCACTTGGTTGTTGTTGGTCATACCATAACCAAGGTCATGAATTTTAATTTAATTTATCTTTTTTTTTTGTCCCATATGCACGCCCAGGTCATAGAAAGACCGTTAAAGATGGTCTAATAACTGAAAAACATAAAAACTGGGCTTTAAAGTTGGTGATCCTTTATAAGGTGTTGATTCACTGTTGATCGTCCTATTTCTCTTTTAGATAAGATTGAACACGTGGCATCTCCTTGTGCCTTCCTTCCGTTTGGCGATGATTCCCTCCAGAATTTTCGTGCGTTGCCAACACGTGGCATCTCCTCGTGCCTTCCTTCCGTTTGGCGATGATTCCCTTCAGAATTTTCGTGCGTCGCCTCGCTGCCAAGGACTCGGCCATGGCCGAGATGGCGTATGTCGAGATGGCTTCATATGCCGAGATCCGGATCCTTGACTTGGGCATCCCGCTGACCTCGTCTCTAAAGTTCTGAGGTTGGAGATTCTTCAAATTGTTTAAATTATTTTTTTAACATCAATTTAAAGTAATTGTTGTGTATGATTAAATTTTTTAATTTAAATATTATTTTATATTTTAAAAATGAGATAAAAAAATTAGGCGGGGAACGGGGCATCCCCGCAAGACGGGAGTCCCCAGCGAGGCGGGGATGGGGGGAAAAAAATTCCCCATTTATTTCGCGGGGACGGGGATGGGAAATGGCTTCACGTCCCCGCCCCGCCCCGCCCCACCCCACCCCATCCCATCCCATCCCATCCCATCCCACCCCTGTTGACATCTCAATGGAAGAGAATCAAAGAAAGTTTATAAACTGTTGAATACCTAAAGATTTTTTAAGACTTTTTAAAATCCATAGAAAAATCTGGTTATTAGAAGAGATTTTAGGGAGTGATATCTATTTATATTTTGGAAGAGAATCAAAGAAAATTTATGGAGTATTAAAATACATAGACTGTTGAATACCTAAAGATTTTTTAAGACTTTTTAAAATCCGTATTGAAATCCTCACTTTTGAAAATTCTGATTAAATACCCCCAAACTTTAAAAGTTTAAAAAAAATCCTACAAACTCTGTAACCAATACACCCCTCTAAATATGGAGGGGTATATAGTCGCTTCCTAATTAGAATAGTATCTAATATTATGAGGGTTTGTTGCTTGATATTTTGCTAAAAGTTATGATGAATCTCACTGTGTAAATATTTCTAAATAATACTTTTGGGAAAAGCATCTTTTTAGACCCATAATTTAATGGCGGTATATGAAGTATTAGTTGTTTTGATTTTTTAATAATTAAAGTTTTATGTAAAATAATGAAAAATTGAAGGAGTGTATTTCCTAGTTATGAGTAGTATTTTATAATATCAATCAACATTTACATATCCAAATTATATTGGGCCGGTATCCTTCAAATTGGATAAGAGGCCCAAATAAAACAAATTCAATCCCTAACGCCGTATAAATTAAACCTAGACCTAAAACCAATTTCATTCAGGAGCTCGTTTAGATCGTTCGCCGTCATTCTCTCCTCAGTCTCTCCACACAATGGTGGTTTCCGGCAAGAAGACGGTAGTCTTTAATTCCCTCTCTCTTTTATGTTGTTGTTTCGTGCCTATATTGATAGTACGTTTATGGAAAATTACTAATTCAATCACTGAACGGTAATCTGCAGAAGAAGACCCATGAGAGCATCAACAACAGGCTCGCTCTTGTGATGAAGAGTGGGAAATACACTCTCGGTTACAAGACTGTTCTCAAGACAATCAGGAGCTCCAAAGGTTTTAGATCGCTCGTTTGCTATTATCAGATTGTAATTTTTGTATTATATACAATTTTAGTGATTTGTGGACAATTAATGCCAGGTAAGTTGATTTTGATATCGAACAACTGCCCACCATTGAGGAAGTCTGAGATTGAGTACTATGCCATGCTTGCTAAAATTGGTGTTCATCATTTCAATGGAAGTAAGTCCCTTTTATAATTTCTTACTTCTGTATTTATTGTGCTAGATTTAGTTTTTTTTTATTTTTTTTATTTTTCTTGGCCTCTTTTATTTCGATGAATAATTGTTTGGGTTGCATATCTGTATCACACGATTTTTCCTACTTTCGATTCGTTTTCCTCAGCTAATTTCCTGCAAGTTTGAGGAACTGTGTTGGATGTTCACATCTTTTGCACTAGTATTATAAATGTGTGTTTCTATGTTTAGTAGCTATGAAAGCTGAGCTAATTTCTAGAAATTCTTCTCTATAGATTAATCGGTGTGATTACTGAATGACCTCCCTAATGCACACAAGCTATATATCTTTAACGTGTGAGAGTTTGTTTTAGATTCATGATCCTTGTTTGTATGTCCTGGAAAGTAAATAGTACTCACTCCATCCACAAAAGATAGCGTAAAAAGTAAAAAATATTGTAGTTAAACAAGTACAAAATGAGTTGGTTTAAGAATGTGGTGTGATGTTCAATGGCAAATTCTGTAAACAAATGTATGTTGAAGGGTGTAAATTAAGGTAATTATATCCCTTTTAGGAAACACGATTATTTTTCACCGACAGACTACTATGCAACTTGGGACATTTTTCACGGACAGAGGGAGTATACTGTATACTTGATTGTCTGCTATTTTTCTGACTTTGCATTTGACTAGAGACTGGCCTTTTTAGCCAAGTTGTTGCCCAATATCAGAAATCCAGTTATAACATTCATGTTCTCTTCAAAGTGTGTAATGAAATGTCACTGTATAGTGTTGATTGCTTATATATATGGGGTACTCAGTATCAATTCTCTTCTATTGGTTGTTCATGTTGTTTCTGATTCTCTTTATACTTGTCCCCTTTTAGAGGTTTCTTGATAATTGCTTACCTGTTCTCGTATCTGTTTAGACAATGTTGATTTGGGAACAGCGTGTGGAAAGTACTTCCGAGTCTCATGCCTCAGCATCATTGACCCTGGTATAAAACCATTTCTTTGGTTATCGTTATTTAACAAGTTGTTAGTACACGACCAAATTATTTAGCAAGATGATGGGACTCTGGTTTAATATTTGCAGGTGACTCTGATATCATCAAATCTTTACCTGGAGATCAATGAAAGGGACAACTCGTGGTGTTGGTTACTCGGAATACTTTCACTTTTTGAAATCTCTAATCCTTTACCCTTTTATCAGAAAAATCGTGGTATTAGAACACATTTTTGTATTTAATTCGACATCTTTATGTTGGGGAACTACTTACCAACGATTGTTGAGGAATTTTTCTATGGATCTCGTCTTGGCTTTAACTTATGTGTTAGTTCTTGCGATCTTTCTGTGCGTGTTAAAAGTGTAGGATAAGTTGTCTTTATGAAGAATGGTTATATGATTAAAATAGCGGCTGTTCTTTAAGCTTATTTCGTTGTAATATCATAGTATATTCATAATTCTGTCATTGCCACTCTTGTAATTAAATCATTTCTTTTGCTATTATTGGGAGCTGCTGTATGGTGAACTAGTTAAAAAATTTAACGATGAACAAGTTTCAATTAATAAATGCAACAGTTTAAATTTTAATGACGAACAAGTTTCGATTAATAAACAAAAAAATAAACAAAACTATTATTACACCTGTATTAGAGCATATGCACACTCTAATTTGCACTCTCGTTTTCCTCTTTTCCACTACTTTTCTCTAGTAAGTATGATAATTGACTTGTTCTGTCCCAAGTTGTTTGGGTCGTTTTGTTCGTAACCCAAAATATAAAACTACAGTTTGAATTTTAACAATGAACAAGTTTAGATTAATAAACAAAAAACATTAATACACTTTTATTAAAGCATTATGCACACTCTAATTCGTACTCTCGCTTTCCTCTTTTCCACTGCCTTTCTTTAATAAAGATGATGATCGACTCGTCATGTCCTAAGTTGTTTTTCGACCCGTCCACCTATCTATACTTTTTAGTGTAATTAAATAAATTAATATTTTTTTTGTAAATAATTTTAACTGTTAAATGAGTACACTGCGTTTACTTTTAATGATAATGTTGGATAATGGTTACATATCCAATGTTATTATCTGTTTACTTTGAGTGATGATTTATTTTTTTAAATCCCTTAACCCGGGGATAACCCGGATTTTTACGTAACCGCATTGATATAGAATCACACCAAAATAGGTGTGATAATCAATTCAAATTTGGGGATATGGTATGCAATTACAAAAACACCCTTTATATCATATAATTTTTTTATAATTTCTCCGTATTCAATCGTGTCTTGTCCACTAACCAAACATCTTCTCCCAAAACTTTGAAACACGATCAAACTCTATGTTTAGGGGAATCCAGAAAACTCTGCTTAAACACGATTTAAACAATTCTTTGCGAGTGGATTCTACTTAAGAGACCAAAGAACTCGATGTTTGAGATTGAGAGTGTACTCTGTAATCTTCATTTTCATAATTTTAGATTAGTATTTACCCCTTAAAAGTTATATATATATATATATGGATTTTTTACAATAACAATAATAATTTTCGTTTAAATGGAGATCCAATCTGTATAATTAAACCCACCGATTGAATTTTCATATTCACAGTGTTTAAAATATATACAAATTTGCAAGGTTTGTACAGAAGGCTAACCCAAGAGAAAAAAATACTGTATTCACCATTACATTTGAGGAAAACATAAACTAGGTATAAATGATTGATTTGTAATTAATCAATCTCTTAATTTGAGGGAGCCGAGCATATATATTATGAATGGTAAGACAATAAACCAGGTTTTCCAATAGGAAATTGACGACAAAGTTGCAATGACGGAGTTGGGCAATGACTCCATCACAAGTTGTGGTTATTGTGCTTCACAGTTATTATTGGAGTTTGGATTTGTGGGGTTGGACGAGAAAGCAAACAATGGAGATCTCTGTAAACTTTGTCCAGACGTGAATCTATCATTTAATTAGAATTAAGGGTATTTTTGTAAAATTTATATATTTATTAATATTAAATAAAAATAAATATTTATATGAGATGTATCGAATATCAAAAGTAAACACAAGATATTATAAAATAAATATAATCTTAACCTCCTATTTCATCTCACCTAATTATATCAAATATAATCCTTATTTTTAAAGTAAACGCACCCCAAGTGTATAAGAAAGTTACACCTCTATTTATACACTAGTGTTGTACCTACCCGCGCGTTGCGCGGAAGTCATTTGTATGGCTATATTGTCAATATAATGATAAATGATTTTCTAATTGATTGTTGTTTATTAGTCAATATCACTTTACGTAATAAAATTTTAGAGAGTGAATCTTGCGTGAGATCATCTCATGTAATAAGATGGTGAGATTAGGCATAAATTGAGCATGACACATTAACACTTTGATAGGGGTGATTGTTAACTTATATTGTCTTATGCCATGAAATGGTCTCATGCAAGTTTTTGTCAATTTTAAATATTAGTTATCCTATTAAAATATAATTTTATTGTGAACATATATTTAATTTTTACTAAAATATATATAAAGATAAATATAATTATGTTTTGTGATTATGGAGGTTCCAACTACAAAGAAACCAGAAATAGAGAGCCTTCTTTTATCACTTGGAGATTGGTTTTTAAAATCGTGACTTTATTGCGGTGTTTTAAGCAAGTGGGGTAGGTTCAGAATTTTTTTAGGTATGAGTAGTGGTACTCGCACAACATTTAATATTATCATTATGATACAACACTGTCTTCAACCTCGCTTGATTGTTGAAACTAAAACATAAAACTAATTGTGGTGAAATACAGGGGTTTAAGAAATACACCAATATGAGAAAATAATTGATCTTGATTTTTATTTATCGATATATCATAATAAAGGAACAATGAAAATTGTCAGCATGAAAACTTGAAGGGTAATCTCGCACCAGGAGGAGTCAATGACGATGTAGGTATTAAAGTAAGTTAGAATATATTAGGACGAATCAACTAAAATCGAACCCAAGTTCAACAAAAAAATCCAAGCAAAATCAGGCCAATAATCCCAGATTTCAGGCCAAATGAGATTAATTGGTCCGATTTGGTTTGATTCGGGCTAATTTGGCCTCAATTTGCGGCTTAGTTATTGTTTTTAGTTTATCCATTTGCAGAGTTAATATGCTAATTTTTCCACCATCTCTAAGTTACGATCTTTAAAAATATACTTTTTCCTATGAAGTACAACCTTGGTACACAATGAAAATCATTCTTGTTGCGACATCAATACAATTTTACTTCTTAAAAATATTTAATCATTTTTACGCAATCCAACACTTTTGCAAATCTTAAACCAAACTTAAGTGAAACTAAACATGCGAAGATTTGTATCACCACTAAACATGTATTAATAATAAAATTGGAGAATTTCCAGATCTGATATACTTCAGTATAATAAAATTTGATCATTCTTTAAAATATTTACACAGGGCATTGGTATGCATGCAAATAAATATAAATCTCAATAACCGACATATAATTTCATAATTATTGAATTTCACAAAAAACTCAATGATTTCACCAACATTCACTGGGTTTTATTTTCCTTCGACATAATCTCTAAAATGATAAATTTGACTTTAATATGGTCCAAAAGTTAGTTTCATCATTGTTCAAACAAAAACTAATAAAAAATTAGAATAAAATAATAAAAAGACTACACAACGACATTAAAAATATATAATACATATCAACAAATTACTTTGCTTTGTTGGTATTTGTTACACTCAATTTAATCATTCTACGTAATAAATACTCTTACACAAACATGGTAACCATATTTTTTTACTGGTGGATTAGAGAGGTGAGGAAGTGTATAAGTTTTATGGTTGTATTGAATGATATTTGGAGGGTGAGTATTTTAAGGGCTGTGAGTTTTTTTTTTTTTTTGTATAAATATTATATGTTGAATAGATTTAGAATTTTATAGTGGATGTATTTAAATATTATAAAATAAGATGGGAATATTAGAAGTGGATGAACTCAGTAAAATAACTATAATAAGTTTGTTTATAAGCAACTTAATATTTAATTTTATTAAGAAATGTAAATTATCACATATGATTTTGAATTAAAAAAAAAACCAAACTTGTTTGTTCTTGAAATAATTAGTAACTGTAAAACCAATATTATATTTAAATATTTAGAAAAGCAGTAGTCGTTATCATCAAAGAGTATTTGTTATTTTCACTAAAGGGTATTAGTTGTTTTCACTGAAGAGTATTCGTTGTTTACCGAAAATAAACTAAGACTTTTTAGTTAGAACAACTAATACTCTTCAATGAAAAAAACTAATACTCTTCAGTGAAAACAACTAATATTCTTCAATGATTCATGTATGAACCGATTTCACTCTATACATACTCATACATAAATCAGTATGTATAGAATGAAATTAGTTCATATATGAATCATTAAAGGGTATTACTTGTTTCACTAAAGTGTATTAGTTTTTTTTCAGTTAAGAGTATTAGTTGTTATTAGTGAAGAATCTTAGTTATTTTAGTAAACAACTAATACTCTCCAGTGAAAACAACTAATACCCTTAAGTGAAAACAACTAATATTTTTTAGTCAAAACAACTAATACCCTTTAATAGTTCATGTATGAATCATTTTAACTCTATACTTTTATTCCCTCGTGGAGAACCATCTTTGGGCCTCATCCTTTGTATTGATAGAAACACCCATCAGAAGTTCATAGCCTCCATTTTATTTTATTCTTTTTTAGCGAATCTCATATTATTTTCTCATTTATGATATTATATTCAATCGCATGATTCTCGATATATATAACAACAAAAAATTATCTTCACCGGTAAAAAGTAGGGTTGCCGTGTATATGTCAGTTTATGGTGTCATACTAATAAAAAATTCTTAAAAAAATGACATGTAAAAGAATATAACATTAAAAATCATGAAAAAGTCTGGTACATTATATAGTGGATAATTCACAAAAATTCTTCACATCTTTATAGACTTCAAATGAATCTACATTAAAATCTTAATCTACTGTGAATTCCTAATGAATATCTTCAAACTCTGATGGATATATTCAGATCACTAACAATGTCTTCAAAATTTTGATGGATATCTTGGAAAATATTAAAACATCTAATGAATATTAGAAATATCTTCAAATAATTTATGAACAAACGCTCCAATCTACAAATATAAATATTTTAATATATATTTAAAAACTAAGTCAACTTACACATATAAAAAATTAGATAATAAATACATGCAATGAAAAAACCTTAAACCACTTATTTGCATATGATGGTGGAGAGAATGAATAGGTGAAGGGTATAATAGGATCAAAATAAAATTGATCTTAAAATCTAGCAAGTCATCAAATGGTCCATAATTCACAAAAATAAATAATCGGTCAAAATAAAGTATTCAAGCTCTGTACACAAACAATGAAAATCAATTGTGCTCTAACATCAATACCATCTTAAATTTAAAAAAAAAAATTATCTTTACACAATCTAATATATTTATGATAAATGTTCAACCATTGGTCTTCACGTTTTTTTATGAATGCATCACAATCAACCCTAAAACTCGTACGGAACAATAAATGTTGGGAGAATTGCATTTTTAGTCACATAAAAATATTCTCGAATCTGGTCTCATGTTTCAAAAGTAATACTTTTGAATGCAAAATATGCCCCAATCATTAAATAATTAACATATTTGGTACCAAAATGTGTTCCAAAATTGCAAAATTGGTTAACGATTGAGGTCATTTTTGCATAAAAGAAGACCGCTTTTGAATATTGGGACCAAACGTTTTTGGAACATTCCTATGGAACTAAAATTGTAATTTTTCCAATAAAAGTGAAATAGTGAAAATATAAAACAAAGAGGATGAACTTAATAAACAATTGGTGTAGATAGTCCTATAATAAATATATTTATAAAAATAATCATATTTAATTTGATTAAGCATTGAAAATTTCAATATTGATGTCGAATTTAATAAAAAAAATATAAAACCCAACTTGTTTGTTTTTAAAATAATTATGAACATGATAATAAACTAAAATAATTTTTAAAGTTTGTGAAAATCAATTTTATGTTAATAACAGTAACAATGACAAAAACAAAATTATATAAAAGATTATTTAAGACAAATATAATAAAATTAAGTAACCCAGATCTTAATAAAAATCACCACTTAAATCTCTCTAACTCGATAATGAATTGTTTCTAATGCTTAACATCTATGTTAAATAATACTCCCTTCGTCCCAGAGTAAGCTTCTCATTTCTTTTTGTTGTTTTATTTAAGAAAATATTTGTTTATTAATATACAATAGACCAACATATTGATTTTGTAAATAATAATGGGTAGTTGTGAAAAGTAAAGAGTAGTTGTTTTTAAAAAAAAAAATTATTAATATATGAAGTGTTGTTTTTCTCCATTTATGGAATGAAAACTTAGTATAAGACAACCCAAAAGGGAAAGTGGAAAACTTACTTTGAAACGAAGGGAGCATAAATTTATGTAACAAAAAATATTGTATCGTCATGAAAGTATGACAATGCAAATAAAAGAATCAACAAAAGAGCTTAATCAATACAGAGTAGTCAAACTGGTAATACAATTAATGAATTATTCTTGCTCCGATATCAATATCATTATACTTCTTAAAAATAATTTTATTATTTTTATGCAATCCAACCATTATAATAAATTTTACCAAGCTTTAGTGAAATTAATCATGTGACGACCTGTGTCACTGGCAAACCTGACTTTATATTAAACCGAGAACAAATCTCAAGATTTGAAACACTTCGATAAAATAAAACTGATTCTTAAAAAAAAAAAAAGTTCTCACAACACTGGTATGTCCTAATAAAAAAGATAAAAAAATATATTTTAAGTTTATAGTTTCAGTAAGTAATTAAAAATACAGATACCAATCCAAAAAATTATATAAATCTCACAAAATGATGTTTGAGTTCTGCACTGTTGCATTCACACAAAGCTCAGTCATTCCACCAAATATATACTAGTTTTAATATTCCTTCAAAATTATCTGAAAAATGATCAATTTGACTTTCAATCGAAACATATAGAAGAAAACTTAAGTTTCCTATAAATGGTCCAAAAGCAATTTTTTCATTCATTGTTCAAAGAAAAATAATAATATAATATGATATAAAAAAAGTTACATTAGAAAAAAAAAACATGATACATTAGATCATGTTACATTTGTTTTGTTGATTTATTTCTTAGTCTCCCTTCCTAATAGACACTTTTATAGAAAATGTTAATCACTTCTTGACTAAAAAGGTGGGGAAATATTGGCTTTTGGCGTATGAGATTGATGAGTGAGTATTCTTATGAATTTTTGTGCAAGGTATTATATATTAAATAAAATTATAATTTTATAAAATGGATATAGTTTATAAAAAATAGAAATGGGGTGGATGAATTTAGTAAAAAATGGGTATAGATAGTTGCCCCTTCTAATTTTTTGTGACTCAATCTTCGGTTCAAGGACTGACTTATCCAGATGATTAAAGTTGCGCCTATAATTTATAACTATAAATTAACATTTCATATTTAATCTATAATATTTAATAATTTTAATAGCATTATACTTCTTCAAAATAATTTTATCATCGTTATGCAATCCAATATTTTTAAAAAAATTATACCAAACTTTAGTGGGATGAAGAATGTGTGATGACCCGTGTCACCAATAACCTTGGATTCTTAATATACCGGGAACAAAACTTAATTATGATATACTTCAATATAATAAAATTCGCTTCTTCTCTAAAAAAGTTTTCATCTGTCACTGTTATGTCTAAGAAAAATAAAAAATATATTAAATTCAATTTCAGATTTTTTTAGGGATTATATATTTGCAAGTCCCGTAACTTTGAACTATTTTGAATTTGGTCCACATATATTACACGTTTTGATTTTGGTCCCGTAAGTTTGAGATTATTTTGATTTTAGTCCTTTTACCTTGATTTTTTTTATATTGGTCCTGTAAGTTTGAATTTTTTCTAAAAGAAATTGGATTACACGTTTTGATTTTGATCCTATAAGTTTTAAAAGGACTAAAATCAAAATAATCTCAAACTTACGGGACCAAAATCAAAACGTGTAATTCATGTGGACCAAATTCAAATTGTGCAGAGTTACGGGACTTACAAATATATAATCATTTTTTTAATAAATAAATATGCTTTCAAAGAAATATAAAATCTTATCATTAAACGAATAATACTTTCAGCATTATAGCAATTTACGTAAAGCTTGATGATATCACTAACATTAATTAGTTCTATTTTCTTTCAAAATTTAAATTACCTACAAATTACCCAATAACATTTTTCATCAGTGTTAAAGTAAAAAAAAGGTACAATACAACAAAAAAAATGATTATTACATTAATATTAAAAAGAAAGAGCATAATACATTTGAACAAATCACCTTGCAATTTCTTTCTAAGTCCATGTGCATAATAGATATCTTAAAGACGATTATATATAGCATATATACCTAACAAAAATGAAAAAAAATTGAATAGGTCTTGCGTGATGTCATCTGACGGTATGAGAAAGGTTATAAATTGGCATGACACATTAATGTATTAGTAGGAGTGATGTTAACTTGTGTTAATTTATGAATTGTCTCTATGAGATGGTCTCGCACGCACATTTGCAAAATAATAATAATAATAATAATAATAATAATAATAAAATTAATAATAATATGGAGATGACACATCACACATAACAAAATTAATTCACCTATTTGTATACATGATGATTAAAATTAATTTGTCAAATATTGTATTAACATTAAAATATTTAACTACTATTGCTAAATATTTAACACATAATAATATAAATATAGATTGCAAGATTGTATACATATATATTTTTTTATGAGTATCTATAGTGTAAAAATTATTTATATATGAACTATTTTGTAATAATTTTAGTATAATAATTAATATACTTTAGTGAAACAACTAATACCTTTATACCTTTTGGCTCACATTTTTTAGTGAAGAACAACTTGTACCCTCCAAACATACTACTATCATTTAATGAAAATAACTAATATTTTTTAGTTAAACAACTCACACCTTTCAAAATGTTTAACGTATTAATCGTTTTAACTATGACAAAGTATTATACGAAAATAGTTTATGATAAGCTTATCATGAAACAGTTTTAAAGTATCAAATATTTGATCTGGAGTATCATTAGTTTGGGTCAGTGACATTATATTGTACTTGTTGTAAATTTTCTTAAACTCAGATTAATGATACTCCTGATCAAATATTCAATACTTTAACCATTTTCATATTAAACATACTCTTTAAGTATATGCTTTGCCTTTTGGTATATATGATATCAGATAAGATGAATAATTCAAAATTATTGCTCTTGCAAAATAAATTATAAATATAATATATGAAATTAGCTTATATGTCAGAAACGTAAATTACACTAATAAAAGCAATTATTATCTACTCACAATTAATTAATGATCTTGTAGAGCTTTTATATATTCCAATAACTATGAAATATTAACAATTCAATCCAACCTCTTTTAAATTCGTAGATTTACTTTTTAAAAAAATTGTTCATTTCCTATATTAGCTCCCAACTTTCGGCCATATCTCCGACTCTAGCATTTTTTCTTCTTCTTTTGTTCATTAATTGATTTACTCAATTAATTCCACCGAATTCATCCAAAAGTTTCAACCAATTTGCCATTAATGGGTGAAGTTTAGGGTATTCAACCGATTTACCATTAATAGGATATGCTTAGGACATAGATTTCGATAGTATATACGAAAATGTACCAAAAAAGAAAAAAAAAAACTGCATGCAAACACAATAATCCCAAAAATTGACTTCTTTTATTATGGTTTGAAATAAATTTAGTTGACAAAATATTATTAAAAAAATAATCATAAATATTAGTACTACCTCAGTCCATGAAAAGTATGCTCATGTTTTTGCACGTGGTTTAATGCGATATGTTGTAGGGTATTATGGGGTATTGTGAGATCCGTTTATGAATAAAGTAATTGTTTACGGTAACGTTTCTATGCATACTTACCACAAATAATAAATTTATTCATAAACGTACCCCACAAGACCCCTAAATACCTTCCAACATATTGCATTAAACCACGTGCAAACAAGTGAGCATACTTTTCGTGGACGGAGGGAGTATAATTTATGTTCAACATACATTGCCAAATAACCCTATATCCCCTGAACTTAAGTATTTAAAAGATTTTCTTGATGGAGTTAATTTTAGGATACAATACAAAATTAAATATGCGATAAGGAATTTACTTTTAAAAAGAATGTCAAAGGAAATTTAATTAAAATAAATTACATATGTTCAACATACAATGCCAATTAACCCTAAACTTAACTGTTTAAAAGATTTCTTGAAGTAGTTAATTTTTGGATATAACACAAAAATAGGTATGTGATACGGATTTTAATTTTGAAAAGAATGTATTACAACAATTCAATTCAAATAAATTCCAAAATTATGTATGTGATAATAAACTTCATTTTTTTAAGGTGTTAAATTAAATTTACCAAGTAAAATTATCTATGTAATACAAATTTAATCCTGTAATACAAATTTGATCCTATAATCTTGCTTTTGAATTTGATCCTACAATTCTATATATATGACAAACATGACGAAGATAATTTAATTTGAGAATGTACCCGGGAATATAATTCTTTTACACATAAACTAAGCACATATGAATTCAATTAAACACATTTGGAATAAATAGAATGATGGGAGTCATAAACACTTGACCATATGTTCATGCTTTATAAATGTATTGATCTAAAATAAAAAAATAAAAACTAAACAAAAACAATTGTAAAAAATATACTTATGCAACGGCCTACGAAACAAATTTACAATGGAATACAATAAACTAAGGAAAAAAAACTATGAGCCACTGCGGCACTGCCGGATCCATATATCATCTCTAGCTTGTTCAAAACTTGCAAATGCAATTGGGAACTTGGAAATGCACGAGATCCATATCATCTTTATCCTTCTCAAAATCTGCAAATGCACCAAAATAAACAAAATGCATGAATAAACAAATAAGAAAGAACATATTGATGATGGAGAAGAATAGACGGAAATATATATAGGTAAAATAAATAAAACGATCCTTAATTTGTAGATACAATACTTAATCGAACGTATCACTCTAAAGAAAAAAAAAATGTAGCAATACACCTAAAGATCCACATCCTTTGGAGTTTGATAAGAAACTCCCTAATACTGCAACTAAACTCATTTTTAATTCAAGAGAAACAAACAACAAAACAAAAGGTCAAATAAACCAATGATGAATGGATAAATAATGGATACATATATATATAGGTAAAATAATTGTAACAGTCGCACATTCATAGGTAGAATACAAAGGCAATAAACAATATCATCAATTATATTAAAAACAATTTAAATGCTACCATTAAAACAATTCCATAACAAATAGATAAAATGATCCAACGGTTAATATGAGAAGTACAAAAAATGATCAATGGTCATAATAAAATGGATCCAAAACTAAAATAGGAAATCCTAACTCTATTATATACTCCCTCCGTCCATGAGTAAACTTCTCACTTTCCTTTTCGGGCCGTCCACGAGTAAGTTTCTCATTCCATAAATGAAAATAACAACACTCTATTATATATAAACTTTAACCTTCAAACTCACACAATATTACCAAAAATGCCACTCATTCACTTTACTTTTCAACACTATTCATTACTTTATCCCAAAAGTCAACATGTGGTCCACCATATATTAATAAACAAATACACTTTCTTAAACCATTCAACAAAAAGAAGTGGGAAACTTACTCGTGGACGGAGGGAGTATTTATAGATGTGTGTAGGGATGGATTCAAGGGGATAAGTGCATACCAGAGCTTCACTTATTTTTGTGTGATTTATTTATTCAACTGAAATACGTTTAAACTAGAACTCATCTATTCTAAACCCTAATCCCCAATTTCGAGAAGCACACTGAAACCCCGCCAAAAACACATCCCTGGGAAATGGCCTCCGGACTACGATACGTGACGGAAAGAATCGGAGATGGCGCCGGAGAACCAGTTTTAGACGGGGAGGAGCTGATGCACGTACAACCAGACGTATCAATTGTTCTCGGGAACCACCACCGCTCACCTCAATCTCCCGGCACTCTCTACATAACCACCAAGTACTTACATTACATATCGATTTTTCTTCATTTTCCTGTGTGCATCATTTCTCATTTGTTTTGAATTTCTGTTTGGAAAGACAAGTTGTGTGGTTGAGTGACTCGGATAGGGCTAAAGGCTACGCCGTCGACTTCATTTCGGTATCGCTTCACGATGTATCCAGAGATCCCGACGCTTACCCTTCTCCTTGTATTCATACCCAAGTTATCTCTCTGCACTTTTGTTGCTAAATTTCTTCTTAGAGCATTTAATTAGCTGTTCCGTTGCTTTACTGATTCCGCGATTGAGATTAGATTGGGATTGGGATTGTTTACTGTTCTAGTTCTTCACACGGAGGATTGTTAGCTACACTTTAATAGAATGTGGTGGTTCAAAATTCTACATATATGTCCTAAATCCGACCTTGGTTAACACTGGCATGCCATTTTTCAGTTTCGATTAGATTTTGTGCAGACGTGTTTGGTGGATTCTTCCTATGCCGATTAGATAAATTGTGCTAGATAATGTCCAAATGAGTTGGCATTTTTATTGGCTGGTATTTGGTTTTAGATTCTTGATTCTTGGTCTGATGCATCTACAATAAGGCAATTCTTGTGATCCCTGAATGAGACTTTGTTCAACTTGAGCATGCATTGTGGAAAATGTATAACTATTGTTTCTACGTGGTATAAAGAGTTTATATGTTCTTTGAAGTGAACAAATTTATGAAGCAAATATGTGAGGAACATTTAAAGTCCGTTTGCCTATATTTATTTGAAACATCCTAAAAACACTAACATCTTATAAGTTATTTTAAGAGTTTACATGATGTAATTTTTAACTAGCTTGTAAGTTGCTTAAGTGTTTTGTTAGTACAACTTATAAGGTCTTTGAGAATTTATAAAAATATTTTTTAAATTTTAATTTTAATATAAAATAAAATTTATTTGGTTTTTTATGTTGAGGTAGAGGTGGGTTGGGGCGGGCGATGGGTGGGCCAACTTATTTTTTTTTACAACTTATAAGTTGTTAGAAGCTTATTTTATGATCTTATAAGTTGTTAAACATCTTATTTTGTCAAACACATTGATAGTGTTTATAAGATCTTAAACAATGTATAAGCTGTTTTAAAAAGCTTATAAGCTCAGTCAAACGCGCTCTTAGTCCTTACTCCTGTTATCTTTGTTTTGGAGTTAATTATCAATGTCCAGGATCTAAAGAAGTTGTTATATTTTGTTTAATGGACTAATGATGGGATCTCTTTTCAAGATTGAAACAGGAGCCGAGGAAGATGCGTCTGAAGACTCGGGTTCTGAGAGTGATGATACACAGAACTTATCGAAGATAACAGAGATGAGACTTGTTCCCACAGATCCTAATCAATGTATTAAGTAGCCTTTTGTTAATATGTTAAAAGAATTGTTATGATCTTATAAGTTGTTAAACATCTTATTTTGTCAAACACATTGATAGTGTTTATAAGATCTTAAACAATGTATAAGCTGTTTTAAAAAGCTTATAAGCTCAGTCAAACGCAGTCCTTACTCCTGTTATCTTTGTTTTGGAGTTAATTATCAATGTCCAGGATCTAAAGAAGTTGTTATATTTTGTTTAATGGACTAATGATGGGATCTCTTTTCAAGATTGAAACAGGGGCCAAGGAAGATGCGTCTGAAGACTCGGGTTCTGAGAGTGATGATACACAGAACTTATCGAAGATAACAGAGATGAGACTTGTTCCCACAGATCCTAATCAATGTATTAAGTAGCCTTTTGTTAATATGTTAAAAGAATTGTGGCCCTTGTTCCATATCCTTATTAATATATTTCAATGGTGATAATTATCTTTCTGACTTGTTACATTGGATACATTATTTGCAATATTTTGCGAATGTGCTGAGCTAAATCCTGATCCCGTAGAAGGTTATTATGACTCCTTTATTACAATATTTAATATTTTTTTCCGCATTTTTCAGATGCTAACTAACTACGATGTTATTCTTTTGTAGAGGAAGAAGTTGAACATAACTTGGTTTTCAGTGTTGACCAACTCGGACTTGATGATCATGGTATCATTATAATCAGTTGATGTTTTTTCCTTTAGTTTCAGCTCTTTATGTGATCTCAAGCACTTTATTTTGCCTGTTGATCTTCAGATGGCGATGATTCAACCCATACAATATGGGCCAATGGGAATATTGACTTGGCTCGTTCAGTGGTGCAGGTACGTGAGCTTGGTCTGAAAGAAGTCCTCTATATTTTCTCCATTACTCTGAAAATATTGCTGTAACTGATGAGATGAGCTCAACTCTAGGACTGTTGGTTTTTATGTGCTGTGAATTCTGTAAAAAGTGAGATTATGCATGCATTCAAGAACTTATAACCTCGTTCTTTTACAGCTTCAGATAAATGATCGGCGATTTGAGGATGCATTGGAAATGTAGCAAGATATTGATAGCCAAGTCATCAACCTATTTGTCTTAAAAATCGAATAATTGAATTTTAGCTAAATTCTATTTTTTTTTCTAACTTTTCCCCCCTTTTTTGGTTGAATTTGTAACTTAATTTTGAAAATATAGTTATTCAAAATCATGTTCTCTTCCTATGCTTTTCTTGTGATATACAACAAATTAATTTTAGTACTAACGTGGTTTACCAGGAGGAATCAAACTTCAAGTGAAAAAAATGTGGATCGCAAAGAGGAAGTGAAAGCCAAAAGGTGGAGGAGGTGGATGTGTATTGAGGTTTATGTGGTGATTCGTTTGATCGAGTCAACTTAGATGATGTTTTCATAGAGGAATTTGGATGCAAATTTGGGTCATGAATTTGAAATTCACAGTCAAATCACTTTCATTACTTTCATTTGTGTTTGCAATTGGATTGAGGAACATTTGGTTGTGAATTCACAATCAAATCATCTTCTACTTATTATTTGACAGACTCAAATAAGTTGAAATTCATCAACTTAATTATCTGATTACTGAATTTTAACACCTTATATTCGTCTTGAATTTTAATTTGTTTTATATGGATTTGTATCCATCTTAGAAATCCAAGTAGTTTTTTCTTCCAGGAATCAATTTCAGGTGAAGTAATCAAGAGGAAAAAGAAACAGTTAAAAGGGGTTTTCTTAGGTTAGGCAACATGTCGAGTTGCCTAATATCAGACACGGTCTATAATTGTGCCATGTGTCATCGCACTGTCTCGCACTAATCTGCTACCTGTTGTGTTAATATATTATTATTTTGTAAATTTTTTTTAAATTATAATTTGTAATTTACTCTTATACCCCTTTTTATATAAAATTACATAAACTATTATTATTATTTATATATTAATTAAAAAATTAATTAAAATAGAGGGTTATATATTTGTAAGTCTGTAACTTAAATCAATTTGATTTTAGTCCACATCAATTACCCATTTTGATATTAGTCCTATAACTACTCGTTTAGACTACTGTTCATCTTCTTTAGCCCAGGAGTTTGATCTGACAAAATCAAATTCACCCAATCAAATTTACCAAATCAAAATTAATATTTCATTATATTCCTTTCAAAATCAATTTCACCATATTCGTTCAAACCTTAGTTTTACAACAAAATTAAATTAACAAAATTGGGGATTCTGCAACCGGCTGGATTCGTGTAAATCACGATCTGTCACGCCGCCAGGGATAATGACGATGACCAAGGATAGCGGCGTCATCGGAGGAGAGAGGGCGACGGGGAGAGAGAGCTACTTCTTGATAATAGAGTACAAGAGCATCGACGACATAGCAAGGGTCTCGACGACAACTGTTTCTAATTCACCCAGTTCCTTTTAAATTTCGATTTGTTTGGACTTTGAGGCATATTCTCCTAAATTAATGTTCTGCCCTGTTTTTTTAGTATTCTTTTCGCCTGATTTGGGTAGTCCTAGATCTGACTATTTTCAATTTCTGGACAAATTCCCTAACGCCGCCTTTGGGATGAGTCGATTGTTCGGGATTCAACGGTCTCAAATCCGAGTTTCGTGGTCTAGCGCCTCAATCGATTCAGTGCTAATTCGAGGGCATTTCTAGCGATTCAGTTTTCGGCAACCTTCAATGTATGTGATGTGATTTTGAAGGAGAAAAATGATTTGTGAATTAGGGCTGAGTTTTTTTTTAGAGGAGAAGAATGATTTGGGATTTGGGGAGAAGGAGGTGTGTGCGTATGCTGTGATGCTGAGGAAGAAGATGAACATGTTTTTTTTTTTTTTTTTTTTTTGAACTGCTTTGTTCCGGGAGAAGAATGAATTTTGGAGAAGCTTCGGTGATTTGGAGTTTTGAACAATGCGTGTTTTATTGATCTGGGAATTTTGGAGAATAGTGTCTGCATGTGTGTTCTAGGATTTGATAGGCGGCCAATGTAGAAAATTTGAAGAAGAACGGGATAAAAGATTAAATATTTTATTGGATGTTTTTTTTAAATAAAAATTACACAAGGATAAATTTGTAAATTAATAATTTCAGTTTTTTAAACTATTAAATTTAATATAATATTGAAATAATACGACACAACTCGATACTACTCGATGCAATTCGATAGAAAAATAGATGATTAACTCAACGGGTAGTAGGTCATCAAATTTAAACCACTAGATTTTATTAGATTTTAGATCTGAAGATTTATAGAGCATACCTGATATCAGTCAACTCGATAGAGTGTCTGACCTAAGAAAAACCCCTGTTAAAAAGGAGGACGGTCAAATATAATTGATTTTAAGGTACTAAATTCAGGTCAATATTAGTTTTAATGAGGTTTGTGCACGATGCTTAATTTAATTTCATTACAACTGTATTTTTTTATAGAAGATTTAATTGGATCTTGTCTTTGAAATTATAAATTTATAATAACCAAATTCACTCAATATATTTAAGGCTTGTGCACCATGCTTAATTTGATTTCATTAAAACTGTATTTTTATAGAAGAATTTAATTGGATCATGTCTTTGGAATTATAAATTTATAATAACCAAATTCACTCAATATATTTATTTTAAGTGTAGTTCTAATGTGCACTTGAATGTATGGTATGCACTTAAATTTTGAAAAAATATACTCAAAATAGAAATCAGTAATATTCCAAAAAATAATTAGTAATATTTTAAGAAAGCATCAATAATACTAAAAAAAAAAAAAATCAGAGAGAAGCAAGAAAATGGAACTAGGCTTGGAGGGTAAAAGGAAAAGTTGATGCCCAAAATTTTGGCCTATTAGCGTTATTTTGAGACCCAAATGAGAAAGGCCCAGGTTAAATACAAACCCATGTTTTATGAATACAACCCCGTCTAAAAAAGTGTTCGGAAATTTTTTCCGAAAAATGTAACAGTTTTCGGAAATTTTTTCCGAAAATTTATATGTTCAGTGTTTTTTCTTTTCTATTTTCAGAAATTTTTTCCGAAAATTGTCAAAATTTTTGGATTTTTTTCCGAACACTTTTTGATAGGGTTGTATTAACAAAAGATAGGACTGCATATAACCTTGGCCAATAAGAAATGCAGCAGAGACACATTTGGTATTAATTAAGGCCCAGATTAAATGGAGTCCTATGATTTGTGAATACACCCCACCCAAAAAAATGTTTGAAAATATATCCGAAAAATCGGTGGGGTGTATTGATAAAAAATAGGATTGTATATAACCTCCAGGATAGTTCAATTGAGCTTTAAGCTCAAACAGGGAATTGAAACTGGTAGCTTTAATTATTATAAGATGGTCCGCCTCTCCTAGATTAATCTCACCCGCTTATTAATTGATAGGAAAGCATCAGACGAGAACTGATTACGCCTTCTCATCGGTTCAAAAGAAGGCCATTTCATGATGAACAATACCAACCTAGGAAATTAAAAGGGAGCAGAGCATATTCGAGAAGAATGGGGGCAAAGATTATAGATTAGGGCATTCATGGGGAGAGCCCACCCACTACCCAAAATTTTAATATTTTCTTAAATAGAATTTATTGGGTATTTCAATTTTATATAAAAATTTATGTTTCGAGTATCATTCGAGTGATACATTTTCTTGGTTTTAAGTTTTAATGTTGAATTTTATATTTATTTATTGTTTTAGCTTGTTAGTTGTAGGTGTCTTTTATAAAACCATGAACTACTTTTATTTGCTTTGAGTGTTTAATCTATGTATAAAATTATTGTGTTGATGAATTTATAGCTTTGATTGTATTTATTTCTTGATGTGAATGTTTTTATTGATGGGTTTTGTATGTCTTAGTTAATTAGTTAATTTTATTAGCTACTTTTATTTTATGTATTGCAACAAGAATTGAGTATACATGATTGGTATTTAGGTGAAAGTTTTAATTAATTAATTAGAGTTAAATAGTAGTCGACTTAACCGAGAGAGGATTAGATGCTAAATCCTTCATCATTAGACATTAGCTATTTAATTGGTTGCGTTTCTCTTAATTATTCATGATTTTAGAAGTTTATGGGATTAATTAGTGTTATTTAATCGATGGGCAGTCTAAGCCTCATAAGATATTGGTTTTACTACCTTAGGAGCTCATGAGGCTATAAGTGTTTATGCCCACGTGTATCAATTTAGGCCTCAAAGGGGATTTTGACCTATACATATAGGTGATTGCTCTTAGCAAATATTTTGAAAAAGATATTGATAAGTTGTAAATTTATCACAACTCAAAATATTTTTCTCTCTTCCACTCTCTAATTGAAAGTTAAGGTTTAATTGTTTAATTGCTTTTAGATTTAGTTTTTGTTTAGTTTAATTTTCAAATGTCAACTTGTTCTTCACTATGATATCATGCCGACATACAATTTTGGGCTACATTCCACTTCTAAAACTTTTGGGTTCAATAACTACACGACGATCACGTACTCTGGCGGAGATTAGAAAAATATTTTTTTTCAAAAACTCCAACCAAGTGAAACAATAATAAAATAAAAAAACATTCTTTCTAACTATAAAATTTTTGAACCCTTGCACAAAAAAATTATACACCATACACAAATCACATATACAAAAATTTATAGTTGTGAGTTTTTTTTTTCCTTTTCTTTTTAAAGAACTCACACTTTTGTAGCTAAGGTAACTAATTCTTATGAAATCCTCTACCAAGAAAAATACAATAGATGAAAATTGTAATATTATATTTTCCCCCCCCAATAAAAAAAAAAACGAAGAAATACCCAATCATCTTAAACCTCTGTTTAGGGTTTAAAGTTTAAAACCGAAGGATTTCCAACTTCATCTGTGCTGAGCTGAGCTGAGCAGAGCAGAATGCCTTCCAAGAAAAAGAACCCAAAAACACCTATTTCTAAACCCTCAAATTCCGATCAAACCACCCATTTTTCTTCAGCCTCCCCCCTTTCTTCTTCGCCTTTCGACCCCACCTCCACTCAACTGCTCTCCGCTCTCGATGCAGCTTCTGCCCAATTCCCATCTCTCATCTCCACATCAGCTTTCATCGGTCAAGTTTCCGACGACGCCGTTTCCAACTCCAGAGGCTGCAAAATATGGCTTTCCGAATCAGCCATGCTTTCTTCCACCATTTCCCCCGGCTCCCTTGTTTCGGTACTACTTTTTTCACTTTGCAATTACAATACTTTATTGTTTAGTTCCCTTTCATTGTTTTCCGCTTAGTAATCATAATCCTTTCCCCTTTGATTTTGCCATTTTCCCTATGAAATTTGGATAATTGTGGACCGCATTTTGGGTATTTAATCTTGAATGGCTTTTACTGTGTCATAATTGAAACATTATATATCTTTTTTTTTTCTTTTCTTTTTTTTTTGCTATTTTTGGGAGAGAAGCCGTTCTTGGATTTTTTTTGCCGTTTTTTAAAATGTTATAGACCAAGTAGTCATACTTTTATGAAAGCTTCTACTTTTGACTGTAAAACGGAGCTATGCTTTTTTTTACTGTATACTCTGTTTTTTCTTGCTTCATAACTAATAAGTTATCTCCTGTCAAAATGCTTCATTTCATATATCAGGATATGCTTGCACTAGTTATATAATCTCCGGTTCTTGTAATTCATCATTTTACTTTGATACTCTTTCTCAATTCTAATATTGTGTGATCAATGTTCAAATATTTGTAATTTTCCTTTACAGTCCTCCATGAGTAATAGATTGCATGCTATAAAAAATCCATGTGTTTCTAACAAACTGGTTTATATATTGACAGGTCTCTCTTTCTTCTTCGGACAAAGTGCTCAGTGGCTTTCCTTTGAGTGCACTACCAGATGAATGTGCTACACACTTTGGGTTTGAAGTAACAGATAAATTGGATAATGAAGCTGGAAAGTTCTTTGCTTTGGCAACAGTATTCCCATCTTGTAAGGTTTGGATATTTCTTTGGCTGTTCAATGTCTTTTTGTAGCCTCTTCTCTCTGTATGTGTCAAGTAAGTTTGTGCTGGTAGGTTTATCAGGTATACAGCTTTACAAATAAATTCCATCTTGTAATTATTCATTTAAGTTGAAAGATCAAATGTGATCAACTATTTTGTTTTTATTGATTTTTTATTGAATTACTGGTCAAGTTTCCAAGAGGCCATTCAAGTTACAATTATAATCATATGTGCACCTAGTTTGTTTGTTTTGCCATTCTAAGGTGTAATTCAACTGTAAGTAGTCTTGCGGTTGTGATTATCTAAATTTTAAATATCATTGGTTTTCACGAGACCATTCTACTATCCTAGTTTGTTTGTTTTAAAAGCTGTAATTCAACTGAAGGAGGCCCGTAGTTATGAGCTTGACTAAATTCTCAAAACCATTGTTTTCAACAATCCATGAACTAGTAACTTAGTTAATGGAGGAACAGATCTTGATCGAGCCTTTGATGACATTAAGTCAATTGCCCTCGATGTGTTCATGTAGGATATTATTTCAAATTTAGATAATACTGGAGGCTTACACTTGCAAGCATATCAGGGAGTGAACAAACAGTCAGATTTGGTGGTTTAGATGTGTAGTCAATGCAGAGGGCAGCTAAATATTTGAGGAAGTTGTTCATAGTAATAAAGTTATATTGGAAACAAACCACTCTTATGCAAGAGAGTGGTGATTAACTAATTGTTGTGATAAGATATGATGGGACATCTCAAATATATCACTTTTAGCTGTTGATCATTTAACAGTTACTTCATTAATGCTTTTATTCATTCTCGGTTCGTTAAATATTTGTTACGTTTACACTCTACAGGTTTTAAAGAATGGAGTGCGGTTGTCCTCAGATCTTTCTCATACTCTGGGTTGTCCGATTTCAGGCAGGATTCTTTTTGTTTACCCTGTTAAATATGACACCTTGCCTGTGAAAGAAAATGGCAACCGCTGTAGCCCTGCAGTAAGTTGTATCTCATTAGAGAGATCCAAGCATATATGTCTTTCCCCTGTATATTTGAAGGGTAAAGTTGAAATCGATTCTGTCACAATGTCTAATGGCGACTTGTCCAACGAAGTAGCATATCGCCATGTTGAAAATATGCAGATTTCCTCCCCAAAGACACCATCCCTTTCAGAGTCTAACGTTAGCTCTCCTTGTTCCGTTCAGTCTCGCACATCAAATTTTGACAAGTTGGTAAGAATGAGAACTCAAATTTCTCATGCATCCATTGATGCACTTGATATGGAGGAATTTTTAAGGGATGATTCTTCAAGAAAACTTCTAGAGACCTGTGTTGCATCATGGTTAAGTTCAAGAAGTTTGCTTTCTGGCAACTATGTTGCAGTCCCAGTGCTTTCAAAGCTGTGTGTTTTCCATGTTGGTTCCAAAAGATTGTCTCCAAAAACTGAAATTTCAGATAGTAAGAATAATGGTTTCCCTGCTCCGGATTCAGATATAAAGAAAGATATGGTGTCTGCTTTCGCAATAGATTGGGGAACAAAAATTCATTTGGTGTTACCAGAAAATCAAGCGGTTGAATCTTCAGTGAGAAGCACTTTGGCACATCAAGAAATAAAAAATGGATCTATCAAGCATAATATGGAGGCTAACATTTTTAAGCTGGGAGGCCTTTCTAAAGAATTTGCAGTTTTGAAAGATATTATAGTTTCATCAGCAGTGCAGGTGACTGTTGCAAGGTGTACATTATGAACTCCATAATCATGTTCTTTAAGTATTGGATCCAGCTCATTTCGTTTTATCATCTTGATGGATGAATATTATAATGCTGAAAATTTTAGGACTGTTACTTTAGGAATCATGAAACTTTTTCAGTATTATTCAATATCTTGAAATGCTAATATCTTTTTATTTTAGAAGGTGTGAATGTATAAATCATTTCTAAGTTTCTAACCAATAAGCTATATGATAGCATGATTTTTCGGCAAGATTTTGTGTACGAGCTTGAGCTCACATTATCTCTTTCCTTTCTAGAACCATCGTTGATTCTATCCTAGACTTCTAGCACATCGTGGCATTAACATTTATCAGTAATCTTTGTAAGCACTCAGCAAATGTGAAGCACACTGATTATGTGATCAGAAACTGCTATCTGTTTACCTTGAATGACAAAACTCTTAAATGGCTTGACTTGAGATTATAAAAGATTTGATAGAAAGTTTCTCTTTGGCTCCCTTTTCAACTAGTTGATTATTGATGTTACATTTTTCTTTTAGTTGGGGTTTACGACCTACAAAGGGAGTGCTTCTACATGGACCACCAGGGACCGGGAAGACTACTTTGGCTCGAGAATGTGTTCATGATGCTGGTGTTAACATGTTCTCCGTGAATGGGCCTGAAATTATTAGTCAATACCATGGAGAAACTGAACAAGCTTTGCATGAAGTGTTCGAGAACGCCAGCAAGGCTTCACCTTCTGTGGTAAGTTTGTTTACTCCATTTACTTTAAAAATATGTGTTGAAGTGCTATTTTCATTTACAGTTTTTGGTGGAATGCTATGATT
This sequence comes from Ballota nigra, assembly GCA_947034835.1. NCBI lineage: Eukaryota > Viridiplantae > Streptophyta > Magnoliopsida > Lamiales > Lamiaceae > Ballota > Ballota nigra. Next base: position 9,666,411 of record OX344726.1, read on the forward strand.
GATGTTTCCACTTTTACCATGTAGAGATGAATAGTGAATTTATATAAGCATGGTTAGCCTAGATTAGAGTCATCAGATGGATCTTCTGTGACTAGGAAACTGTGATGTGAAATTCACCCAGGGGTCCCTAATATAGCGATCACAAACAAACCCTGTCTGTTGACTCTTTTACTACTACTACTACTACTATCATCATCATCATCATCATCATCATCATCACCGCTACAACCATTGCCATCATATCTTGCTTGACTGGGATATTGATAGTGCTTCAGTAGTTTGAATGCATAATATTCTATCGCTGCAGATGTAATCTCTCTCTCTCTTCCCCCCCACCCCCTCTCATATGATTATAAGTCTTGGATTAACAAATCTTTGTTGAAGTAATGAATCTTGTAAAATGTGGTGCCAGGTCACGACCAAATATATTGTATTGAATGTTCCAATATGGCTGTCTTCTGAAGTTGGGTACTACTACTTTATAATCTGATTTGCAGGTTTTCATAGATGAGTTGGATGCCATAGCACCTGCACGTAAAGATGGAGGTGATGAGCTATCCCAAAGAATGGTTGCCACTCTCTTGAATTTGATGGATGGGGTTAGTAGAACTGATGGGGTACTAATTATTGCTGCAACAAACCGGCTTGACAGCATCGAGCCTGCACTTAGGCGGCCTGGGAGGTTTGATAGAGAAATAGAAATTGGTATTTCAAATTCTCTTTTAGCATACTTTGTGGATTTCATTATTCTTGCCTTCATTTTTTTTCTGTATCTGTGACCTGGTTTTATAAGTTAAAAAGAAAATTAAAAAAATCCTGCAGCTAAAGTGAATACTTCCTTAATTCCAAAACTACCTTCTGTATGTCAACTTTCAGGATCTTGGATTTAAATCCCATTAGTTATGGTTTTGAGCTTCATCAATTCTAGTAATAAATATTACAGAGTAATTATGAGGGATCTGACATTTTTTTCTCCCCCCTCCACAATTTTGTAATATATGCAGGTGTACCATCTCCTAGACAACGTCATGAAATATTACTTGCACTTCTTAGTGAAAAGAAGCATTCACTTTCAGACAAGGATATTCAAGATCTTGCAATGGCTACACATGGTTTTGTTGGAGCTGACTTAGCTGCTCTCTGCAACGAGGCATCCTTGGTTCGTCTTCGGCAGTATGTTAAATCGAATAACTATTGCGGTGATTCAGATTTTAAATCTTTAAACGTTGCCTTAGATTCCGTTAACCAAGCATCAAATCTGTCACGAGATATTTACATTGGTGATGATCTCGATGCGCCTGAAAGTTCAGGAGATTCGGTGAAAAATAATCTTGAAGCTGCGTTTACCTGCGTTTCAGAAACAGAAAACTCATCACACTTCATGGATAAAATTGAAGAAAATGGGACTCATGTTCTAAATGACACATTAAGCGTTACTTCAGATGACTTTGAGAAGGCAAGAAAAAGAGTAAGGCCAAGTGCCATGAGAGAGGTAAGTATGCATAGTTTGTGCTGTGAAATATCATATGGCACATATTTTTACTCAATTGTAGCTTGTTTCTATGAGCTTGTTCTATCATTCTACGTTGCTGTACTTTGTAAGGTTGAGAACATGAATAGGGTGTCAGCATCAAAGTGATCTTTTATTTCCCGCAATTATCTAATTAGTCCTCCTCCTCTTTTAGTTGTGATTTAAATGCAACACCCTGCAAATGCTTCACCATGGTATTCTGATTAGTAGGAGATGATGATGTTTGTTAAGTGTCATTTGACTGAGTTACTTAACACAAGTCTGGTGTTTATTTAAACTCACTAATTTCCAGTTGGTTAAGTTTGTAATGTATCATGAGGTGGAGTGCATTGCCTCGAAGTTTTCTCATTTTGCTCTTGGACTATGTTAAATTATAAAAAAAATTATAAATATGATAAAGTACTAACTGGCTGTGACTTTCTTTAATCTTATGTAACATTCTAGCTTGACTTATTAGCTTAATGCAATCAGGTAAATCTTGAGATTCCTAAAGTTAGCTGGGAAGATGTTGGTGGTCAGATAGAGGTGAAGATGCAATTAATGGAAGCTGTGCTATGGCCTCAAAAGCACAGGGATACTTTCGATCGCATTGGAATTCGTCCCCCTAGTGGAATATTACTGTTTGGTCCTCCAGGTTGCAGCAAGACTCTTTTAGCTCGTGCAGTAGCTTCTGAAGCAGGGTTGAACTTTCTTGCGGTAAAGGGCCCTGAGTTATTCAGCAAATGGGTTGGCGAATCTGAAAAGGCCGTACGTTCTTTGTTCGCAAAGGCCAGGGCTAATGCTCCTTCAGTTATATTTTTTGATGAAATTGACGGACTTGCTATAACTCGTGGAAAAGAAAGTGATGGAGTTTCAGTTGGTGACCGGGTTATCAGTCAACTACTTGTTGAATTAGATGGTAACTACTAACTACACCTAGCATTACCTCTCTAAATTTTGTTTTGTAATTTATCTAGATATATTCCAGTCAAGAATTAATTATCTATTACCTCACCCATTCTTATATAATGTTGTATTGGTGAGAAAGCAGCAAAATAATTTGGTGTTGATTCTAATGTATGTATCTTAACAATAGGTTTGCAAGAAAGAGGTAGTGTAACTGTGATTGCTGCTACAAATAGGCCAGATAAGATCGATCCTGCTCTTCTCAGACCAGGTAAACTCCCACCTGTGCCTGGTGTTTGATTTATCCGTGCATGTCTTCTTTCCTTATTAATCGTAGCAACCACAAAAAATCTTTCTAATCGCTATCTAAACTTATTAGGACGCTTTGATAGACTTCTTTATGTGGGACCACCAAAAAGTAAAGATCGTGAAGATATATTCCGTGTTCATTTGCTCCGAATGGCATGTAGTTCTGATGTATGCATCAGTGAGCTCTCTCGTCTTACTGAAGGTTATACAGGTGCCGATATATCACTAGTCTGTCGCGAAGGAGCCATTAAAGCTATTGATGTACGTAAACCGCTGCTTCTATATGAATATTATTTGAGTACCAATTCTATTTTTCAACATGGCATTTTATTTTTGTTATGTCCTACCAGGAGAACCAATTTGCCTCAGAATTCACAATGGAACATTTGAAATTCGGAATTCAGCAAGTAAAGCCGTCTGACGTTAGGATGTATGACACACTATCTGCAAAGTTTCAGAGACTTGTTCATTCAACTGCTAAGGAAGACGATTTGGGCCACTCAAATGAACAACGCCATACAACTCTTTGGTATGTCATGCATCTCTACTTTGATAAAAATACGAGATAATTGTCTATGGAATATGGATTCTTTTTGAGGATTTGGTTTGTTGGGAGTTGATTCTGGAAAATCGTTGTATTTGCTATTTTGACATCATAAATGCCTATAATTGAGTCCCCATAATTACATTAATCATCTTTATTATTTTATTTACTAGGTTCACTTGAACTCTCTTCTTCATAATACTCCCTCCGTCTCAAACTCGTTTGCTAGGTTACTATTTGCTCGGGTTTCAAGAAAAGAGTTGTTTATTAGTATTTAAAGTGATAAAATAGATGCATTTGGTTATTAGTGTATGGAGAATATAATATTAAAAAGTATTCTTACTTTTCTGTCAAAAATAGATGTAGCAAACAAGTATGGGACGGAGGGAGTACATTCTAACATACGAAGTATCAGTATTTACAAGATGTTTGATTTTATGCGCTAGTCTTTTCATAAACATTATACAGTTATATTCTATGTGTTAAATAGTATTACTTCGAACGATGAATAGTATATTAAGTACACCATAAAACCTCCACGAACCAGGTTCATAAAAGTTGTCTTAATTTACATCCTCCATTAGTTTCACAATGTGCTTACTATGGTTTGACTTTTCTCTCCAGGGACAGAATAAAATCTACTTTGCTGTTTCCTTTTCAGCTCCAAAGGTTCGTTTCGCAACCAAATTCTTCATGAAGCAGGTACATTAGACTATTTTCGTTCAGACGGGGTTTTGTCGTTGCTCGACTATCCATGACAAATTTTTCATCTTAATCCATTAGCAGATCCAAAATGTATAAGTTAGTTGATAGCTTAGATAAAATGCACCTAGTTAGATGCTGCCAAAATTCCATTCAGTCTATGTACAAGCACTTGTAGGACTATATTCCCTGTTTGGGCAGTGTACATTCCATTGTGATAAGATCATTACAGGATGGAGTTTGAGATGATTGCAGCCAAACATGGTCCTTAAGATTTTTAAAGGGGGACCTCAAATCATTGATTTTGTGATGTAGATAAATAAGTAATGGGATCACAAGTGTTTTAAAATGTTGTCTTTTCAAAAGGCAAAAGTAGGGCACTGAACAAGACCAAGACATTTGTCATTTGTCAAGTCAATAGATAAATTTAGCAACTACTTCCACACATTCCCATTCACAAGATTGGAGTATGATTTTTCACCATTATTTCTTCTCCTTTTTATCCTTTTCTTTTTCTTAAATTATTCTTAGATCTTGTCTTAGCCTGCCTTGTCTTGGCATCTACCTAACACATCTTTTCACATCACGTTACCAAAAGGCAAGTAAGAGAAGATGGGAATTTCCCCTTTATTTTCGTTTTTTTCCCCTCAATATTTCACTTTTTTTTTAATCCAGTTTCTGCTCCATTTATGCCAATAATTATTGATGAGGTCCAATGATCTATTATTTATACATTCTTAATTCTGAAGAATTGGAAAAATATTGAGACCTGAGTAAATAATATATTATAAATATTTCATTTTGTCGAATTATATCCGATCCCGATGGATAGAGCATTACGTGCTTGGCCAATTTTAGTACCAAGTAAACCTACATAGTACCAATTTATATGTCAACCACTTAAGTTATATTTATTTTGTGATAGGACTATATTTTTTCGACCTCTGTTCATTTGAGTTAGAGATTTAATATCTAGTTTTCCCATCCATCATCCACATTTTTAAATATTTATAAAATTTATTATTACCCTTTCAAATATAATTCACTTTATACAATTTTAAAATATTATTATTATTTTTAATATAATTTATTTTATTATTCACATATCATTTTTCTTTCATTTATATATTTTTTTTCTTACTTTATTCTTACACATGATTTGACATAAAATAAAATCTCACTCGACCACAATCCCAAAACAAACACGTACTTTTACTCTTTATCAAGGATTTCATGACTTCGCACGCACGCTTACATCCTGAAACAACTGTAACCTATGGTGATATGCAACATAAGTAGAGGGACTTATTATTATTTAATTAATTGCTTATGTAAGATCACTAAACATATAAATTGGTGTTAACCGATGAACATATGATCATTTGGATTAATTATAGCAATGAAATAATATGGCAATTTACTGAGATAAATTGACAAAGTAAAGTAGAGAACTTATTTTTTTAAATCATTTTTCGGTGAAATTAAATGAAGAATTCAAAAGACACTAATCATCCTTTGATTTCTTTTAAGTTGGCTTAGAAGTTGGTTTGAATCATGTATTATAGAAGTTTTTTAAAATGGCGAACACTCTCTAGTGATACTTTGTCCTATAAACATAATTAATTCAATAATATCATTATGTATTATTTAATGATAAAATTAATTGCAAAATAAATCACATATTTTATAGTATTTAGCAATCATAATAGTATTTTTTTAATTGCAAGTTAATGCTTCGTATTTTTAAATTTCGCAATTTAAGATATTTGACAATTATACGTCAACAAGTAAATGACATCGCCGTTGATAATGTCACATAAATATCCACGTAAACTCTAACAAATAAAATTATGTTTTAAAAATAAAAATAATGTTTTTAAAATACCTTTTTAAATGACTTTTTAAAGTTAAAAATATATATTATGGATGTTACTCTTATTATATAAAAATCATAACATTGTTTGTTGGCATTTACGTGAACTCTTTGTAGCATATATAGCGACCATGTCATTTAATTGTTAATGGTTTTAGATGTCTCAAATTATAAAACTTAAAAAGGTTGTGCAGTAAATTGCAAAGAAAAAAAATACATGTTGTAATTGACAAAACTCATAAAGTTTGTAAAAAAAAAATTCAATTAATCCTTAATATCATAATATTCATTTAATAATACAATTATGTTATAAATTAATATCATAACATTTCACACACACAAATATATCAAACAATGTGAATAAATATTATGGTAGTATTAATTTGTAAACCATAATGAATATAATAATACCAGTTTAATACGATTAACAAGTTCCAATGGATACCCAATTTTTAGAATTTCATTTCGATTCTATAAACATAAGTTAAAGATAAAATACAACTTATACAAGACAAATTATCAAATTAAAAATAAGAGATCTGACATCAGGATTTTCACTACTACTTTAATAAACAACCCAAGATTCCATACCCTGTTTCCCTTAGTTGTAATTTGCAGACATGTCACCTAACTGAACAGAAACGTCATTAGCTTGTAATTACAACCTATTAAGGTATCCTAAAATCAAAGTCAACAATAAATATCTAAACAAAAGGTTTAATTAATTACAATTAAACAACCACTAATTAATAACATCGAGCACCAAAATTATTCCCTACTGCTGACACGAAATGCAATATATATTTATTCGTAATTAAACCCATATGTTAAGATCTCCTTGCTTTCACATTAACCTAATTTATTGTTTCGAAATCGTTTAATAATATTTTATTATTAAATAATTCTAAAAAAAGCCTCGCGAATTAACATTTATGTGATCTCTGATCTAATGTCCCCACTATATATAGATGTACTCTGAATATATACAAAAACGCATACATGAAAAGCGACGTAGATAAATGAGATTATATTAAATTGCCAAATAAATCACATTCATGCATCTCAATAATCATATTCCCATCAATACTATAAAAATAGTAATTTATAATTATTTTATGGCTGGGGAATAGGGATTGAGTATTTGAGTTGATGGATATCCATCACGTCGACATAATTTTAACTTGAAAAATATGAATCTTTAATTTTATTTATAGAGTATGTACAGAGTGAAATTGGTTCATAAATGAATTGTTGAAGAGAATTAGTTATATTTACTAAAAAATATTAGTTTTTTTACTGAACAGTAATAACTATTTTCACTAAAGAATCTTAATTTATTTTTAGTTTACAATTAATACTCGTCATTTGGTTTGAGGGATTGCCTGAGATTATCTTTAATATCCCAGATAATCTCGTGTTTGGTTTGAGGGATTGCATAGAACCATAACCCTATATAGACTAGAACGACGATCTCGTGTACAATTCGATCAAGAAAATTTGGTTCTAATCCAAATTTTCTGGTTCTAGTCTATCCGTTTTCCGATAGTCGTTCTAATCCAATTATATCCCGTAAACCAAATGCCCCCTTCGGTGAAAACAATTAGTGTAGGCCTACAATGAAAACAGGTAATACTCTTTTGTGGAAACAACTAATACCTTTTATTGGTTCATGTATGAACCATTTTCACTCATACTTTGTATTTTTAAAATTTTTAATATCTAAATCATGTTGACCAAGCCTTATCATTGGAGCTAGTCGTGGGTTTAGTCAAAGAGTGTTGCTGTAAATTTTTACTCTTGGTGTCACTTTTTAGTATCAAAGTTGATTAAATTAAAATTTTCAACCTAACATCTAATTAATATACTTTCACATCCTAAAATTAGGAAATACTTGAATCAAAAAAAAAAAAAAAAAGGAAATACTGAGTTAGAAATAGACAGCTTAACTAAATACATAACCGACATTAAATTAAGAAGAAATAAGAGAATAAGAATCCTAAAACTAAAAAGATGATTCCTCCTTCAGATATTGATGATTTTCACAACTATCATCTATCCTAGATTTATTAGATTCTTGCTTGTAATTGAGATTGTTTAGCATGTATTGCTACATAGTACAAGATTTTAGATATGGAGAGCCTTAGTTATACAATTTCAAAGTTCAAATGGAAGAATTAAAAAGGGAAAACAAAATAGCGCGCACTAAAGAGTAATGTTTGGATCAAATTCGGCTATGGATGGTATTTTTCTTTTATAATGGAAGTGATATGTTGGAAAAATTGTTATCTCAATAGTAATTACATTATCAGTATTTTGCTTTAATTTTAGAACAAAATGAGAAATACAATAATTCTCTATCGAACAATAATTGAATGATTATAAGAGAAGTAGTTAAACAGGTGGTGATTAATACAAAGTATAATTAAAGTGAAATAATATGTATGTATTCCTATTAAGAACCGCAATTACTACATATTCATTATTTATCAAATTCTAGCTAAAACTGTGCTACCATTACTTTTTAATATGACATCCCACTAAAAAAAATATAAAATTGCCACGGAAATTGTCAATATGGCTACAAAATTTCTAACAAAAATAATCGTACTACCTACGAATTGCCTACAAAATTTTCTAATTATATTGGCATTTTTCTTCCTCACCTAAAAAAAAATTGTCTGGGCAAATTGTGATGTAGGTAAATTTTTGTAGGCAAATGACGTGTAGATAATTATTCCTAGAGATTTTATTTCGTAGGCAAATTAATTCTGTAGGCAAAGTTGTTTATAGGTTGAGAAATGTAGATGCTTTCATAATTATAAAATTTTGTAGACAAATCGTAGTCAATTCTTACTATGAATTTTTTTGTTGGAAAATTTTTGTAAAGCAATTTTCTATTTTCTTGTAGTGTCTGTCCACAGAAAATGGTCCTTCTTTTTTACACGGAGTACAATGTGTTGATGACCTTTTAGTAATCAAGATGATTAGTGGCTGTTTTCCCTAGTTAAGATCACCAAACAAGATCAAGAAATCATGGAATTTAGCTAAGTAATGCTCAAGGAATAATTTTGCAAGAGTTTAGCTATATCATTGAATTGTTCCCCTCTTTTCATGTACATGAAGGGAGTATTTATAGACATACAAAGTGGTCATGTGTCACCATCTTGGTGGTTTAACCATTGGATCTTTGCCAAGTGTTAGGACACTTGTACAACATCTACACTATTGCTCATTGGATGGGTGCCAAGTGTTAGGACACTTGGACCATATCTAGGCTAGTGACTCTTGGGATTCCCAATGTTGTACATGGTCTTTGGCACTACTGAGATGCTCTCGACGGTGACCAGTTGCTCGCTTGCACGTCTTCATTTCATGTCATGGTTCTTTGCATTTCGAGCTGTTCGCTCCTTGCTTGGGATAGTTATACAATGTTGCTCGCTCCATTACGAACCTGTTCGCCCAAATTGATTTTGGCTTGAGCCGCTTGCACAGCTGTTCTTTGCAAGGCTGCTCGCCCCAATTCTGCTTGCGGCATTAGTGCTTTCCTATGAAGCTGTTCGCTCTACAAACTTGCTAGCTCCTTTACAAAGCTGTTCGCTCCACGAAACTGCTAGCTTCTTTGGTTTGTTATTCTGTTACTAAGTAATAATCTCCTATTTATTAATTACTTAATTGTTCGCCACCCAACAATTGCCCCCTAGCTTGGTCTCATGTTGGGCATGGATTGATCAATTGGGACCAAGCTATAATTTCTTTGAAAATTGGGCGAGCAAGAATGGAACATGGATGTTTACATGGGCGAGCATCTGAGCAGTTGGGCGAACAGCCGAGCATGAGAGCTTACGTGCGCGACCAGTAGTGAACGCCTTTTCGTGTCGCGACGGTTGGATTCCCGAGGCACGGAACGCGAGGCGTCGCGTCAGTCACGCGCGATCCCCAATTTGCCCATAGGGGCCTATAGTATTTTGCAAATATTGCATTTTCGCCCCCATTTTATTCTTATAAATAGGCGGTTCCTTTTCCATTTCTTTTCTTTCCGGATTTTCGCCATTAAAGCATTCTCAAGCTTTCCTCCTTTGCGATTCTTGCGTTCGGATTTCTTCGTGTTTGCTCTAGATTTTGGTTCTTCAAAGGTAATTCATCTTATATTTCTTTTTCTTCCTTTAATTTCGTAAAAATTCCCTATTTCTCGTATCTCTTGCAACTGTGACTGTCATTCCGGCCGTGGACCGCCGTAGTGCCGCCGTACTGTTAACGCCGTCGCCGCCATCGTAACTTCTCCGGTGGCATCTTTATCCATATATTACTCCATACTTAGCCAAATTTCTTCATCTCTTATTTCAAATGGAGTTTTCCCCCTCAAGTTCCTCCCAATCCGGACCTAGGCGAAACCCGGAAAAACGACCCGTAGATATAGCCTCTCCGCGCAGATCTGTTCGCCAAGCGTTGGCGAACAATCCGCGCACGTTATTAGTGGATGAAGGCACGGACTCAGACGCGAGCTCCGTTGTTCGCTCGGTGGAGATGTTCGCCGCTGACCGCTCTGGCGATCAAGAAGAGATTCACTCTCTTGCTCGCGAACCTGAAACATCTTCTGACCTTGGAGAAGATTCTGCAGCAGTGGCCGCGGAGATAGAGGGTTCAATTGACCTTGAGGGCGATCAAGCTGACAATGCTGGCGAGCAGCGAGGTGGCGAGCAGGGAGGTCACACGCTCACTTGGGAGTTTTTAAGGGAAATCAATTTTCCTCTCTCTCAAACTACACCTGAATCTCGAATCCCGGAAGGAGTTGTTCGTGACAACGAGTGGGCGGACTACTCTGCTCGCTACTCGAAGACTTTTGTTCCCACATCGAGGGTAATAATGAAGGCTCAGGATGGGGACTATGCAGCGAGCAAGGTTGCCAGTGTTGTTATTGAGGATGATCTGGCGAGCATCCGTGAAACGTACAAAATCCCCTACGATATTTTCATGTATGTGCCGAAGAAATGAGAGACTGCTGATCGCCCCCCTCCTGGCTGCACGGCGATCAACTTGGATGTGTTGAACACGGGTTTCCCGCTCCCCGTTCATCCGCTCATTGGTCGGTTCTTGCTCGACATGAATCTGGCGATCACTCAAATCACCCCAAACGGTTGGAGTACTCTTCTAGCCTTCATGACACTTTTTGGTCTTGAGGGTTACAAAAATAAAATAACAACTGCGGAGCTTCTTTATGCCTTAACTATCTCCGAGGACGGTGCTGGTTGGTATTACGCTAAGGCGAAGACCGGATTGAAACTTGTTGAAGGTGTTCCCAATAAGATTAAGGGTTGGCATTGCCAATTCCTTTTTATTGGTGGAGATTGGCGAGCAACTGAGGGATTCGCTGGCGGGCAGGCGCGCATCATGTCGCCTGAAGGCTTTGGAAACATCAAACGTAGGGCTAATTTTATCTTGCTAATTCATAAGTAGGACTAATTTTAATCCTTTCCGTTGTTTTGCAGGTCCGAGAAATTTGAAGTGGGGGCATCCCGATATCAGCGACGAATTTCTCTTCACCTTAGCCATTATCTCTCTTCGCGACGTTGCTAGTCGCGACATACACCATCTCTCGAAGGCTCATTGTCGCAAACTTGCTGGTTTGGTTACGAGTCCTCACCATCTTTAAGCTCAAGCCGCCGTCCCAGAAGGTAACTATTTTATTCTTGCTCGCCAATCATTCTTGCTCGCTAATCGTTTTTGCTCGCCTGACCCTTGTCTTTTTCTTGTTAGATCAACGAGTCACCGTTGCCATCCCGGCTGTGCCCGAGTCATATTACTTGCTCGCCAGACGAGTAAAGCAAATGGCCGACGCTTCAAGAAGGAAGATGGACCCTCCCCTTGCCATCATGCGCCTCCGGGCAGGGGAGAACCCCACTGGTCGCCCAGCCGCCGGAGCTGGTCGCCGCAAGCCTGCGGCCAAAACTACCTCCTCTCCGCGGGATGTGAGGAAGGAGAAGGAGAGGGAAAGGGAGAGAAGGAAAGAACCGCGAGGTGACGATGCTCGTGGCAGTCGCGGTGATGATCGCGCCTTGAAGCGATCAAAGACTGCTGGAGAAGCGAGCAACATTGCTCCAAGATCCCCTACTTCGAAATCTACCTCGATGGAGGTAGTGGACGAACAGCAGGTGGTCGCCAGTTTGGTGGCGACCAAGACAGGTGACAATCCCAGGGACACTTCTTACTTGGGTTGGGATCCGGTGAAAATCAAGGAGTAAGTTAATCGACCCCGACTTTCTTATTGTTCGCCGCTTAGCTCCATGCTGCTCGCTCACTAACATTTGTTTTTGTTCGTCAGGTATAACCCAACACTCTACCCCGGCCGAGGGACAACACTCCACCACCTCTCTGTGGTTAAAAATGCCCCCTCCTCGCTCCGTGACATCCCGGATCTCCCTATTCGCCGGGCTACTGAGATGGTCTCAAGGGCCTGGACGAAATCGGCGAACACCCTTGTTGGTGGCCAATCCGCCAGCGATAATGTTCGCCTGGTGTCGTACAATGCTAGCCACCAGTTGGTCCAGTCTCAGATGTTGCTCGACCAGGTCCTGGATCTTGAGCGAACAAACCGCGACTTGGGCCGTCGCGTGGAGAAGATGGATGAAGAGAGGGTCTCTGCCATCAAAGAGTGCAAGGCCGAGCATGCTAAGGAGCTGGCCTTGATGGAGAGTAAAATGGAGGCCTCCTTGGCCGGCGAGCAGAGTGCCTTGGACAAGGCTCAAAAGATGATGTTGGAGGTTCAAACTTCAGATCTGAGAGCCGAAAGGGCTGAAAAGGAGCGAGCAGACTTAGCTGCTCGCCTGCTAGTTGCCGAGGAGCACATCAAAAGATTGGAGGAAGAGCGCAAAAACATGATTGACTATGAAGTCCACGAGCAGGAGGTGTTGGATAAGACCAACTTTGGGTACATTTGTGCCTTTGCCGAATGTTTGAGGTCCGTCCACTTCGCCCACGATCATAATCAAGATATTCGTGGCGCGGTGAAGGCGGATTTCATCGAGTACGTGAAGAACTACCCTCCTGCTCCTGGTTCAACTTTGTTCGTCTCTGACTTAGCCGACCTTGGCTTCCCTCTAGATGTATTTGGCGAGGAGGTTGACATCGCCGCCCCTACTTATGGCAGCCAGCCTGACCCTGCTCCAGCGACGACCAGCGCGGCGGCCACTGATGAGGTCTTTGAAGGGTTGGCGTCTCTTCCTCTAACTCCACTAGATGGGGCTGGCACAAGTGCCCCAGGCGAGCAGCCAAGTGCCCAGGCGACCAGAACTGCAGATGCTCCTCCTCCACCTCCCTCTTGAAGACTTAGTTTTTTTTTATATTTACAATAGGATGTATACTCTTTCTGTATTTCTTATTCCTATTGTAAACATCTTTTGACTTGAAAGAAATGAAAAATTTTGCTCATCTACAAATTTGTGCCTCTTTGTTTGTCTTACTTAATTGCTCGCCTCTTTCTTTTGCTTATGACTTAGTTTCTAAGTGTTCCTTTTTTCTTAAGGTAAACACTTAGTCAAATTTTAAGTTGGTCACTTGGTTCTTATAGAACTTGACCTTTAGTTGTTTGGGCCATTTTGGTCACTTGTGGACTTGGCCTTGCATTAATGCGGGCTATTGGTCCGTTATGGACTTAGCCTTATTTTTGCTTTTAATAAGCTCTCTTATTCGTCTTATAACAGACTTGTATCTTGCGAATTTTTTGGGCGATCAACTAAGTAGTTTGGACTTAAGGCTCAAAATCTAAAAGAAAGCAAGACAAAAGATAAATGCAATTCTGCTCGCTTAATAAGGTAAATGCAAATCTGCTCGCTTATAAACTTTCGCAAAAATTTCAAAAATTACAAAGGATCTATTTACAAACTTTCTAAGACTTACAGGACTTCATTGGTAGTACTTCTTGAGTAAAGTTGTATTCCAGGAGTATTGGGACGACTTGCCTTCCATGTCTTCAAGGTCGTATGTGCCGTTGTGCCACTTATTCGTCACCTTGTATGGGCCCTCCCAAGTCGGGTCGAAAACTCCTGGTGGTATTAAAACTTTTCGGAGTACCAAGTCCCCAATTTCGAATTCTCTTGCTTTTACTTGAGAATTGTAGTAATTTGCTGCTCTTCTTTTGTAAATTGCATTTTTTAATTCTGCTGTTACTCTTTTTTCTTCAAGCAAGTCCAACTCTGCTGCCATTGCGGAGTTGTTTGTTTCTTCGTCGAACGCAGTTGTTCGTTTTGTTGGGACTTTTAGCTCAATCGGTATTACTGCTTCTGTCCCGAACGCCATTGTGAACGGTGTTTCGCCTGTGCTTGTTCTGTGGGATACTCGGTATGCCCACAACACCTCTGGTAGCTCTTCTGACCACTTCCCTTGCTTGTCAACCAAACGAATCTTCATTATATGCTTGATTATTTTATTCACTGCTTCTACTTGACCGTTCGATTGGGGGTGGTACGGTGTCGAGAAATGTTTCCTTATTCCCCATTTTTTGCAAAAATCTCTGATCTCTTTTCCCTCAAACTGTCTCCCGTTGTCCGTCACTATCGCCTGAGGGACCCCGAAGCGACAAACAATATTTTTCCATATAAAGTTGATCATTTTCTCCTGTGTGATCCGCCCGAGTGCTTCTGCTTCTGCCCATTTCGTGTAGTAGTCAACAGCCACCACCGCGAATCGAACATTTCCTTGTCCCGGTGGAAAAGGCCCAATGAGGTCAATTCCCCATTTTGCAAACGGCCATGGACTATTGACTGAAATTAGTTCGTGTGGGGGTTTGTGAATGTTCGGGGCAAACAGTTGACATCTATGACAAGTTCGGGCAATCTTGATCGCATCCTGGAGGAGGGTTGGCCAGTAATATCCTTGCCTTATTGTTTTATATGCCAAGGCCCGTCCTCCGGCATGATTTTCGCATACACCCTCATGGATCTCTTTCAGCACTGCTTGTCCTTGCCCCCTAGCCAAGCATTTCAAAAGTGGGAGCGAAATTCCTCTCTTGTACAACTGTCCGTCCATCATGGTGTATCTTGCTGCTCTTTTAACCAACTTGTTAGCTTCAAACGGGTTGTCTGGCTTTTTATCGTTTTGCAAATACTCAATGATTGGCATTCTCCAGTCGTCTTCTTCGAAATCTTCATCGATCTGATAGATTTTGTAATCTTCGGTTGACGGTTTGGACATTCTTGTTAGCGTCACTTCCGACAATTCTGCTGGTCCGGTGCTGGTTGCTAGCCTGGCTAATGCATCTGCTTGAGCATTATTGTCTCTCGGCATCTGTTCAATGTATATTTGTTCGAACAAGGAGGCCAAGTGAGCAACAATTTTTTGATACAAAGCCATGTCTTCATCTCTTGCTTCATATTCTCCTCGGACCTGGTTGACGATCAATTGCGAATCTCCAAAGATTTGCAACCTTCGTACTCCAACTGCTAATGCTAGGCGTAACCCAACGATCACAGCTTCGTACTCTGCTTCGTTGTTCGTCGCCATGAACTCGAATCGAACAGCTGAAGTAAAAACTTGCCTATCTGGGCTTATCAAGACTATACCTGCCCCCGATGTTGTATTAGTTGATGATCCGTCAACATACATATGCCAGGGATGGCTATGTCCTCTCGTTGGATCTTGGGGGAAAGTCAGTTCGACTATAAAGTCTGCTAAGGCTTGCCCCTTGATCGCTGTTCGAGGAGCATATGAAATCCCGAACTGACTGATTTCCAAGGACCACTTTAGGAGCCGACCGGCCGCATCGGGTCTGTGCAGTATTTGCTTGAGCGGGAACGTTGTCAACACTTCCACCTGGTGGTCGAAAAAATATGGACGAAGTTTCCTGACGCTCATCACCAGCGCATATGCTAGCTTTTCTGTTGGTGAATATCTAAGTTCTGCTTCGTGCAAGGCATGACTTACATAGTAAATGGGTAGGTGGAACTTTCCTTCTGCTCGAACGAGCACTGAACTGATTGCTACCTCTGAAGCCGCCAAGTACGAGTATAACTTTTCCCCTGGGATTGGCTTGGCAAGAATTTTTGTATCACTGAGGTACTCTTTCAGCTGCTCGAACGCTTGTTGACAGGCGTCTGTCCATTGAAATTTTCCCTTCTTGATTGCTTCGAAGAACGGTCTGCACTTATCTCCGAATCTTGAAACGAACCTGTTCAGAGCTGCTAGGCATCCGGTTAGCCGTTGGACTTCTTTAACTAATCTGGGTGGTTGCATCTCCATGATCGCTTTCACTTTTACGGGATTTGCTTTAATTCCACGCTGACTAACCAGATGTCCCAAGAATTTCCCAGAATGGACTCCGAAACTGCTTTTCTTGGGATTCAGCTTCATATTGTAGGTCCGAAGTATCTCAAATGTTTGAGCCAGGTGCTGTAGGTGATCTTCCTTTTTTGAGCTCTTGACAACGATGTCATCCACATATACCTCCATCGTCTTCCCAATGTGATCATCAAACATCTTGTTAACCAGTCTCTGATATGTAGCTCCAGCGTTGATTAGCCCAAATGACATTCTCTTCCAGCATAGCAAGTTTTTGTTGGTGTAGAACGATGTGTGCTCTTGATCATCGGGATGCATCGCGATTTGATGATATCCTGCGAATGCATCCATGAACGTTAGCAGCTCATGTCCGGCGGTGTTATCAACTAGCTGGTCAATATGAGGCAACGGGAAGTTGTCTTTTGGGCAAGCGGCGTTAAGATCTGTGAAGTCGATGCAAAGTCTCCATGCTCCAGTCGCTTTTCTAACCAACACTGGATTCGCCACCCATTGCGGGCATAACGCTTGTTTGATTAGGTCGTTATCCAGCAGCTTTTTAACCTCCACGTCAAGCGCCTCGTATTTGTCGGGCCCAAATTTTCTCCTTTTCTGATGAACTGGCTTTTTCCTCGGATCGATGTTGAGTCTGTGGCAGGCATGTTCGGGGCTGATGCCCATCATGTCTGCGTGCGACCATGCGAACACATCGAGGTTTGCTTTAAGAAACTCAATCATGTTGGTTCTGTACGGCTCTGGTAGCTCGGACCCTATGAAGAGTTCTAAGCCCTCTTGGTTCGGGTCGACTCTTACAGTTTCCAACTCTTCAACCGGGGTAGCCCTTCGTTTCTGGCCTTTCCATCTGGGGTCAATAATGGGCCCTTCTGCCTTTGGCTCATCTTCGGTCTCCATCGGTTCTGCTCCCAGCCGTGGCTCGATATCCTCTGCATCAAAGTCCGCTGGGCGAGCAGCTTCTCTATCTCTTGTTTGGACAACCTGCTCGTCCTCGCATTTCTGCTCGTCTTCGCCCAACTGTGCGCCTACACACAGCTGCTCGTCAATGCGCGGCTGTTCGTTTGCGCACAGTTGCTCGCCGATGCGCGGCTGTTCGTCTGTGCAAAGCTGTTCGTCGACTTCCATTATTTCAGTGTCGATAGAGGTCATGGCCTCGCTATCGTCTCCGTCCTTGTTTGAGCACCTGTCTGTCATGTTGACTTGATGATCCTGCAACTGTATCTGCAAAAGACACGCACGAGCCTTCTTCTGGTCTCCTTTGACTGTACCTGCACCCTTCTTTGTTGGGAATTTTAAACAATAATAGTACGTTGAAACAGCTGCTTTAAATTCATGCAAGAAAGGACGGCCGAGGAACCCGTTATAGGTGGACTTATGGTCTACAACCAGGAAGTCTACCATTCTATTCATTTTCCTCTCCGGGTCCTTGACCGATACAAGCTCAACTGCCAACGTAACCATTCCTAGCGGGGTGGTCACAACATTCCCGAATCCTACAATCTTGTGATCACAGTCTTTGATGTACTCAGCGCAATCTCCCAGTTGGTCCACCGTGCTCTTGAACAGGATGTTCGTATAGGAACCAGTATCGACAAGTAGACGGTGCACTTTTGTCCCCATGATATTGGCACAAATGACCAACGAGTCATTGTGGGGAGTGAGTACTCCGTCTAAGTCTTTTTCTGAGAAAGTCAGGTCCCCCGTTCGTTTGGTCGATGGATTCGCGCCTACTTCCATCACTTGATCCACTGCTCTCAGTTCCGCTTTCCTCTTTCTCTTTGACATAGGTGGTCTCCCATCAGAACAACCACCTACTGGTCCAGTGGGTTCCAGCATTAGGATTTCCGGGATATGCCTTGCTGGGGCTGCTGGGACCTTCCTTCCCCTTTTACCAACTTTGCTTGGTTGGTCATCACTGTCTCCGTCATCCGAACTGGATGGTACCGGCGCCCTTGGTCTTTTACCTGGTTCCCTTTTCACGAATTCGGACAGCTTTCCTTCCTCATAGAACCTCCACAACTGCTTCAACAGATCTCGGCACTCGCTCGTGAAGTGGCCGATGTTCTGATGATAAGCACAGTATTTGTTCGGGTTCAGCTTTCCTCTCTCTTGCCTTATCTTCCGCGGCTCTGACAACATTTCCATGTCCTTAACGTTGTTGTACACAGCATCCACGGACATAGTAAGGACTTGACTCAACTTTTCTTTCAACTCAGCTCCATCATTGAATAACTTCATGTTCTTCGGAGCTTTGTAATCGCTTCCTCCCGACTTCTTGCTAAACTTCTTTGGATCGGCTTTGTCTCCCATCTCTCGGTGTAGGGCCTCCTGCATTGAAACATGAATTCCCGATTTGTGTCTGAACTCTGTGTATGTTTTCGGGCAAGTCAGATGCATTTCCTTCCACAAATCAGTTCCTTTCTTTAAACCAGCCATCACTGCCACAATCTTCGTGTCCTCACTCACCATCTCGCCCTCCAGTAAGACTTTATCAAATCTTTCCAGAAATTGCTTGTCAGACTCCTCGTCTCCCTGCCTAATATCTGCTAGACGGTGTCTGTGGGTCAAGTAAGACCCGGCAGTTGAGAAGTGGGACAGAAACTCTTTGCTTAGTTGGGCAAAAGAGTTGATGGAGCCAGGAGCCAGTGCTGAAAACCATCTGTGCGGGCCATCTCCCAGGGTGAGTGGAAAATTTCGGCATTGTGTGGCGTCGGTTGCCCCCATCGAAATCATAAAATCCGAATATTTTGTCGCATGAATGCGGGGGTCCGACGTTCCCTCGTACAAATTGATGGCTGGGAACTGTATCTTCTTCTGGATTGGTGCATTGAGGACAGATGGAGATAACGGTGAAGAAGGGAGAATAGTCGATCCAACACCTCTCTGAGATTCCAACTGTCTCTGTAATTCCTCGATCGTCTTTCTCATTTCCTGCAATTCATTTGGGGGAGTTCTCCCGATGGAAGGCTGTTCATCGTGATTGGGTTCAGTGACCTCTTCACGATGCAGTCCCTTGCCAACAGGACGTTTCTCCTGAGTCGTCTTCCTAGCGGCATTGCTAGCTCCATTTGGCCCTAGCCGGCCAAAAGCTGACCTCCTGATTCGGTCATGCACTGATGGGCGAGCAGGATGGTGTGATCGCTCCTCGTTCCTTCGGGATGGCTCCCTCCTATTTGCGTTCCTTGTACCTAGTCTCTCCAAAGCACTTGTTCGGGAAGTACTTTTGCTTGACTCATCTGCTCGACTTGGTGATGATTCTCCTCTGCTTCCTAGACGTTCGCTCAATGGAGCTTTTCCTTTATTTCTACGAACTTCCTCGCTGTCGGCCTCGTCCCGTCGTGCATCTTCTCTTAGTTTACTTCTTTGTTCGCCCGTACGCTCCTGCTCGCCTGCTCGTTTGGTCGTCCCAGGTGCTCTTGACGGTCCTGCTGCTTGTCGATTTTGCAAGGATTGAAGGACAGCGATCGTTTTTGCTAGTTCTTCGGGGTTTTGAGCAAGAGCTTCAACTTCCGGTGGAATCGTGTCAATAGTGACTTGTATATTCCTCTGCGAAGTTGCTCTCACTGTCCGTGCATGTCCTTCGGTGGAAGAAACCCTAGTTCTTGGTCTACGACTTGGAGATATACTTGAATGTCGTTCTTCTTGCGATCTAACCATTTTGACTATCGAAATATGGGTAAATGAGCAAATGGATGAGGTAATCTTGTTCTTGCAAACACCTTTTCCAAGGGTTACTAGCCTTGTGTGTGATTATGAAGGTTTGAAAACCCTAGTTCATGCACACATGCATTAAAACCCTTAAAGTGTTGTAAATCTTTGTCCTAAGAATGTGAACTCTTGTTTTCCGGCAGCTGCTTCCCGGATTCCGGCGAGATTTTGCAGATTCCGATGGGAGTCTTCAACCTTTCTTCGAATTTTTCATAAACGGAGGTTCGTACCCTCCTTCTAGCGCCAATTGTTGATGATCTTTTAGTAATCAAGATGATCAGTGGTTGTTTTCCCTAGTTAAGATCACCAAACAAGATCAAGAAATCATGGAATTTAGCTAAGTAATGCTCAAGGAATAATTTTGCAAGAGTTTAGCTATATCATTGAATTGTTCCCCTCTTTTCATGTACATGAAGGGAGTATTTATAGACATACAAAGTGGTCATGTGTCACCATCTTGGTGGTTTAACCATTGGATTTTTGCCAAGTGTTAGGACACTTGTACAACATCTACACTATTGCTCATTGGATGGGTGCCAAGTGTTAGGACACTTGGACCATATCTAGGCTAGTGACTCTTGGGATTCCCAATGTTGTACATGGTCTTTGGCACTACTGAGATGCTCTCGACGGTGACCAGTTGCTCGCTTGCACGTCTTCATTTCATGTCATGGTTCTTTGCATTTCGAGTTGTTCGCTCCTTGCTTGGGATAGTTATACAATGTTGCTCGCTCCATTACGAACCTGTTCGCCCAAATTGATTTTGGCTTGAGCCGCTTGCACAGCTGTTCTTTGCAAGGCTGCTCGCCCCAATTCTGCTTGCGGCATTAGTGCTTTCCTATGAAGCTGTTCGCTCTACAAACTTGCTAGCTCCTTTACAAAGTTGTTCGCTCCACGAAACTGCTAGCTTCTTTGGTTTGTTATTCTGTTACTAAGTAATAATCTCCTATTTATTAATTACTTAATTGTTCGTCACCCAATACAATGTTTTTCATAAACAATTAGTTTATTTATAAATAAAATTTATATTGAATCAGTGATCAATAATAGTCTACGACGTATTGCATTAAATTTAGTGCAAAAAGTAGAACATTTTTTTTGGACGAGTGAGTAATAAAATAACTAATCCTAAAAAATTATTAATATTTTATTAGTGGAATTACCAACACTTTCTTACTGTAAACTAAGTTTTGCCAATAAATCATAGAAAATTAAGGTATGACATAATTGTACCATCAAATACGATCAATCCATTTTAGAACCAAATCTATCCACTTTCACTTGAAAAAATAAAATCTTCCCCAATCCCAATCACATAAAACCCTAGACAAGTACAACTATAATCCCCATAGAAGAAAGAAATATGTAATTATCACAAAAGCGCACTTCCACTCAACCCACCCAAAGACACGTGGTTCAATTGCAATTCAAAGAGATAAAAATTATTATCTCCATCCCAAAAATATTTCCTTATCATTTTATTTGGACGGCTCATGCTAATTTTCACACTATTAACAAAAACATTAATTTGTGGAGTGAGTTTTATATGAAAACTCTTCGTAATAAGCTTAACATAAAATAGTTTTAGAGTATCATTAATCTCATCAGGAGTATCATTAAACCTGTTAGAGGTATCATTAGTCTGAGTTCAAGAAATTTTTTAAATTTTCTTGAACTCAAACTAATGATACCTCTAATGAGATTAATGATACTCCCGATGAGATTAATAATATTTTAAAATTGTTTCATGATAAGCTTATTGTGAACTATTTGTATATAATACTTTGCCAAATTTGTGTGTACATTCAAAAAAATATACACATATTTACTTTAATTATTTTCTTATTCAAGTGCAACCAAATATAGTTGAGTGGGGGAGGGGTATAACAAGAAAATTCCTTGTTCCATCTTCTTGGTTTCTCCTATTTTTCATAACCAAAAAAATCTGACTTATGATCTTTAATTCCTGCGCAAAATCACCTGACAATCTGATTGGTCCCTCTGAGACCAATAGCAGCCCAACGTGCAACTCACGCTCCAGGACATGCTATCTCTTTGTTGGCATATAGATACACACGCCTGTATGCATGACTATATATGCAAATTGCAAACATAGCATATTCATGATCTGAAAAGTAAATCGAAATTAAAGAAAAGAAAAAACCCTTTTTTTAGTAGTGACACAAACTCTCAAGAAACTCAAAAAGCATAAAAAGAACCCTTAAATCCTGGAAAAAAAAAAATAGAACACACAGTGCACATAAAAATCATAGAAAAGGCATCAACAACAGTAACCTTAATAGCTGCTGAAAAGAAGAATACAAGATCCACCTCGATCAAACCCACCCTCCCCCACCCCCCACCACCACCCCACACCACACAAAGCTTACTCCTTTCTCTCTCATACTTGTTCTAGCTTTCTTGATTTTAGAGAGAGAGAGAAATTGAAGCATCAAGCTCTGAAATTTCAAGAAAATTTTCACACCCCTTTTCACTTGGTGGTACAATTCGTTGTTTTCTTTTGAAAAGATCTTGAAAGCCCGAAAAAGATTAGATTTTTTTTGGTCCCTTTTTCAAGAAAACTGAAAAATTTTGGTGGGGCTAAGAGAAAATTGAGAGAGAGAGAGAGAGAGAGAAATTATGAGGGAAGAAGATTCGAGTTGGTTTTCCAAATGGGAAGAAGAGTTACCCCCACCGGAAGATCTCATGCCACTATCCCAATCCCTAATAAGCCCTGATCTCGCTCTAGCTTTCAACATCCCAAACGCTCACCAATCCCTCCACCACACTCCGCCGCCGCCGCCGCCTCACCCGCCGCAATCCGCCGCCCTCTCCTCCCAGCCCAATTCCTCCGCCGAATTCGACTCCCCCGAGCTCAGCGGCGCTGCAGGCGCCGCCGGCGGCTCCGACGAGCCCGCCCGAACCCTGAAGCGGCCCCGCCTCGTGTGGACCCCACAGCTCCACAAGCGATTCGTCGACGCCGTTGCCCATTTGGGGATCAAAAACGCCGTCCCGAAAACGATAATGCAGCTAATGAGTGTTGATGGGCTCACCAGAGAGAATGTGGCCAGCCATTTGCAGAAATACCGCCTCTACTTGAAGCGGATGCAGGGGATTTCCAGCAACGGCGGCGGCGGCGGCAGCCCGGCGGCGATGTCCGACTCCGCCACGGACCACCTCTTCGCCAGCTCCCCTGTTCCCCCTCACTTTCTCCACCCAAACAGGGGAAATACAGAGCATTACCTGCCGTTCGTCCCCGTGGCGGCAATGCAGCACCACCACCAGATGGCGGTGGTGGGGCCCGGCCACCACCCCCAGCTGCAGCAGCAATTTAGGCATTTCGGGAACTCCCCGCCGAACGGGCAGTTCGAGCATCCCTTCATTAGGCAATCGCAGCCGCAGATGCAAAGGATGGGGACCGCCGGCGGCGGCGTGGTGGTGGCGCCGCCTTACGTGGAGGATTTAGAGTCGGCGACAAATGGGAGGAAAGTTCTGACCCTTTTCCCCACTGGTGATGATTAAGCCTTTCTTGAACTCAATGCATCAATTTAGCTTCTTGGGATTGTGAAAAAATCCAATCTTTGGGCCATCATATGAATATTTGTTGTCATTTTGGTGTTTTCTTTAAGTTGATCTAGGTTTAGTTCTTTTCGTTTGGACATTGGTAATTTGATTTAATATCTTAACTACTTTGCTCTATCATGTGGAACTCTTAGTTTGTTTGTGTCTAATAGAATTAGTGGTCGTATAGTTTGTCCAGTTTTCTTGCCCGAAAATCCAGTTAGTGACGGATTCAACCATGATGTCACTTTTGAGAGGCAACGACGATTCCTAACTTTCCTCCAAGAAAGCAATCAACGAAGCACGAGGATAGGTTAGTTTTCCTCCCCAGAGTTGGTTTATAATGCTTGTATTGATCAGAGGCGGGCTTTTCGCAAGAAGTTGGAGATATGGTATTCGATCTTTCTTGTTATATATAATTGTAGCAATGTAGTTCTCTTGTTTCTTGATTAGTATCATATAGAGGTGAGTCCTTCTTGTAAATGGTGTGATTTATTAGGCAACATTCATAGCTTCGTATTTGTGCATTTCGTTGAGAAACAATAACAATTCTTAATTTATCTTCTTCTTTGGTATCCCCATGATTATGTTAGAACTTATAGCTGCATCTCCTTGAATTTCTCAAGCTTGATAAGGTTCTACCATTATTTGGGGTAAAAAAAAAAAAAATTCTTGAAAGATTTGTTGTAATAAAGCTTAGTGCTAGTTAAGTTACCTTCTCTAAGTTGTCCAATGTTAATTGTAGGTTGCAAAACTGCATAATTTAGTTTATTCATTAAAATGGCAATCTGAAGTAGAATCTAAGTTCTATAGTAAGTCTATGTTAACATTTGAAGATCTATCAGAAAAATTGCTTGAAATGCTACAGTAGCTCTTTGTGCAGTTTCTTGTGTTTTCATGTAATGCAACTCAAACTGTAGTTATTGATAATCATGTTGAGTAGAGAAAGACCATATCTTCATGCTTTACCTCACATAAATTCAACTCTGCACGTGCCTTCATTTACATACAGCTATCTGCAGAAGATAAAATGATTAAACTAGTTTTACTATTTTATTTATGTTCCTATTCTTTTGGCTGTTGGCTCTACTTCTTGCTTCATGAATTTGCAAAATGGTGTTCTTTTTAGTGAAAGCTAAAATATTGTTCGGCACAAAAGGATGTGGCAAAGCAAAAAAAAGGAAAATATCTTGTAAGAGATAACATGTATTGAGTTTATGTGTTTACATGTCAAATTAGGTCATGAGCAATATACGTCAATTTTTCGGTTTTGTAATTTTATAATTTTATTTTCTAAGATGTTTTATACCTCTAATTTAAGCCATTTAAATTGAATTAGTTTTAGAATATAGTTGGGTTGGTTTATTCATGCTTTCAGTGTGAAAAGATCTTGTTGAGGGACTTCTATCGACCAAAAAAATTCAAAAAAGAAAAAGAAAAATGAGCAAGTAAATGTAAAAATATGCACATATATACATATATGATATATCAGTTGCCACGAAATATATAAGTGTTAGTCTCATAGACAATACTAATAGGGTGAAATGTGCAAATTAATAGAAGTAAAAAGTGCATATTTATATAATTGAAATATGGCGAACTAAATTTGATTGAGAAATGTTATGTACATCAGAACTGTAAATAAATTACATCATTTAAAAAAAAAAAGTATGCATTAATGGTAAGAACTCTGGTCAAGCTTAATTTAAAATTCTTCAATGAAAATGAAAATGAGAAAAAAAAAATATGCTAATTATAGTGGTTAATGAGAATAAAAAATAATTCACAATATTATTTTTTTTTACTAAATAAGATAATCATTACGTCATTTGATTACACTCCTCTCTTATTATAATCGTTCACCCTAATCATTTGCAACAATTAACAACCTTTAATTATGTTTTTTTTTTCAAAATTAGAGCAAAATACCAGTAATATAATTAGCATTATGACAATCATTTATCTAATATATTTAATTTTATTCTCATTTCCACTTAGAAATTCAAAACAAGCCTCCTCAATACTAATGAATTCTTTAGGAAGCTTGTTACACCCTATAATAACGGGTATCACGTGGCTCGTCGAGGAGCAGTCACGATGACAATAAGATTCGACAATAAACGAGGCCAAACCCGCCATTGGCGATGAGCAGGTACCGGGCATAGGTCGAGGTCAGTGAGAGCTGGGCGGAGCCTACGTGAGATAGTGTATTGGCCAGAGGGAATAGTCTGCGGGTAGCGACTTGCGGAAATAAAGAGCGAAGGAGCTTCTCTCCCCGCTACCCGAGTAGGGCGCACAACATAAGAAAACCCTGGGCAGGCCGCTCCCCTCCCCATCCTTAGCTGTCAGGAAAGGTCAACCACTAGACCAGTATTGTCCCATCGAACGTGCAGAGTAGGGCCAGGAGGAGGGGTCATATCGTCTGAAGTCAACAAAGGCACGTGACATGTCACCATTGGTCCGTAGACGGGACCATAGCCAATCATTACTGAACATCTAGGATTTAGCGGGGCCCACGGGGTGGTCAGGCCCAATGGGTATCCCAATTTTGTAGACTATAGATAGGGATTTAATGCCCATTTGTAAGACACAACACATTAATGAGAAAAGACTCCTCTTAAGAACATTAAACACTATTGCATTTATTGTACCTTTTATCACACTTAGCATTCCTTCCCGGTTAAGAGTTTTTGCTAATCTCTACCCAGAAATTGTTATCAACAAAGCTAAAATTAATAATATTTCTTATCTTCTCACGATCCATATATACAAGATATATATAGGCGAGCGTGGGGAAGGATGATCCCTTTAGGATTTAAATTTTCTATACTATATATGGAAAAAAAATTGTCTTGAATTTATAAAATTTCGTCATTTCGTTTCCTTGAATTAAAAAATTTCACCCCATTTACATCTCATTCTTTTGAGAGGAAATTTTGAGTCCGTCCATGCATTTATATATATATATATGTACGGTGAATATTAGAACAAAGATAAAACCAGTTATACAGCAGAGATTGTGTGTGAAGCGAATCTACAGGATTAAAAGCATGTCACCTGCTTACACGACCGGGGTGAGATTTATGGTGATGGTCGTGTATAATTATTAATTAATCCCAAACAGATCCGATCTGTTATCCACTAATTATTACCTCATAAAACATGATCGATGCTACTTTTAATATAATCTAATTAATTATGGAAGTAATACATATAAATAAATAAATAAATAAAGAAAGAAGTGGATTTCCCAAGTTGATTTTTGTCTAGAATGGGGGTGTCATTCGTCGTTTTGACAGTTCATACTCACATGAAACACATAACCCCTCTCCGATCTTCAAACCAATAAACAAATCCTCCATTATCCCCCATGTTTAATTACATAAATAAATGACTAGTTCTGCATGTATCAAGTTCACTATGCAATTCAGATGTATTTTATAAAAAATTATTCTAATTATTACAAAAAAGTTATCTTTATTTTTATAGAAAATTTATCCCTATTACAATTTAATAGTAAGAGATAACTTTAGTAAAAGCGGAGATGGTTTATCAAAAGTGCACTTGAGTCGCACGCTTATCATCCTTTCTTCTGTTTATATTTTAATGTGTTTATTATTAATTTGGTAAAATTATGTGAACATATATATTTTAACAAGATTATGTGAACAATTTTATCATTCCATTAGAAGCAATTATCACTTTATAATATAATTACAGTTAATTTTATGAAATAAAATGACTAACATTAATACCGACAGATTAATAGATTTTAATAAAACAAGTAGTAGCATTCTAAAATGAACATAAAATGCAAATTCATTACTCCATGAAATTGGTCTGCTTGACTTTGCTCATAATCAGAGATGATCGTAAAATGAAAATCTAGATAAAATTATGTAATATTAAAAATAACAAGCTGTCACTGAATTATTCTCAAGGCATTATCTGTCTTAATTATTTATTTAATTGGTAACACCATTTGCCAACCACCTTTGATCTTATGGATCAAGTAAAGTGCCTTTCGTATAGCCAATTATTGTGTACTAAATTAATCGATTGATCCAAGGATTTTGGAAGCCCTAGTTCCTCGTAATTTCCACCACTGTGCTTTCGATTTGATCAGATAGCATTTATTAGTTTTGTCTAACTATTCAGTTTCCTCCTGATCGGACAATTATTTTTCCATTAGCACTGGGAATCTATGATAATTGCCAGACTGTTGAACGAAATGATTTATAGAGATTATATCAGATAAAATATATCAAATGCAGTATTTGTGGTCCTAAAAACTACTCCTATTCCATTATATTTGTTGCTTTTGCAATATATATGTTGCTTTGGAATTTTATACTACATAATTGGAGAACATATTTTTTTATTTTATTTTTTTATAAATTTACCCTTCTCAGTTGATCAATGAGATATTTGATTCCATTTTCGAGAAAGAGAGAAGGAAGAGGTGCATGAGTGCAAAATTAAAGAAAAAATTTAATAAGTACAAAATTTAGAAGATATTTTAGATATACAAATAGGAGTAACACATGAAAGAATCGTGAAAAATAGTTAAAACGATAATCATTTTGTAATAAACATAAATCAAAACGAATGAAGTAGAGCATACTAGATTAGAAGGTCTATCGTTAATTCCATCAAAATAGCACTAAAAAAGGTTAGAAAATCAGTTAAAACCAATAGGTTGAATAGGTTGAATAGGTTGAATGATACTAATATGTAAAGAAAAAAAACTACTCCATTATACCAATTTTTAAATGAAGACTGCACACTTTACAGTATTTATATCCGGCAGGGTAAAAGTAAGTAGATAAAAATTTACTTATTTTCAAAAGTTAAACCTCACATTTTACGAAAACGTGATTCGAAAGTTGTTCGTACAATTTGCAAAACACACTAACAAAATAACTTGAAACAGAAAACAAAGGGCAAAGATATGAATAATTATAGTAACATTAATAATAATTGTCCATACAAAAAAAAAAAAAAAGCTTTTCATCACTTCAACAATCAAAAAGTAGAAACAAAGAACAAGCTAAATTATAAGATTTGAGTTTAATTGTTTTCAACAGTTGAATAAATTCCAGGTAAACATACCAACTGTTATCGATAGTTCTGCGAGTAATCAAAACTTAGAGGCTGCTGACGGGATGAGGCCTGTACAACATACATTTCCATAGGGGGTTAGTTCCACTTCAACATACAAAAAATGGAGAAATGTACCAAATGGATAAGATAAAATTGAGAATATATCGACCATACTTCAGAAAACAAAGTGTATTACGCAAAGTGTAACCAGAAAAAGTTAAATTCTAAATGATGATCTGGAAGGGACTTTTAAGTGTTGACACAGTTTTAGGTGTTGAATGAGAAAATAAGAACAGCAATTATATAAAAGTGAGTAGCTATAAAAAAAGCCAAAAGACGAGAATCTAATGCCTACCAGAAAAAAAGCATGTCTTAGTTGATCATACGACTGAGCATACATCATGGAATGGGTTGGCCACGGCATATATAAAGGATCCCCAGGATTATGACTTGATCCCATTCCCAGTGCACTGTACGGGCTCATCACTGCAGTCTGGTAGTTATGGGAAGCTAGAGGAACGGGCATTTGACCCAGCTGTGGGTAAACAGAATCATATGGGACAAATGGAGGCTGAAAATTCTGCATATTAGAAGGTGCCATTCTAATACTCTGAGTGCTGGAAATGCTCTTCATGTATCTGTATCATACCAGAAAATAAAAAGAACATCAGGATTAGTCCACAGCTCCCCATGCCACAGATATGATCATCAGGTTAATCTGTTCAATCATATCTACTTAGTGAATTCCTACAACGAATAACTTATAAGCATATGATATTCGAAAGCTTTTCTTCATTGAAGTAATACAGAGCTAAGTCATAAAAATGACTCTTGACTTAAAAAGAAAGATTGGAAATATCATCATTTGCAAAGGGTTAAGGTGGCACTGCAGCTCAGTGAGTACAGTACTCTTAAACTAAAAGTAGGATCATCGAGGGAAAAAATAAACCAGGAAATCGAAAAAAGATTAAACAAATATAATCAGAGATGTTCTTTCAATCTTTGATAATGTGCCTAATGACACAATTCAACAAAGTTCTATGACTATACACCAGGAGCAGGGCTAAGTTTTCTAGACTCAGCAATCATTTGCAGTGATCCAATAGACATGGTAAGAATTCCAAATGCATCAAAATTCATTATTATTATTTCATATTTTCTCCGAGCATACATATATACCTGTCATAACTTCGATCATAATCAGGGTCATAACGGTCCTTTTCCCTGTCTCTAAAAGTTGCCATTCTGGAGGAATACCCAACTTCCCCACTGCATTGTCTTTTATTCCCTTCCACACCTATGTTTCTTGAAACCTCATTATCGTTAACATAAATATCCGTTCCATCAAAAGCAGCCCGAGCCGGTACATCTTCTGATTCAGAATTACTAGGACTACTGAAAATACGAGCCCTTGCTCTTTCATACTCCTCCTCCCTTTCTTCCATAGTTCTTACTGGATTGCGTTTAAGCCCCATTTCATTGAGGTCGCTAGGGGACGCTTTTGGCCTTGGCCTAATGACTACCTTGATTTGACCAAGTTTGTGGTTTTCCGGCTCTTTAGCTGGAACATCTAATAAGCAGACAGCAGGGAACTTACTTTCTGGTTTCTTTGTAACCAATATCCTGATTCCTTGGCCATCCACAGTGTTATCCAGGACCATGGTCTGCATACCATAGTGTTGAGCAACACGGTGGGCTGCGAGACGAAGGTATGAAGTAGGGAAATGTGGAAATTCAAACTGCTGAAGATTAGTATTCCGCAGGAACTTCTGTATATCGAGTTCCATCCGTAAAACTGATAAAAAAAAGGGTGTAAAGCATAAATATATAACAAATTCTCAACATATAAAGCAAGAAATAAAAATCTTAATGTAAAGTTGGAACATTTTAATGTCAACATCCAACTGACAGTTCAAGAAAAAAACTAATAGTCATATTTAAATAACACTTGATGCATATGAAGGTAAGATCAATGAAAAAAAACTAGGACGCCTAAGTGAAAAGGACTCAAGCAAGTAAATAAGGAAATCAGCATACACAAAACAATACAAGAGAGAGGAGAAAATTGTCATCAGTATACAAAAAGTATTTGAATGAATATCCACCATTTATTTAAAATTCAGTAATGCTCATGTTTTTTTATCGGGCAAATGGTGACTCAAACCCATGACCTCTC
Source organism: Ballota nigra (assembly GCA_947034835.1). NCBI lineage: Eukaryota > Viridiplantae > Streptophyta > Magnoliopsida > Lamiales > Lamiaceae > Ballota > Ballota nigra. The sequence continues at coordinate 9,697,084 of OX344726.1, forward strand.
AATCATAGGTAGTGGAGCTCTAACCACTTAAGCTATTCAGCAATGCTTATGTAGATGGAAGCTTTGCTAATTGCAACAATTCCAATTCAAGTCTTCAAACAAAGGATTCCGGAAATTTATCCCATCACAACCCTCATCAAGAAAATGATGCCAACAAAACATGTAAAATGCATACCAGGCCAGACAATCGAAGAATGCCACTTGCAATATCAATTAATTCAAAAGAATATCATGACTAAAATTATTTAGAAGTAGCTAAGAGGAAACTGATTACAAATCATTATTCATCACAAAGTTGTTGAGGTATGGTCCAGACAACCTCTTGATTAAACTGGTTGCAACAATTTACTTCTAGATTCACTGTTGAGGCATTTGGACATTCACTGTTGAAACTCTGAATGCATCATTGTGGACAACAATTCACGAATTCATGCTAAGTACTATAGTGTTTTTCAACTATCCAATCATATCATTAAACTGGTTGCAACAATTTACTTCTAGATTCACTGTTGAGGCTGTTGGACATTCACTGTTGAAACTCTGAATGCATCATTGTGGACAACAATTCACGAATTCATGCTAATTGCTAAGTACTATAGTGTTTTTCAACTATCCAATCATATCAAAGGAGCAGGGATACACTATTTTCACAATCCATCTTACATAAAATGTTCATTTAGCACACCTAGATTTCTTCTTCAAACTTAAATATTTAAAGAAGCATTTAATTATATAATGCACATGAGCATTGTAACCATTACATCACCTACTTATTTTAAATGCACATATATCCAGTTATCCACCTAAATCAGTTGCAGCAATCCACAGGTAGCTTCAATTAATTTGTTGCTTCTATATACATGTTATGGTCCATATTTGCTACTGAGACTATACCAGTGGCAGCACGGAAGAAGTAAAAGAGCGAAACTTCGAGATAATTAAGCATACAGCATAAACTATAATATTGTTAATAGACAATGAAATGATTAACTTATCTCGTATGTAATATCGGTTGACATTCATGAATAGCATAAGTGCAAAAATCAATATCCAGCCATCAATATTAAAAACTTAGTCCTGCAATTTTGCATAATGCTGCAAAATTTTAACACCAACAGAGTTCTGCTTTACAAATCGTTGAAATAAATGATTATATTATGTTCATTGATGACATGGATAACATCATTAAGCATGTTTAATCCCATTTCAATGACATGCAATCCAGATGTACATCAAGTAAGCAAAATGGCCAAGTATAACATAACTAAACCCCACTACATAACTGAATTAATTCCAAACCCCAAAATTCCAAACTCTAATTCTTATAAAACCTACGCATTTTAACTATACACAAATTTTAAAAAGAAGGACAAAAAATACTATCTCAGCTGTAACATATAATACAAAATACATTCGTAACCAATTTGCCAAACTAGGAACAAGTACAACTCCGACTCCATAATAACCATAAACAAAATCTAAAAACAACTAACCAGTCAGACGATGGCGAGGATTCTGAAGCGCCTCGACGAGGAAGGGATCCACCATTGACACATAAGTCGGCGGCGGCAGATTCTCCTCCGCCTTCTGCTCCGATGCGGCCGAGTTCCCATCAGCCTCAACAGATGTTTGATTAGTCAAATCCATAATAACGGAAAAAATACAAAATCAAGCACAAACAGAAGTATAGAAAGTGACTCGAGGAGGGGGAATTGAGAAGAGGGAAACCCTGACTCGAATTTCCTATGGGTTATCCCTCCTACTAGTGATTGAGCATAATCAGGATTTGGATTTATATGCAACTCAATTGAGATATTTTTTATTTTTCTAATTTTTGGACGTAAATAGAATGAAAGAAGGTGAAAAGCCCATAAAGGACAATCAATGGGCTTCGAGAACTCCCTTTTTCAGAATTTTTTTTTTTTTTTTTTGACACGCTTTTTCAGATTAATTTGTAGAATTTTATTGTTTTTTATTCCATACAATTTATATATTATGTAAAATTGATCGATTGCAAACTTAAATTTTAATTTCGTGGTATTTTTTATTCACATATGACTGAGCTAGTAACCAAAAAAAAGAATTTAAATTGCAATGGACCACTTTCGTATAATATACATACTCTCAGATAAAAGAATTTCATACATTACAAATTGATTAAAAAAAAAAAATTGTACACGCTTTAAGTTGAAATTAACTCGCATGAATATTGATAAGGTAGGTTTTATTAAAAATGGTTCAAGATAAACTTATTATGAAACTATTTGAAAGTATAGAATATTTAATTAGAAGTAATAAAAAGTTAATGAAAGTATCATTAATTAGGGTTAAAGAAAAATTACAATAATTACAATATAATATTTCTTGTACCAAATTAACGGTACCCTTGATTAAATACTTGATACTTTAAAATTGTTTGTGATAAATTTATTATAAGCTATTTTTATATGATTTGTTTATGTTATATCATAAACTATTTTTATATAATACTTTAGGATTATATGTGGTTTAAAAAATAATAAGTGATTATATAATCACTTTAGAATTGTGTTGCAAAAATTATTTTGAGTAGTTTTAAATTTAATGATCCAATTAAATTAATCATTTAGAGTCTACAATTTGTGCTTCTATATGATTACTATAATTTTTCACTGATAATTTATTATATTCAAATTTTTAATTAAACACTTTACATATACTTTATACAAATTTTACAAACAGTCATCATTTTTATCATTAAGCAAAAAAAATTCACATTCACTCAATTAAATCACGTCTTTAAAACATTTAAAAAAAGAAAATAAACATCCTGAGAGTTAATTGGTTGGTTCCACAAAATCGCAAATGTGTTGGTCTGTGTGGCCCACTACAATGGGCTATATATACAGTAATTAGGCCCAGACTCTCAAGCAGTAAATTGAATAGTAGGCCCATTTTTAATCACCACTTTCATTTGGGATGTTGCCTTTGGAACCTAGATGGATTTTCTTCTATCAGCACCACTGCTCTTTGCATTTAAACATCGCATCCTTGGTATAAAAACACATTCATTCCATTAGTATAATATTACCTTTTTTTTTTCACTCACTCATTTATATTTACAACAATTCACTTATTGTTTTTCTTAAATTTTTTCCTTCACAAAATCATTACGGCACTAACTAAAATAACAAAATTATCATGTAAAATATTAATTTCACACAAAATTTTATCTAGTCAGACTCAGACTCCACCCAATTTTATCTAGTTACGGAACATAACTTGATATACTTTTTTAATCACCATTTAGTTAGCACTTAGCAGCTGTCCTCTGCATTTAACAAGAAATAGAATATAGGTTTCTTGGAATTTGAAGTTATTGTGGAGCAGAATTAGATTGGAAGATATGGCAAGAGTAAAAAGTAATATTTCAAAGCATCAACTATGACTAAACCTTAACATATTCATCAAAGACATGGGGGAAAAAGCATATAGTTAGTAACATATGTCATTTAAAAGCATAACAGAAGCCAAATGAGCCAAAACTGATCACTCGCAATTTCAAGTCTTTGGCAAATTGTATCATATATTCGTAGGCAATTCCTCAGGAATCAAAACCAAAGAGGCAATTCAAAGATAAACATGAAACAAGAAATAATGAACTACTTCCAAAATGGAACCCTACCATCAAACTTACAAATGAGAATGCAAGTAGTCCATAAACTAATATATGTGTAGTTTTTGATATTTTGAGACACGTTTTAAAACCCAAAACAGAAGGTGGCATGTATTCATGCTGCTCGTTCATTTTGGTTGATAAAGTCTGAGAACTCATTAATTCTAAACTCTTTTTGGGGTGGTCAGGGTAGCATTCTCAGTTCCAAGATGTTTCTCCATTGCCAACCCGCCAAACAGTGCTATTCGATTTCAGGAGACTGCTCCATAGGTAACTTGGTTGATGACCTTGGAAAATATTTTGCTTTCAAGATTTTGCCATTGAGTTTGGGTTTCGGAGAATTCTCCAAGCACCAAATTGAAGAAGAAGATCTCAACTTGCCCAGAGTCTTTGAGAATGACTTTTCCTTCCACCCTTCTAAACGCCTTTCGACTCTCTCAACAATGATATGAAATACTTGTGATTTAGATCTGTCAATCAGTGTAGGCAGCCACAAATACTTGGTCTTTGCTAATTTAAGTGCACGTGAAAAGAACAAAATATTGATCCCACAAAAAATGAAAAAACTCTCAAACTTACTGCATTAATATATCAGCCCTACATCACAACAGAAAAGGCAAATCCCTTAATATTAGGCCTACTTGGAATAATAGAACCAGAAAATCTAAAATAGATTAATAGACAAACTTTCCATTACTCTACCTATTTGCCCAGGCTTGAACTTAACATTCCTTTGGACATCGAGATCAGGTAATACCCATGAAACTGATCCATCTTTTCGAAACTCATCTTTCCAGATTTCTTGATGTACACCTCCTTCGCAGTTCAATTTCTGGGATGGAAACAATGGAGAAACCAAGTCCTTTCCCGCCACTGGATTTGAGTTTCCTCATCCATATTATGGGCATAAGACGCTTTATCTCCATCTTCAGAGTGTTTTGTTTCCTCAATATCCTCATTATGGTATAAATTGCTTTTACCTTTGTTTTCATTAATAATTTCATTAGCTTGTAATGAAAATTCTATTGTTCATGTTTCCAAAATTAGATTGCTTATATGTCAGATTATTATTGAGTATTTAGTTAAGTTGTAGTTGTTGGTTGCGAGGATTCTTGTTCCCTTTTTTCACTCTGGTCCTTCGTCTTAATTCACATGCCTCTTCTAACACTCCGAAACAAACATTCAAGCCAAATAATAAATAATTCGGTTTCTCACTTTCTGCCATATACCAATATTTAATTTGTTGAACCAATGTGATCCTAAATCAATTCTAACGTTACAAAATTTGGTAAAAAATGCATAATATTTCATGTAATTGATACAACCATACAAACAAAGGCAAAAGCATATCAAAACTCCAAATTCTGCATCACTTCAACAAGACCTGTGCCCAACTTTGCAGGCAACCCGAGACATATCCTAGCGGATGGTGTCTCCAAGTCATCGGTTAGCCCTAGAGACGCAGCTTCAACAATAAATTTAGATGCCGTCTCAAATGACATCTTAAGAAATGGGGATATCGACTCAGATATAGCCCCATGTCGGCTCATCGGTCGATACCCGCCAGCGTGTGTCATAAAATCAGCAATCAAGCTTAAATGGCGATAGTCAATCTTCACTCCGTATATATCAAAAACTTGTTTAACCTCTCGTATTAGAGTCGCTCTGGCCGCTTCTACTCCATAGGTGATTAACACTGCATTGATGTCGTTTGAATATAAACGGCTTAGATCAAGATCGTCGTACAACTCCCAAATCGACTTGAAATCAACCCCAGATGCTTTCATTGCCCAATATGATGTTTCCTCTGCTGCGTTCGTCTGCTGCCCCCTTTTGGGTTTTTTCTTATCGTCCCAAATTACTGTTTTTTCGTCTGGATCGTACTGTACCATTTTACAATGACTGATCTTCCCAGACTTCTTGATGTGCACCTTCTTCGCAGTTTTCTGGGCAATCTGTAAAACAGTCGAGGACGTTAGTTTTAAATTAAAACAATGTAGAAAGGAGTCCTTTCCCATCAAAACAAAAGGGCATAATGAATAAAAAATAATCTAAACTATCAACTTGTTTTAACAGGTACCTTAATTATTTAAGGATTCCCCTTAATGGTCCCCTCAAATAATACATGTTTTTTTATTTATATTTAATTATACAAATATTTTTGGGAAGCCATTTTAGGTACACATCACTTGAAGAATTAGGGTTGAAATGACTTGTACAAAACACAGCTGGATATTAATAAAAGTAATGTAAATAATATTTAACTGGACCATTGAGATGAATTGAAAATTTTCGTCAATTCTCATATCACGGGACCTCATGAAATAAAATTTCAATACTTAAACGGCTTTTTAAAAGAAGTTTCAAGGACCTATCAAAACAAAAATTCATAGTTCAAGGTCTGTTGATGACTTATGCAGTTATGCCAAACAAGAATTTTAAGAAAAATACCTGCGCAAGCAACACATGAGGTTCTGAGGTAAATCTGAAGTGGACTACGAATGTCAATCCTTTAACTTCCATGTGCACTGCCCTACGTATTTTTTTGCCAGAAAAGTCACTACGTTTCTCATATATTTTTGATGTAGCACCGTCCTTTACTCCACTGGATTTGGATTTAGATTTAGATTTGGATTTGGATTTGAATGTGACCTCATCCACATTATGGGCATCAGAAGGTTTATCTCCGTCTTCAGAGTGTTCATTGTCCTCATCATTGCTGTTCTCCTCAAAATCCTCATTACGGTCTAAATTGCTTTTACTATTTTCTTGATCTGCAGCAAACTCATCTCCACTATTGCCAACATCTGATTCTTCGTCATAATCCATTTCATCTGTAGCTTGTAGCTTTCTCTTTTGTACATCCGAACCAAGATCATCTCCCTTGTCCTGGTCATCATCTACATCATCATCATCTACTTCTTGAGATCTGGCCTCAGTGTCACCATCATCAGCTTCATTTGATGCTTCAGATCTTGAGTTAGACATGACATGTTTAATGCCATTAATTCTGGAGAGAAAAAGGACATGATTTTCAATTGCATCCTCCAATTCCCTTAAGAAAACAGTTGTGAGGGTATCCTGTATGTTTTCAAGCGACACAAACTCAGTATCTTTTAGTTTCATCTTCAACTTGTAAACTCTAGCCACTTGGTGGTGATCAATTGAAAGTCTAACTTCCATATCCTCCACCAAATCTGCTACTGTGACTTTCTTCACACTAGAAACAAGAGATACGACATCACACCTGCAGATGAAACGTTAAGTATTGGTATACAGTAATTACTATAAATGGATGTGCAAAATCTATTTGATGTAACATTGCATCCAATCAATCCAGCATTTTAAATAAAAGCTTTGATCATGTTCCTCATTGACGCAAAACAAGATATTGATAACTCAGTTGGATCTCCATTCCTTTAAAGTTAAATGGAACCTGTGGAGTAATGCAACATTTGATACTCCATTTGAAAATTGCCACTCATGCTAAATATATTTATTAAATGTCACCCATTCCTTTTGGACCTAATTAACCCTCATAATGCAACAGTGGACCTTTTCTGTGAGTGCCACCATGACATGGACCCTTCTGCATCCCTTTCAATAAGTGGATTTTTATAAACTTCCCAAGTTGAATCTAGAGTTCTAAGTGAATACTCGATCATTTTTTTAACTGATACATTATTTTTTGGTACTCGGTATCCAGCTGAAGGACCGACACTAGTGATACATAACAAGATTACAGTGACTCACTTGGATCTCCAGTCCGAGAATGGACACGTTAACATGGGAGTCTTGATAATATCTGATGCGGTCATCAAAATCTCTTGGAGACGAGGGATACCAAGTGTAACATTCATTTCTCCGCGTCCAGCCAGATGGAAAGTGTTAAGTCTGAAAAAATAAGACGGCAAATGAGATATTGCAGGTTCAGCCATCAACTTTGTCAATGATAAGAAACTCATTTTAAAGATTAGAATGGAAACAGAAACAGAATTTAAAACACAACAATCTGGACCAATATCACCACAGTTAATTATCAGCTTAAATCTAACTTGTGCAAATTCTGTAACTACCTTACAGAAAGTTCTCACTTCTCAACTCATCAGAGGTAAACCTATATCAAAATACATGCAGGTGACTTTATGTATCTTTTCATCACATGTTTGTTCATTTTCTCTAACAGCTGTAACAGAGCATTTTAAAATGAAATGGAATACAATGTTTAGAGGTTTGGGTTTGAAGTTATCCATGAAAATATGGAGCAGAATACAAGGATACAATTTGATTGGAAGATATGGCAGCAAGACTAATAACAATTTCTATAATAATTATCTATTATATGGAGTCAATATATTGGAAGAGTGCAGTAGAAAAAATAAAGATATTTATCTTACGTCATTTGCGTTGATGGTTCTCCTACTGACTGAGCTGCAATGACGCCAACCGGCTCTCCTGCTTGTGCCAGACTCGATAGGTACTTTTGCTTCACCAATTCTAAAAACTTGTCTTGCTCCTTTCTAAATGCTGTATCTTTTTTTGATAGGTCTTCCTTCTTTTTTGATTTCCGTCTAGCGTTCTGTTTTCCTGATGACTTGTGTAGCTCCTCTTGAATAAAGCGCTTGGCCTCATCCTCGAGTCCCTCAGGCAATTTGCTGATGTAACTATTGAATTCACGCTTATTCACATATTTCTGGCAAATAGTTTCTTGATTCTGAACCATATCAAGGAGAGAGATTTTCTTAGTTCTTTTTCTTATAATTGTTTCAATCATGTAATAGAATTAGAATAGTTCAATTCAAAGAGTACATTAAGAGGAGAATATAAGACATTACATCTTCAAGTGCTTTGAAATTTGTGAGAAAGCTTGTCTGGAGCACATCAACGCCATCTTCTCCATAGTAAAATTGAACAATGGAACCATCAGCATCACGAACAGTATAATCATAACAAACTTTTAGACTCTCAAGGTTTTTAATTAGACACCGTTGTAAATATCCACTGCGAGATGTTTTCACTGCAGTGTCAACTAGCCTGTAGAAAACAAGCTTATAATTAAAGAAGGATAAAAAAAAAATTTAGACAATCACATGGAATGAGTCTGTGAGACTGATTTCCACTTAATCAATATTATTAAGGTAAAAAATGGGTTGATTTAGTTCGGCCCTTATATGGGTCAAATATAGACCCATCCAACTCTTAAAGAAGAAGCAGAAAGAAATCAAAATGGAGCACCATTTCATTAAGCAGGCAACCATTAATCCCCAACACAGAATGAAAGTCGCACTCATGCACAAGAAAATACTCTTCTAAATCCAGTGCCCATAATACATGAGCGTTTGGATATTTAATTATAGTAGCGTTCACCTTTGATGTGTATACTTTTTCAGTTCATATGAATTGTTGAGAAAGATTTTTTTTTTTTTTCTTTTTGTGGCCAGGATATTTCAAGAGAAAATTCTTTACCATTAGGGGCGATGAAAATGATATTCAAAATGAAGGATTTATGTTGTTTTTTTACTACAGGCTGATGCACATCACTTAGTCCAGAGTGTCATGATGATAAATAAAAGTTGTGTTACTTTAATTGACTAGGAAAGCAACACAGTAAAAGAGTTTCATTAATGAACAAGTGAAAGACTTGGATTTACCCTTCACGACCAGCCATGCAATGGAAGTAATATTCCTGAGGTCGAAGGCCAGTTAGAAAGCGATCCGTGATAAAGCCTCCGGCTCTAGATGTGAAATCCCAGGGAGGAAAGGAGGGCAAAGTCTTGCCAGAAACCATTCGAGGCACTCTTTTACCTTCCAACTCTTGCTGACCCAAGTATGCAGATATTTGTTGGAAATTCACCTATCCAGAATCAATACAGTTTACATGTCAATTTGTACTACAAAATGGTGTGTGTTTATGTCATCTTCAAACTTACAAGTGTATAAATCATGAAAAGTATTTAATATAAATAACATAAGACAATAATAAGACAACAGTTTAACATGATTAATAAATTCATCCTATATCAGGATATATGATCCTATAATTAGCCCGTTTCAGACGAGGCAGGCACAATATAAAGAGTTGACAAATAATACCTGCCCCATTCCTTTACACACCGATCAAAGTATAAATCTGAACATGTAATAATTCTTATTTGCTACATGTATGTTGAAAATCTCTCATTTGTAGCATCTATGCAAAAAAGTTACATGGAGTTCTGAAACTGTAGTTAATCAATTCTACTATCTTAAAAAACTAACTTAAATTTTTTAACTGTCCAGTGTTTCGTCCCAATAATGTATATGCACTTTTTCTACAACTCACAAGTCCTTCCACACTCCATTGAGCTACACTTTTACATCAAATCTCAATAAAAACATCAGGGGAGAGTAGATAATCAGTATACTTTAAAAGCATAAAAGAAGCCAAATTTGAGGTTAACAGAAGGATTAGCAGGCTTTAGATCCAACACTCAAAACTGATCGCTGACAATTTCAAGTACTTGGAAAAACAAAAATTAACATGGATTCATAGGCAAGACTTTAAATAAATTATGATGATGTTCTATCTTACCGTACTACCCTTGGCGCCTGTTGTGGTCATAACGGAGATGCAATTCTTCGGAAAAGGTTTTAATAATCCTGCGGTAAGCAAATGCTTGAGTATCTGAGAACCTTCTCTCGTCAGCCGATTCGTCAATTTGTTTTTCATTTTCATGTCCAATGATGCAGTGGCAGATTCTCTGTCACTGGATATGACTTTCTCAACTTCCAGCTGCAGTTCTTCAGGGCCTACGGAATGCAAACCAAAAGAAAGGATATAGAGGCAATTTTGAGATAAACAATAAACACAGTGCTGATCATGAAACAAGAAATGACGAACTGCTTCCAAAATGGTAACCTACCGTAAAACTTAAAATAGAGGATTTCAGGTAAACCATAAACTATCATTAATTAAATGTTCAGAAACAACATTTGTACAGAGTTGTATGCAGGATTAACATCTAAATTTAGTTCTTAAAACTAAATAGAGTAAGAGTCAAAAACAGTATTAAAACATCAAACAACCACTTCAACGAGAAGCCTCAGCCAAGTCTTAAAGCTCATCATGGCCATTTCATTTTATTCTACTTTTCTTTCTGGTTATTAATGAGTAAAGCTTCAAACTAACCAGCAACAGTCTATCTCCACCATGTGAGGTTGGGTATATAGTTATAACTCGCCAACATGGTCATTCAACACACACAATCATTCCCATTAATATTAATATACCTTGTCTTTTTTTAGTTTCTAAGTTTTACATCTTCCCATTAGATTTGAACTGAAGATTCGCTAATTTCTTACTAATTGGTGCATCAAAATCTTCATAACATCCCTGAAAAAGAATAAAATGCAGAACAACAGCATAAACTTGCAATACGGCTATACCAAACATTTTATTGAAGTCTACAATCCCTATATTAAAAATAGAAGCGGTATGTTGGTATTGGCAATGGTTAGCGATCATAGAGAGCGAAGCAATACAGTCATATGAGTAGTTGTATCTTTGGCTTCACAAAGATGAAATTCCATCTAGTGAATGTAGATACCTAAAAGCAGACTAATGAGTAGGCTAGTTTTAAAGAGTTTGAAGTGCAGTAAAAATGGTTGAAGAACAGGCAGCATAAATAGCTGATGATCTTTGCTAATTTAATGCGCTCAAGAAGCACAAAATTTTGATATTACTGCATTAAAATGTCAGCACTACATTCTAGCTGTAAACTCCATACAACCAGTTTTCAAGAGTAGGAAATGACAAGGCGTGAAAAAAAATAGCTTGCAAATAGACCAAAGATGAAAAAAAATCGCAGATATGGGTCAGATATGCACAAGTCGCATTAAACAAATCCTTTTGAGAACAAATACAAGGCCAATTTGGAACAATAGAAACAGAAAAAACTTTTATTTTTTGAAAAAAGAAAAAAGAAGCTATATCAAATTAAAGGTAACTTTTCTTTACGGTACCTATCTGCCCAGGTTTGAAGTTGACAAATTCACAGTGAACCTCTTCGCCAACATCTTCTCCTTCGAGTTTCTCCTTCCTTTGGAGATCATGATTAGGTAATATAATGAGGTCATCCATTCCACATGTGAAACCATGAAACTGAGCCATGCACAAAGAAACAAACACTTTTGATCAGATGAACACTCTAAACTAACATCTCGTACAAAAATTTAAATTAAATTAAGCACCTGCAAAAAGATGGTAAATAAGCGACTCAATGCAGAAAGCAAAATGCCTGCACTATTAGACCCGTACAGTTCTTGCACTGTGTGTACCAAACCATACTTTCCAAACTGGGACTTATCAATCACCCCACGCACAAGCTCATTTTTCCAAATTAACAATTCGTGTTCAGCATTGTGATCTTCATCCTCCTTACTGTTACCACTGAAATAGTTCTTTGGGATTTTCCCCTGATTTTTAACAGTACAAGGTGCACAACCCCGTGTAATTTGATTCAGTAACGCTGTAATTACCTAGTGGCACAAAAAAAGTAATTCACATAAATCAGTGGCATGATCTAGAGATTAAATTGATAACATCATGCATATCAGATGATTATCAGCATCTAATAATTTTAACCTGCTTTCCAGTCCAAAGAGGGACAGGTTTCCACACAGTGGGTAAGATAGACCCTACTGCACCTTCAGAATCCACTACTGACACCTTTCGGGAATGGTTGGCTGGAAGTGAACCAGGCCCAACTGCAAACACACCAGACCCATAAAGCAGCTGACTGAATTCACTCCGAGTAAGAAATGTATTCTTCATTGTCAAAATCACAGCACTTACAATATGATCCTGGAATATTATGTGGAAGAATAGTTAACCATGCAGGTGTAATGATGGCATATTGCAACAAGGAAACACAAGGACATACTAACTAACAATTCTGAGAATGAAAATAACAATTGTTATCTGGTACTGATACTGAAACCTGAATCAAGCCTCTCACTGTGTCACCCCTTGTAGGAACGATATACTGTTCATTAGCATTAACAATGTTGTAAGCCTCTGCACGAGAAACTTCATCTTGAGGAAAATGCACATTGATCTCATCACCATCAAAATCAGCATTATATGAGCTGCAGTTGATTTTATTAAAGATGTCAATCATGTAGATTATCAACGAAGAGAAGAGTATATACAGCAAATGATAGAGCCAACCTGCAATTTGCATAATGCATGCGTAGTGTTTTTTCTCCTTTCAATACACGAACAACATGTGCCATTAAACTTGTCTTGTGAAGCGTAGGCTGGCATAAAGACAAGTATGGATTTCAATAGCAGCTAAAACAGCTGGGCTATAAGTAATTACTTAAACCTAGAGACAAGAAAATGGCTGCGAAGGAAAAACCAAAAAAAAGAAAATTCGTGTTGTGCAAGAAAATGATCTTAAAAGTATAGTAATAACAATGCAAAACTAATTTTAGACACTCTTCTAGCTAAATGAGCATTGTTTGAACGGGTGATTTACTTGGATATAGGAAGAAAGATAAAACATGTGTTGCAACAATATAAATATGAAATTCAGGACTCAAAACCATAATATCCATTAGCTTGCTTGATCTTGTTTTCTAACAGACTAGCAACTGTCCATCATCCAAGAGAAGGGGAGATTGTGTGACAAGATACAGTATTATGAGTTTCTCTAGAAAAACAAATTAAACAATATTGAAAAAAAAAATGAAATTTATTTATATCAAACCCGTGTTAGGCTAAGCGGCTAAATCGTTTACTATTGACGGGAATGCTTAACGATGATCCTACACTCGACAAACCAAAAACATCCACAGTTACATTTACTAAAATGTAATTTATCTCCTCCATGAGAGCAAAACCTAGTCTAGAATCTCAGGAAAAGCATACCCTTTCACAAGAAAAGCAAGTTGAACAACGACAAGGTGCACAGGAATTATATACTTCTAAATCGAAAGCAAGGGTGACCTTTTCCAGAAAAAAAAGGTATTTACTGGTGAATCAAGATATGAGCTCAAACACACAAAAGCTCAAAAGAACAGAGGGCCTTTTAGATATAGACATACCTATAATATGCAGAATACCAAATAAGCTAAATAGATCATTTTTCAAGTACCTGTCGATTCACCAACACAATATCCCCATCCTGCAAGTGGCGATAGACAATTTTGCCCTCCGTGAGCTCATTGATTTTCCCAGATTGGGCATCTACTCCTCGTGAAGAAGGTAGCTTTCTCGAGATTGCTACACGCATCTTCTTGCTCAGAGGCAGTTTCACAGTGGCCACGCTATCAACATAAGTTGTAGCTCCGGGATGGTTTTCGGGTCCGTTAATTACAGCAGTCCTCAATTTTTCAGCATTCCAAGGAGTAACCCTCTGTAATATATTAGTAAATAAAGGTCTTCAATAAAGAATACACGCAAGCCTAGCATGAGAAATCAGAAAGAATGCAATCACTTTTTTAGCAACTGAGAATTCATCTACTCGGTGTCGTATTAGTTGTAGGTTCAGTGCTATTGAATTTGGACAGCATGGCAGAAACATGATGCAAATGTAAATAAGGATTCCTAACAAAACTTAGAAATCAACAAATACTATAAATAGGGTGATAAATTTCTCACTGCTGCAATTTAATTATCATAATAGATGCTATGTGCAAACAGACAATGAAGGATCTACATGTTGTCATAAAAGTAGGTGAGAGAAGGGAGACGTGCCCAAATATACAAGGACATTAGATTCAAGCTTACGAGTGTGCTATAGGCAAAGAAATCCAGGTGGAAGACAACATGGAAAAAAATACATATAGAACATTTTAATTCACTAAAGAATATAAAGACAGGCAGGGATTCCTTCACTCAAATATAGTCTAACCAAATGGCTATGGGTGTAGTTTTAATGGGCACACGTTCAGAAAATAGTCAAAATACATTTGACTAAAACAGGCTTCACCAAAGAAAAAAAAAAGGATAACTGAGATCTGTAATTCAGACCTCTGGATATGTCAGTCTCAGTGCAAAGTATGGGGGAATTCCAATTTCATTGACCGCTAAGTGAGGATCTGGAGATATCACAGACCGGCAAGCAAAATTGACCCTTTTACCCATCATCTTCTGACGGAATATACCCTCTTTCTTTTCAAGGAACTGACAAATTCCAGAAGAACCATCTTTCTGAGATTGACCTGCCATAACAATATGGGTAGAACACTTTACATATATGTGGGAATTACAGGATTTTGATTTTGCATTTAAAACCATAGAATCAATATCAATAAAACACCCACTACCCAACATAGTCAAATCTATAACACAAGAAAACAGAGCGCAGAAAGCTCAGACCAAATATGATTAAGATATGCTCCAGTGAAATATAGCACTTGTTGTACCAAAAAATGCTTGATATATACTCAAAACCACCATTCTGAAGTACCGTAACACTTCAATAAACACCCTAAGCCGTACAGCAAGTGGACAAAGAATGGCATAGCCAAAATATTTGCAGTGAATGTGTAGGTATCAGCAAAACGCACATTGTTTAGGGGTATGAGCAGCCATAAAAGCTGAAAATAAAGGAAAAAGACTCACCAGAGGCAGTTTTGCTATCAAACAATGCATTGATGGATTGCTGAAGATCCATCCAGCGATTAATGATCCTTGGACGCTCGGAATTATTCGTATGAGCATTTCCCAACGCAATATTTGACTGCAAGACCTTCCCCAATAGATTAGTATGTGGATGCTCCATCACCTGAAAGGAAAATTATATATAAATGAATCTGCACAAACTGGAAGCAACAACCTTGTAAAGACAATTAAAATATCTATGTCCATAATATTATCTAAGCCCCACCTACTTTCACCTCAAACATCAACTAAGTATAATAAGTAAGAGAATTTTGAACTATATGGTTTGAAAAACTGTTTCCTGTTCCCCTATAAAAATCTGATTTTAAAACACACGTAAAGCAGGGTGAAAATCGAAGTGTCTCATAACTGCAAATCGCAACCGGTTTTAAATGTTAGTACACCATCATGTTAATAATGCAAAGGCCACAGATGCAAGTTACAGAAACATTAATCAGAAAAAGAAAAAAAATCAGTACTTACAGAATCACCACCTTTAGCTGGCGGGCGAAATTTTATTGGGGGTACAAGGATAGTATCTAGGAAAAACATCAAGTAGCCTGTTTTAGTTCCAGAAAACTGATGCTGAATATTAGATATATATGAGCAAATAGGGGCTTCATTCTCCCACAAACGCTTCAATATATCTTTAACCTGTTAGTTAGAAGGAAGAAATATCCAAGAACAGATTAAAACAATACACGTCGAGGGCAAAAATCATGAGAAAAGCAGGCCAAGAAAATCACCTCTGATGGTAAGAGAGGGCCTTTAAAATAATTACTTGTTTCCTGCACCCCCCGACTCAAATTTCTTTTCTCATTTACACCCTTTTTGCTAAGTTTTTTAGTGTAATCGGTGGCAGTATCAAATGAGTGGCCTTCACCCTTCCAAGAATGGTCACTAGCATTTACCACTTCAGATGAAGCCTTATCCTCACCTTCACCACTCTCTGTAACATCCAACCTGCCACTTCTTATGGCATTCGATCTGATGTCGGCACTGGATATTCCACTCTGCATAGCATAAAGAACTATGAAGCAATAGAAAATAAAAAATAAACACCAAGTTAACACAATGAAAGATGCATATCTTGATTGATCAGCAATACAAAATTTTCAGCGTAGAATTTCAGGGAAAAACGATGAAGATACTCAATGTATTTTGATTACACAAAAATAATGACCGCTATCGGTGGCATTCCAGTTATCACAAATATAGAGAAATAAATACAGGAAAGACTCTTGAGAAAGATTTCTTCCCATCAGTTGAGGTAATTTATACGTTAATCAAATGTCAACCTTTTACAGGTTACAACATACTGAACTTACCACATGGAACCATCCAAACGTTGGCTTCTCGATCTTTGGATTTTTGCGTTTACAATTCATACATTTCTTCTCTTTTTTCTTTAAAAACTCACTCAGAGCGGAAACAGCTTCAGTAAGCTGACATGAATCCCATGAAGCCTGGTTATTATGCTCTTTGTGACTATCATCGCCAGATGGGAATGCAGGATGTGATGTATGACTCCCTTGGCTATCCTCTCGATCAACTATGTCATCTGGTAACATCCACTCCTTATTTTTCTTGTCTTTTAACTTCCGTCTCAAACTCAGCTTTTTTGCCCCAATGATGTCCCCGTTTTCTATCATTTTTAATTGAGAAAAATAATTCTCCACCTAAATCAAACACATTGTACTTTTAAGTGAAATAAAGTATGAGCAGAACAAAGGCAACAACTATCACAATAAGCTTATACAAACTAACCTCTCCTCTGCTTGATCGGAAATGGAGACAATAAAAACACGTTTTATTCAGAAGATTGCTCAGTGCATTAAAAAGCAACGGATTATAGGAAGTTGAAACTAGGTCAATGTGACCACAGTGACCAGTGCAATGGTAGGAACGTTGGCCACATGATTTACATCTGCATACAACAAGATAGGAATTAAACCCCCAGTTTTTTAATAATAATATAAGCAGCATCAAAATGTACTATTCTGATTTCATTTACTTACGACGAGCCTTCATCAAGGGGTCCCATAGCAGGATCATAGAGTCCACCAGGTATGGGCTTATCCAATATGTCGAGCAAATCCGGATTCGTAATCTTCACAACACTTTGGCGCCTCACTTCTTCATCAAACATGAACCTGAAATGCACCGAATCCACAACCTCCGTTGTTCCCTGAATACCAATTACTGAATATTAGAGAACAGCAACAGAAGGAAATATGCACATTTAACCAAGTTCAACAGAAAGTATTTCCAATTCGTTTTCAAATGGTAACGAAATAGACAACACCATGACATTTTTCCAAGAAACCAAATATTAAACAAAGAAAAAATCTGAGCTTTACCATGGCTCGGCGATTGGTTCAACAGTAACCGCGAAATTCCTGAAGAAAAAAAAAAATCAAAGAGAAGATAAAAAAATCATCAGAACTGGAAGCACAACAATTTTGACAAAATTGCATAGCACAAACCTAGCCAAATCACTTGTGTTTGTGTAATTAGGACTTTGAGGAGTACGCTTTGTTGGGGTTTTGCAAAACCCTACAGACTGTGAAAGGAGGAGAAGCGGTGGCCAGTGTTTTAGTAAAGGCCCGATATATACTTTTCCAAATTTAATTATATAGATTTATTTTTTTTCTATACAAATAGAGTTATTTTTTCTAAATTATTTACTAATACAATTATAGTGTAGGTTTTATATGCAACGCTTCATAATAGCTTAACATGAAATAATTTTAGAGTATCATTAATCTCATCAGGGGTATCATTAGTTTGAGTTCAAGAAAATTATTTTCTCGAACTCAGACTAATGATACTCCTGATGAGATTAATGATACTCTCGATGAGATTAATGATACTTTAAAATTGTTTTATGATAAGCTTATCATTAACTATTTTCATATAATACTTTGCCACAATTATATATATTATGCATCAAATAGGGTTAACATGTATATTTTGCTTATTTAATTTGTATTTCCAAAATAATTGTTCAATCTTGGTGCAAAATTCAACCAGCCTATATAATTGGGATGGAGAGAGTAAATACACTCACTTTATTAATATACACATCATAGGCTCGATATACTTTTGTTGAAAAGTACTAAATTTCAACAAATATTTGTAAATTAACTCAAAAGAATTTTTTGAGATATTGTCCAACAAATATTAAATATATTTTTGTTGAAATATTGACTTAGACAACAAACAAAGTGGGTACGTTAGTAGAATCGGTGTATCAAATTAGGGTTCGTTTAGTTCACGGGATGGGATTGATTAGATGAGATTGGATTATAAAGGAATGATTTAGATGAGATTGGATTAAATATAACTATTTGAGGAGGAATGTGTGTTTGGATTGTAGGATTTTTTTTTTTATTATTATTATTGAATGATTAAGTGGTTTTAAAGTGCAATATATCATTTTTACCCCCAACTAATTCAGCCTCCCAAATATTTACTTTATTTTCTTTAATTATCTATTTTGAGGACAAAATAGTAATTTGAAAATATGAAACATAATACAAAATACTCATGAGGTCCTTGGTTCAAACCTAACTAAAACCAAATTTTTTTATTAGACTTCTTCTTATGAAAGATCACAATGCCACATGAATGACACATGGGATAAAGTGACGCACAATCATGCCACATAAGACTTGACACATAAGCGAAACGCACCAGAAATCGACACATCAACAAAACGCACCAGAAATCGACAAATCAGCATAAGAAACTCCCTATTAGTACAATAGGGTATTGTTAGATATTAGTTGTTATCACTAAAGAGTGATAGTTGTCTTCACTGAAGAATATTACTTATTCACACTGAAGAGTCTTAGTTGTTCAGTGAAAACAACTAATACCCTTCAGTGGAAATAATTAATACTCTTTAGTAAAAATAACTAATACCCTTTAATGGTTCATGTATAAACTAATTTCACTCTATACATACTCTATAAATCATTGGTGGGGATTTAATATGACTTACTATATAAAAGAATATAAAAATTATGTTAAATAAAATAGATATTCAAAATATATGTATATTTATATATGTGTGCAATGTTCAAATATTGTATTTCTTTTAATTAGAGACAATATTATTACACAAACATAATGACATATGTTAAACACAATTAAGTCAATAAAAAATAATATATCAAATTTAATATAAAATAAATAAAAAATTAGACAATTATAATATTGGTTTACTGTGTTTTCTAAACAATAAGGTTTGCCAATTAAATGTTACTCCCTCAGTTCCAGAGGAATTTGCACACTTTCTTTATTTTGACGTCTCACACTAATTTGCACACTACCTATAGAGGAAACATTGATTTGTGTGCACACTCACACAAATGTACACATATTTATCCATATTCCACTACTTTACCACTTTTCTTGATCCACGTGCAATCCCAGGGGTGCAAATTTCCCTAGGACCAAGGGAGTAATATTTAAGAAATTTAATTTTTTTTTAAATTATTTAATTATTTAATTGATAGTATAAATCAAAATAATTTAATATACTTAAATTCTATTTTTAAATTTTTCACAAATTAAAATTCTCTAAATATGAAATCCTCAAATATAGTGAGACAATAAAAACAATTAAGTTAAACATTGAAATTTCACATAGTTAAAATTTTATTAATTTAATAATACTTTATTGACACAATTTTTTTTAAATATAAGATATCATCAAATATAGTTAAATAAAATGTAAATAATAATCACAACACAAAATTTATAATAAATTTTATAGGCTCGAGTTATTTACAATTGAATTTACCCTTTGAATGTATTCCTAACATAGCTTAATTGGTAAACAACTTAAACTCTAATCATGAGGTGTAGGGTTCAAATCCACATGAATGCATTTTTTTATTAGGCTGTTATTATAAAAAGTCACATAGATGACATATAAGCTTCATAAAGTCACATGTATAGCTTCCACAAATGACACATAAGATTCATAAGGCGACATGTATAGCTTACACAATTATGACACATAGGTGAAACTAACCTCAAGATGACACATAGGCGAAATTAATCTAGCGACGACACATAAGCATAGAAAACTCCCTATTAGTATAATAGGGGATTCTTGATACTCTTAAACCTAATTTTCCAGATTTTTATAGATTTTACTTTTAGATCTAATTCAATTTCTTCCATAGATAGTTTATGTTCTTGATTTCATTCACACTTTTAATTATGTTTATGATTGTTAATCATGTTATTGCTTTTATTCTTGCAATCACCATGTTAGGCTAAAACTCTTTTATGCTTAGGATATTATGAACTCGTAGAATTAGGATGTTGGTACATAATTAGGATAATTCGTGATCTATAGTTTTAGTTCTCTTAATTATTACATAATTCTAATAAACCCTAGAATAATTATAGAATTAAGTACGAAAATTGTTAGAGAGAAGACGACCGCATCACTCTTTAATAACGAATAGACTTGAGGACAGGATTTTTGAAGGGGTTTATAATCAACCGATTTATCTAGGGAGGACGGCCGCATCAACTTAGTTAAATTAGAGCCTCAATAATTAAGCACAACTCATATAATTTAATTAGTGGGTTAGTAAAGTAAGTTGTTAGAACTAAGTATTGGAATTATTTCCGAGCTTTTATTCTTTCAATTCTTTGTGCTAGATTAGAGAAGTTGATTGCCTAGTTTTAGTACACTTAGGATTATAACTTGAACATCGCGATTATTTTAGTTAACGTACCAATTCCGTTAATATACGTAGGGATTCCTATCCCGAGCATCACCATCATATTTGCACTTCAAATCGGAGTTAGAATAGTTTTATTTCTTTTCGTGTGATAATAAGTAAAATATAGTTTAGTATTAGTTTAAAACCAACATTGCATTCATATTAGCTACAACACATACATTTCCAGGGATTTATTCGCATACAAACTTTCCCACGGGTTCGATACTACTTGGTCCCTATACTTGTCCATACTACAGTGGTTCCATACTCTCATGGGGTAACTATTAGTTAAGCTAGTACTTTGCGTTCAAGTCACCCCTTAGTTTGGAGTAGTATATAGTAGGGTCAATTAACTTCCACGAAAATGAAACATATCATTCTTAACACCTAATAGAAAAAAAAGGCTCAGGTTATTCGAACCAGCTTTTTAGTGAATATACCAGATCAACACCTTGGTCGCTGGATGAATACACTATTTTTTCCTAAATAACCTACTATTTATTTGATAGCTCACTCAACAACCACCCATCAGCAAAATCTTAATCTTAATATTAAAAGGGGTCAGCTATATACCCCTCCGATTTAAGAGATACACCTCTTTTTTTTCTTCAAGTTAATTATGAAAAGTCTAAAATACCCTACATTAAATTAAAAATATACTAAAACAAATTAAAGAAAAATTTGATTCCTTCACGCCATCTTCATTGTTGTCGTTGCATCGCACTGCGCCAAGAATCCAAACGGCACTACCACTTTATCAAGTCCCACAGAACCGCCGCCATTGTCTCGCTGGATTAGGTTGAGTTTCAACCTTTTTCTCATCCTCAATTATTTGAAGGCATGATTAAAATATCTTAATATGAGTTTGTTTCTTCTTTAATTAATTGAGGAATTTAAATAATTTTGTGTAGCGCCCCGAGTGAGCGCCGTCATATTGGGGGGGAGGCAAATATTATTTGCCATAAAAAAAATCTGAAAAGTAATTATCAATTGTAGTTAAAAATGAAATATTTATTTCTCAAGCGAAACACAATATAACAAAAACATGTGCTAGTTTTTTTTTTAAGTGTCTAACCATGCTTACGCCTAACTCATGTCAAACCCACATTTCTAAGTCAAACACTTTAGAAATAATTTTAAGAGCAAGTTAGCATGCATGTGTTCCTACTATAACTAACTTATCATATTAAAATATCACATTGACCGTTGCGCCAGTCATACATGCAAATTATTTCCGGTACCAACATAACTTCCAATAAATCAAAAGAAACTCAACCACATGACCTAATAATCCATACATAGTTATGAAATTCGACTTAAGGTAACGAAATTCTACTATAGCTAATTCATACATAAACTTATTTTGAAGTAGTTTAAATTTAGTGGAGTCTACTCAGTCAATCACACGTCCGCCTCGTCGTCTGCAGGTCCTGAAAAATTTAAGGTTGCATCATGAGTCTTCTCCCGGAGGAGAAGCCCAGTGGGATAACACTAATATACAATTGCATTGGAAAGACTAATAAGCATGTCAACCGAGTACACGACAAGCCCGTAGACCCGGCTCAATTCACACAGATATAGTCCGTAGACCCATCGACTAGTCATGATTCACACAGAGCATAGCCCATAGACTTGCTATAATTCACACAGAGCATAATTTGAAGATCTGCCTACTCGTACACACACAAATTATTCTAACTATGCATAAGATATTAAGGGATCATTTGGTTCACAGGATGAGATTGATTAGATGTGATTGGATTAGATATGATTATTTGAGGAGGAATGTGTGTTTGGATTGAATGATTAAGTGAGTTTAAAGTGCAATATACCATTTTTAAAGCGTGGACTATGAAATCTCACCATCCCTAAGGAATTATTTAATCCCTTATTTGATGGATTAGGTAGGTTTATAAATCGGGGCCCAATTTTATTTCGGGCCGTAAACATGCGAACCAAATGCAATATTACATGGGATTGAGTGGGACTAAAACTTTAGTCCCACCCAATCCCGCGAACCAAACGGCCCCTAAAAGTTACCCACTTTCTTGACGTTGGATTTGATGGGATAGCTTCCTCAGAGTCCAGCTGTCTCGTACTGCACTTGACATATTCAGCTATCTCTTATTTTTGTGATACATTACATCTTACTAGTAATGTACCCACCCGTGCATTGCACGGGAGCTAATTTTATTGTAGTTGAAGAAATTTCAGTCGATTATATATAAAATTTTGTATATTCTTCAATATACATTCTCGTAATATATCATAATTTTGTGAACAAATTATTACGTATAATATTAAAAAATTCTTTCATTCTAATTCTATTTTTCAACCCTTTTTTCTAAGAAATAAATTTTATTTTAATTTGTATAACACATTAGCCAACATATACTGCCTATGTAAAACACATATCTAAATATCAAATAATAAAATTACTATCACCATACTTAAAAAAATATTTTTTACAATTTCACGTAAAGCAACTTATAGATCAAAATAAAATAAAAAAAGTAAATAATAGTTCCAAAAGTCTAAACATTTCTAAACACTTCTGATATACAATATTTTTAGTTGTATTATAATCAAGACAATTATTATAACATAGCATATTCTTCAAATTACTATGTTTGGTAACCCTTGAAACTGCAACATAAAGTTGTCCATGACTAAACACAAGCATCTTAAGAAATACCCATGCATGGCTAACTAAATTTTTCTTTTTAGATATAGCATACGAAACAATCAATGGAAATTGTTTCTGTGTAAATTTGAAAGGTAACCTAGGATCAGAAAGTGTCAGTGACAGTCGCGGTATCAATGCTAGTTCTCCAGCACTGCTACCAGTCAAAACTTTGGCTTCAATCACTCTATCACTCAACCTAATGGTCATCATCCTGTATATACAAAAAAAATATAATTACAATTTTAAAAAAATGGGAAGTAATACTAAATACTATATTAAAATTGCATAATAAAATAATAAACTAATCTCGTTCCATTGCATCATCCTCTAGAATGATCAATATTTCTTAATAACATAACATATGTTCTAACTTTACGATTTAGTTCATGGTCAAGAACACCAGAAAATTTTAAAGTATTAAGGAACTCAGGAGTATGAACATCAGCGAGAGAATTAAGATTGGAATCGGACCTGCAAAGACTATCAGAACTGAGATACTTGCGAGACTCATTTTCATTTAACTTTACCATATAATCATTAATATTTCTGACAGAATCAAGTGTCAGTGCGAGGATATTTTTTTCAGTAAAAAATTGTGATCATACATCCTTGATTTAGAATCTATAGATAAAAGCAATTATCAATAGAAGCAATAGGGTCATCACCATCTCTCAACAAAATATCTTCTGGAATGATAATGTCAGAACCATAATCAGTCTTTGTTTCTATAGTTCCTTCACCAACTGATTCAATCCACTTTGAAAATAACTCTATTTCATTCAACCATTCAACAGAATTAGACTGCAACAATCTCATATTTTCTATCAACCTCAAAATAGTGCATTCATTAGATGAATTGATAGTAGCATGCACAATATCTTATCTTTTTCTTTTGAAATGATAGGTAAGATTTGTTGAAAATCTCCACAAAAAATAATTGTCTTTCCATCAAAAGCTATTGCAGAACACGATGGATTAGATAACTACATGATATCTCTTACTGATGTATCTAATGTTTCAATAAAATGTATGTGAACCATTGGGCTTTATCCCATATGATATGTTTGTATTTAATCAAAAGTTGTAAAAGGTGACTGCCTTGCTTAATGTTACACGTAGAATCCTCCAAACATTTGTTTGGAATGCAAAATATTGAATAAGATGTACGTCCACCAGGAAGCAAAAGAAAAAATATTCCACTTGATGCTACATTCAACACTATCTTACCTTCAGAACACAATTTTGCAGACAGAGTATTCCAAAAAAAAATTCTAATACCCCATAGCCATACACAAAGAAAACATTTCCAATATCCGAAGATACTTATTCAATTATTCTTTCAAAAATAATACACTGCTCATCATTTAATTTGCTTACCAAAGACTTCATATTCCATCCACAATTCAACTATATTGTATGATAACTCACTCAAAAGTATCCTATTACGGGATCTTAAGTTATTATCAACAACTGCTGGCTTTCCATCAAAATCATTCAATCTTTTACCAAGAGAACGCAACATATTTTTTATCTCCAATAATTAAACAATTGTACCGAATATGCAACACAATAACGTCATCACAAATAACACAAAAAATAATATTTAAGAAATAATAAAACTAAAAAATTATAATGAAGTTAAATAAATATCTAAATTTAATAAACTTTCAAGAAAAAATATGTACAAATACATTGTGTACAATTATTTTATTATATATATGATTTATTTCCATTTTAAAAAATAAATACAATAATTTTTTTTATGTTACTATTAAATGTATTTAAATATTAATACAACTTATAAATAATAATATTTAGAGAATAGAATATAAAAAGAAAAATATACCTAGAAAACACATTATTTTCATTCTCTTGTACAAAATATCATCTGACATATATTTTCAGCATTTATTTAATATATCACATAAATTACTCAAAGATCCAGACATGATTAGAGTAACAAAGAGAGACCTCAAAGAAGATGCAGACGCCCAAAAGCTAGCCCGTTCAAATCCATCGATATACTCAATATTATCATCTAACCTGTTCAATACCATTATATTTCTTCAAAATAATTTATCATCTTTACACAATCCAACGTTACAATCTTAAATCGCTAGCCCCAAAGTTACATTCCTTAAAAAATATTTTCAGAGTATTAACTCTCACCTTAAGGATTGAGTGATGTATATATTAAATTTTTTGGCAGATATTTTATTCGGCTGGGGGGGAGATAAAATAAGGAATGTAACTCTTTTGGCTGGAAAAATGAGGATTATAACTCTTAGAGCTGACAATTTAAGGACAATAACTTTTAAAAGTATTGAAGTTATACCATATCAACCCAAAGCAGTAAAAATTTGGTCCAAATCACACCAATAAGCCATAATTTCAGGTCAATTAGTCAGATCAATTTTTAAAGTTATTGTAGATTAGGCATGAAATTGTCGGAATTTTATAGCTCGAAATGCTCGTGTTTTGATTGATTTATATGAGTATTTAGAGTCATTTGATTATCATTTTCATAAACTAATGAATTTGTCTCTTTGATTCTTATAGATGGATAGAGGGCGAAAAGAGGAGTTCGTAGGAGAATTTCACTCCAGAGATAGTCTGGATTTGAATGTTACTCTCTCCAACGGTAACATTCAAATCCACACTATAAATACAAACTCAAGCTTCATTTATGAGAGAGCTGGCGGTGCGAGAGTGGTGCAAGCATGAGGGAGTCATAAGGGTGCACCATCTCTATCAAGAACACTGACATTAAATTCTTCATAGTCATACTTGAGTGTTCCAGTTTGTAATCTCGAGCTCATCATATATATCCTAAGCTTATAGAGGTTTTCCCAACC
This sequence comes from Ballota nigra, assembly GCA_947034835.1. NCBI lineage: Eukaryota > Viridiplantae > Streptophyta > Magnoliopsida > Lamiales > Lamiaceae > Ballota > Ballota nigra. The sequence goes on from OX344726.1 coordinate 9,723,677, forward strand.
TTAGCTCAGAGGCTAAAACCATGTAAGGGAAAACCTCACCTAGTTGGAGAGAACCAAACCAAACTAAACCCTTTCCAGAAGAGTGTTAGGTGTTTCAGTAAGGTGAGGAGAGGCAGTCCCTGAGTGAAGGGGGATGTGAGACCAGTTCGAGAGGCAGCTCCGCGGAGGGGTGTGAGTCCAGTTGTGAGTGCACCTTGACACGTTAAAAACAAGAATCCCAAGTAGTGGATTTTCTGTTAAATCAGGCAGTGGATGTAGGAGCTTGAGACTCTGAACCACTTTACATTGTTGTGTTCATCATTGCCTTACATAAGTGTACATCAGTGTTAAAACAAAAATTTCTCCTAAATTCCCATATTGTCCTTGTTTGTGAAAGAAAACGGGACCATCAATTGGTATCAGAGCGGGTTGTTCACATGACCACTGATCCAGTTTTGTTATGAAAATTGGTCAACCGAACAGATCTTAAATGTTTTAAACTATGGGAATTTCTGTATATTTCAAATTATTATCTGTGTTCTGACAGTATTCTTGTAATAGAAAATCATCTGGTTAGAAGTTTTGGAATCATCAAAAAAGGGGAAATTGTTGGGATATATTTTAGTTTTGATGATTTTCCAAAACAACATGTAATAGGTTTGAAAGCAGTCAGGATAGTATCTTTTAGTTTCAGGTCAGGCTAGGTTGTTTCTCAGTAGAATAGGTTATCAGTGGAGGAAGAACTCAGCTGAGGGGGAACTCTACTGAAAGGAACTCAGTGAGGGAGAACTCACTGACAGAGCCTGAGGAAGTCAAGATGACATCACAAGGAGAACAGTCTGAAGCCATGACAGAAGACCTGAAACCTGAAGAGAAGCCTGAAGGAAGTCCTACTGAGTATAAACCTGACCTTCTAAGCTGGTCAGTGGACTACTCAGTGAAGAGCCTGATCAAGAGGATCAGTGTTGAGCTTAGTAGGACCTGAAGGAGTCAGGCTACTGAGGCTGGGATGCTTGACAAATAGCCTTATGTCAAATCCCCTGAGTGGACTTCAAGTCTACTGAAGGAAGGTATCCTGAGAGGATTTCAAGTCAGCTGAAGACAAGTCGCCTGAAGTCAGGACTACCCTGATCAAGTACCCTGAACAAAAGAGCCGTTGGACTCAGTCCACGTGGACCAATCAAGTCAAGGCAGCGAATCTGACAAAAGCTGACAAGGCCATACTTCACTGAAAAGGAGAATTTCACTCCAGAGATAGTCTGGATTTGAATGTTACTCTCTCCAACGGTAACATTCAAATCCACACTATAAATACAAACTCAAGCTTCATTTATGAGAGAGCTGGCGGTGCGAGAGTGGTGCAAGCATGAGGGAGTCATAAGGGTGCACCATCTCCATCAAGAACACTGACATTGAATTCTTCATAGTCATACTTGAGTGTTCCAGTTTGTAATCTCGAGCTCATCATATATATCCTAAGCTTAGAGAGGTTTTCCCGACCTTAGCTCAGAGGCTAAAACCATGTAAGGGAAAACCTCACCTAGTTGGAGAGAACCAAACCAAACTAAACCCTTTCCAGAAGAGTGTTAGGTGTTTCAGTAAGGTGAGTTGAGGCAGTCCCTGAGTGAAGAGGGATGTGAGACCAGTTCGAGAGGCAGCTCCGCGGAGGGGTGTGAGTCCAGTTGTGAGTGCACCTTGGCACGTTAAAAACAAGAATCCCAAGTAGTGGATTTCCTGTTAAATCAGGCAGTGGATGTAGGAGCTTGAGCCTCTGAACCACTTTACATTGTTGTGTTCATCATTGCCTTACATAAGTGTACATCAATGTTAAAACGAAATTTCAGTGTTAAAACAAAAATTTCTCCTAAATTCCCATATTGTCCTTGTTTGTGAAAGAAAATGGGACCATCAAACTTTGATTCGACTCAAACGGATGCCCGGATGAGAAGATATCGAAGAAATACGAAAAGTATTAGTTCGAGGGAGCAAAAGTATCATTGGAGTACACAAGTGAGAAGAACTCGTGCACCTAGTGCACGAGTGGTCGAGCATTGTGCTCGAGCAACACCAGGTCTTGCACTTAGTGCACGAGTACTCGTGCATTGCGCTCGAGCAAGGTCTAGTCATGCACCTAGTGCACGAGCTCGAGGACTCGAGCACTTTTGGCTCTCTGGAAGTTTTAAGCGCAAGATGGGATTGTGCTCGTGCACTTAGTACATGAGCAGTGCTCAAGCATGCGTGGTTTTGGCCCATTAACTCCCGATTCGACCCATTGCCTATTTATACCCCTTCCGAATACGATTTTGAGTACCACTTGATACCACATCACTTTTAGAGTTAGTTTTTGGAGAGAGAAAGAGGAGAAGAGACGAGCAAGCTTTAGTTTTACATATTCGAGGTTTTATTTACGAACTCATAGTTCGGTTTTGATTTTTAGTTTCTTTCCTTTAGATCTTTGTTCTTGAATACTTGAGACTTCGTTTTATTAATTTGATTTCAGTTCTTAGCATTTATTTCTTAAAACCCTAGTTAATGTTTGAGAATTTTTTAGTTAAAATCATTATGTTCATGTTCGTTACTTCTTCAATTGTTTTCGTTTCCATAAAAACCATGTCTAGCTAATACCCTTGCATGCTTGGGGTAGGATGAACTCATAGAAGTAGGATGTGGGTACATAATTAGGGTAATTCATGACGTTTAGTTTTAATTCTCTTAATTAATGAATTCTTAAAATCAATCTTAACTTTACCTTTGAATTTCGTTCGAAAAGTGTTCGAGAGAGGACGATCGTATCACTCTTAACAATTAGTAGACTTAATGAGAGGGTTTAGAAAGGGTTAATTAATCTACCGGTTTATCTAAGGAGGACGACCGCATCACCTTAGTTTAAATTAGGGTCTTGTTAATTAAGCACTATCTATTAACCTGTTAGTGGATTAGTGAAGTCGATTGTTAGGATAAAGTATTAGGGTTTTAATTCTTGAGCTTTCATCTTACAATCTTTTACTTAGGTTATTTGTTGCACGTCACGGTTATCTTGATTATGTACCTGCTCCGTTAGTATACGTAGGAATTCCTATCCTGAGCATCATCATCTCATATTTGAAAACATACTTTTACATTCGTAACTTAATTTTCCTTTTTGCATTCATAGATTAATTTAGTTTAGATTATATTTTATTTTCTTCTAAAAAAAACCCAAAAACATACACTCATATTAATTACGATGCGTAGATCTTCAGGGATCTGTTCGCATACATCCCTTCCCTTGGGTTCGATAATAATTGGTCGCTATACTTGCTTATACTACAGTGAACTCGTATGCTTGCGGGGAAACTACTAGTAGAAAGTTAGTATTTTCGCTTAAAGTCAATGGCGTCGTTGCCGGGGATGGCATTGTATGTCTTTTGAATAGGACTTGTAGATAGCTTAGCAGTTAGTAGTGAGTGCTTTACTTTTCTGTTTTATTCGTACGTGTTTGGCAGTTGCATTTTTATTCTTTTGTTAGTGTTTCAGGTTTATGAAAACACGCTCGCAAGGTGAATTGAGCGAAGAGAGACTACAGCTAGATCCTGAGACAATAGCAAGAAGAAATTGAGCCTTTTTAAGAAGGATGAATGCTGCCGGAGGAGAGAACGACAACATGGGCATCAGTAATGAGTTGGATGATGCTGCAGCTGAGTTCAATCAGGCAGTGGAACGGGTTGAGGGCAATGGAGGAACTAATAGTCAGAATCAAGTTCCGTTAGGGGAGAGCCAGAGCCAAAACCCGGGTAAATAGAACGTAAACAATCCATCTCATAACCTTGTCCAACATCCTCAGAACAACCCTGCATACCCCCAAAACAATTTACCTTATCCTTACCCATACCCACCATACTCGTATCCACCATACCCGTACCCTCCACCCCCTATTTACAACCAACCACTAGTCTATCAACCACCACCAGTCCAACAAGTACCCGTACCACCTGCTAATCCTCAGCACGTTCCTCATAACGCCAATCAGAACATGACTATTCGAGGAAGGTTCGTGGCACAACCACAATGGTACTATGATGGAGTGGCATTGCCCCCTGTAGAGGCAAATAACTTCTCAATTTCCCCTGGAATTCTAAAGTTGCTTACCGAGAATCAATTCAAGGGGGAGGTTGGGAAGGAGAATCCTCATACTCATCTGAGGAGTTTTCTGATGATCGCATCCACGTTCAATTATAACGTTATGTCTGAAGATGCCAAGAGGCTCATGCTGTTCCCATTCTCTTTGACGGGAATAGCAAAGGAGTGGTATGATAACACGCTCCCACAGGGAGGTGTAACCACATGGGCCGAGCTCGAGCGTCTGTTCCTCGAGCGATTCTACCCTCTATCTAGAACCATTAGAGCAAGGATAGAGATCTATTCTTTCTGCCAAAAACCAGGAGATGACTTACGTCAGGCGTGGGAGAGATACTCTAACATGTTAATTGAGTGCCCGCAACACGGGTACAATGAGGGGGATATCATGGCATTCTTCTACAGTGGAACCAGTAAGGCTGGTCAAGCCCATCTTGATGCATGTGCTAGTGGAGCATTTTTTAACCAAGGTATAGCGAGGTGTAGAGAAATTGTTGACAATATTGTCACGAATGCTGGGGCATGGAACGAGGACCCAGAAGGAGGAGAATGAGGGAACAAAGAAGTTGTTGATGGCGATGATGGAGAAGATAAGTAACCTCGAGATGGGGCAGAATCTGGTTGGAGGGAATGTAGCAGTGAGCGAGAAAGTGGACCCACCCACGAGTCAGCAGGAAGAGGTCAACTATATGGGAAGGCCTAACTATCCACAAGGCGGGTATCCACAAGGTGGCAATCAATTTGGAAGGTCTTCTTATGACCAACCATTTGTACCTCCAGGTCCACAGCCTCCTCAAAATCAATGGAAGAATACCCAAGGGTATCAAAGAGGCCAGCAGCCTCCTCAGAACACATGGAGGAAGAATGAGAATTTTTCATATGCTAATCCGAAGGCCAGAATTACAGTTCCTCCAGGTGTTGATCCAGGTTCAAAACCCCCGGGTGGAGAAGGCGGTTCCTCAACTGAGGAGATGTTGAGAGCTATCCTTCAAAAGGTGGAGGAGGGAAGCAAGAGATTGTCCTCATTGGAGTACGATGTGAAAGAATTGCATAAGAAAGGAGATCAGCGTGATCAAGAACTCCAAAGAAGGGACATTGATTTAAATAGAGTTCAACAAGAGAACAACCACAGGTTCACTTCTATTGAGTACCAAATTAGTCAAATTGCAAAGTCTCAGATGAGAGAGCCGGGCAAGTATCCCTTAATGCCCGAGGGAAACCCAAAGGAACATTGCAAGGCTATTGAGTTAAGAAGCGGGACCAAATATGATGGTCCTGAGATGCCTGCTGATACCGAGACGCTCCAAGGAGAGGTTGAGATAGAAGAAAAAGAGCCTGAGGCAGTTAGAGATGAGATTGAGGAGATGGGAGTTGAGAAAGGGGTTGAGGGTGAAGGCACTCAGAAGAGTAAAGATATGGATGAGACCCAGAAGGGAAAAGACCTTGAGGAAGGCATTGAAGAGATTGAGAGAGTTCCAAAGTGGAAGAAGGCAAAGGAAGCAAGGAAGAATGTAAAAGAAACTGAGAGAGATGAATGGGAGGTACCCAAATCTGTGATACTTGTCTCATATCCACAACGATTTATGAAAAAGAAATTAGATGAAAAGTTTGCAAAATTTCTTGATGTTTTTAAAAAGTTACATATTAACATTCTTTTTTATGATGCTTTGGAACAGATGCCTAACTACGCCAAGTTTCTGAAGGACTTGATAGCGAAGAGACGGAGAGTGGATGGACCCGAGCTAGTGCACTTGAACCACGAGGTGAGTGTTATGGTGCACAAGGCACTTCCTCCCAAGTTGAAGGATACCGGCAGTTTTACCAATCTATGTGATATCAGGAACGGGATCAAGAAAGGAACTTTGTGTGATCTCGAGACGAGCATTAATTTGATGCCTCTTTCGTTGTTCAAGAAGTTGGAAGGGGGTGAGCTTCAACCCACAATGATAACGCTCCAGCTTCCTGATAGGTCTATCACTAGACCTCAAGGAGTAGTAGAGGATGTTCTAGTGACGGTGGAGAATCACATTTTTTCCACCGACTTCGTGGTACTAGATATGGAGGAGGATGAGCATGTGCCGCTGATTTTATGGAGGCCGTTTCTAGCTACAGCCGAGATGGTACTTGATGTAGCAAACAAGAAGATTACGGTCAAAGTTGATGGTCAAGAAGTGAAGATAACTATTTATGAAGCTATGAAATACCCTATGGGAGATGAGTGATGTCACTTCATTGACATCATGGACACTTGTGTTGAAGACACACTTCTAGACCCTTGCTCTTTCTATGTTCATCAGTTTGATTATCCTATTCTTGACGATCTATCTTATGATCTTGATTATTTTGACAGCTTGAAAGACAATGAAAATGTCAAGTTCTTGGAGATAAAGAAAGTAGAGGATGAGGACGACTTGGAAACCGAGGAGTCAACTTTCGAGAAGATGTTCAATAAGACGCCACCATTGGAGGCGAAAAAGGAGCTGAAACCACTCCCCGACCACCTCAAGTACGCCTATTTGGATGAGACCGATAAGTATCCGGTAATTGTATCTGCCCTTTTATCTGATGATCAGCTTGAGAGACTTTTAGTAGTGCTTCGTAAGCATAGATCTGCTATAGGATGGTCGATTGTGAATATTAAGGGAATTAGTCCTTCCATTTGCATGCATAAGATTAGATTAGAAGAGGGTAGAAAAGTTGTAGTGCAAAATCAACATAGAGTTAATCCGGTAATTCAAGAGGTGATACATAAGGACGTTTTAAAGTTGTTAGATAGCAATATGATCTTTGCGATTTCTGATAGTCCATGGGTGAGTCTGTTACACGTAGTTGCTAAGAAGGGGGTACCACGGTAATTAAGACTGAGTCTAATGAATTGGTAGCCACTAGATTAGTGACGGGATGGCGCGTGTGTGTTGATTATAGGGAGTTGAACAAGACAACGTGTTAGGATCACTTTCCTTTACCGTTCCTTGATCAGATGATTGATAGATTAGGTGGTTTTGAGTATTACTGTTTCTTAGATGGGTATTCAGGGTATAATCAGATCATGATAGCCCCCGAGGATCAAGAGAAAACCACATTCACTTGCTATTATGGGATTTTTGCTTTTAGGAGGATGCCGTTTGGGTTGTGTAATGCACCCGCTACCTTTCAAAGGTGTATGATGGCTATTTTTCATGGGTTGATAGAAAATATTATGGAGGTTTTCATGGATGACTTCTCCGTCTACGGGGAGTCGTTTGATAAATATCTAATCAATCTTGAAGTTGTGTTGAGCAGGTGTGAAGAGACGGACTTGGTGCTTAATTGGGATAAGTATCACTTCATGGTGAAAGAGGGTATTGTTCTTGGACATCATTTGTCCTCGAAAGGTATCCAAGTTGACAAGGCAAAAGTGATTGCTATTGAGAAGCTTCCACCACCTTCGACCGAGAAGGGGATTCGGTCATTTTTAGGACATGCGGGATTCTATAGACGTTTCATAAAAGACTTTTCACAAATTGCTAAACCCCTTTCGTGGCTTCTTGAAAAAAGAAGCCGTCTTTGAGTTTACTAATGAGTGTTTAGTGGCTTTTAACAGGTTGAAAGAAGCGTTGGTGAATGCCCCAATACTTGTGACCCCAGATTGGTCTAGCCCGTTTGTGCTTATGTGTGATGCGAGTGACTTTGCGATGTGGGTTGCTTTGGGGCAGATTCGTGAGAAGCGTTTTCACGCTATATACTATGCCTCAAAGATGTTGAATTCTGCTCAAGTGAATTACACGACAACCGAAAAGGAGCTATTAGCGGTCGTGTATGCTTTTGATAAATTTCGACCCTACCTAGTAGGGACGAAAACAATAGTATATATGGACCACGCAGCGATTCGGTACCTTATGAGTAAGAAGGATGCAAAACCTCGTCTCATTCGTTGGATCTTATTACTCCAGGAATTCGATGTTGAGATTTGAGACAAGAAGGGATGTGAGAATGTGATAGCCGATCACCTTTCGAGATTGGAGCTTACAAAGGAAAACACCGTGGAAGATCGAGAGGTGAACAATGAATTTCCAGACGAGAAGCTGTTTGGTTTAGAGGATATTCCGGTATATAGAGTTGAAGGGAAAGCGCCGTGGTTTGCAGACTATGCTAATTATTTAGCAAGTTGAGAGTTACCGGCGGAGATGGACTCGGTGCACCGGAAGGCATTTCTGAAGAAAGTTTGGAAATTTATTTGGGACGACCCCTACTTGTTCAAAAGAGGGATTGATCATGTGTTGAGAAGGTGTGTGTCAGAGGAGGAGTGGAGTGATATCATAAGGCATTATCACGCCTTGCCATGTGGAGGACATTTGGATGGAGAGAAGACCGGAAGGAAGGTGCTTCAATCTGGTTTTTATTGGCCAACTCTCTTAAGAGATTGCATGGAATGGGTTAAGAGGTGTGATAAGTGCCAATGATTTGGCTCTATTACTAAGAGGGACGAGATACCGCTGTACGTGTTCATGGAAGTCGAGGTATTTGACGTATGAGGGATTGATTTCATGGGTCCATTTCTTCCTAGCAATGGATTCTTGTACATTCTCGTGTGCGTCGATTACGTCTCGAAGTGGATTGAAGCTGTCCCTACAAGAGTGAATGATTCCCGAGTGGTTATTGAGTTCTTAAGGAAGAACATTTTTGCTAGATATTGAGTCCCAAGAGCTTTGATTAGTGATGGGGGAAGTCACTTTGTGAGCAAGTGGATGGAGAAGTTGCTGTCAAAATATGAGGTAAGTCATCGAGTCGCTACTGATTATCATCCTCAATCTAACAGTCTTGCAGAGGTATCAAATCGTCAAATCAAGGAGATCCTTGAAAAGACGGTGAGCATTAGTAGGAAGGATTGGGCAATGAAGCTTGATGATGCACTTTGGGCGTATAGGACAGCCTTCAAAACTCCTCTTGGTATGTCTCCTTACCAATTAGTTTTTGGAAAGACATGTCACTTGCCCGTGGAGTTGGAGCACAAGGCATATTGGGCGATCAAGAAGCTGAATTTTGATAGTACCTTGGTTGGTGAGAAGAGATTACTCCAATTGCATGAGTTGGAGGAGTTTCGAGGTAGTGCCAATGAGAATGCCCGAATCTTCAAGGAGAAGACCAAGAAGTGGCATGATGCTCGATTGAGGAAAAAAGAGTTCAAAGTGGGTGATCAAGTCCTCGTATTCAATTCGAGGATGAAGTTGTTTGGTGGAAAGCTCAAGTCCAAGTGGAACGGGACGTATATTGTGAGGGAAGTACATAAGAGTGGATTCCTTGAAGTCGAGAAGGAGGATGGACATAGATTCATGGTGAACGGGCATCGAGTAAAGAAATTCTTCAACTTCTCTTATGAGAATAAGGGATGTATTTTAGATTCTCAAGTCCCGTGAGCTCCTTCGAGCTCGGTCCAGCATTAGGACCTTAAAACTAGCGCTAAATGGGAGGCAACCCCCTGTCACAAAATATGAGCGCAAATTCAATAAGCTCTCTCGATATGCTCCATAACTGGTGGACGCTGATGATCGGAAGGCACACAGATTTGAGAGGGGAATGCATCCCGAAGTTGGAGGGATATTGTTTGGGTTAAGGCTACCACACTTTAGGGATGTTTTCGAAGGAAGCAAGGATAGTATTAATGAGTTTGGGCTTGGAAAGTGAAGGCCAAGTGCCAAAGTAGTTTAAGAGGAAGAGAGCACCACAACCTGGTCCGAGGAGGAACACAGTGACCAAGAATGTTCGAACTTCTACGGTCGTACCCCCAAGAAAGACCCAACTTGCAACAAAAACCACCAGGGAGAGTGCCTCCTAGGAACACATACTTGTTACCGATGACGAAAACCAGGTCATATGGCAAATGAATGCCCCGAGGGTTCCCAAGCAAGGAGTGATAGGAATATTGGTACACGACCGCCAAAGGTGCCGAACCCCAGAGAAGTGAACCAAAAGGGTAAGGGCAAGTTGAATGCAATGCCCAATATTTAGTACACTGAGGAAGAGGGATACCTTGAGGAAGAACAACCGGAGGAAGGTAACGGGGTAGATGAAACTGTGGTAGGTACGATAATTGTCTCAAATATGCCAGCATATGTTTTATTTGATACCGGAGCGTCCCACTCCTTCATATCTGATGCCTTTAAAAAGAAACTTAGGATATATTGCGTTAAAATGCAAATTTGGAAGTTAGGGTGCTTTCAGGAGAAAATATTAGAATTAGAAGCATAGCCAGGAATGTTAAGTTAAACATAGGTGAGAACGACCTATCCGCCGATTTGCATGTGATTGGAATGAAGGGCTTTGATATCATATTGGGGATGGATTGGTTGAGTAAACACAGAGCCGTGATTCGATGCAAGGAACGAGAGGCAGACTTGGAAACATTAGATGGTCAATGTCTTACTTTTTGCGAAACAAGTAAGCGAGAGTACATACCCATCATATCTGCAATGAAGGTAGCCAAACTATTGAAGAAAAGAAGGTGTCAGGCGTACTTGGTGAATGTTGAAAATTTGGAGAAAGATAAATTGACATCGACGGATGTATCGATAGTGAAGGACTTGTTGGAATTTATAGACACGTAAAATACGTAAACATGCGCAACAGAAATATCATTCACCAACAACGAACAATTAATTGCATAATTAAATACGAGATATCTTAACCAAGAAATCTTACAACACTTTGTATGCGGAATCCTCAACTACGGTATTCACGCAACATCTATTCACTGATCCACACCGGGGTACCAGCGTTGAATCTTGAGACGAACTTGCTAGGAAAACTCGAACAAGAGATTTTATGGAGAAATTATATTTCTTGTGTATCTTTCTGAATTCCCATAGGACACATATTTATAGGGATTATCTTAGCTTAATTTCTAAGCAGGATAATATGTTTGGCCCGCAAAATATAATCTCTACTGATTATATCTCCCTAGATATGTTCCTACAAATAATATATTTACCATATCTATTATTCTTGTATAATAACATTTCAAATATTATTATTGAGATTTCATATTTAATTAAATCCAATTTAACTAAATAATAATAATAATTAATTCCAAATATAATTATTATTATATTCTCCATAAATTAAATATTATATCTAATATAATACTTAATCAACCAACTATAATCGGCGAAGTGCCATTGCTTGTTGTGTGACCCATAAGCCCTCGTACATCGAGCGATTAGTCAAACTAACGGTCTTAATTGAACCCTAGACAATAAATCAGACATTCTCAATATACGAGGTACGTTGCGAGGAAATCTGCAACTACCCGTAATACTGTTGGCTATTGTGATATATTCCTTTCATTCACGAATACTCGATTAAGCTTTGAACATGATGAAGTGTCTATTTAAATAACTTAATCATATTATCTAGAATTAATAATTGATCGCTTGCGTCGCACTTGGCCACAAAGTCCAAGTCGACTTGCATCGACCGATGTCTTAGATCCAATTATGATGAGAAGACGAGTATTCTCTCTTAAATCCACAATGAGGAATGAATCATATTCTTGGCTCAACTACCACACACATACACTTCGTGATGAACCTAATCCATGCCATATCCACCCTTGGAGGGTGAAAGTGTCGGTCATGGTCAAATTAAAGTTCACCACTCCGCACATGTCATGCGTATTGACCTCAAGTTTAAGGAGTATCACATTGCTCCCACTAATCGAGACACCCATAGACACATTATGTGTAATTACATCAAACGGTTTCTCGGATCGGTATACCAATTGATTAGTGTGATTTTTGCTAGAAATTCGTGTACTTTAATTGCTTGATTAGATAGGATTTCATGCATTTTTACACTTAAATTGACTCATTTGTGCTTAATTGTCGAGAAAGATATTTGTGATCTATTTTGCAGAAAATGAGTATTTTTTAATCACGTTAATGCTAAGGAAGAAAGGAAAAAGAAGTTGGGCCCCACATTTCCAATAAGAAAAGGTCAAAGTCAGCTTGTATACGCGGGTCCCACGTAAATTAATGAATGGAGCAAATATCCAAAATTCTTCTCACCTTGCTGCTAATTCATGAAGAGAGAGAAAGCTTACTCCATTTGTAAACGAATAGAGAGAAAAGGATTGAAGAAAAGGAAAGCAGCTGCTATTTTAATTCAAAGAGAGAGAAAGCAATGCCATTCACGCCACCACCGCACTGGTTCGCCGGAGAAGCAGCCACGCCTGGAAGAAGAAATTGCCGCCGGAAATTATAGAGAACGCAAGCAAATACATGCCGGAAAGCTGCTATTCGCGATCGGAAATTATGTAGTCAAAGCCAGAGATTCGCGATTCGCACCGGATAAGCCATAACCGGAATTTCGAAGCTAGCCATGCCGGAAACACAGAGCTGGAATCGCATCGAACCATAGCTGGATATTGAAGATGAACGACAGAGTTTCGAAACCGGAATCACTCGACCGAGGAGGAAGTCGACTCGGCCGAGTAAGGTAGGATTGCCCGAGTAAAGTTTCTGGAAGAAACACTCGCCCAAATTGAAATTCTACTCGGCCGAGTGGAAAGTGAAATATGGGCGAGTGTGAAAGAGTGGAAAGTGGGTGTATTAAGTAAAAGGGCGAGTGTATGGAGGCGAGTCAGAATTGAGTTAAGCCGAGTTGCCACTGAGTCAGACCGAGTTATAGACGAGTCAGGGCCGAGTTGACCGAGTTCATGCCTATTTTGACTGAGTTTGACCGAGTCAAGACCGGGTTGACTCAGCAGTTACTTAAAAGGTGCGAAAATCATCATTTCTTAGGGATTTAATGGTAATTTCGTCCTAATCTCCTCATCCAACTCTATAAATACCCCCAAGCATCAGATTTAGTGAAGGAATCATCATACGGCAATTACCAACACAAGAGAGTCCCTAGAGTAGATTTGTTTTCAGTTTTTCTTTTCTTTTTCATTTCCTTTCAAATTCTTCCATAGATTAGAGTAGATTTAGCTTTCAATTTGTAGCAATTTACTTTTCAAGCAAGGATTGAAGCTGGTGCAGAGATTAATTTTCAATTCAAGATGTTGCAGAGATTAAATTCTATTCCATCATGAGAGGTGATATCATTTCATTACTATTTGCATTTCAATTGCAGTTTATTTTGATTTCTATGAGTTTAATTGTTTGTTTAGCTTCCTTAGCCATGGATATCTCTTCTAGAACCATGAGCTAAGTCTTCTATGCTTTGGATGATTTAGATAATGTGATTATTGTAGTTTTGGTTTGATTTATGCCTTGATTATGATGATTTGAATGATTAGATTCCTTGATTGTGGATTACTTGAGCTTTGGTGATTTGTTTCTAGTAGATTATGCATTATGTTAGGATTGGCAACATGCGAGAGTTGAGTTAGTACATACATGTGTTTAATCGAGCGAAATGAATTATCAAGTGCTATAGTTAGACGTCTAAGACATCGAGAGATGCTAGATAGTCTAGAACACTCCAAATCGGGCATCGAAACCTTCAAAACGAGAGTTTGTTGATTAGATGAGATTAATTTGATCTAGTCTAATCATGATATGAAATATAAGAAGGGCATAAGTTAAGCTAGCTTCGATAATTGCATAATCGACGTCATCCGAAGCATATCTCCCCTTGCACTTCGTCTCACGAAGTTAGATAGATTTCTATTTTTTGTTCATTTTAATTCCTTGTTTAGTAGCATAACAAACCCGAGCTTGTACTTTTCATTTCATAGCATGAAAACGTGAATCGACTTAGCTAACCACTTGTTTCCCTAGGGTTCGATAATTTTATTACTTGGTCAATTGCCTAACTATAACAACGATCTCGTACACTTGCGAGTAGTTCGATTTTGTGCTTTAACGAAATTGGCAATCAAGTTTTTGGCGCCGTTGCCGGGGAAGCAATGTGTTGTTAGCAAGTTTTGATTCTAGTTGAGTGTTTTTTCTTGTTTTTATATGTTTTGGTTAAATTTGATACTTGTTTGCTCTTGTAGGTGTGCACTACACCTCTGAAGGAGACTTTGAGCCTTGTCTTTGTCGCCTAAAGAGCAAGAGAGTAGAAGAGCTTAAGTGAAAAGATGGATGGATATAGTCCATACGCATGGAATCAAGGTTATAACCAAAATCATATGGCTTATCCTCCACAATATCCTTCCCCATATCCATATCACGATCCATATACGTATCCACCACAACAATCCCCACAATACCAACATCCTTCTCTATATGGGCAATATCCTCAATACACATATCCACATTTTCCACAATATCCTCACCCTTATCCATACCCATATCCGTATCCTTATCCCCCTCAACCTCAAAAACAAAATATTCCCCTACCACAATTCAATCCTCGACAAGCCTATGAGCCATTCATGTCTTCTTTACCTAAAGAAATACAAAGGAAATTTGTCATTGCATTGGAAAATCTAACCGAAGAGGAAATATGTGAAGGGGTAGATTATGATCTTCTTTTGTTGGGGATATATGAAATGGTAGAAGAAGAGAAAAGAGAAAAGGAAGTGAATGAAGAGGAGGAAAATGATGAACAAGAAGAGGATGATGAGAGAGAAGGAAAAGAAGAGGATCCAAGTGATGAGACAAGTGAAGATGAGCATTCAATGGTCAAGGTAGATGAAGAGCAATGTCCCTTGATGGACAAGAGAGACAACGAACAAATGAATCAAGAAGCATTGGAGGACGAATTGAAGACCGAAATGAGCATTTCTAAACCTTTAAGCTCTTCAATTTGTACTTTTAATGATATTGTTTTTATTGATTTCATCTTACCTCTTTATAACTTTGACCATAAGAAGGAAGTGATGAAAAGCTTTGGGATCTTTGGAAAAGAAGGGAAGATATGGAGAGAGATGATGGCGAAAGGACAAGAGAGACGCCCATTGAAGAAGGTGTGGAAGAAGGATGCAAGGGAATGGTCCTCTCACAACAAGAGCCTACTTGATTATGAAGCTCAAAGGCTGAAATATAATGGCAAGAAGGACCGATATCCTTGGCCATTCCGATAGAGAAGCTTGAATTTCAGCAATAAGTCCGGCATAGGACAATAAACCTAGCGCTAAATGGGAGGCAACCCATTATTTTACAGCTTTTATGTGTTGTTAGTTTCATATGTTAGTGTGTGTTTGATCTTTTCTTGCTTTTTCTTATTTTGTAGGGGATTGTGTACTCTTTGATGATTGTTGGAGGTATTTCGAGCTCAAGTGCAAAATGAGGAAGAGCTTAGAAGAAGATGAGCTAGAAATGAAAGTGACATCGGTGCAAGTTGTGAGGTATATTGGACCCCGGGCTCGAACTTAGACTTGCTTGGCAATGTCTAAGTTTGGGGGGGTGTTTACATTTTGTTACAATGCACCGGCGCACTATTTAGATAATTGCATGTGATTACATTGGGGTATATAGAGAGCACTTGGTTGTACATTTTGATTGGTCGTATCATGGACCCAAACTTCGAATTGCTTAGCAATATCGAAGTTTGGGGGAAGATTTTATGTGATTTGTTATTGATTTTACACCAAGATGTTCTTGGAAATTGCATGAATTTTTTGTTTGATTGATAGAGATTTTTGGGTGGCCTTGTGTGGAAAAAGTTTTATGGAAGTCGTTGCTCTTAAATGCTTGTTGATGAGGTGAATAATTTGGTGTGATTCGTGTTCTAATTGTGAATGTGAATGAATTTGTTGGTGTTGAACGTGTTGGTTGACTAATAGGGGTGAATGAGAATGAGATGTGATATGATCCATGATCAAAATGAATCCGTGAGCTTTTGTGCCTAAACCAAATTATCATGATTGGTTGTTCATTGATTGAGTGTGGTCATTTGTAGTCATTGTGCTCTAGAACTTGCCTCTAGTCTTGCTCTAGGTCTCTACTTGCATAAGGTGCTAAAAATGATTTTAGGCCATCTTTGTTTTGAAAAGCCACTTTGCCAAATTTTTTCATACCAAATGAAATTTTTCCGTAGTTAGCCATTTTGAGCCTAATGACTTATTTATTGGCAACCTACAAATTTAGCCGAATTATCCTTCTTTTTTAGCTTATTTGTCCCTATGAACTAGTGGAGCTTGAATGTGGGTAGTGAGGTTGAATTGAGCTTCAATGCGAATTTGGTGGATGAGTTTGGTGTGAAAGTGCAAAAGTGAAAAGATGTGAAAAAGATGAGTTGAGAAGTTGTACAAGAAAAAAGAGTTGAAAAAAAAAGTGAAAAATGAAGAAGCTCTCTTGTGTACAATAATTTGGTAGAGCTTAAAAGTCAAAAGTGCTTGATATGGTATGGTGAAAAGAGATTGTGCTTGAGAAGAAAGAACAAGTGAATTATTGGAGTAGGAGTTTTTGAGTTGTGATAGGCCAATTGCAACTTTGTCTTGAGATTTTTGAGATGTGTCTATGCGTCTTTATTTCTCGCTCCACTAGTTTACAAGTCACTCTATCCAAAAATTCTCCACCTTGTCCAAAGAGCCTAACATTACAACCAAATGAAAAGTCCTTTTTGATTTAGTATTAAATGCAAGTTTGAGGCAAGATGCTTAGACAATTGTCAAGCTTATGGTGGTGCATGTCTATGAATTGACATTTGAATGTTTACACACCCATACACTTTTGAGTGATGAGCTATACACTTCCCGTGAGAATCATGGTGATTTGATTGTCTTGCTTCTTGTAAATTCCTATTTGTAAATTGATTTGTGAAGCACTAACATTTGAGTTCATTTTCATGAAAAGAACAAGTTTTGCATTTTGATTATTTTTCTCTTTGACACTCATTTCTTAGCAATCCTCCCACTTGTTCTTTATTTTCTTTCGTTGCTCGGGGACGAGCAACACTTTAAGTTTGGGGGAGTGATTAGTGTGATTTTTGCTAGAAATTTGTGTACTTTAATTGCTTGATTAGATAGGATTTCATGCATTTTTACACTTAAATTGACTCATTTGTGCTTAATTGTCGAGAAAGGTATTTGTGATCTATTTTGCAGAAAATGAGTATTTTTTAATCACGTTAATGCTAAGGAAGAAAGGAAAAAGAAGTTGGGCCCCACATTTCCAATAAGAAAAGGTCAAAGTCAGCTTGCATACGCGGGTCCCACGTAAATTAATGAATGGAGCAAATATCCAAAATTCTTCTCACCTTGCTGCTAATTCATGAAGAGAGAGAAAGCTTACTCCATTTGTAAACGAAGAGAGAGAAAAGGATTGAAGAAAAGGAAAGCAGCTGCTATTTTAATTCAAAGAGAGAGAAAGCAATGCCATTCACGCCACCACCGCACTGGTTCGCCGGAGAAGCAGCCACGCCTGGAAGAAGAAATTGCCGCCGGAAATTATAGAGAACGCAAGCAAATACACGCCGGAAAGCTGCTATTCGCGATCGGAAATTATGTAGTCAAAGCCAGAGATTCGCGATTCGCACCGGATAAGCCATGACCGGAATTTCGAAGCTAGCCATGCCGGAAACACAGAGCTGGAATCGCATCGAACCATAGCTGGATATTGAAGATGAACGACAGAGTTTCGAAACCCGAATCACTCGACCGAGGAGGAAGTCGACTCGGCCGAGTAAGGTAGGATTGCCCGAGTAAAGTTTCTGGAAGAAACACTCGCCCAAATTGAAATTCTACTCGGCCGAGTGGAAAGTGAAATATGGGCGAGTGTGAAAGAGTGGAAAGTGGGTGTATTAAGTAAAAGGGCGAGTGTATGGAGGCGAGTCAGAATTGAGTTAAGCCGAGTTGCCACTGAGTCAGACCGAGTTATAGGCGAGTCAGGGCCGAGTTGACCGAGTTCATGCCTATTTTGACTGAGTTTGACCGAGTCAAGACCGGGTTGACTCAGCAGTTACTTAAAAGGTGCGAAAATCATCATTTCTTAGGGATTTAATGGTAATTTCGTCTTAATCTCCTCATCCAACTCTATAAATACCCCCAAGCATCAGATTTAGTGAAGGAATCATCATACGGCAATTACCAACACAAGAGAGTCCCTAGAGTAGATTTGTTTTCAGTTTTTCTTTTCTTTTTCATTTCCTTTCAAATTCTTCCATAGATTAGAGTAGATTTAGCTTTCAATTTGTAGCAATTTACTTTTCAAGCAAGGATTGAAGCTGGTGCAGAGATTAATTTTCAATTCAAGATGTTGCAGAGATTAAATTCTATTCCATCATGAGAGGTGATATCATTTCATTACTATTTGCATTTCAATTGCAGTTTATTTTGATTTCTATGAGTTTAATTGTTTGTTTAGCTTCCTTAGCCATGGATATCTCTTCTAGAACCATGAGCTAAGTCTTCTATGCTTTGGATGATTTAGATAATGTGATTATTGTAGTTTTGGTTTGATTTATGCCTTGATTATGATGATTTGAATGATTAGATTCCTTGATTGTGGATTACTTGAGCTTTGGTGATTTGTTTCTAGTAGATTATGCATTATGTTAGGATTGGCAACATGCGAGAGTTGAGTTAGTACATACATGTGTTTAATCGAGCGAAATGAATTATCAAGTGCTATAGTTAGACGTCTAAGACATCGAGAGATGCTAGATAGTCTAGAACACTCCAAATCGGGCATCGAAACCTTCGAAACAAGAGTTTGTTGATTAGATGAGATTAATTTGATCTAGTCTAATCATGATATGAAACATAAGAAGGGCATAAGTTAAGCTAGCTTCGATAATTGCATAATCGACGTCATCCGAAGCATATCTCCCCTTGCACTTCGTCTCACGAAGTTAGATAGATTTCTATTTTTTGTTCATTTTAATTCCTTGTTTAGTAGCATAACAAACCCGAGCTTGTACTTTTCATTTCATAGCATGAAAACGTGAATCGACTTAGCTAACCACTTGTTTCCCTAGGGTTCGATAATTTTATTACTTGGTCAATTGCCTAACTATAACAACGATCTCGTACACTTGCGAGTAGTTCGATTTTGTGCTTTAACGAAATTGGCAATCAAGTTGTGCATCCATTATGAGATACCTAGTATCTCGTAGTAAGTGAGATCTTACTACACTCTCTCCATAAAATATAATGCAGATCGCACACTAATCTCCATTGCATCATCAATATCCCATTCTTGATGATCCTTGATCGGGGCAATTCGAGAATCGTACTTCGGTCATCTGAGTTCTCTCTCATTCAATGACAGTATCGATTCAAGGGAACACATATATGAATAATGCAAACAATCAAACATAATATTCAGATAAGTGCAAAGCCATATATTTAATATTAAACCAATCAATAATGTTAAACCATAAACTGAATATCATCTTAGTATTATGTCCTTACAAAGGATTGTCTCTAGGACACTAACACTAATAGGACTACCCTGATGTCTTTCCAGAAGATCTGTCTGGAATTCCACCAGATCGATCTATAGAGTTCACCACCGACTTAGTTCCTAGAGCTGCACCAGTGTCGAAGGCTTTATACCAAATGGCACCAAAAGAATTGCAGGAACTGAAGGTCCAACTAGAGGAGCTGTTGAATAAGAAGTTTATTCGACCTAGTACTTCGCCATGGGGAGCACCAGTTTTATTTGTGAAGAAGAAAGATGGGACATTAAGGATGTGCATTGATTACCGAGAACTTAATCGGTTAACAATAAAAAATAAATACGCATTGCCAAGAATTGAAGATATTTTTGATCAGTTGAGGAATGTGGGAGTATTTTCCAAGATTGATCTCAGGACTGGGTATCACCAACTCAAGGTCAGGGAAAATGATAATCCTAAGACCGCATTTAGGACTCGATATGGTCGTTTCGAGTTCACAGTAATGCCATTTGGAGTTACAAATGCACCTGCAGTATTCATGGATTTGATGAACCGCGTGTTCTACGAATACCTGTACAAATTTGTCATCGTGTTCATTGATGACATTTTGGTTTATCCAAGGGACACTATGCATCATGAGAGACACCTTAGGGTTGTTTTAGAAGTTTTGCGACAAGAAATGTTGTATGCTAAATTTAGCAAGTGTGAGTTTTGGCTCAACAGAGTATCCTTCTTGGGGCATGTGATTACGGAGCAAGGGATAGAGGTTGATCCTGCTAAGGTCGAGGCGATTTTGAATTGAAAAGTACCCACCAATGTGAATGAAGTTCGCAGTTTTCCTAGCTTGGCAGGGTACTACCGAAGGTTTATACAAAACTTTTCTCGTTTCGCAAAACCACTCACACAACTGACAAAGAAGAGTGAAAAGTTCGAATTGACACCTGAGTGTGGAGCTAGTTTCTAAGAGTTAAAGCAAAAGCTAACAACCGCACCAGTCCTGACAGTGCCCGAAGGATCAGAAGGGTCTATAATCTACACGGACGCCTCTAAGTCGGGATTAGGTTGTGTTTTGATGCAGCATGGGAAAGTTGTATCTTATGCATCATGACAATTGAAGACGCACAAATAAAATTATCCAACACATGACTTAGAGTTAGTCGCGATTGTGCATGCGTTAAAAATTTGGAGGCATTATCTATATGGTGGGAATTGTGAAATTTACACAGACCATATGAGTCTGAAATATTTCTTTACACAAAAAGAATTGAACATGCATCAGAAAAGCTGGCTGGAATTGGTGAAGGATTATGACTGTACCATCCTCTACCACCCAGGCAAGGCGAATGTGGTAGCGGATGCACTTAGCAGAAATGGTGAAGGTCAATTAACACTGCTACTCACCCAACAAGATCAATTTATTGAAGAATTTAGTAGGATGAAGTTAACCATTGTCAAACCAAACCAGATAACTTCAATGTTAGCTACTATGTCAGTTCAACCGACACTAAGGGAACAAATAATTAAAGCTCAAAAGAATGATCAATTCCTTCACTTGATGAGAAATAGAGTCAAAGAAAACTCGACCACAGATTTTACTATCACATCAGATGGGGCATTAGTATATAGAGATAGAATTTGTATACCCAAGAAGGATGAGTTGCGGGATGAGATAATGAGAGAAGCTCATAATACACTATATACCGCACACCCCGGTTGTTACACCCGATAATATCACCCGACCAGCGGGTATGCGGGACGAGGCAAGGAAGGAAGATATCAGCGAGCACAGCCAGACCATCGGGCAAAGAGCTGGGGCAGTAGCAGCAAGCTCGCTCCTTGTGGGCAGCGGGTAGAACCCCGACTGGGATCGATAAGGCCCCCATCGACTAGCGGGTAGGTTTCTGGCGATCTCGATGGACTTTCTACTCGCTATCCGCGGACGGCCGCCAAGGTTACCCGCTGGTGGATCACTACCCGTCTACCCGTCTAACCGGAGGCCCATCTACGGACATCGTCAGCTCCTAGGCCCGTCCTGTCCCATCGGACGTGCGGATGTGACAGGGTCAGAGTAGGGCCAGAAGGAGGGGTCTCATCAATAGAAATTGGGAAGATTACTTGTCCTTAGTAGAATTTGCCTACAATAATAACTACTAGTCTTCAATTGAGATGACACCATATGAAGCACTATATGGACGAAGATGTAGATCACCAATCCACTGGGATGAGGTTAGAGTGAGAAAAGTATTGGGCCCAGAACTAGTAGAGAAATTTGTGGAAGCAATCAATAAAATTCGAGAGAAAATCAAGATCGCCCAAGATCGGTAAAAGTCATATGCAGACTCAAGGAGGAAGGACTTGCAATTTGAAAAAGGTGAAAAGGTCTTTCTGAAAGTTTTACCTATTAAAAGAATAGTCCGATTTGGGAAACTGGGGAAGTTGAGACCGGGATATGTGGGACAGTTTGAAATCTTGGAACAAATTGGGGATGTTGCATATCGACTTGCCTTAACCCCAAAATTATCCGATATTCATGATGTTTTTCACGTATCAATGCTTCGGAGATATGTTCCCGACCCCAATCACCATATCAAACCCGAAGACTTAGAAGTCAACAAGGATCTTACATATGAGGAGCGACCCATAAACATTCTTGGAAGAAAAATTTAGACCTTGAGGAATAGAGACATACCATTAGTCCTAGTGCAGTGGAATATACATGGAGAAAAGGAGGCAACATGCGAATGCGAGAGAGAAATACTAAGCAAATACCACGAACTTTTTGCAAAATAGGAGCAATTTTGGGGACGAAATTTTTAAAAGGTGGGGAGAGTTGTAAACCCCACTTTTAGATTATTGCATTTCATGTTTTAAATACCTGAATTATTCTTGAGCATTAAAATTTTTAAAATATTTTCTAGTTTCAAAAGCTTATGGATTCGTTAAATTGTAAAACTAACATTTTTATGAGTTTAAAAGATTATGCAGGATAACCTACTGAAGGGATCGGTCTCGATTGCGACTCACTTGACACAAACAACAAAGAAAAAAAAGAGTATGGATTAAATAGATATAATATATTTCTACTTTTGGGCTTAAAGAAGATAGATATTTACAATGACTTGGCCCAACCTCCTTAAATTATGTGAAGGCCCAAATGATATTAATAATAATAATAATAATAATAATAATAATAATAATAATAATAATAATAATAATAATAATAACAACAACAACAACAACAACAATAAAAAGAAAAGGAAAAGACGGAGTCAAATAAAAATAAAAGTTCCAGGAGCTTCTTCATTTCAGGAACCAGAGAATATGAAACGTCTATTTTCATTCCCGTCTCTCTCTCACTACATACTTTCTCCTGCTAAAGATTTTTCTGGAGAAACCGTAATTTTTATGCTGTAATCCTAAGCTAGGTGAAGGAGTTAAGAGATTTCAAGGTAACATACAAATAAAAATACCTTCGTCAATTTTTTTTTCTTCAAATAGGGTTTCTTAAGAAACTAATTGATCATTCTTTCACTATTAATTTCTTCTTCACTATATTATGAAATGATTTCTTGAGTGGTAGTGATTAAATACTGGTGTTTGAAGCCCAAAGATGTTCTTTGGCACTTGATTGAGAATTTTGATATGATTTTACGATTTTGGCTTATGAATATGTGAGTTATGTGGTTATTTGATGTGTATTAGAGGATTGCATATTGGTTTGTGATTGCATGTGGCTTTAGATGATTTTTTTACCTACTATAAGATGTTAGCATGTTAATGGAGATTTTTTTAATGGTGTTTTTGTGTTTAAAACATGTTGAGGGTCTCAACTATGCCTTCTATGAAAAAAAATTATTGCTGAGAATTTCTATTGGAACTACTCCATTAGACTGAATAGTTTCGGACCCTTTCTAGATTTTATTTGGTTAAATTCTTTTACCCAATTGAAGTACTGGAATTCCTAGATATGTAGTAAAAATTTTGAATTTTTATGAGTGTGTTTCGATTTTATATGATTTTCCTAAGGAAGTGTTGTACAAAGAAAAAAACGTCTTATTTTAAGGTGTGTTTGTAAAAATCTCCACAACCATATTACTTCAAGTTTATGAATGAATTTTTACTGAGTTGGTTTAATACCCCTTGGGTACCTTAGGAATTTAACCTAGCCATTTTTAAAAATAGGAATTTTTAGTGATTTTTCTCCCAAATAGTGTTTCTTTAGTGAATACAAACTGTTTTTGTGCCCGCATGTGCGTAGCTCAGTTGGTTCCTGGGTGGTAGATTGCTACAAGGATGCAAGATTGAGCCCTGGCAGCCGCAGTGTGGGAGTTTTATCCCTCCAATGTGGGGGATAGCTCATTGTGGGCACTAGACACTAGTCCTCCCACCTAATGGGCCACTGAGTCACCATGATTTACCTCCTCCACCCAATCCTGTCGGGTCAGGGGGTGGAGGCCCTGGGGGCGAGGGATTCGTCTTTGCCACAACAAACTGTTTTTGTGCTCTATTAGAATGCATGCATAAGATGAAATAAGCAAAAATAAAATATAAAATTTTGGTATATGTTACTACTGACTCTTAAGGTTATGTATACTTTTTCCTTATATTTTTATATGCAATATACATTTTTCACCAAATTTTAGAAAATGACTTGACATAGGCCTAATTGTAACCTATTTTTCAGTCCACTTGTAAAAGTCACAAGAAAATATCTACTTGTTATTTTTAATTGAAATTTTTATATTATGTAACTCTGTGAGATATGAACCTACTATCCAAATTTTATATTTTTTTGAAATGTCTATGCTTGATTAAAAATAAGATACTACAAATGATCTTTATAGGGTGTATAAAGTAAAAAGTGAATTTACCAAATTATTTTATTTTATCTCCTAGTTGGATAAAAGATTGGAATTTTGTTTTCATAATTGATGGTTTGAACTTGTGATAAACATTTCTTGAATATTCTTTTATTATTTTAAAATGATGTGTATATACATATAAGATATACATATATATATGTGTATATATAGATAAATATGTATAGGTGCTAAAATTAGTAAAACCACATATGAATACGTTTATAAGATTTAATGTATCACAAAAATAAGAGATAACTGAATGTGTTGAGTGCAGTGCAAGGCAGCTGGACTCTGAGGAAGTTATCCCATCAAATCCAACGTCAAGAAAGTGGGTAACTTTTAATATCTTGTGCATTAGTTAAAACAATTTGTGCGTGTATGAGCAGACAGATCTTCGAATTATGCTCTGTGTGAATTATAGCAAGTCTATGGACTATGCTCTGTGTGAATCATGGCTAGTCGACGTGCTATGCTTTATATAAAATGAGACGGGTCTACAGACTATATCTGTGTGAATTGAGTCGAGTCTACGGGCCTAGCGTGTACTCGGTTGACCTGCTTATTAGTCTTTCCAATGCAATTGTATATTAGTGTTATCCCACAGGGCTTCTCCTCCGGGAGAAGACTTATGATGCTACCTTAAATTTTTCAGGTCCAACAGACGACGAGGCGGACGTGTGATTGACTGGGTAGACTCCATTAAATTAAACTACCAAAAAATAAGTTCATGTATGAACTTAATTAGCTATAGTAGAATTTCGTTAATTGTTAGGTCGTGTGGTTGAATCTCTTTTTATTTACTGGAAGTTATGTTGGTATCGGAAATAATTTGCATGTATGACTGGCGCAACGATTAATGTGATATTTTAATATGATAAGTTAGTTATAGTAGGAACACATGCATGCTAACTTGCTCTTAAAATTATTTCTAAAGTGTTTGACTTAGAAATGTGGGTCTGGCATGAGTTAGGCGTAAGCATGGTTAGACACTTTAAAAAAAACTAGCTCGTGTTTTCATTATATAGTCTCCCACTTAAAAAAATAAATACTCATTTTCAACTGCAATTGATAATTACTTTTCAGGAAATTATTTTTTTATGGCAAATAATATTTGACTTCCCCCAAATATGGTGGCGCTCACTCGGGGCGCTACAAAAATGTACTTGAATTGCATAGTATACCTGATGCATACAACATTTTTTATAAATTCATAATTAAAAAAAAATTCACTTAAGTTGTGACCTTTGAGATTTTAAAATATAAAATATATCAATAATATATTTATATCTTCAACAAACTTTTCCTCAAATATATATATTTGTGTTCCATTTAAAATTCTGAAATAATGTACATAACAATAAAATAAATTACTTCTCCATTAATAAACAAATATTGAGCTAAAACTAAACCTGCAACATAATGTTCAATATTTGCATTTAATTCTTAAATAGCATTTATCAATTCAAAATGTTTTAATGTCCCATCAATCAATTTGCATAACTCATGTCATGTTAGTCTTTTATTACATTTACTTTTACTTGTTATAAATTTAAACTGAAAATTGATTTTTTTATCCCAATATATAACAATTAATAATATATTAATCATACATATTCATTAAAAGAAAATGATAAAAATTGATTTTTTTAATATATTCAATCTTCAATAAGTTAGATAATAAAAGAAAACAAATAAATAGAAATACTAAATGAATTTAAAAAAATCATATTCCCATGGTTGTATACTGAATGTTGGGTTGGGATATTTAAAAATGTTACATTCAAAATTTCCAAAAGTTACTATTTGTTAATGAGGGATGTTATTGAATTTCAATGATTTAATTTTGATAAGAAAAAAGGAAAATGAGAAGATAAGAAAAAAGGAAAAGGAGAAGACAGGAAACAGAAACAGAAACAAAAATGAACACTAGGTGAAAGAAAAATTTGGAAATTAGGGGTGGGCGGTGGGCTTGGATTTTGGGCTGAACTTTAAAATTTTTAAAAACCTAGAATAAGAAATGATATTGAGTTGGGCTTAAGATTATACAATGAAGTTATATGTATATACACATATGAAGCTAACAGACGTACATCCGCCCATGTCATGATATTTAATAGGCACAAGATATTTGCACTAGTCTCTCTGTTAAATATACTACCACGATGAATACACTACTCGGTGCTCGAAAAAAATCGATTTTTTTTTTATTTTTTCGAGAAAAAAAAATCGAACATAGTGAAATTGAAAAAAATAATAAAAAACTTTACAAATTTTTGAAAAAAAAAAAAGTCGAGGGTAGTGTATTTAACAAAAAGGCTGTGCAAGTAACCGTGGCCTATTTAATATATTAGTGGACTAATTGTTTTAATGGCTTCCTTAAATAATTGATATAATTATTTTTGGCTTCTTATACGTAAGTTTAATCTTGGAATATGAGAATAGGGATTCTATCTCTATTATATATGCAATAGAAGATGTATGAAGAATGTTTGATTAATTGTCTTTTCTTTTATGCATGCATGTCATTTGCACATCCCATTAATTATAATTGAAGCTTCGTTTATTATTGTATATACCATGAAGGAGGTTGTAACTTGTAATGTTCTTAAGTTCCCCTTGGATTCTAGAATCTGAAGACAAACTCAAACTCATGATATGGTTCATTTGCATTTTTCAGATTATGTTGCTTTTAATTTGCTTGTATAATCATATAATTAACTTACAACAATATTTTGTTCATAGTCATCCTTGGATATTTTCAGCCTTCTTGCTCTATTATCTTACTGTCAAAAGACTCGCAAGCAAAAATATGTAATTTTAGTTATGCTTAAATTAGATGTTATGAGAATAGTGAGCTTGCTTTTCTCCTAGTTATAGGCTCCTTTCAATTTCACGAATTTGTAAAACAAGAATCTGAATAATTAGTTGGAGTGTACGAGCCTTGATTTCTTCAAGAGTTACCCACGGAACGGAAGGGAGATTCTAGTATAGTGTCTCTCTTTGGGGCTACTGAATTGAAATTTAGTATTTCTTCTCTTAGTTAGCATAGTTCTCGTGTTATTTATAATTATATATAAAAGAAAGCGAAATGTGCTCGGTAGCATGTTAATGTGACTTCAACATACAGGATGGATTTTATTTCATCCTATATTAATATGGCATCGTTGACCAATTTTCATTCAACTGACTAGTTTTATGTCTGACTAAGGCCTCTTTGCATAACTATTTCAATAAATTTAAGTTTTTTTTTTTTTTTTTTATCAGGCTAATCATGAAATTCGTTGTTTTTTTCTCTCAATCATTTTCTTAACATGGATGCAAATGATATGGTATGAGATTTTATTTGTTGAAATTTGTAATTGCAGGTAACATAATTTCATTGCAAGATGACAAAAGATGATTATTTGCAATTGAATTTCTTTTTTACCTTCTATTATGATTGTTGAAAAATTGTGATAAGGCTTTTAATTTTTTTAATATTATTTATTGTCACAAAGTTATTAATAACGAGCACATTGCACGTGCTAACTAACTAGTATATTATATTATAAAAGTGAAAAAGAAGACATATTCCAAACCAAATTACATGAAATTATAACAAGTTTTTGTAATATTTTTAAATTAAATTTAAGTCTTACAATAAATTGCTATAGTATTATATTTATGTGCAAAATCGTTTTATACAAATTTTGTGAGAAAAATATTGATAAATTATATTATTATTATTATTATTATTATTATTTCAAGAAAGGCTCTACGTACCTTAGAGGATTTAATGGAGAAAAGAATCAAAGTGGAGGACAAATGAATGAATCAAGCGATGACAACAATAATGAAGGTTAAGTAGTGGAAGGTAAGCAACCCAAAACGCATGAAGTTATGATTGATGTCATGACAAACAAAAAAAGGAGAGAGAAAAAAGGATAAGATAAGAATTATAATTAATCAAATAAAAAATGTAACATGGTACAGTTTCTGGTAATAGAATATAAATAGAAAGGAGCAAAACAAACACCTCGTCACGCAAAATGTAAAGCTCAAGTCAGCAGCGGGGAAGTTTCCGGACACAAGTGGAAGGACTTAAACCCTATGTTTTAAGTCATAAAACTTTTTGCCATATTTTTTTATTTTTTTAAATCTAATGCTCTTCCGCACTATCGCACTTTGAGTATTTGTGATTCACGCGCTCATTTGATTTTTAATGGTTGACAAATAGTACAGTATTTCTAAAAAAATATTACTCTCTATCTCGTTATTAAATTTCTATAATTGTTTGTATTTTGTTTTAAAAATGTGTTTTTTTATTATAATGTGGTAGATCATATGCTAAATATTGTATAAAGTAACGGATAATTGTAAAAAAAAAAAAAATACTACCTCCGTCCCGGAACACATTGCGGAGTTCACTTTATCTTCGTGTTTTAGCGAACGAGTTGTTTATTAATATTTAAAATGATAAAATAATTTTTAAGGTAAGGTATGATATATCTATCTCTTCTCTATTATAAAGTAATTTTAAAATGACTTTATCATTTCAAATACTAATAAAAAACCCACTCGCGAAAACACGAAAGAAATAGTAACCCCGCAATGTGTTGTGGGACGGTGGGAGTAGTTGTTTAAGAAAATATTTATTTATTAATATATTATTTTAGTTTTTTATACAATGAAAAATTTATTTTGGGACGTTCAAAAATGAAAAAATGGGAAATTTATAGTGTGATAGAGAGTATTTGTTATTTTATTAATTTATATTAATAGATCAGTATTAATTATTTTGAATGAAAAATTTTAATTGTTTAAATGTAAACTCCAAGATAAAATTTTGATTTTTAGAAGTAAATTAGAAAACAAAAATCATTATAACATATTTTAATGTGCAAATTATTATGTTTAGTGTGAAAACATGCACGATGAATTGGATAGAGTATTATATTATTGCACGTAAATTTGGGAAGAGTGTGTGCGTTGGAGTGGCCTAGTTGGGAGCTGTGTATCTTTGATTAGAGCCTAATTTATACCAGTTAATCGTAATTTAAACAAAATTAGGGGTGCTTGACCAAAAAAAAGTTTATTTTTTTATTTTATTTTATTATAATAGTGAGGAATGATGAATAATTCAATAAAATTACTAATAGCATTTGGGCAAAGAGTTCCACAAACTTTTACAAGAAACATTATTCTTAGCAAAGAATGCAAGTTCGTGGGCAACATAATTAAAAACACGATTAACTCAACAAGAGAAAGTTACACAAGCAATGTGTATTTTGATTGTTCTACAATGAAGCAATATGTGTTTTGATTATTCTTTGTTTTTTAAAAGGAAACTCAAGTTTATTATTCGATGATGTGCATTGGAAAATTTTATTCTTGTTAACGCACAAATTATACAAAATAAATAAATTGCACTAGACAGCTAGGAATTGGATCACATAAATAATGAAAACTTTGAAATCATGATTATATTATGGTCTATTAAGTGCAGTAGAATCAATTTTATGCATACGATCACGTACAATTAATTATTATATGTTGATAAAATAAGTTTTCTTGTTAAAATTTTGGACAAAGTGACTGAGTGAGATATTTTAAATGGACTACGAATACTCCATTTGTATAATAAAAAAAATAAAATTGAATAAAATAACTATACTTGGATCAAAGGAGTGCCAAATATGAGACCAGAATTAAGAAAATTGTATTAAATTTGAATTTTCATTCTAACTTATTCTTTCTTTTCAATTTAGATTGTTCAAAAGTCCATTATGACAAAACAAGGCATTTGGCTCGTTTGCGCAGTTTTCGTTATAGCAAGTAAGAACCTGTTTTGAGCTTATAAGCTCCTTGAAATAATTTATAAATTGTTTGGAAGTGTTCCTAAACACTTTTAAAATATTTGTCAAAATAAAATATTTATAGACTATATTTTCTTTCGACTTGTGATGGATTTGACAAATAAGGATTAAGAAACAAATGTTTGATATAGTTTGGGATGAAGGAGTAGGTGTAAACATAATTTTATATGAAATTGATACTTTTGAGCGATTATGATATATTATTTTATGTCAAAAATTTGCGTGAGACCGTTTCATGATATGAGACAATATAAATTATCACTCATTCTTATCAAAGTGTTAATGCGTTACACCCAATTTATATCTCATCCCCCCGTCTCATGACATGAGTCGATCTCACACAATACATACTCTTATTTTATTGATGTTAGTTAGTAAAATAATAATTAAGTTTAAGAAAAGTGAGAAATATAATGAGTGAATGTAAAAAAAAACTGTGATGTGATTGTTTTAGATATATAGGTGTATAATATGAACGCATATGTATTAGGAAGGAGAGTTGGATTTGCAAATCCAAAAAAAAAAATGGGTGGGGATGGAGAAATCAAATCTCAAATCCGAATTTTGCAGGTTGAAAAGAGAGCCCGCCTACCTCACTCATCCTGGACCCACCTCATTCATCCTCCACTCTCACCCATCTGTATCTCAACATAATAAATAAATAAATAATAATTTTATGTTAAAATTATAATTTAAAATATATTTATTATAAATTATCAAAGATCTTATAATTTATTTTTGTCACACACTTAAACAACTAATAAGCTATTTAATTTCTTTTATCTTGTAAACTTTTAAAACAACTTATAAGATGTTTCAAATAAATTTAGTCAAATGATTAAACTTATAAACGTTTTTTTTTTATTACAGAAAACTTATAAGTTCTTAAAATACCTTATAAGCCAAATAAGCTTATAAGAGTCAATTTGACTAAATTTGTTGAAATATTTTATGAGCTCTAACATCTTATAAATTATTTTAAGAGTTATAAAATATATTTTTTTGAAGTAACTTATAAGTTGTTAATTTTTTTTTTAACTAATACAACATATAATATTTTTGAGAATGTATAATAATTTTTTTTTTTTTTTTAATTCTTTATGTTTAAGTGGAGGTGAGTGAGGGTGGGGTGGTTCTGCAGTGAGGTGGGTAATTGAGAGGGGAGGGTGTTTGACTAAGCTTATTTGAAATATCTTATAAGTTATTTTAAGAGCTTATAAGATGTAATTTTTAAGTAGCTTATAAGTTGCTAAATTGATTGGCTAATACAACTTATAAGATCTTTGATAATTTATAATAAATATTTTTTAAATTTATAAAAGATATTTTTTTCTATTTTTTTATCTTGAGGTAGGGAGAGGTAGGGGTGGGGGAGGGGTGGGGTGGTTTCAGGGTGAGGGGGTGGTTGGGGTGAAGGTAACTAGGAAAATAAGTTGGGAAATCCCATCTTATTATTTTTACAGCTTATAAGATGTTAGGAGCTTATTTTATGATCTTATAAGCTGTTAAACATCTTATTTTGCCATACACATTGGTAGTACTTATAAACTCTTAAACAACTTATAAAATGTTTTAAGGAGCTTATAAGCTCAGCCAAACACCCTCATAACTTATTCTTTATAACTTATAAATTGTTATGAATTTATTTTATAATCTTGGTTGAATATTTTATTTTGCCGAACATTTTTAAAGTGTTAGTAAATTCTTAAACAATTTATAAGTTTAAGAATTTACGAGTTGTTTTAAAGAACTTAAAACCCAGTAAAATAGGCTCCAGGTCTCACCATTCTAAGCTAATACGTGGCACAAAGGGATTAAAAACTTAAAATCAATTAGAGCTTAAGTAGTAATTAAGACATAGTATTATTTAGCAAAAAAAAAAAGCTACATGAACGTTAATACGTTATCACTTGGTTCATTAAATCTTGAAATAAAAGCAACAGTTTTTCTTTCTTTCTTTTAAACAAAGAAAGTAAAGTAACTTACGTTATTTATATTTGACGTCACTTTTTTCTTTCCTCTTACAAATGTACTCGTGTATTAAATGTAAAAAATTACTTAATATAGATATTGCTGGGAGGTCATTCTATATACTTTATTGTTCAGAAGGAAAAACAAATTTAATCAGTAAAATAAAAATAAATTATACTCTTTTGATTTTAAATTTAACTGAAATTATCCCTCCACTTGTTTAATCGATATTTTCATAAATGATAACATAATAATATTGTTTCCCTAACTAATATGCTTACGTCTCATATTAATTATTTTTACACATATTAATTTATATGCATTAATTAAATTTAATTTAGTTGAAGATTATAAACCGTAAAATAAAAATTGAATTCGTAGACATGGAGTATATTTGGACGGTAGAAATGTTATGGTAACGATTGTTCGCGTAATATTATAAGTTCATAAAATAAGAACTGGTATAGTAGCCATGTCAAGATTATTAGAAGTTTTTTTTTATTAGTTGAGGATAATGAATATACTCAGTTTGTTTAATAAAGTAGAGTATTTTTTGACTTTATATTTTTTTCTAAATTATTGATTTTTTAAAGCTATTTTTACCGCTTTTCCACTCAACTATCTCTAGGAATTGTTTTTAATTATCCATCTCTACAAACAAGATGTCGTATTTACTATAGGCGACGCATCATTCCAAGGTTAAGGGCATCCGGGGACCTCCTACAGGCTACAGGTCCCATTGTGGGGCAGGTTCTTTGCATGAGCGACACCTTATGCTCCTTAGAGGACGACTCAACGGAGAGCAATAATTACGTTTTACCTAAATATAAATGGTGCATTCTCATATATATTTGGTGTACGATGCACTCACTCAACAATTGAGATTGTTTACACTGGAAAATGTAGGTTGATTATACTAAAAAGAATAATTAGAATACACTGAAAATCGATTTTTCAATATAAACTTTTCAATGTATTTTAATCACATTTTTCATTGTAAATAACTGTTGAATGAATGCAACGTTCAAATATAAATATACCGAAGCAGTAAAAAAAAGACAAACAATGAGAGTAATATAATACGCACACGCAGTCGTGCATTTTCTTTTTAATTATTTAATGGAGCCCAATAAGAAAATTACATCACCATCACATCCGCTCAAAGGAAACGTGAATTATTAGCTCTATTGACAACCACAAAACTGATTCATAGTATATTTTATATCATTTAAAATATCCTCAAATACTTGCATTGAAAATTTCTCAATCTAAGTACATATTAACACATTTATTTCATATTGATTGTTGTGGTAGAAGTTAATTTTTATATTGGTTTAAAAAAGGTTAAATTTTATATAGAATTAATGGCCGTTTTAGATATTTATCCACATTTTTTTTTATTTAAGAATATATTTTCTTTAACACATTTAATTCTTTCACGCCCCCTTAATTCGATTGGTGATAAATATGCCAAATTTTAGTATGTTCTTTAATTTTAAATTTAATTTGTTTATTCACAGAATTTTTTTTATCCCATTATAATTATCATATTGCACTAATTACGGGGAATTAAATGTGATATACCAATTTTGTTTTTATATTTGTTTTCGCAATAGTATGCACTGAATGACCAGGTAGGTAAATAAAATGTTAAAAATGACACATTATATACATTTGGTTATATTTAATTACTTTCTTAATTTGAAAATATTTTAAAATAATAATAAATAAAATGAGATGGAGGATTTAAATTCTCTTATTTGACTATTTATATGAAATGAAGAAGAGTATGTATAGAGTGAAATTGGTTTATATATGAATTATTGAAGGGTATTAGTTGTTTTAACTGAAGAGTATTAGTTATTATTACCGAAGAGTATTACTGGTTTACACTGAAGATTTTTAGTTCATTTTCACCGAACAACTAAGACTATTTAGTGTAAATCAGCATTACTCTTTAATATATATAAGTAATACTCTTCAATGAAAACAACTAATACCCTTCGCTGATTTATGTATAAACCAGTTTCACTTTATACTTTGTCAACGAAAAGAATTATGAATTTCTTTAAACAACCAAACTAAATGTTTTCCAAATAAAAAAAGAAATTACCAAACCAAATAAGCAGATTTGACCTTAATAAAAATGACATTTAATACACATTGACAATTAGTCATATGTCTTCAATTCTTCACGTACATAAAAGGATAAGATTCATAAAATGAGGAATATGATATAATTAAAGTAACTATTCCTAAAATGTTAATGGAAAAAAGGTATCAGAAAAACGAATAATATATTAATTATGAAGATATTCAAAATAGACTAGGAGATAAAGCATATCAATAATTTCATTTATAGTAAAATTTTGTGATACTGTTTCATGCCGTGAGACCATAGAATAAATATAAATTGAACATGATATACATTAATACTTTGATATGAATGAGTGTTAATTTGTATGGTATAGATTGATGTTAATTGTGTCTTCCATACCCTTAAACAGTTTCACACAATTTTTTTCTTTTCCTTTATAATTAATTTTCGTTTGTCATATGACTCATATCATCATATTTCGACATTCAATACATGAAGAACGTAAGAAAACTTATTATAAATACGGAACATTAATATAGAGGAGTATTTAATAATTTTAGAATTTTTATGTGACAAAATTGACTGAGTCAGCAACATTAAATTTTCGTCTAACTTCAACCACACAAATTAGGCCAAAATTTATATACACTAATTTACAACAACGTGTATTTCATAAAACATATGAATTTATTTGAGTAGGTATTTGATGAGCAAGGTTCACATAAATTCTTTATTTCAAATCACATGATACAAAACAATTTGTTTTATTACGGTAATAATTAATATATATTTCATTGACACTTTATATGTATCAATTGAACTCAAATTCACACTAATTTAACTAAAATGTAATCCAGCGGATAACGAAAATTTCATTACATATTTTCTTTTTTCAGATAAAAAATGGTAATCCAACTTATAAAATATTTGTTTGAAATATTTTGTGAAGAAAAGAATCATTGTAATAATTTCTTACTAAATATTAGTAGTAGATTATAAGATTGTATATTTATATTATCCTAACTTAATACAAATCTCACAATAATTCAGAATCTCAAGGTAAAAAGAATCGAGAAAAAATAAGTAGAAATATTTTTTGGTATACAATTGAATTTTCGGGTTAAATTCACATAATCCGCATTAAAATAATAAATCTGTGCAACTTAATTGCCACGATAAGCGCGTGTAATATGAGTAAATAGTCTGAGTCAATGCCTAGACCCTTCTCCCCTTCCTTAAACCTGAGAAAATTCTCCCCCTTTAATTCCAACGTTTTTCTCCGGGCATTTTCCCCAATTTTTCACACACTATCACACACACTCGGACGAAAATGGCGGACGCCACGGTGGTCGCCGTAGATCCTGCAAGGGCGCCTCCGCCTGAGACCGGTGATTTTGAGTCCGTCCTACATGTGCCGCCCCTCGACGGCACTTTCTTGTCCCAACACCTTTTTAATGGCGATGGTGCGGCAATGGGAAATCAAATTGACGATATGGTTGTCCTCGACGACATCGATTTCGATTTATCTTTCGATGATCTAGGCTTTCCTACCTCCGACGGCCTCGATGACCTCCTGAACGACCCTCAGTTGCAACAATCTAATTGCCAACACAGATCGGGTTTGGATTTCGCCCAATTTGAACCGGATTTCTCTCAATTGGATGGCGTTTTCAAATCAACAGCTTCGGAATTGTGTCACCTTACCGGAGACGACGATTTTTCGGGCGATCAGAGCTGGAGTGGTTCGGGGCTTCTGAATTCCGGCTCCCCTGAGACGGAGTCTCATCAGATTTCTAACTATCTCAACATGCAGTCACCCGAATCGAACGGATCGAATCGCGAAAGCGATGAAAATTGCGGAGCTGATGGGAAGGGGTTGAGTTGCCATTCGCCGGAATCTCAGGGTTCTGGGAATTTCGAGTCTAATGTGTCGGAGGATTCAAATAATTGTGCCGGCGCCAGATCGGTAAGTTCTTCACCAAATTCGTTTAATAGTTCGGTTAAAACTGGAGTTGTTGATCAGAAAATTAAGTTAGAAGAGTCGGCTAAGAACGCTAGCAGCATTTCTTTTCTGAAAAGGAAGAAGGAAGGCGATGATTTGTTGAGTAATAGTGTTGAATCGAGAATTAATAAGCTTAGGAAATCTAATTGTGATTCAGAGAATAACGATTTTAGAGATAGTGATGTTGTATTGGATGAAGAAGAAGAGAAAAAGAAGGCGAGGTTGTTGAGGAATAGAGAGAGTGCCCAATTATCTAGACAGAGGAAAAAACATTACGTAGAGGAGTTAGAAGATAAGGTTAGGAACATGCATTCTACAATTCAAGATTTGAATGCGAAGATATCATATTTTATGGCTGAAAATGCTACTCTGAAGCACCAAATGGGTGGTGGTGGTGGTGCTACTGCCGCCGCCTCTGCCGTTCCGCCACCTCCTATGGCACCTCCACCTCCTGGGATGTACACTCATCCAGCCATGATGTACCCATGGATGCCATATGCCCCACCTTATATGATGAAATCACAGGGGTCTCAAGTGCCATTGGTCCCGATCCCAAGATTGAAACCACAGCAACAAGCACAGACACCAAAGCCAAGTAAGAAGGTGGAAAGTAAGAAGAATGAAGCCCCAAAGACCAAAAAGGTTGCAGGCGTTAGTTTCCTTGGTTTACTGTTTTTCATAATGTTGTTTGGTGGCTTGCTCCCCATGGTTAATGAAAGATATGGAGGAACTAGGGAAGCATTTATAGGTGGGGAAAGTTATGTGCGAGGTGGGTTCAATGAAAGACATCATGGAAGAGTGTTGATGGTGAATGGTACAGATTATGACGACAAACATAGTGGTAGTGGTCAAAGAGGTCCGGGTAGTGAAGGGGAGCCCCCAAGAGTAGATGAATTTGATCGATCAGGCAATGGAAGTGAACCTCTTGCAGCCTCGTTGTATGTTCCCAGGAACGATAAGCTTGTTAAGATTGATGGAAATTTGATTATCCATTCTGTGTTAGCAAGTGAGAAAGCTATGGCATCCAAGGGGAAGGGGTATGGTGAGACGGGTCTCGTAGTTCCTGGAGATCTAGCTCATACAATGCCTGGCCAGGTTGTGGGAAGAAATGGTGCTAGGCATACCCTCCTCAGGGCTCTTGGTTCTGTAGACAATGATGGCGCGAAATCATCCGCATCTGATGGCAAGCTTCAGCAATGGTTCCGTGAAGGTCTAGCTGGTAATCATACTTTCCTGCATATGATTTGTTCTTTTCTATAGTTCTCGTGAAGTTTTATCTATAGTTAAATTTGGGTCAAAACATGATAATACAAAAAATTGCATGTTGGTTCTTGAAGTAAGAGCAAAGACACAACTCATGACTAGAATGGTTGTTACTTTTGTTGGCATCTATATATTGGGCAGTAGTTGTATTGCAAGATGTTTTGCTTTCTGTTCCATGTCAAGGTTTTTTGATGTTTGAGGTATATGTGTTCACTCTTTAGGCTTTATATTTTTATGTCACAAAGGTAAATGTTTGCATG
Source organism: Ballota nigra (assembly GCA_947034835.1). NCBI lineage: Eukaryota > Viridiplantae > Streptophyta > Magnoliopsida > Lamiales > Lamiaceae > Ballota > Ballota nigra. The sequence continues at coordinate 9,761,353 of OX344726.1, forward strand.
ATAGTACTAATGAATGTTTGTGGTATATATTTTGAAAACTTGTGTTTATTCAAATTAGGAATTTCATTTTTCGCCAATTGCTGTTGCAACGAAATGAACACTTCTCTGCATCATATTTAATTTTCAAAGTAACTATGTAGAGTATAAAGGGAATTAAAGTTGCTAATACAGTACTCTTGTCCCCTCTTGGGAGATCAAATACTTTCTGATCTTTTGAATGAAGAAAAAATCTACTATGGGCTGGTTCTATTTTCTTTATTTCAAAAAGCATAAGATTGTCTATCTCTACTGTGTTCAGGGCCAATGTTGAGCGCGGGTATGTGCACAGAAGTTTTCCAGTTCGACGTCTCAGCAGCCATAGTTCCAGCTACTTCAAGGAACTTAACTGAAGAGCAGATCAAGAATTCTACACACCCGAGCAAAGTACGAAATAGAAGGATCCTCCATCCCATCCCTTTCCCAGAATCAACTCTCAACATTTCTGGAGAAAATGCAGGAAGATCAGAAAAAGAGGAGCTTAACATAAATAACAAAACATCTTCAATGGTAGTTTCTGTTCTCTTCGATCCTAGAGAAGCCGGGGACGCTGATGTGGACGGGGTGATGGGGACGAAGTCCTTCTCACGTATTTTTGTAGTTGTGTTGATAGACAGTGTCAAGTACGTTACGTACTCGTGCATGCTTCCGTTCAAGGGATCTGCACCTCATCTGGTGACGACATGAGGATGAAGGTGATTGATAGAAGCGGCCAGCGAAAATTTTGTAGATAGTCGAAGCAGTAACCTTCATCAGAGATCGCTGTAACTTATTAACTACTATACTGTGTGATCAGGAGTTAGCTTAAACATGTCCACTTTTTAATGTAGCTGATGGTTGATTATGTATCATGGACATCTAATAATAAAATGGGAGTTTCCTTTGATTTCCATATGATGATTGCCTTCTAATTTCTTTTGTCATTTATATTGTCGTTCGAATTACTTTTCAAAAAACTGCTTCGCTGTACGACTTTTCATTCTTCAGTAAAATCTACTTCAAAAGAAAAAGAAGATAAGTTATTATACAAGTCCATAAAATCTGGGGATTAATTCACACATAATTAGAAGGAAAGAAAACCAGTTCAGGTGATACCTACAAGCCCCTCCGTAGGTCGAGATAGAAGTAAACGTCCATCCAAACGTTCGAGTGTCGTCGAACTACAAGCATCCCAATCAGTGTGTGTCTAGGCAGAAACATTCGGTACCCGAGAATAAAGAATAGTTATAGAAAGCAGAAACATTCACTACAAAAGAGTAAAAATTGCCTATGAATTTTTTCAATTTGGCTACAGAATTTCCAATGAAAAATAATTTCATTTTTAAATAATTGCCTACGATTTTGCGTATTTTTTTCTTTTATAAATAAGTAGGTATTTTCAGTCCTCAAATTATTTATAAACAAATTATTTACGAAAATGAAATTTATAGGTAATATGTTTGTAGGTAATTTTCATTTTTATTCTTCATTGATAATTATACAACTATACTAGAAATCATTTTCAGGATTTTTTTTTTACCCTAAGTTATAATTAAAATGATTTATTTTGAAAATGCCAAGTAATATGTAATATATTAAAATTTATCAAAATTATCATATTTTTGTTTTATCTTTAGAATTATTGTGTATTAGTATATTTTTATTTATTGGTCTCTTTAAATGAAATTTCTAGGCCTGCATTTCCAATATTCAGCCGGGATCAACTCAAAATAAGGTGAAAGTATTGGAGTTAAAATGCTACTCCTATTTACAGTAAAGATATCTGAACACAATTCAAACACAGTTGAGAGCATAGGAATTTAATGTTTACATATTAAAGTATAAAAATTCTATTCCCATCGTGACCAGCGGGAACGTAATATCCGTTGATTTTGATAATATCCGAAATATTACGCTAGCGTGATTAAAAGTGATAATCCATTGATTCGATATGAATACTAGAATAACAACAATAATACACGAAAAAGGATAAAACCCAATATTTTTATATTCAATCATCAACGAAATTACAATAATCTCGAGACTCCTATTTATAATAATAAATAGACAAACTCTCATATGCACCAAGTGCACGGTGCACTCACTTAACAATTGATCCATGTTTATACTGAAAAGTTTGTTTCAATTATACTGAAAAGTTTACACTAAAAATTGATTTTCAGTGTAAACTTTTTAGTGTAATCCAACCACACTTTTTAGTGTAATTGGAACAAACTTTTCAGTATAAACAAGATCAACTGTTGAATAAGTGCGCCATATATCAAGTGCACAAGAGAGTTACTCGACAAAGTATATAGTGGAACTAGTTTATACATAAATCCGTGAAGGGTATTAGTTGTTTTCACTGAAGAGTATTAGTTGTTTTTACTGAAAAGTATTACTGATTTACACTAAAAAGTCTTAGTTGTTCGGTGAAAATGAACTAAGACTCTTCAATGAAAACAACTATATACATGCTCGAGTTACTCCACTAAATAACTTAAAGGATAATAAATATAATAATCAAATATAAATAAATCAAATCAAATCTAATTAAATCAAATAACAAAGAAATTATCATCTTCTTGATTCTCCAAATTTTCATATAATTATTTCAGATCGTTATCACGATCTCATCTCCATCACGCTGTTTTCTTTTTGAGACGTCCCATAATAATTTTTGCATTCTAAACATAGTAATTAAAGGCTCTCACAATACATGTTTTATTTTAAAATACTTTATTTACTGGTAAAAAAAATCAATAACATATTTTTTTTAAAAAATGTTTCACCCCATATAATAATTAAGGGGGGATTAAGTGAGTAATAAAAACAGATATTGAATTATAGGATTTGGGCATGCTGACTTTTACCCCATTATTATTCTGGCCTTGTTATATGACAGTTCTGAGTTCTGCACTGAATGCTATGAATACGAATACGATGCACATTTATTTCAAAAATAAAAATAAAAGAAGTACTTATTTAGTGCGGTCTAACATGGGCACGGGTGGAAGGAAGTGGAATTACTGTGGATCACAAATTTAGCCATCTAGTCAATCAAACAAACATTGAAAAGTAGGTAAAATTTTGTCCGATAACGTTTCAGACATAATTATGTAATAAAAATAAAATTCAAATCCGCTTTTAAATAACGATTACACAGACGTTAACCACGTATGACATGTGATATTATTTCTAACAACTATAGCATGTTCCAATAGCAATATTATAATATGAAAAAAATTACCTCTCAGAAACAAAATTCTCGACCTTCTCAAATTGTATGGTCAGCCACATCAACATGTATTAATTTTCATATTTTGTGGTATTTTAAAGTATCTCCAAAAGTCTTTACATATTTTTTTTATAAATAAAGTAATATCTTTAAACTTTAAGTTAATTATTTTATTTTATATATATATGAAATCTTCTAACACCATTCATTTTTTCAATTCCCCCTTTTATTTGGCTAAATCTCCTGTGAATTTTCGTAATATATATTGATATTGTGCAAACAAAAAATGTCAATGTCTAAAAATGTTTAATTGTATGATTTGTTCATCTCAAAATCCACATAATAATGATACCTATGTATAATAATGACATTAAAAAAAAAAAGTTCACATAAAATCAACTTTATGGATTTTTTGCCTATTTATTTGCTGCGCATTGAGTACAAACTAAGGTGAATATACACTCAGACTTGAAGTGAAAATTTCAATATAATAAGTATGCATGGTAACCGATGAATCATTCAATGCTTGTAACATTAAAGTTTTGTTTTGACTCATCAAATTTGAAGAGTGAAACATATTTTCTAAATTTAAAAGTTAAAATAAAAAATGTATCGCGCGGATTTTTATTTTTTATTTTTATGGAACTACTCCTTAAAAGAGTACGTCTTTTAGTGGAAAAAAAATTATATACCCACAAAAAAAAAAGTTTTATATACAACAATTCAAGTAAATTATTTTAAAATATTGATTGTTTTCACTAAAAATTGCATTAGTTTTCACTATTTTACTAAAACGCATAATTAACATATGAATTTGAATTACACAGTACATCTCGTTTAAAGAAAACAATTTTACCTTTTAAAAACTAATCACTTTTAAGCATCTTTTATTCACACTCTATTGCACTGTATTTTTTCATAAATTCTAAAAAAAAAAAATAGAGTGCATCAGGTGAATATAGACCTGGACTTGAAGTAAAATTTTCAATAAATGAAGTATGGCAAGCGATGAATCATTGAATGCAAATAACACTAAAGTGTCGTTTTTGACTCGTCAAATTTGAAGAGTGAAACATATTTTCCAAAACTAAAAGTTAAAATAAAAAGTGTGTAGATTTTTTTTTCATGGAATGACTTTTTAAAAAACAGTCTCTTATCCACCAATTTTATCATAAAAATATTAGTTGTTGTCACGGTTAAGTGCAAGAGTTTTCACTTTTTACTTAAACATGCAGTTAAAATATGCATTTGAAGTACACGATATATTTGGTGCACAAAAATCTTATTACTCTTTAAAATAAAAAATTGCACGATAAATTTGGTGCACAAAAGTCTAGGTACTCTTCAAAATAAAAAAAATCTTCAGTTTAAAGATAATTCTGAAGATGACCTTAAATCTGTACATCAGGAATAGATGCAGAATCGACAATACACCGTAACAGAGCACTGAGTTTAAAGTGTGAACGGTGTGAGTTTTTGCGACTTATGTTTATATTTCTCTTTCGATTAATGAGTGGGGGTGGGGACAAATTTGTAGGTGATCAAATCCGGGAATGGGATTTTTAGGCGTGAAATGCCAAGGCAGGTTTCGTCTGTACCTGCCATTAATTAGAGTTCAATCAGTTCCCAGTTTCTACGCAAGCATACACGTCACCAAAATCGTCTGTTATTTCGTAAATTACTATACTGCCCTTGCAAAGTTCTTACATCTACTTATGTAGGTTTGGAATTTTGCCATTTTTATAACCCGTCCTGTAATGTGTATTGATTGATTGGGAGAGCGTGTGTCTTTGGGGACTAATAAATTGCAGGGAAAATTGGTTTTTTTGTCCTGTAAGTTTGGTCAATTTTGTTTTTCGTCCTCTAACTTTTGATTTTATTTTTACTCTGATAACTTTTAAAAAATTAACATTTTCGTCCTAAAATCGATAATTTTTTAGTCCTAAAATTAACATTTTAGTCCGATAACTTATTTTTTAGGACGAAAACATTAATTTTTTTAAACTTATCGGAATAAAAAATAAAGTCAAAAGTTAGAGGACGAAAAACAAAGTTGACCAAACTTACAGGACAAAAAAACCAATTTCCCCTAAATTGTACTCCTTCCTCGTTATCCTTAATTTTACACGAGATTATATTACTTGTACGTCCATGCATACACATAATTCAATTCGTTTCTTTGATTAGTTATAGTGTGCATTTCACTGTATAATATGTATTTAAATTTTGAAAAAAATATTCCCAATAAAAATAAGTAATACTCAAAGAAGTAAACAGTGATTCCCCAATAAGTAATCACTAATATATCAACTAAAAAAAATATAGTTCAGTGTATTTATGTGTATTTAAAAAAAAAAATTAAACTTGAACTTAAAATTCAATTGAATACTATGCAATTGAGTGCATGCTAAAATTTGTGCATTTCTTTACTTTATACATAAAGATTTTACGAAATTACCCTTCCAATCCATACTTATTTAACTTTTTAAATTTGTGTGTTTCCATTCTAGCTATGAGAATTTTTATGGGACCACGAGAGTAAATCTTTTGCCAAATTCATATATAACCATACCCAATATCCTTTTGTCACCGTACAAACTCTCATATGAAATTTATTTATCGTATAAAATTGATACTATGAAATTGATTAAGTTTATAGTAATTATATCAGTTTTATTTGGTGCGTAAGTTTCAAAGCAACACACTTTTCACTTGAGTTGCTAGTTGCTACTCATTAACTAATCTTTTTCTTGATAATTAATTGTTAATATTGGTAATTTCATGCGAAAGTTTCATTTATCTATCCTGTTGATTTAATTTCTAGTTAATGAATTTAGGTGCAGGATATTCAAATAGAGTTTTACCTAAATAGTGGTAATTGTTGGGCGGTAAAATTAAACAAAAGAGTACATGTGGAGTTGATTAGAAGTATAAAAGTAGAAAAAAAAAAAAAAACTCCTTTTTAAGGTGACAAACGCACATTTATTTCGATTTTATTAGTTCAAAACTTTAAAGGAAACGCACTTTCTTCATACAAGATGCATTACAAATGCTTTGCCGTTTTGGACAGAACAGAAAAAACAAAAGATGTTGAATCTAGATTCTCTATTACAAATCTTGCATCTCATAATTTCATTTCATTATCCAATTTTGGGTGTAAAATAATATTATCCATATGAATATGTATAGAGTGAATTTGATTAATGTATGAAATATTGAGGGGACGCTTGGTTAACAACTCTTTAATGGTAATGAGAATGAGATTGAAAATTAGTGTAATTAGTATGGTTCATGAGAACAAAATCACTACCTCTCCTCCTAAATAAGGTAATCACTACTCCATTTTTATTACCATATTATCTTCCTACAATCATCTTCCTCAATCACTCTCCTCTTCCTCCACCAACAATCATTTGTTGTCTACTTCTATTCCAAAATTGAGGCATGACACTAGCAATGATGTCACCATTGTAACACTTTTTCTCCTAACATAACATTTTTATTATGAGGGCATAGATGGAAATTAATTTTCATTCCCATTACCATTGAAGAATGGCTAACCAAGCGCCCCCTGAAGTGTATTAGTTATTTTTATTAAAAAGTATGATTATTTTTACTGTAAAGTATCACTTGCTTTCACCGAAGAGTCTTAGTTTATTTTCAATAAACAATACTCTTCAGTGAAAGTAACTAATACTCTTCAGTGATCAATATTCTTTAGTGAAAACAATTAATATCCTTCAATAATTTATGAATAAACCATTTTCACTCCTATCAATATATATTACACTTTAGAATATGCGATTTAACATTTTGCAATGGAGGTAGCGTTCTAATTTATATCTGTGGGATCGTATATATTCTCGTGTCTATCATATGTAATGGAGTTTAAATTACAATTCGTTTTAGATCTATTCAATAAAATAAATTTAGCCTCAAAATTAATCTTTTATCAAATTTATTTTCAATTTATCAGATATGATCCAATTTTGATCCCAAATCAATTGAAAAAAATCAATACAACGTCGTTTGAAGTTCGAAATTCACGATTTCCTACAAGAGTGTTGATGTGTTCATGTGCGCAAATTATATTTGATTTTTCCATATTTACACATTAAAATCCTTAATCAGCCAAAAAGTCAATACGACGTCGTTTTAAAGTTCGAAATTCACGATTTCCTACAAGAGTGTTGATGTGTTCATGTGTGCAAATTATATTTGATTTTTCCATATTTACACATTAAAATCCTTAATCAGCCAAAAAGTCAATACGACGTCGTTTTGAAGTCCGAAATTCGTGATTTCCTGCAAGAGTGTTAATGTGTTTATGTGTGCTAATTATATTTGATTTTTCCATGTTTACACATTAAAATATAACATGTAATAAAACTGTAAAGAAAAAATTATAAAAGTAAAGAAAAAATCAAATATAATTAGTACATATGAACGCCACATCAACATACTCGTCAGAAATTACCAATATCGGACTTCAAAACGAAATCATATAGACTTTTTCTGCTGATTTTAACCAATATTGGACCTTACCAGAGAAATTGAGACTAAATCAATAATAATAATATAGAACTAAATTTATTTTGTTTGAAATTTATAAGACGATTTGTGATTTAAATTAAAAGTCAATATACGAATTTAATTACATTCCAAATTGAAATGGAGTCCATAACATGTCCGACTCTATATTAAAACTAAGTAGGTTTATCCGCACCACATTAATGTTGAAAGAAGAGTAAAGAGGCAGGGTAGGTTTTGTGAATTGATCTCACAATAAAATACATTAATATTTTAAAATAAATAGATTCTAATTGGATGAGTTTAATATGCACATATTTATCCATAATAAAAATGTTAAGAATGCCTTTATTTTTTATATTTGTGTATACAACATAATAAAAAACCTCAACATCTTGATAAAATTCTGGAAATAAAAAAATCACCACCTCTTAGTGTCTCTACCTGACCTCACCAGCAGATTATTACACCAATATATTAAATTAAAAACAGCCTTATCACATATTCACATGCATGCCAGTCCAGTCAAATTTAGTCCCTACCACCGCACTATACAATCTCTTCCAGAAAAAAATAAAAAATAGAAAATGATAGATATATGTCCACACACTGCTTATATATATATATATATAAATGCTGATTGCTGATGCATTACAGACTGCATCGATCTCATAGTCATTGCTGAACATGGGGGAGTTTAAGGAACAGAATTATAAGCATTCTCAAAATGGAGAACAAGAAGATGACAAGAAACAAGATGATGTTAAAGCTGGAAAGAAGAAGCAGCAGCTTGGAGGTGCTAGGACAATGCCATTCATTCTTGGTGAGATTACCTCTTCTTAATCATGCCAATTCTTCTAAAATTTTATGTTTTATCCTTGAAATGTCACTGTGTGATTGTGTGTGTTTTTTTAAGTGAAGAATCATGCACTAGAGATGGGTCTAGAATTTTGCTCTCGGATGTCAAATTCTTACTAAAAATTGTACAACCTAACGTTAATTTGATATTCGAATTAGTATTAGATTAATGGTGATTAGTATAGTAGGGATGTTCTGGGACTAAAAAGGGGCGCTTTGCTTAGACCACTTGGTTTAAATTCTTGAATGAGCTAATCGTCGAATAATGAATTATAATAAGAATGATGGTGATAGCTAACACTGTTACTTTGTTGTGCTAATTTAAAAATAAGTTGGGACAAAAATTAATTATTGGTTGAATGACTAAAATGATTGAAAAGAAATGATTATAAAGAAAAAAATAAATTTAAAATGGGCTAATGATTAATTTAAAATAAATACGATGTGATGTATGTAATTAATCATTTTTTATTTTTATTAGCCATCATAATTTTGATTCAAGAATTATGAAACAAGTACCAATTGAATGTATAACAACATAAGAATCATAGTCATCTTACTATACAACCCCAACCCCAACCCCAACCCCAACCCGTGTTATGTAGGTGTGATCTGTTTCCAAAGGCAAAGCAGATTCATTTCATTAAAATATTAGTGATTGCTTTGCTGATTTAAATTTGGACTAACAAGTAATTAATTTTGGTGACATGTAAATAAAGCAAACGAAATATGCGACCGATTCGCGGGTGCTGGTTTTCATGCGAACATGATATCCTACCTCACTCAGGTCCTGAACTTGCCCCTTGTTCAGGCTTCAAACACAATCTCCAACTTTGGTGGCACCGCCAGCTTCACCCCTCTTATAGGTGCCTTTATCGCCGATTCCTATGCCGGCCGCTTTTGGACCATCATCCTCGGTTCTGCAGTATACTTGCTGGTACGTCGTCAGTCCACCCAGCTACTAGGAAAAAACTCCAACTTAATTAAGTCGACTTTGAGTTCGAGCTAATCGAGTAGTACTCCAGTTCAAACTTACTGAACTTGTCACATTCGCGAGCCTAATCGATCTTACAAAAAAATTACTATTTTAACCAATAATATGTTACTCCCTAATCCCACTGCCACATTTTCGATTGATTGCCCCTTACTTTTGACACAAGTTTTAATTGAAAATTGTTTATTAATATTGACAGTGATAAAATTATTTTTAGTATCACTGTGGTACGAGTTTTAATATGAAAATTGATAGTGATAAAATTATTTTTAGTAATACTGTGGGTAAATAAAAGAAATAAACTTGTTTTCCTAGTATTATTGTGGTAAATAAAAGTTGATTTTTTTTTAACAAGATAATGTATAGATTAAAAATGGTTCATACATACTAATAAATGGTATTAGTTGTATTCACTAAAAAATATTAGTTGTTTACATTGAAGTGTATTAGTTATTTATTGAAAACAAACTAAAACACTTCAGCGAAAACAACTAATACTGATCAGTCAAAACAATTAATACTCTTTAGTGAAAACAACTAATACCTTTCAATAACCCATATATAAACCAATACCACTCTTTACATACCTTTTTAACAAATTGAGTAATTATTTATAAATATACTCTAATTTTAAAGAAAATAAAGAGCTGAGTTCAAATCGAGTTTTGAATTTTTTAATCGAGTTTGAGTTCAAGCTTTAACACTACTAGACTTATTTGCACTAAGCTCTTTTTACCAATCCAAAATATCATACATTAGGATCAATGTAAGTTGATATTCACCTGTGTGACAGGGGATGATAACCATAACAATATCAGCAACCCTGCCCCAGCTCCGGCCTCCGGCCTGCCCGACGCAAGAGCACTGCCAGGAAGCCTCCAGCCTGCAGCTGGGGATCCTCTACATCGCGCTACTCTTGACAGCACTAGGCACGGGCGGAATCAGGCCGTGCGTTTTCACCTTCGCGGCCGACCAGTTCGACATGAGCAAGGCCAAAACAGAGTCGAGGACCTGGAATTTCTTCAACTGGTACTATTTCTGCATGGGGATGGCCTCTCTCCTTGCTCTAACCGTAGTTGTTTATATCCAAGATAATGTCAGCTGGTCATGGGGTTTGGGAATTCCCACCATTGCAATGGGGCTGTCTCTTGTGGCCTTCATCTTGGGTTCTAAAATGTACAACAAAGTCAAGCCTGGAGGGAGTCCTTATGTTCGAGTGGTGCAAGTTGTTGTTGCGGCGGTGAAGAAACGACGAGCCGTTGCGCCAAGTGAACCCGATGCCCTGTATGAAAATAAGCAGCTTGATGCTTTGATCTCTACTAATGGGAGGCTGCTCCATACAGATCAGTTCAAGTAAGGCTTCAAAACTCACATCCTTAAAGTATGGTGTACATATTAAGAGACTAGAGTATTAGTTCAAAAGAAAATATTTATTAGTCAATGGAATCAACAAAAGAGACTAGATACTCCTCAACTTCAATAATCCACACCAAAAAGATTAAGAGTAAATACGAAGAAATTCTTATTCCAAACAAGTTGATAGAGATATATTTCTCATTCAATATTTCTTGAGCTGATACAAGAACATAGACTCTATATATAGGATTCATACATTATTCACAATGCAAGTTATAAATGACATATTTGACTATTACAACTTTCTTGATCCTTCAATTTAAATGTTTTTTTACTCTTGATCAAGGATAATACATGAATGACATCCTAATATTCTATACGTTTCAATGAATCTCAAAATTCTAGTAATTAGAAAGACTCAAAAACATAAAGAGAATTTGACTTGACAAAATTGCTCATAGTATTAGGCCACTTTTTAGTAAAACAGTCATAACTCAATTTAGAAAATTTCAAATCTAGACTAGTAGGCCTTCAAAACCATATATATGCAAAACATAGATTTTAATTGACCATACATACTTGCTCCATTTCCGCATCACGAACCTAAACCTACATTCTAACTCGTTTTTCGCCACATGAAGATGGATCGACCGGGCCGCGATGGCAACCGAATCAGACATGAAAACTCCAAACCAACCAAACCTCTGGAAGCTAGCCACAGTCCACAGAGTGGAAGAAGTAAAAACCATCATCAGAATGCTCCCAATCTGGGCGTCCGCCATCCTCCACGTAGCCTCCCACTCCCACCTCTCCAGCTTCACCATCCAACAAGCCCGAAGCATGGACCGCCACCTCTCCCCCTCCTTCCAAATCCCGCCCGCCACAATGTCCATCTTCAGCACCCTAACCGTCCTAACCGGCATCCCCCTCTACGAGCGCCTCTTCGTCCCCTTCGCCCGACGCTTCACAGGCCAACCGAAAGGCCTAACATGTCTCCAAAGAATGGGGGTAGGCTTCGGCATCAACATCATGGCGACGATAGTGTCAGCATTGATCGAGATCAAGAGAAAAGCGGCGGCAGCAGAGCATGGCCTTCTAGATAAGCCGACTGCCATCATACCAATCAGTGTGTTCTGGCTGGTGCCGCAGTATTCCATCCACGGATTGGCGGAGGTGTTCATGGCGGTGGGACATATGGAGTTTTTGTACGATCAGTCGCCCGAGAGCATGAGGAGCACGGCGGCCGCGTTGTACTGGATTGCGATCGGGGTTGGGAACTACGTGAGCACGGGGATGGTGACAATGGTGCATGAGTACAGTGGGAAGGAAAGGAACTGGCTGCCTGACCGGAATTTGAACCGGGGAAGATTGGAGAATTACTATTGGCTTGCGACAGGGGTGCAGGTGGTGAATTTGGTGTATTATGTGATATGTGCATGGTTTTATAAGTATAAATCGGTGAATGAGGGTATTGATATTGAGGAAGATGTAGAATCTGCTGAGAATGCGAAAAAATTGGAATGTGATGTTAGAGAAGGTAAAGAAGTGGAACTTGTAAGAAACTAGATGTAGTTTATTCACGAGTTTGTGCAATCTTAGTAGATTAGCAATGGACACATAAAAGTGTTTAATATTATAGATATTAATAAAACACTAAATTGTAATTTAAGTTGAAACTTTTAATTCTTTCATGATGTACCACACAATTAAAAGGGTGTTTGACTGAGCTTATAAACTCTTTAAAATAGCTTATAAGTTATTTAAAAGCTTATAAACACTATTAACTTGTTTGGTAAAATAAGATGTTTAACAATTTATAAGATCATAAAATAAGCTCCTAACAACTTATAAGCGGTTAAAAAATAAGTTAGAATTTCTCAACTTATTTTCCTAACCACCTCCACTCCCACCCCACACACTCACCCCACCTTGGGATAGAGCTGACAAAACGGGCCGCCCGGTCCGTCGGACCAAACACTGTGCACAGGCTGGACCGTTTGCAAGTCGGACCTATAAAATCCCAGTCCAACCCAATCCAATCTAGCCTGCAGGCTAACGGGCCAGCAGGCCCGTTTTGTTTAATTTTTATGAAAAATTATACTCTTTCCGTCCACAAATTTTTTTTCCATTACCGTTGGTCACAAAATTAAATAAAAATTAATATTTTATTGAAAAAGTAGATAAAGTAAGAGTATTGTAGGGATATTGTGAGACTAATTTATTTATTTTTTTGTAGTATTTATTTCAGAAAACAGAATAAGTAAAAAAATTTGTGAACAACCCAAAAAGAAAAGTATGTAAAAAGTTGGTGGACGGAGGAAGTACTATAAAACATAACTCATTACACTTTCACAATCCACATACATTTTATATCTTAATCTACTTTAGTTCATAACAAGTAACAACAATAATTTTGGTCTTTTAAAATAAAAAAGTTAAACGGGCCAAGCGGGCCGAACGTGGCCCGCCGGGCCAAAACAGCTCGGCCCATTTGGCCCGTCGGGCCCGTCGAACCGGGACAAAAATGACCTGATTTTTTTGGGCCTCTATTTTTTGAGCCCAGACCGGCCCATATGTCGGGCAGGTCGGGCGACCTAAATTGCCGGCTCTACCTTAGAACCACCTCACCTCTTTCCCACCCTCACTCCCACCAACTTCTACCTCAACATAAAAATAAATAAAAAATATTATTTTATATTAAAATTAAAAATATTTATTATAAATCCTCAAATTTCTTATAATTTGTATTATCCAAACACTTTAGTAACTTATAAACTACTTAAAAAAATACATTTTATAAGCTCTTAAAACAACTTATAAGATGTTAAAACTTATAAAATGTTTCAAATAAACTTAGCCAAACAGTCTCTAACTCAACAATCAATATATAAACAAACAATCATTATTTAATTTAAACTGTTGCACACCGTTGGGCTTGGGCCTCGGATTTATTTAGGCCTCCCATTCTATATTACTCTTCTTCCTCCTCTTTGAAAGAGTGGCGTGAGTGTAGCTGTTAAATGAAACAAGCTGCTCGTGAGCTCGGCTCAGCTCGACTCGCTAAGGCTCGACTCGTTAGATTAAACGAGCTCGAGCTAAAAAAATACTCAATTACTTGATGAGTAAAGTCGAGCTTGGCTCGTTAGGCTTGATAACTAAGATTTTTTATTCCATTAGGCTCGTTAACGAGTCGAGCCGAACTCGTATTATTACTCGTTAATACTAAAAAGTTGAGCTCGAGTATCAAGTAATCAAGCTCGCTCGACTCGATTAACAGCGCTAGGCGTGAGCAGAGAGACAAACTAATTTTTAGTTAGGCTGAGGTTAAATACATTCATATCTTTTGTTAACACTCCACCTAAATAATATTTAAAAAAAATATTTTGAAATATATTTTCGAAATTGCCAAAAAAAAAAAAATACTAAACATATGTATTTTCAAATATTTTTTCCGAACATTTTCCTAGGTGGAGTGAATTTACAAATATTAGGACTGTATATAAACCCGAGTCTTTAGCTAAGTCATCAATCGGTTTACATTTTTAGTGGGCCCATTCAAGTTAATCTTATGAGTAGGGATGACAAAAGGGCGGATCTGGGATGAGTTTGGCCAATTCCAGGAGCCACCCCACCATAATTTTACCGAACCCAGACCTGCCAGACAGTGAAAGAAGCACTGTGGTTAAAGAGAATAGCAAAGGATTTTGGAGTGGATCAAAAGAGTGTAACCATCCTCTGTGACAACCAGAGTACAATTCACTTAGTGAAACATCAAGTTTTTCATGAGAGGTCTAAACACATAAGTGTCAAGCTACATTTTATCAGAGACATTATTGAGAAAGGCTGGTGTTTATACTGAAGGTTGGCACAAAGGAAAATGCTGCTGATATGCTAACTAAAGCTTTGCCAAGCAACAAATTCACTTAATTTTCAAAGAAGGTGAAGCTTCACTGCTTCAGTCCTGGGATGTGCATTAACCAGTTTCAGAGGTATGAAATGGGATGATCACAGCTGCATTTGAGGTGGAGGATTGTTGTATAAAATGCACTGTGGTATTGATACTTTGAACCAAAGAAAGTAGTACTATTCAGTGTGGGAAATGATACTGGTACAGTAAAGTCATAAGGGCATTTCTGGGATTTCAGAATTAATTCCTAACCATTTCAGTTATGAAACAGAATTCGAAGGCTGCACGATGATGACGAAGCTTAACCAGAATCCGTTACCAACAGAATTGATATATGGTCTTAAATTCGTTGTATTCAATTGAGTGTATTTTTTTTACAGAATTCAGATTCAATCAAGAGTGAGAGTCACATAATTCACAGAGTTAGGGAACAGTGAGTTCTTATTCTGGAGAATTGGTGTAATCCCTTGTAAAATTGAGTGATCCTGTGATAGTGTGATTGTGATTTCATCCCGTGGATGTAGATAATTTGGATTGAACCATGTAAATGGTTTGTGTCTCTGTTTCTCATTCTTTTTCTCTATTGTTTAAATTTCTTGAGTTGCAATTGTGTGGAATAAGTTGCTAATCACTAGAAGTGTGATTGATTAATCCTAACATCAAGAATAGGTTAGCAATGGCGAAAGAAT
Organism: Ballota nigra; assembly: GCA_947034835.1. NCBI lineage: Eukaryota > Viridiplantae > Streptophyta > Magnoliopsida > Lamiales > Lamiaceae > Ballota > Ballota nigra. The sequence continues at coordinate 9,776,940 of OX344726.1, forward strand.
CAGAGTTGATGAACTACAGAAAGAGCTGAAACCAGTTTTAGAAAATTTTTGGTAAGGCCATTCCAATGCTGACTGCCCTAATCGAATTAATGAAGGTTAGATTTGATTTTTAATTGTGGAGAATATGTTTGATGAGTCAGATTCTTGAATTAGTTTTTGAAATTAAATGTGCAGATGTTATCGGTTGATTTCCCTTTCTCCTAAAGATATATTGATGATATTAGTTATGATTCATTTTTTGGAAATCCATAATTGTGGAGAATGATCAAGAATCTAGGCTGGTTAGTTTGATTTTACTGTTGCGTGTTTGATCGATCTTAAGAAAACTGAAATTTATGTAAAATTGGAGTGTTGGTGAAGTAAAAATTTGGGAATTTTGCCAATCAAATTCATAACTTGATATAGATCGTATTAATCTGCTTTGACATATATAATCACGCATCATGGTTTAAGTGATTATTATATAAATATCTGTGGCAAAAGGATAAAAAAACAAACATTTAATAAAAGTTAGCTCCAAAAACATTATTTCAGAACATGGAAATAGTGGGGTTATACACTTATACTTGTCTCGCCGAGAAGCAAACTTCTGTGTCCATTGTTAACAGATCCAAATTTTTTCTACAGAAAATAGCACACTCTTATTTTTGGTCTTGAATTAATTTGAAAAAGTCGGGTTCTTGAATTAATTTTTGAAATTAAATGTGTAGATGTTATCAGTTGAAGGGATAAAATTAAGAGTCTCTGTTGTCGAGGTTAGATTGAATTTCCCTTCTCCTAGAGTTAGATCTTGTGTTAAATTGATCGATGATGTTATGGAGTTTATAAGTGTGGAGAATGATCAAGAATTTAGGCTGGATTAATGAAATACCTTCACCTACATCCTTTCCGGTTATTTTGGAATATATTTCCATTTAATGATTGATTTTGTTGTTCAATTAAATTATGTACAATTAATTTTGGTGATGCAGGAAGTAAATAGGATCAAAAAAAAACAAAAGGGAAGATGGTTGAAAGATTAAAATTGACATTATTACAGAAGATGAAAGATTAAGGTTAGCTTCAAATCTAAGTTTTATTTTTAAGAGGATAAATTGACGTTGTTAGTTATTTGAGTTAAATTTGGGTTTTAATTGATGGCATGTTTGAGCAATATATGTGTTTATTTGTGTGGTTAATTGGATTATTTAAATCCCTTCACCTACAACATTACTGGTTTTCCTCCTTATGTTTTGAAAACAACAAAAAGAGAAGATGGGAAAAGCCAGTGCAGAAAAAAAGTTGAGGAGCTGAAGAAAGAGCTGGAACCAGTTTTTAAACTGATCGGATGATGGCAGTGTGGAGGCTATTGCTAAAGCCATTCAGATTCTGCTTGCCGTAAGGGAATTAATGAACCCAAACAGATTAATGATAAAAAATCTGGCCAGATTAGTCATCTTGATCTTTAATTAGTTCAATGTAAGTTTGTCATATTTTATTCATACTCAATTTTTTGATGCGTTGTTGTAATTGGAAATGCGTAGACATCGCGAGGCATCAGTTGAAGGAATAAAAGATGGTGGCACCCATAGTGTATCACTATGGAAATTAACGAGTCTAAAATTATCGCAAATGGTGAAGGAATATCTATTAGAAAGTGTAATAGCTTAATCACCGAAACCCTAAATCTCCCTCCTACTCTCTTCGTATGCTTCATAGCAGCAATACTTACAGAAACATATTCATAGTAGGGAGAATTTGATATATCTCCTTCCCCACGTTATCACCATACGGCACTAAATCTTCCCCCCTTCTTCACGTTCTTTTCCATCACATCCTTCCAGCCTTGATTATGGCCGCTACTCCTATCGTTGATCTCGTCCCAGTGGCGACTTACTTGGTCGGAGTTTTCGAAAATTATTTTCCTACTCCCCCGCAAGAATACGGAATCGTCGTAATAGTGAGAGTAGACTTAGACCAAGTAGTTATCGAACCCAAAAGATTTAGGAATACAGTGGAGCCCCAAAGTTATGTGTCGGCATGGTACTATAGTGACGAACAAATTGACATATAAAAATTAAACTAAGCAAAGATTAAAACTATAAAGCAATTAAACAATTAAACTAACTTTCAATTAAGAAAGTGCAAGAGAGAGAAATGCTTTAAAGTGTCTTCACAATGTAATCCACTAGTGTGTGTGATAAATTTACAACCTATCATTGCCTTTTCTTAGATGTTTGTTAAGAGCGATGTGGACTAACTAGCTACTTCTAATTATGCCCCATAAGCTACTAAGATCGTGAATATCTAGAAACACGCGATGCATCTCTAGAATTCTCTCTTCACTAAGTACCCGAATATTCAAATTAAGATACCTAATGTCTAATGATGGGGATCTAGCAACCGACCCTCTCTCGGTTCTGATTACTATTAACTCAAATTAATTAGTCAAAACGGTTAATCCGATTACTATTTAACTCAAATTAATTAGTCAAAACTTTCACCTAAATACCAATCATGCATACCAACTCTCGTTGCAATACACAAAATTAAATACATAAGTTAATAAAATCAACTAATTAATTGAGACATACAAAACCCATCAATAGAAGCATTCACATCTAGAATTAGAAATAATCAAAACTATAAATCCATCAACACACTAATTTCATACATTGATTCAACACTCAAAGTAAAGAGAATTAGCTCATGGTTCTATAGGAGACACCTATGCCTAATAAGCTAAAACAACAAAGAAAAATGAAATTAACCATCAAAGCTTGAAGTAAAAGAAAAAGGGAAATACACATTCTACTACAAATGGAGGCCCATAAATGCTCATTAAAACAACCCTTTCCCCACAGCCCAATTTCATACAATTTAGTTGTAGGTTGTAATTTTAATTGTAATTTTATTCCCTCAGCTTTCTCTCTCCAATTAATTTCCCCTCTCTCCTCCAAAAGGTAAAGTTTCGGTTCTCTCTCCTTTGATATACAAAATTGTACTCCTTCTTCCTTGCAAGAGTCCAATCTCACCGTAGCAGCTATCCCTAAGCCCGATTTTGAATTCAAAATGTTCTTTTATATTCAAATATCGGATGCAAATTCAAATTTCATACAAGTCAGTTTCGATCAAGAGTTCCTTTTTCTTTCGGGGAGGACGAAAATGAGTGATGATATTATCTTTGCCACAAGATTCAACGATGAGTGCCGATTGATTTGTATAAACATGGGGAAATCATTCAACTATTTCAAGTTTCTTGTTCAAAGTAAGTGGGTCGACTTCAAATCTACTCAATTTAATTTTTCTTGCTCTGTTGGTAGTTACACAAAGTGTGTCTTGGATTCTGATGATGATCTTAGGAATGTGTTAATTCTTTGTAATATGTCATCAATTAAACTAGTCGAAGCTGAAGTATGCTTCGTCCATAGTACTTTGAACAATCAGCTAAGTAGTGGGTCTAGTAATATAGAAAGTGATCTTGAAGAGTTTGGTGGTTTCCTTTGCCTACCTTCCTATGATTTGTGTCCTAAGTTAGATAAGAAGTCATATTTATCCGATCATTGGTCTGAAATTTTGAACGGGGGAGTCGGTTCAATTTTTCCGGGTGGGTCTGTTGGCTTTAAAGATGCCATTATTAAGTATGCAGCTAAAATGCGTTTCAAGTTCAAATATAAGAGGAATGATACTAGATATGTAGCTGTTGTTTGTAATGAGGATGAAAGCCAAGGCTGTGATTGGCATATTAAGGCTAGTCTTCGTGAAAGTACCGGTGATTTTGTTATATACAAAGGCATATTCAGTCACAAGTGTGTCGGTAGGCTTTCGGGTGAGAAATCTAAGATTGGTCCTAGAATAATGTCCAATTTAATGCTTGAGAATGTAAAAAATGATCCCAACATTGGGGGTAAGGATGTGAGACGGCTTTTACAAGCCGAGTATGGTCTACACATTCCATATTACAAAGCATGGCGCACGGTTGAATCGGCAAAATCTAAGATATTTGGAAGATATGAAGATTCGTACAACGATCTTAAATGGTATCTTATAGCAATTGAACGTACCAACCCCGGTAGTGTTGTTGCTCTCGAGAGCAACAACACCACCCGTTGTTTTGAACGGTTGTTTGTCTCTTTTAAGGCCTCTCTAGATGGTTTCCAAAGTTGTCGTCCGATGCTTTTCCTCGATGGCACTTTCATGAGGGGGCGTGCTGAAGGAGTTCTTCTTGCTGCCACTGCTAAAGATGCCAATAATGGTACGATAAATTCCTAATGCAACATTTTTTTAATTGTTTTATTTATGATTTTATTTTTGATACAAAATAAAAACGGTATAACACTCTTCCTTTTATATAACATGACAGAGACAAATGTGATTTTTAATTTCATATTTTCTGCATTAGTTATATTTTTTTAGCTCATTTTCTGGATTTCTGCATTAGTCATACCTTAGTTTCTGGAAGGCTTGCATCAGTTTATATTCTGGAAGTTTGATAGCTTATATTCTGGAAGTTTTGCATTAGTAATGTTGATAGGTTATATTCTGGAAGTTGTCCATAGATTTGAAATTCTTTTTGTTGTCACATTATTTGATGTGGTCCTACAAACTGCATACACAATAACAATTGACTTGCATTAAACATGTTGTAGGTCTTTTTCCAGTGGCCTTTGCAGTAGTATCCGCTGAAAATATACCGAATTGGCCCTGGTTTTTATGTAAGCTTAGGAACGTGGTCAAGCACGAAAAGGAAATTTGCTACATTTCAGACAGGAATTTGGGCCTTATGACTGCATTCAACTCAGTTTTTGAGAAGCCCAATCATTTGTACTGCTTGTACCATCTGCTGTTAAACTTGAGAGGTCGATTTTCAAAAGGCTGGTCCACCGATCAACGCGGTAATTTGGGTGCCTTGTTCAAAGCATGCGCATATGCTCCGAACGAAAGGTTGTTCAATCAGAAAATGGAAGAGTTTAGACGTGTTGGAGGCAGAATTGCAGATGAATTTTTATCTCAATTACCTCGTGAGAGATGGGCAGTAGCATATTCACCAAACATCCCAAGGTACGGTGAAATGACCTCGAATGCAGCGGAGTCCCTGAATTCTTGGTTAACAGAAGCAAGGTCAAAGCCGATTACACTTATGATAGACCATATACGATATCATCTTGCTCGATGGTTTGTGGAACGTAGACAGAAATCTAAAATGTTCCATGGAGAGCTAGTCCCGACCAAGCAAGAGCTGTGGGATTCTCTTGTTGAAGAAGGACAGTCCTGGAGAATATTCGAGTACCCCGGCGGAGATTTCCTTGTTGAATCTAAGACATCAGCCGTTGTTAGTTTGAATAGTAAGACATGTTCACGTTGCCAATGGCAACTATCGGGTTTTCCATGTGCGCACGCTGTGGCTGTGATTGTTAGAAATGATGTCGACCAATTCTCTTTTGTGGAATCTTACTATTTTACACAATCCTATCACGACATATACAAGTCTGATATTAACCCCATCCCCGATACATTGAGGTTTGAGATAGAACCTGAGTTGGTCCACAGCGAGAAGATACTTCCACCGATTTTGAAACGTCCCCCCGGACGGCCTAAGAAACAAAGGTTGCCATCATACGGGGAGTACCCAAAGAAGAAACCAAGAACCAGCAAAGGGTTGGACTTAAATGTTTAGATTCATGATTTCAATTACGGTATGATCCTAACACAACTTACGTATTCATTTCCATACTTTCCATATGCAGAGAATAACACTTAAAATTATCATGCTTTTGCAGGTTAGTTGAACATTTATTAGGAGCAGTTTCCTTTTGTGAAGCCTATATTGCAACATATAACCAAGCATCCTAATTTTTTGCGACAAGTACGTTCATTTTTTGCAAAGCAACGTACTACTTATTTCAAGTTTTTGTTATATTCTCCATCTGTATTGGGTCAGTCTATTGAAACTGTTGTAGTTTCTCTTGGGTGACTTAAGTACTTGTTGGATGTTATATTTTTTGTGGTTCTGTGTAACCATTTATATGTAAGATACAATATTGCAGAGTTGCTTCAATTGTTGATTACACTTGCAATTTACAGATTTAAATTACCAAGTGTCTCTTTGTTCTTTAAATTGGGTGTGCATTTGTGTTATTTATTCTAAATGGTATTTTAGTACATATATATCCTTGTTTTGTATTTTGGTTTTGTGGATTTCGAATATCATTAGTATGTTATGTCTTAGATGTTATAAGCCCACGTGCTCATCTTCTGTTAATGCCAATAAATATTACACAAACCAAATCTGGACTCTTGTCCATATAATGCTTTTAACCATAACATAATAATTGCATCTCTACTGTATTACATAAATGCAATTGCTAGGAAAACACAAACCAACATTGTTGCCACAATTGTTATGAAATTTACTAGTAATAAAGTGTTTAGCTTTATAATACGCATCTGGGATGTTGGGTTTTGCACATCTTCCCTATAGCTTCCTGTTCTTCCTCTTTCACTTGTTCCTTCCCCTTCTACTCTGCGGCTTGCATTCCAATCTATTGGGTTGCACCAATGAGACCACCCATGTTCACTACATGAGTAATACAAACGGCCCGGATTCTTGTTTGTTTCCGACAACATAATTCCGGTGCGACCCCGACATTTCTTGCACAATGATCTTTCATAAACTGGATACGAGTCACTTATGGTGTAGTTTGATGATTGAGACATCTTTTAAACTTCGCCCCTTCTTCTGTTCTTGATCTTTTTTTTTTTTTATTGATGATGTTTTTGGATGAAAATTATGTTGAAGTTTAAATGGAGACCCATAACTTGGAGGTATATATAGACACATGGACATATACCCCCCTGTAACGGTCATATACTGCAACTCCAACGGTAAGAATGTTACTTTATTTTTTTTAAATTTTATTTAGCTTGAGCATTAAACTAGACAAATAGACAATTTAAGAATTTTCAGAAATGCCCAAGTGAGGTCCTACCACAGTATAACAACTATACATGTTCTTAAGCCCAATCCATTTTATTGCTTTTTTAATTATCATAATACTAGATTCCAAATCTAACCTAGCAGTTGATCACTAACATAAATTTGAATATTTTAAAAAGCCCAAAGAGATACTTAGATCATTATGAAAAAACTAAAATATATTAATGTTCAAGTTTTTTCTCAATATATTCATTTATAATTGTTTAGCTAATATATGTATCATGTTCAGAATATCATGTTTGTTCATTTTTATTTGAATTTGTTCAACTTTATATAAATTACTGTATGAACTGTCTCGGATACTTTTCAAATTTCACTATGTATATGACATTTAACAACCACCAAAAAAAACATTGTCCAAAAATATCACTTTCCCATAAATAAATAATACCAAAATAAATTTCAAACTAATTTTTAAAAAGATCATTATATATGCTCTTGGGCCTACAGTATGTTTAGGAATTTAATAAACAGCAACGGATTTTGGGCTATGATTTTTAATAAGCTCCTGTAGAACAACGGATTTTGGGCTATAATTTTTAAAAAGCTCCTTAGCCCATAAATGTTGGTCTATTAATATTAATAAGTCCATATTTAGAGAAATACTCCGTAGTATTATTTTCTTATTATAGCTCAGTATAGCCCATATTTTATTATTATAGCCCATTGTGGCTAGAATTCGCATACTTCGTCCAAACCCATCAAGTTTTAATTTAACATGAACTAAATAACCCATGTTGGTCTAGAAATTTTGCCAAGCCCAGCCCATTTTATTGTTTTTATAATTTACAGAATTTTATAATGTTTTCATCCAAACCTAACCTTACAGTTGATGACCCACAAAAAGTTAGGAAGTTAAATCTGGTAATAAGCCCAAAGATATAATTAAAACTTAATCCAGAAACTTGGTACTCATCTACGACTAAAAAAATAAAGATATATTTAACTAAATTGTTCAACTTTTTTAACTAGTTGTTCAACTAATATATGTCCAAATTTTAGAATATTTTTGTTCAACTAATATATTGAACATGTTCAAAAGTTGTATTCGATGTTCATTTTTTAACTAAATTTGTTCAACTTCTTTTAAGTACTTTTGAACGGGCTCGAATAATTTTGAACAAAATAAAAATGGATATTAGTGTCCATTTTTTGTGGTAAATGGGAATGTTCAAATTTTTTGGAAAAATATTTCAACAAATATATGAATCATTTTAAAAAAGAATGATTTTGTTCAGAATTTTTTATGTATTTATTCAAATTTCTGTATTAACATATTAATGTTCAAATTTTTTTTTGCAAGATTCACTTCTATTTTTATTCAACAAATATATGTATCATTTGCAACAGATTTTTTGCTACTCATTTTCTTGTGCATTTGGAAAACTTTTTATAATTCCTTTTCATGCCACTTCGAAATTTCTGAGCACTATTTTCAAGAAATATAAAACCAAAATACCTAATTAAATAACCAAAATACCTAATTTAATAACATCTTCATACCATAGCCCCACAAAAAACACATCTTAAGTGCTTACATCCCAGAGAACAATTTCACTGGAAATCAAAAAATGAGGCACAATTCAAGAACTTAACTAAAGTCAACTACTGACATCCCAGACAACAGTTTAACTGGAATTCAAAAAATGCAAACATAATTGCATCAAAACAGCTCCTACAACAACTAATATACTTCCATCATCAATACAACAGCCCCAAAACATCTAAACAACTTATCTAATATATATTCCAGATTGTGCCAAGCAAAAAATCAAGTGCCATTCAATCTAAAACACGGGGGCTGCACAAAAATGACTAAAATGCAAATCATGGATCAAGAAACTGTTTCACCATTCGGGCCCTGTACCTTCCAGCCGAATTAGTTGAGAACTTCCCTTTACGAATAGGCCTCTTGAACATAATTTGTTCAATCCATTGACATACCACCACTCTACAGTCTAGCGTACCAGCAAGTTGTTGCATGCACTCATCAGACTTAGGCAACTCAAAATGTTTCATAAGGAAAGTGTGTCCCGGTCTATACTTCTTTAAGTGATCCCTTATTTTTGAGTTTACATACTTAGCCTGTTAGGTTAAAATATAGAATGCATAATCAGTTGATTAATATTATTACACAGCTCGAGTACGAAAAATTCATTTCCATAAATAAGAAAAGGTTTAACAAACTGACCACAATATACGAGTCGATTAAATGTGGATCAGAACTACCACGTGTTCTTGGCAGGGATGAATTATAGAAAGTCCACTCGCCGGTATGCATGTCAAGCCTTAGCAATGTCCAATGGTCTCCCACCCGCCTACTACATGTGTCTAGACCACCAGCCATCATGGGGAATAACAGATTTTCCATGTTCATGCATTCTATCAGCCTTGTGTCTATCATTCTCTCTACAACAGCCTTATTTCTAGATTTGCAACCATCAATCAATCCCTAGACATTTTATACATAAAGAAAATTGTGGTTTAATAACAATTTTTATAACTTATGTATAAAAGATAAAACACACTATTATATACTTACCCAACAGCTCGCAGTGAATACAACTGTCTTGTAGGGGCCGCGTGGGCCTCCTCAAATTTATAATGCATAAATTCAGACCATGCATCAATAACCTGATATTTAAGAAAAAGGAATTATACGATGTACATGGAATATTATGGTATTAACAATAATTTGACTTACACCATCCGACACTCGTCCGTTCTGTAACAACATTATCAAGTCTTGTACTGTAACGTCAGACATCGGTTGATCACCTTTCCAAACCACGTACCTACAAATTTAAATTATATGTCCATTAGTTTAATTCTTACCAAAAGCTGCTGGTACCAAAAGAAAATATAGCAATTTAGTTTAAAAAAACAGTAACTATACCCATTTCCATATGTATTTGATAGTTCCTCTATCCGACCCCTATCTCGTATGCTCATCGTCTTGACCGCAATTGAGTTTTGATCCCACTTGAACTTTTTTGACCTTTTCTGACCTCCATCATTCCCTTTCTCCTCCACACTGTCATCACTGTCCACATATTCGACTTTCTGCACCAGCTCTCTTGTGTTAGGTTGTGGTGTAACAATTACAGCCTTTCTTTCATAATTTGCAGTTCTCCCCTTCACCCGTTTTGCTAGAGAACTTGGTTCTGGATACCGAACAGCTTTCCGAAGTTTTTCAATCGGTGTTTTTTCCGTAAGCTCTTCATCTTGCTTGTCCTCATCAATTGTTTCTTCCTCTCCAGTATCTGCTGTGTTACATTGAAGTTGCTCCTCCCTCTGGTACACCACAATCTCTCCCAAATGTAGATCTCTATCCTTACCCGCACTTGACATATGTTGCTCCTCAATAGCATCTAACATAGCTAAATTGTCTGGATTTGAAAAAATTTGAGTTGCTGATGGCATAGCATACTTCTCAAGTTTTGTCAGCAGCTCCTGTTTTTCATTTTCAATTTGAGCAATGTACTCGTCCCTTTTCTTTATTTCTGAAATCAACTCAGTTTTCTGTGCTTCAAAATCCCTTATCATCTTCTCAACTTCCATACTATACATGCCACAATTAGCAGAATCATTTGCCTCACCATGTTTCTGAGCATCAACCTTCATGCCACGTTCATCTCCATCACAATCCTTCACTGAATTATTCCCTCCAACTTCAACCCCATTTCCATCCTCAATATCTTCACTCTGCTCATTTGTATCAATCAAACCCAAAGTTGGACTCCACTCTCTACAACCAACAGCTCCCTCTTGATTAGGAACAACATCATCAAGTGATGAAACATCATCTCCATTGTGCAATGCACTTTCTACAGGATGTATTAAATCAACATTATTGATCTTTTTTGTAGTGCATTCCACCCCATCTTTCATCTCTCTGTCCAACTTGACCTCAGCATCAGAATCACACGGACCATCATCACCATCTTTCTAAAAAATAACACTCAACTGCCCTACAACACTTTTTATAGATCTGTCTGCAATATCCTGTTCAGTCTCAATTTGGGTCATATTAAGACTGAACGATGGCATATCCTCTTTTAAAAAATCGCAAACTCTTGACAATGTTGGAACATCTGGAGTACCCATTTCTGTCGGGGTATTGGCTTCCTCAATTGTTGGTGTTGAAAATTTGTCGATCTTTAAACGTTCATCAACAATATCATTTGCAGCAGGTTTTGACTGTGCATCTTTGCTGGTTGAGGGATGTTGAGGAGCACTATCATTTGCAGCATGGTTCGACACTGCACCTTCACTCTTCGACTTATAGGTTTCCTTTGCAGGCTCTTTATCGGATTGCTCCATAAACTCATCAGCACTCGAGGTAAAATCATCGAACTCTCCACTGATATCAGAATCTGGTGTGTTCTCCTCACGCAATCTGTGCATTGCAAAAATTTTCCCCCTCTCCAAAGTTGTTGGTCTCAACCAATGCTTGTTCACCTTGAAATGTATACATATACTTATATCAGTTTAAAAATACATTTCCCAAATACATATACTTATATCAGTTTCAAGAATATATATATATATATATATATATATATATATATATATATATATATATATACTAATGTTGAAATCATGCAGCAGCTTATGACATACATTTCCCAACTTTGAAAGTCGCACACGCATGAGATAACGATTCAAATCACGGAGGTCCCATTTCAAGAATCTTGGGAATAAACCTTCCTCCTTCTGCTCAACCAACTTAGTGTGCTCACAAAACCAATACTGCAAAATAATTACAAACTAATCAACAAAACCAGAAAACTAAACTAGACAAAATAGTATGTTAGTTGAAAAGAATTACCGGTATAAGCATCGCACATCCCCCAAACTTCAAGGAGGTACTACTCTTTATCTGCAGCTTTAGAAATTCAACTATATACGCACTCCAATCATAACGACACATCTTATTGAAATCCTCCAAGCATTCCGTCAAACGAGGAGCAATCGAGCAATTCTGGTTAGATGCAAATAGTATAGCAAGCAAATAACATTGCACAAGTCTAGCAACATCCCGGTAACTCTCATCATCGGTCAGTCTTAAAGTCTCTTTGATTTTGTCAAGAATCTGTTTCTTATAGAACACGAATGTGACCCTTTTTTTTCAGCTCAGCACCAAAACATCTTTTCACCCACTTTGGTGTTACGTGCTCTTGTCCTCTTAAATTTATAACTTCTCTCCCGCCAATTATGCCAAATACAAGTTGTGCATCACTACCGACTAATGGAACCTTAGTACCACCAATGACGAAGCACAGCGAATCGAAGTCGAATTGACGGATAATCTTGATGATGTCTCCTTCAAATTTTCTGCATCTACTTAACAACATCCCATGATCTTTTCGGTATACTGCCTCAAAAAATAACCAGAACGGTGTCATCTTCATTGCTTCAACATGTCGTTCACCAAGGTCTAGTTTGTTAAGTTCCTTAATTGCCGTTCGCAGATTGCTCCGGTAATACGTGTCAGTCTTCTCATCATCCAGCCCAACTACATAACACAAATTATTCCATCGGAAATACGTGTCATTTCTTATCACGAAAAATATTGTTGTTCACACTAAAAAAATATACATAATATTAGACAGAAGAAAAATTTCAAGTACAAGCCAGCAATATAACATAAAAAGTCAGACTTACCAAAAGAGTTTATTGCACGTACTACATCATGATTTGGCAGTCGTTCTTTATCATCTACAATCTTGTCCTTATCTTTCGGTCTCCGTTTATGGGTTCCTGCAGCTTAATGTTTACAAAGATTAAGTTCCTTAACAAATTTGAGAGCTGATTTTTCACAGAAAAGTATATAAAATTAAACAACCTGCTTCCGTCACTTTACTCTTCCTTTTCCTCTTACTTTTTGTCCTAACAGATCGTTGAATCTCACTATCTATAGTATCATACATAACATTATTTTCAGAATAATAAACATAATTAATGATTAAAATAATCCGATACTTCAAATTAGCAATATCATACCCTCACTATCAGTTTCTGTGTCGTCACTCTTTTTTTTCCTTTCCCAGAATCATGTTTCCTTCCATTTTTTTTCTTCCCAGATTCTGAACAATCATCATACATATGTTGAACAAACAAAAAATAAGACGTAAAATATGCCATAGTGTAATGTATAACATACCATCATCACAATCTTTTATTTTCAAACCCCTGTCTTTTCGCATCTTATACCCAGCATGATAGCTATCTGTATTAATAATTGAACATTGGCTTAAAAAATTTTAACAGCAGAATGATACAACTTTCAATATTACACATACCATCAGATTCTAATTCTGTTTCTGACCCCCTTTTTCCATATTTTTTCTTAATTTTAGTCCTACCAAGATCCCCACTATCATCTCCTGCAAAACAAAGAAAAATGTTATCCAGTGTATAAATCCTAACACTAGTACTAGTATAAACATAATCAAATTACCAGATTCTGATGATGTGTATACATATTTCAAATCAAGCCCTCCTAGTTCAGATTAAAGAACAAAACATCAGTATTATCTAATGGTCCTTTAAATAATAATGAAAGAGTAGCGTTTCTTTTAAAAAAAAGTCTCACTTTTGTGTTTTGCCCGTTTCTCCTTGAATCTTCGTTTTGAGCTCGCGGATCCTGTCATTATTAAAAGAAATTCAAGTCACGTAAACTAGCATTTCCAATATTCAAAAGGAAAATGAGCAGAAAACTACCTCTTACGCTAAGTCTCTGTTTTGAACTTGTTCTTCTCCTAGCGTCCTCATCGCTATCCCTTTTACGCTCAGACTTTCGGCTTCCACCATTTTTACTTTGTCTAACAAAAAACGTACATTTTTCTTTATATGTGTAAATCTAACAAACCCTAAAGCGTATACAATCTTCAAATGACTTTAAACACAAGATGATAAGTGTCGAAACCAATAATTAATCGAAAGAACAAGATATTGCAAACACCAATGTGGATACAAAAGTACATTTTTCCTGTATTTTGTGTTTCAATACACATTCAACACCAAAAAAATTACAAAAATAAAAAAAACCCAAAGTAATTTGAACTAATAATTACATACATTCTGAAAATAGTTGAATCTCACATTTACTTGTACTTTTCTTTTCGTTTGTGCTTTCGTTCCGTTTGTGCTTTCGTTCAGAAATTTCATAAACGAAATACCTGAAATCGGAAATCGCCTATTCAATTTCAAAAATGCTGGGGGAGTTTCTGGTTTTTAATTTTTGCTGAATAATTCAGAAGGGGAATTGGTAAGAGGAATTGAATTTCTCGGGAATATGCCAAAAGCTAAAAGCCCATGAAAATGACCCTCAACTACCACCATTAATTGTCACATCAGTTACAGTTTTTTGTCTTTATCCGAATATTTAATTGATTTTCGTTTGTATGAATTTGGGGTTTTGAAAAGGTGGGTAGGGACCACAAATTGTAGCAAAAGGTTCTAAGGGTTTTGTTGCACCCTAAATTGTATTTAATGTCTTAGGATTGTAGTGTATAATAACTGCCCCAAAGAAAAATATCACCTCAAATGATCTTTAAAGCATAAATCCTTACAAGAAGTTGAAATTACCCACTAATTCTAATCTAAGAAAACATTAAAATTATCTAATGTGTGAAGGGGTGTGTGTGTGGGGAAAGAGGCTCTCCCCAATAGAATGCCCTAGAAAATATAAGTGCCCCTTTCTAAAATCTGATAAAATGGGTATATACAGTGCTTGAGAAAGGTGGGTCGAAAATGAGGTTGAAAATGCTAAAAACAAGCTGGATTCGAACCTTGCACGGCACGACCCAGATGGTCGTGCTACAGTGCACGGTCGTGTGCTCTTGAGAATTCTGCGAAGCTGAGTGAATTTAATGCTGCACGAGTTCGCTCTTTGGTCAAGCAAGTTGCTCGAGTAGGCTGAATAAGTGAAACACGATTTTCCAATTTAATAAAGGTGCTGGCAATCTTTCTTTCTTGCTTGTGGGTCCCGCAATGAGATCCCACTCTCATTAGCCTAGCACGTGGCTCGAAGTGGGCCCGCTTTTTCCTCTATCTTCTTCAACGTGTTCCCGTCAATACCCAGCGGATTCCGACATCGAGCTCCATCTATTCCATTTCCGGCGAAGCTTTCTCACGGCGATGAAGCTTCGAATTTCCAGTGCGTATTGCAAAGCTTTCCGGCGACGAGACTTGCTTTCTTCCGGCGAATTGCAGCAACGGCGAGCTCGAGTGGCGTGAATATCCGGCTTCGAGCTTTGACTCTTTCTTCATCGAATTTCCGGCATCGAAAGGCGCGAATTCCAGATTTTCCGATGAGCTTAACAGCTACGGCGCAACTCCGACTCCGGCGTGAGCTTTCTCTGTCATGGCTTCGAGAATTTCCGTCTCGAGTTTCCGGCGTACGCAGCTTTAAATTCTCGACGCGGCGAACTATCTCCAGCGCGGCTGTGCGAAATTTCCGGTGGTGAGCTCTTCCAGATTTCTTGCCATGGTTTTCTCTCTCTTCGAATTTTAGACGGAGGTTTCATGGATGAAGATGACCATTCAATTTGGGGGTGTTTACTTTGAACTGGACACATCCGGATGGGGATGGACTTCCCCCATCCCAGTCACTTTTTGGATTTGCACATCTCATCCTCCATCCATATATACATCCACCCCTATTATACATCTACATTCCTAAAACTATCACATCACAACTTTTTCTTACACAAACTCATCATCTCTCCTACTTTTCTTATATCTAATTATTATTTTACTAACTAACAATAATAAAATAATATTTTATCTTCCACATTAATTATATATATAATTTATCTATTTTTCCACTTATTCTATGCACCATATTTTGTCTCCTCCTTAAAAATTATTTTATGATTTTAAATATTAATAAAAAAATTTGCTCGCTTAAACACGAAAAAATAGTAAGTGTGAAGCGTCCTTTGAAACGGAGAGAATAATATTTTGTTTACTTAAAATATTAATTCGGATAATTATTTATAAGAAATAAAATTTGTGTATTGATTGCAAGAAATGCAACAAGGGAATCCATCGATGAACAAGGGCAGCGTAGAGATGCAATTGCAAATTCTATGTGGCAAAATCAAGGAATACTCTAGATATGATTTTAAGACACTTGAGAATGGTTATATGTACTGGATAATTTATTTTGTTTAACCTTGCTGCTAAATTTAAATGAGGAATATATTTAAAATTATTATATTAAATTGTTATAGGTACACACAAATATACGTATAAATGTTAATTTTATTACATTATTTTAAATAATATATATATTTACAATACATAATATATATAAAATTCCGATATAGATAATTAAATCTTCTCAGAAAATAATTGGAATTAACCCTGAACTTAAAACTATTAGAACAAGTCCCAAACTTCCGTACTGATTTATCATAATATGACTCCAAAATAAATATTTCTAAAAATGTGCGTACTTAATATATAAACATGGTCTATGAATATAGCCACCTATACAACATCTCAAGCTCACAACAGTAATAGGAAAATAATTTTAAATGAAGAATAATAATTAGTAGCCTGATTAACATATTCTCAAGCAATTATAATTAAAAAAAACAAGTTATTTATTTATCCAATATTTTTCTAGTTAAGTTCTTAGGAGCTAATCATATTTTGGTACATTTAACATTTAAATTAAATTAGTTTTAAAAAACTAATATATAATCAAGTCTTCCGCTGTTTGTTAAGTATTAATCTTTTGAAATAAAAATTACATGTCTTATTTTTAAGTAAATATTCAGTTCACGCCTTTTTATTTGAAGAATTATTATTGGTATTTCGTCAAATTTACTATTATGAAAATTGGGGCGTGATAGAGTATCAAGTTAAATAATTTATGAAAATTATAATTTTTTTAATTATTCATACCATAATAAATAATATTAATTTTTTTAATTATTCATACCATAATAAATAAAATTATAATGTTATAGGTACACACAAATATACGTATGAATATTAATTTTTCTAATTATTTATAAAATATATATTTACAATACATGATATATATAAAACTTCTATATTATTTTTTAGCAAGTTAAATAATTTATAAAAATTATAATTTTTTTAATTATAACTATCAAGTTTAATTTTTTTTAATTATTCATACCATAATATTACATAATCATTCAATCATTACCTCACTAACTAACAATAATAAAATAATACATCATCATCACTTAAAAGTATTGATTTGACATAAAACTCCATCCACCCCTACCACATCCAACACAAAGTAAACACAAATTTACTATTCACAGGATTTGCTCCATCCACTTTTTTTCTCCATCCGGATGTGCTCCATCCACCTCCATCCTTAAGTAAACACCCCCTTTAAGTCTTGGTCAAAATGGAATCCTCAATTTTTTCAAAATTCACGTGACCTGCATCAATTTCTCAGTATACTTGGGCCTTTAATTAATTACTGTAATTGGGCCACCATTCATAGCTAAGCAATTAGCTGACTTTTGGCTTTTGATCCACGGCCCAACTCCCAAAATTGATTAGTAAGCCCACTTCACACCCATTCTACCCTCAAAATTTAAATTCTTTCTCTCGACATCAATAATTTGAATGCTCAGAATATTCACAAATCCCTACAAAATGAACACAAATATCTTTCTCGACAATTAAGCACAAACAATCAAATTAATGTAAATAAATGCAAGAAATCCAATTAAATAGGAAAATTAAATGCATGAATTTCGAGCAATTTTCACACTAATCATCGACGATGATCCATATGGTGACTATTAAACTTACATCCTCTAACTTTCTTCTATGGAAGAGTCAGGTCTTCCCAATGCTCGCTGCCTTTGATCTAACCGGTCATGTTGATGGTTCGGTTCCTCCACCACCTGAAACCATCAACACGAACTCGGTTGGGACCCCAAATCCGGCCTACGCCGCTTGGCGAACGAAGGATCAAAAGATCCTTGGTGTTCTTTGCTCTACCCTAACGGAAGAATCGATGACCGAGGTCATCGGTTGCACATCTGCACATGCGGCCTGGTTGGCGCTAGAAGCTGCTTTCTCCCACTCTTCTACATCGCGTGCGAATCAACTTTGCGAAGAACTCCTCTGTCTTCGCCGTGGTTCGCTTTCGGTTGCTGAATATGGGCGTAATTTCAAGAGCCTTTGTGATCAATTAGCAGCTATTGGTCGTCCCGTGCCCGAATCGAATAAGAGCCACTGGTTCTTGCGTGGTTTGGGCCCTGCTTTCGCTGGTTTTTTAGACACCCGGATGTCTCGTGATCCCGTTCCATCGTTCTGAGATCTGCTGCATCAAGCCCAACAATATGACATTTACTCGTACTATGGAGGGCACTCCTTCTCCCGCCGCGTTCTTCTCTTCCCATCACGGGCATGCTCACGACTCCAGCAATCCCAGCCGCCAGCAGCCTGGTTCAAAGGATACTTATGTTCGTGGTACTACTTCTAATCAATCTGAACTAGAAGTTCAGAAGATCATTAACTTGCAAAATCTAGCAAATAATCTGCCAGACACGTTCACTGACCATAGAGGTGTAACTAAATCGCATATACCTGCAGTAAATGCTCCCCAAAGGGTTGAGGTCCCAAGCAAAACAAGTACTCATGCCCCCACGCGCCAGAAGCGCAAAGGACCCTCAAAAGATAGTAATACACCTAAACGAAAGGCTAGCAAATCTGGTCAGTCGAATGTAAAATCTCTAGAAGAGATTCGTCTAGATAACTCAAAGTCTCTTGGAGACGAGAGTCCTAGTGATAAAGCACGTGCACAAAATATTCAAGGCACTAGGACTGTGGAATGACCAGACTCAAATACAATGGAAAATGAGGAAGGTCTGGTTGACGTAAACGTCGAAGTCTCTGTGAATTTCACAGATACGGGAGAAACATGTAATATAAATATTATTGTCGTCGACAACACATTTGCAGCGACATTTGCTCTTTCCATTAACGATCCGGATCCAGAACCCAAAACTATCGTAGAGTGCCGAAAGCGCTCCGATTGGGTAAAATGGAAAGTGGCAATTGAAGCAGAGCTCGCATCGCTTAACAAAAGATAAGTATTTGACTCTTTTGTTCGTACACCCGCGCGCGCTATCGCTATAGGATATAAATGGGTTTTTGTACGAAAACAAAATGAGAACAATACTATGGAGAGGTATAAAGCGAGGCTTGTAGCTCAAGGGTTTTCGCAGAGACCCGGGATTGATTTCGATCAAACGTATTCTCCCGTCATGGACTCAATAACGTTCCGCTACTTGATATCTTTGGCAGTTAAAATGAATCTCCAAATGAGATTAATGGACGTAGTAACCGCGTACTTATACAGATCACTTGATGCCGACATTTATATGAAAATCCCTGATGTATTTGACATTCCTCAGATGAGGGATGGTGAAAATTGCAGTATGTATAAAACTGCAAAAATCGTTGGCCTGAAACAATCGGGTCTCATGTGGTACAACCGACTTAGTGAGTTCCTTCAAAAGAAGGGATACACATTCGATAAAGCTTTCCCATGCGTATTCACAAAGAAATCGCAAAATGGTTTTTGCATAATATCCGTCTATGTTGATGACCTGAACATAATCGGAACATGCAAAGAGATTGATGAAGTCAGTTCAATCTTGAAAGCCAAATTCGAAATGAAAGCCTTGGGTAAAACCAAGTACTGCCTCGGCCTGCAGATCGAGCATCTCCCAGAAGGAATCCTTATACATCAGTCGACCTACGTGAAGAAGGTATTGGAGAGATTTCACATGAATAAATCTCATCCACTTAGCACCCCTATGGTTGTCTGATCCCTCGAAGTGGATAAAGACCCATTTAGACCAAGAGAAGATTCAGAAGAAATTCTGGGGCCAGAAGTTCCTTATCTTAGCGCTGTTGGAGCATTGCTCTATCTCGCAAATTGCACTCGACCGGACATTGCATTTTGCTGTCAATTTGCTTGCGAGATATAGCGCTTCTCCTATAAGGAGACATTGAAATGGTGTTAAGCATGTTCTACGATACCTCCAAGGGTCTCAAGATCTTGGACTGTTTTACCGTAAGAACCAAGACAAAGCCTTAGTAGGTTATGCGGATGCTGGCTATTTGTCTGATCCCCACAATGCCATATCCCAGACTGGTTACATTTTTCTCTGTGGTGGTACCGCGATCTCATGGAGATCGGTTAAACAAACCATGGTTACCACGTCTTCAAACCACTCAGAGATAATAGCTTTATTTGAAGCCGCACGAGAATGTGTTTGGTTAAGGTCCTTGGTAAAACACATTGGTGACTCGTGTGGTATCGCTAAATGCGATACACCTCCCACCGTTATATTTGAAGACAACACAGCTTGCATCGCACAAATGAGTAATGGGTACGTTAAGAGAAACCTGACGAAATATATTTCACCTAAGTTTTTCTACCCATACGAACTCCAGAAGAGTGACGTGATTACCATTCAAAAGGTGCAATCTAGTAACAATATAGCAGATCTGTTTACTAAGTCCTTACCTACGTCTACTTTTGAAAAGTACGTTTGTGGTATTGGGATGCAAAGACTCAAAGTGTTGTTCTCTTCAGGGGGAGCAGTAACCCCGAAATGAATCTAAAAGATTTGATCTATTACATTCCTCCCTAACTTATTATTTGGCCGATACCTAGCACGCGGAGTTTTTATGACAAGACATATATGTTATGTCGTAATGTCCAAGGGAGAGTGTTGTAAATCTAGAAGATTTATTATTC
Organism: Ballota nigra; assembly: GCA_947034835.1. Taxonomy (NCBI): domain Eukaryota; kingdom Viridiplantae; phylum Streptophyta; class Magnoliopsida; order Lamiales; family Lamiaceae; genus Ballota; species Ballota nigra. The sequence continues at coordinate 9,797,699 of OX344726.1, forward strand.
TAAATCTAGAAGATTTGATGTAGACATTACTAATGGACCAATAACCCAATGGGCTTCATATCTTAGACTAGGGTTTTATTTTTATAAATATACCTTTGTACTCAGAATTGTATACACTCATACACAAGATCATTAGTGAAACTCCTGGCTTGGCTCGCCCCCAGACGTAGTCGTTCCCGATGAACTGGGTGATCAAATCTTGTCTTTTATTTTACGCACTTATTTACAACAAAAATAATCAATTCCAATCCTCTGCTCTTATTCCCTTAATTATACTTCACCTAATATACTCCTTCTCCTATCCTAATTCCAACGTACTAAACTTCTCATAAGAATACTATCCTACCAATATACTTTTCAGTGGTATTAGAGCCCCATTAGATTTTTAACTGGGCGTAAACTAACTTCCACAATATCAATAAAATACCTTTCATAATATTTTTCTATTACCATTACCATACCCAAAAAAATGGCCCTACCAAATAACCATCAAATTTCAATCCCAATTTTCTCAGGAGAAAACTACAACTATTGGGGCATTAAAATGAAGACATATTTTATGTCCCAAGGGATATGGGAGATCGTTGAAAAGGGATATACCATCCCTGAAGACACATCTTCTTTTTCTGCCACTGACAAAGAAAAATTAGTCAAGAACGTGGAGAAGGATAGTTTGACTCTCTACATACTACAAATGACTATGGTGGAGTCACTCTTTCCAAGAATTAGTGGAGCTAAAATGCCAAAAGAAGCTTGGGATACACTAAAGGAGGAGTATCAAAAGAGTGATAAGGTACGCAATCTCAAACTCCAAACTCATAGAAGAGATTTGGAAAATTTGAACATGAAAGAATCTGAGACCGTAAAAGATTACTACCCTCGATTAAGAGAAGTAGTAAATAAATTAAAAGAGTACGGGAAATATATTACTGAGAAGAGAGTGGTAGAAAAAAAACTAATTACTCTTCCAGCTAAATATGATCCTATTGTCACCACAACTGAAAAAACTAAAGACATAGAAAAATTATCGGTGACAGAATTAATAGGCTCACTTGAAGCTTATGAAAAAAGATTGAGTATGCGTGAAAGTGAATCTTTAGAAAACGGATTTTAATCTAAATTTAATATATGGTCTCAGAATTCTAAAAATGTGACTTGAACCGAAAATACTAGCTTTCTACTAGTAGCTTCCCCGCAAGAGTACGGGTTCATTGTAGTATGGGCAAGTATAGTGACCAAGTATTATCGAACCCAAGGGAAAGTGTGTATGCGAATAGATCCCTGAAGATCTACACGTCGTAGTTAATATGAGTGAAATATTTTTGGTTTTTGAAAAAATAATCTAAACTAAATTACTCTACGAATGCAAAAGGAAAAATTAAACTAAGTATCTAAGGTTTGTATGCAAATGAGTGATGGTGATGCTTAGGATAGGAATCCCTACGTATACTAACGGAGCAGGTACATAATCAAAATAATTGTGACGCGCAAGAGATAATCTAAGTTAAAGATTGTAAGATGAAAGCTCAAGACTTAATACCCTAATACTTTATCCTAGCAATCGACTTCACTAATCCACTAACAAGTTAATAGATCGTGCTTAATTAAAGAGGCCCTAATTTAACTAATGGTGATGCGGCCGTCCTCCATAGCTAAACCGGCAGATTAATCAACCCCTTCTAAACCCTCTCGTTAAGTCTACTCATTGTTAAAGAGTGATAAGGTCGTCCTCTCTCTAACACTTTTCGAACGAATTTCAAAGGCAAAGTTAAGATTGATTTTAAGAATTCATTAATTAAGAGAATTAAAACCTAACGTCACGAATTACCTTAATTACGTACCCACATCCTACTTCTATGAGTTCATCCTACCCCAAGCATACAAGGGTTTCAGCTAGACATGGGTTTTATGTAAACAAGAACAATTGAATAATAACGAACATGAACATAATGATTAGAACAAAGAAAAGATCAAACATAAACTAGGGTTTCAAGAAATAAAGGAATAAACTGAAATTAAATCAATAAAACGAAGTCTCAACGTGTTCAAGAACGAAGGTCTAAAGAAACAAAACTAAAAAGCAAAACCGTGCTATGAATTCGTAAAGAAAACCTCTAAAACGTAAAAGTAAAGCTTGCTCGTTCCTTCTTCTCCAAAAACTAACTCTAAAAACGATCTCGTATCAAGTGGTAAGTGGTGGTCCATAAAAATGTGCTCCAAAGGGGTATAAATAGGCAACGGGTCGAATCGGGAGTTAATGGGCCAAAAATCACGTATACTCGTGCACTAGTGCACGAGCTCATCACACTCGAGCACCCCAATTCGTCCAGAGAGCAAAAACTGCACGACCACCTTTGCTCGTGCACTAGTGCACGACCTGCGACTGCTCGTGCACAGAGCACGAGTGCTCATGTACTAGTGCACGACCTTCACTTCCTCGAGCGCTATACACGACTGCTCGTGCAGGGGTGCACGAGTACTCCTTGCTTGTGCACTCCAATGATACTTTTGCTCCCGAACTAATACTTTTCGTATTTTTTCGATATCTTCTCATCCGGGCATCCGTTTGAGTCGATTCAAAGTCCTACGAACTCCTCTTTTCGCCCTCTATCCATCTATGAGCATCAAAGAGACAAATTCATTAGTTTATGAAAATGATACTCAAATGACTCTAAATACTCATATAAATCAACCAAAACACAGGCATTTCGAGTGACGAATCATGACAATTTCACGCCTAATCAACCCCCCCAAACTTACCATGTTGCTTGTCCTCAAGCAACGAAATAATAAGTCAAGTGAAATTGTTAGGAATGAGTCAAAGAATCAAATCATGCAAGCAAATGAACTCGAGCTTCAAAGATCAATCACAAGTATACTCACTCATCTTCCAACACATACTCATGCAACAACAACAAGAATCACCAAAATCAAATATGGATGTGCACTCAACGATGTGTTTCACTCCCTCACAAGTGTATATCAATGATAAAGGGACTCACTCAAACAATCAATCACACATATCGGCAGACATAGGCTTGTAAGCACTCTTAACTCCGACCATACTCTAGAAATCAATGCCAAATCAAAAATGACTTTTCTCAAGGTTGTAATGTAGGCTCTTTGGACAGGTGTGATAACAATATGGTAAGTGACTCAAGTGAATGGAGAATAGAAACTCAAACTTCAGTATTTCGAGATTATGAACAAACTTCTTCAACATATTCAATAAACACACTTTCAATTCCAACACTCTCAACACTTCAATTTTTTCTTTCTCATTTTTTTCACTTTTCTCAATCACTTCACTTTTTTTTTTCACAAACACATGAGCTCTTTTTTTTCTTTTGCTCATTCTCAATTTTCTTCTTTTTCCCACAACTCATAACTTCATCACACCTTCTTCTCATACTCACTCAAGCAATCACATTTTCCTTTTTCAACTCAATTCAATCCCTTCACATTCACACTTTTCCTATTCTCCACTCAAATTGGGACAAAAAAGCTTAGGAACTTGGAATAGTGTTTAAAATGTGCTAGCAAATAAAATAGGCTAAGGCTCAAACGGGCTAACAAGGGATTCAATGTCATTGGTAGGGAAAATTTGGCTAAGTGACTCAATCAAATCAAAGATGGCCTAAGATCACATTCGGCATATCAAACTAGACACAATCAAGAAGCAAGAGCACACACAAGTTCTAGCATCCTCTAAGGTGACGATCCACTCACAAATGAAGAGATCATTTCATGCATCAAAATCTCAAAAGGCTCAAATCTCACAGCTTTCACATCCATGCTAGTCCTAGTGAATTCTCACTCTCATCATACACGTATTCAAAAAGAAAACTTGTAAGTATACTAGTTCTCTCTCAAATCAACTTTCATTCCCATACTCACACAATATAATCTCTAACTCAAATCCACAAATCACCAACTCATACTCACACTCAAAGATAGCAATCAACAAGCATAAGATGATTGATAGGCATGAAATATGTAGTATCAAATCAAAACACTAACAGCTCAAGGAGCATCTCAAGACTCAAATAACCAAACTCAACTCTAAGAGACGTGTGCATCTGTGCAATGTAAGAATAAAACAAATAAAAAACTCCACCCCCCAAACTTCGACCTTGTGAAGAGGTCTAAGTTTGGGGTTGTGGGTTACCTCATCCAAATAATTCATGTTTCTCAACAACGTAGCACACTCCCTTGCTTGAGTTCCTCCCTTTTGAATAACTCCATGATTCCTCTATTCTCTCGAGACAAGCCTACAAAATAAAACTCTCAAGTACGAGGTTAAAACTTACTATTCAACAACACCCTAATAACATAAAACTCAAATACTAAAAACACTCAAAAGAAAATAAAAATGGGTTGCCTCCCATTCAGCGCTATTTTTAAGGTCCTAATGCCGGACCAAGCTCAAAGGAGCTTATGGGACATGATACTCAAAATTACCTCCCTTACTCTCATAAGAGTGGTGATTGAATTCCTTTCTTTGATGCCCCTCCATCATGAGCTTCTGTGCTTCCTTCTCATCCCCAAGTGGTATGGGTCTCAACTCCTTCTCACCTTTATCTGGAGGAGTCTTACTAAGCACTTTCTTGCGCTTGGACTTTTTCTTCTTAACTCCTCATTTTCTCTCCAACTGGACCACGTCTTCCCTTTTCACCTCTTCATCCTTCAACTTCTTCCCTTTATCCCTATCAACATAATCAAGATCATAATGCTTATGGGTCAAATTATCAAGTGAAGGACTAAGGAAATTATGAATATGAGAAAGGTTAGAGATAGGAGGTGTGTCTTAAACACAAGGATCAATGGCATCCATGCAATAACAGCTCTCATCCTCCTTCGGGTGCTTCATGGCTTCATATAGGGAAATCTTCATTTTTTGATCATCAACTTTCAACATGATCTTCCCATTTGCCACATCTAACACCATCCCGGCCGTAGCTAAGAAAGGTCTTCCCAAGATCAAAGGCACGTGTTCGTCTTCCTCCATCTCTAGGACCACGAAATTGGCTGGAAAATGTGATCTCCAACTTTCACGAGGGCGTCTTCAACCACACCTTGAGGTCAAGTAATAGACCGGTCGGCTAGTTGAAGCGTCATCATTGTGGGCTGAAGTTCTCCACCTTCCAACTTCTTGAAAAACGACAACATCATAAGATTGATACTTGCTCCAAGGTCACACAACGCCCCCTTCTTGACTCCATTCCCGATGTCACATAAGATAGTGAAACTCCCAGGATCCTTCAACTTCGGGGGAAACGCCTTGTGCACTAGTGCACTCACCTCATGGTTCAGCTGCACCAACTTGGGCTCATCCACTCTCATTCTCTTCGCTATCAAGTCCTTCAGGAACTTGGCATAATTCGGCATCTGTTCCAAAGCATCATAAACAGGAATGTTAATATGCATCTTTTTAAACACATCAAGGAATTTAGCAAATTTCTCATCAAGCTTCTTTTTCATGAAGCGCTGTGGATATGAGACGGGTATCACTGATTTGGGTACCCCCCATTCATCACGCTCGGTCTCTTTCACTTTCTCCCTTGCTTACTTTGCCTTCTTCCACTTAGGAACTCTCTCAATCTTCTCAATGCCTTCCTCTTCAGGCTCTTGGCTCTCATTGGACTCATCCATATCTTTACCTCTCTTAGTGCCTTCACCCTCAACTCCTTTCTCAACTCCTATCTCCTCAATTTCATCTCTATCCTTCTCAAGCTCTTTCTGAGGTGTCTCAGAATCAGCAGGCATCTGGGGACCTTCATAGTTGGTTCCACTTCTTAACTGGATAGCCTTGCAATGCTCTTTCGGGTTCCCCTCTGGCATGGAAGGATACTTACCCGGCTCTCTACCCAATGATTTTACGATCTGGCTCATCTGAAACTCTATCGAAGTGAACCACCTATTATTCTCTTGCTGAATTCGATTCAGCTCTACATCTCTCTTCTGGAGTTCTTGATCACGCTGATCGCATTTCTTATGCAACTCCTTCACATTGTACTCCAAAGAGGACAATCTCTTGCTTCCTTCCTCCACCTTCTGAAGGATAGCTCTCAACATCTCCTCAGTTGAGGAACCGCCTTCTCCACCCGGGGGTTTAGAACCTGGATCAACACCTGGGGGAACTGTAATTCTGGCATTCGGATTAGCATATGAAAAATTCTCGTTCTTCCTCCATGTGTTTTGAGGAGGCTGTTGGCCTCCTTGATACCCTTGTGTGTTCCTCCATTGATTTTGAGGCAGTTGTGGTCCTGGAGGTACAAATGGTTGGCCATAAGAAGGCCCACCAAACTGATTTCCACCTTGTGGATACCCCACTTGTGGATAATTAGGCCTTCCCATATAGTTGGCCTCTTCTTGCTGAATTGAGGGCTGATCCACTTTCTCACTCACTGCTACATTCCCTCCAACCATACACTGCCCAATCTCAATGTTGTTTATCTTTTCCATCATGGCCATCAACAACTTCCTCGTACCCTCATTCTCCTCCAACTTACAAACTCTCTGAAATTCTGGATCCTCGTTCCATGCACCGGCATTCGTGACAATGTTGTCAATGATTTCTCTACACCTCACTGTACCTTGGTTCAGAAAAGCTCCACTCGCACACGCATCTAAATGGGCTTGGCCAGCCTTGCTGGCTTCACTATAGAAGAATGCCATGATATCTCCCTCATTATACCCGTGCTGCGGGCACTCAATCAACATGTTTGAGTATCTCTCCCACACTTGGCGTAAATCCTCTCCTTGCTTCTGGCGAAAGGAAGAGATCTCAATCCTTGCTTTTAATGGTTCTCGATGGAGGGTAGAATCGCTCGAGGAACAAACGCTCGAGCTCGGCCCATGTGGTTACGCCTCCCTGTGGGAGCGTGTTATCATACCACTCCTTTGCTATTCCCGTCAATGAGAATGGGAACAGCCTAAGCCTCTTGGCATCTTCAGACATGCCGTTATAATTAAATGTGGAGGCTATCATCAGGAAACTCCTCAGGTGAGTATGAGGATTCTCCTTCCCAACCTTTCCCTTGAACTAGTTCTCGGTAAGCAGCTTAAGAATTCCCGGGGAAATCGAGAAGTTATTTGCCTAAACAGGAGGCAATGCCACTCCATCATAGTACCGTTGTGGCTGTGCTGCAAACCTTCCTCAAATAGCCATATTCTGATATGCGTTCTGAGGAACGTGTTGCGGATTAGCAGGTGGTGCTGGTACTTGTTGGGGTGGTGGTGGTTGATAAACCGATGGCGGATTGTAAACAGGAGGTGGATGATACGGGTATGGTGGATACGGATAAGGTGGGTATGGGTAAGGTGGGTAAGGTAAGTTGTTATGTGGTAAGTTAGGCTGTGGATAAGCAGGGTTGTTCTGAGGATGTTGGACAATGTTATGAGCTGGATTGTTTAAGTTTTGTGTACTCGGGTTCTGGCTCTGACTGTCCCCTATCGGATCTTGGTTCTTACTGGAATTGCCTCCAGTGCCGTCAGCCCGGTTCAATGTCTGATTAAACTCATTCTCGACATCATCCAACTCATTAGTAATGTTCATTGGTTCTTTCCCTTCGGCAGCATTCATCTTTTTTAAGAAGGCTCAGTTTCTTCTTGCTATTGTCTCAGGATCCAACGGTAATCTCTCTTCGCTCGTATTGCCTTGTGAGCGTGTTTTCATAAACCCGAAACACTAACAAAAGAATAAAAATGCAACTGCTGAATACATACGAAATAAAATAAAAAAGTAAAGCACTCACTATTAACTACTAAGCTATCTACAAGTCCTATTCAAAAGACATACAATGCCATCCCCGACAACGGCGCCATTGACATGAACCGAAAATACTAGCTTTCTACTAGTAGCTTCCCCGCAAGAGTACGGGTTCACTGTGGTATGGGAATCTCTCTTCGCTCGTATTGCCTTGTGAGCGTGTTTTCATAAACCCGAAACACTAACAAAAGAATAAAAATGCAACTGCTGAATACATACGAAATAAAATAAAAAAGTAAAGCACTCACTATTAACTACTAAGCTATCTACAAGTCCTATTCAAAAGACATACAATGCCATCCCCGGCAACGGCGCCATTGACATGAACCGAAAATACTAGCTTTCTACTAGTGACCAAGTATTATCGAACCCAAGGGAAAGTGTGTATGCGAATAGATCCCTGAAGATCTACGCGTCATAGTTAATATGAGTGAAATATTTTTGGTTTTTGAAAAAAATAATCTAAACTAAATTACTCTACGAATGCAAAAGGAAAAATTAAACTAAGTATCTAAGGTTTGTATGCAAATGAGTGATGGTGATGCTTAGGATAGGAATCCCTACGTATACTAACGGAGCAGGTACATAATCAAAATAATTGTGACGCGCAAGAGATACTATAAGTTAAAGATTGTAAGATGAAAGCTCAAGACTTAATACCCTAATACTTTATCCTAGCAATCGACTTCACTTATCCACTAACAAGTTAATAGATCGTGCTTAATCAAAGATGCCCTAATTTAACTAATGGTGATGCGGCCGTCCTCCATAGCTAAACCGGCAGATTAATCAACCCCTTTTAAACCCTCTCATTAAGTCTACTCATTGTTAAAGAGTGATAAAGTCGTCCTCTCTCTAACACTTTTCGAACGAATTTCAAAGGCAAAGTTAAGATTGATTTTAAGAATTCATTAATTAAGAGAATTAAAACCTAACGTCACGAATTACCTTAATTACGTACCCACATCCTACTTCTACGAGTTCATCCTACCCAAGCATACAAGGGTTTCATCTAGACATGGGTTTTATGTAAACAAGAACAACTGAATAAATAACGAACATGAACATAATGATTAGAACGAAGAAAAGATCAAACATAAACTAGGGTTTCAAGAAATAAAGGAATAAACTGAAATTAAATCAATAAAACGAAGTCTCAACGTGTTCAAGAACAAAGGTCTAAAGAAACGAAACTAAAAAGCAAAACCGTGCTATGAATTCGTAAAGAAAACCTCTAAAACGTAAAAGTAAAGCTTGCTCGTTCCTTCTTCTCCAAAAACTAACTCTAAAAACGATCTCGTATCAAGTGGTAAGTGGTGGTCCATAAAAACGTGCTCCAAAGGGGTATAAATAGGCAACGGGTTGAATTGGGAGTTAATGGGCCAAAAATCACGTATACTCGTGCACTAGTGCACGAGCTCATCACACTCGAGCACCCCAATTCGTCCAGAGAGCAAAAACTGCACGACCACCTTTGCTCGTGCACTAGTGCACGACCTGCGACTGCTCGTGCACAGTGCACGAGTGCTCGTGCACTAGTGTACGACCTTCACTTCCTCGAGCACTATACACGACTGCTCGTGCAGGGGTGCACAAGTACTCCTTGCTTGTGCACTCCAATGATACTTTTGCTCCCGAACTAATACTTTTCGTATTTCTTCGATATCTTCTCATCCGGGCTTCCGTTTGAGTCGATTCAAAGTCCTACAAACTCTTTTTTTCGCCCTCTATCCATCTATGAGCATCAAAGAGACAAATTCATTAGTTTATGAAAATGATACTCAAATGACTCTAAATACTCATATAAATCAACCAAAACACGGGCATTTCGAGTGACGAATCATGACAATTTCACGCCTAATCAAAATGGTGGGAAGAAAATGGAGAAAATAATAAAATTAAATATCAAGGTGGTAATAATTATACAAGAAAAGATAATTACCCACTAGGTGATATTTTTAAGAAGACCAACCATCTTGAAAAAGATTATTGGAACCGAGATAAACCACAATGCAAAAGTTGTGAAAAATTTAGTCACTTGGAGAAAGATTGTCGTACCAAACACAAGCACTATGCTAATTACACCGAGGAGGAAAGCAAAAACAACCTATTTTATGCTTGTTATGCCACATTAGAATTGCAGAACGATACTTGGTTCCTGGATAGCGGTTGCAGCAACCGTATGATGGGAGACGAGAAGATCTTTCAAAATATCGATAACTCAATTAAATCTCAAGTGAAGCTCAGGAATGGAGAACTAGTGAGCATTGAAGGAAAAAACACGATCACAGTCAACACCAAGAAAGGTACGCGATTCATCCACGATGTACTGCTGGTTCCAAAGCTTGATACAAATCTTCTCAGCATGGGTCTAATGATGGAGAGAGGATATTCTCTAGTGTTTAAAGGAGACTCGTGCACCATATACGATGACAATTTTTTTTTTCAAAATTGATGTAGTAAAAATACAACAACAAAGGAATTTTCCTATCTGCTGGCAGTACGTTGAGGCAGCATTGAAAGCCCAAGAAGATAAATCTTGGCTATGTCATCGAAGGTTTAGGCACTTCAACTTCCACAGACTCAAGATTCTCCATCAGAAAAATGTGATGAAAGATCTTCCAGTTATTCAAAAGAATGACGATGTATGTGGGACATGAATGGAAGGAAAACAACACCAGAAGCCATTCCCCTCAGGACAAACATGGAGAGCTAAAAAAATCCTGGAGCTGGTTCATAGGTGTGTGGACCAATGAGAACACCAACATTCGAGAAAAACAAGTACTTCATCCTTTTCATTGATGACTATACGAGGATGACGTGGATATACTTTATGAAAGAAAGATCGGAGGTCTTTAATATATTCAAGAAATTCAAGAATCTGGTCGAGAACCAAAGTGGTCGCTGAATCAAAGTCTTCGCGATAGAGGAATAGAATACACCTCTAACGCTTTCAATAAGTTCTGCAAGGAGGAAGAAGTCAACCATCAACTGATAGTTGGCTACGCTTCAAAGAAAAATGGCGTATCAGAAAGGAAGAACAGGACCGTGATGGAGATGGCCAGAACAATGCTAGCTGAAAAGAACATGTCTAAGGAGTTATATGCAGAAGCTGTATACGCTGCAGTCTACCTACTAAACCGATGTCCAACAAAGGCGGTGTAAAACAAAACACCATCGAAGCATGGAGTGCACGAAAGCCATCAGCACAACATCTCAAGATCTTCAGGAGTATCTGCTACGTGCACGTCCCAAAGGAGAAGAGACACAAACTGAAGGAGAAGACAAAAAATGTATTTTTCTTGGCTACAACTCTCAGTCTAAAGGCTATAGAATTTATGGTCTTAAGAGTAAGAAACTAATCATCAGTCGAGATGTCGAATTTGATGAGAATGCTACGTGGAACTGAGAGGAAGAAAAATTGAAAAACATAATATCATGCTGCTACAACTACGACGGTCTTCGAACCACAAGAAGAAGAATTTGAAGGACCACAAGAAGCTCCAGAATCTTCCAGAGAAGCTCCAGAAACTTCTAGTCTAAGGACTCCAACACCACCATCCATGACAATTCAAGAAGAATCATCTCCACATTTTGCACCCAGGAAAATCAGACAACTAAGAGAAATTTATGAGGCATGTAACTTTGTGACGCTGGAGCCCGGAAGCTTTGAAGTTGCTATCAAAGAAAAAGAATGGAAAAAAGCCATGGAAGAAGAGGTCAAGATGATTGAGAAAAATGAAACATGGGAATTGACGGATCTACTGAGCAACAAGGAAGTCATTGGAGTTAAGTGGGTGTATAAGACAAAGCTTAACCCAGACGACTCAATCCAAAAATAAAAGGCGAGACTGGTAGCTAAGGGTTACTCACAAGTACAGGGAATTGACTATGACGAAACTTTTGCTCCAGTAGCCCGACTTGACACCATTCGAGCACTTGTCGCGCTAGCTGCACAAAGAAGATGAAAGATCAATGTGAAGTCAACATTCCTAAATGGATATCTTGAAGAAGAGATCTACGTGGAACAACCACAAGGGTTCGTGATACAAGGTCAAGAAGATAAAGTTCTCAGACTAAAGAAAGCTCTCTACGGCTTAAAGCAAGCCCCACGAGCCTGGTACAACAGAATTGCTAACTATTTCACAAAGCTTGGATTCAGGAGGAGCTTGAGCGAGCATACACTATACATCAAGACCCAAGGTACGAACAATAAACTCACTGCCTCTTTATATGTTGATGATCTTATAGTCACAGGAAACAATGAGACAAATGAGTTCAAAGAAGACATAATGAAGATATTCGAGATGACAGATTTGGGCTTGATGCATTATTTTCTTGGTATTGGGATAAATCAAAGAGAAGATGGTATATTTATCTCACAAAAGAAATATACCGAGAGCTTACTAAAAAAGTTCAATATGGATGGTTGCAAGACCGTTGTTACTCCACCTGATAGCTCTAAAACTCTACAAAAAGATGGGCCACCAAAGGCAGACATCTCAAAGTTTCGAAGCTTGATTGGAGGTCTACTCTATCTAACAGCGACTTGGCCTGAGATAATGTATGCGACGAGCTTCTTATCAAGGTTTATACAAGATCCAAGTCAGATTCACTATGGAGCAGCAAAACGAGTGCTCCAATATCTTCAGGGAACGAAGAACTTTGGCATCTGCTATGAATCAACTCCTGACTCTAAATTAATTGGCTATACTGACAGTGACTGGGCAGGCTCAGTAGATGACATGAGAAGCACATCAGGCTACACATTCACAATGGGTTTAGGAATATTTTCCTTGGCATCTAAAAAGCAAGCAACAGTTGCACAATGATTAGCCGAAGTGGAGTACATAGCAGCATCAATGACTACAAGTAAAACAATATGGCTAAAGTACATACTTGAAGATATGTGAGAGCCACAAGATAAAGCCACAACAATCTACTGCGATAGTAAGTCCGCAATAGCTATGGCGAAAAAATCCAGTGTTCCACAGCAGAACTAAACACATCAAGATCATGTACCACTTTATTCGAGAGGCAGAGGAAAATAAGAAAATCAAATTGGAGTATTGCAAGACTGAAGAACAACTAGCAGATATTTTTACTAAGGCGCTACGGCGTGTAAAATTCGAGACATTAAGAACAAAAATTGAAGTCACCGAAATATGCATCAAGGAGGAGTATTAGAAAGTGATGCATATTTCTAGAATATTCTATCAATTGTGAGTGATGATGTATTAAGTAATATATAAGAAAAATCTAGATTATCCTAGAAATATAGTGAATAAGGTAGAAATAAAAATTCTAGACAAATTATAAATATTGCAGAAGATTGTAGAGATAGAAAAATCTAGAATAAGTATTCTAGACCATATACACCTAATAGTCGATTGACAACCGACATTTACCATGTATATATATGGCATCATGGCATTTGTATATGAAAGAAAAAAAAGAAAAGAAATGGAGCATAGTTCTAATAAAATAACCAATTCCAATCCTAAAAAAAAGAAAGAAAAAGAAACAGAGCATGGTTCTAATAAAATAACCAATTCCAATCCTCTGCTCCTATTCCCTTAATTATACTTCACCTAATATACTTCTTCTCCTATTCTAATTCCTACATACTAAACTCTTCATAAGAATACTATCCTACCAAAATTCCTTCAATATCAAAATTTTAAACTGAAGAAACCTGAATCTGCCCAAGTTGTCTTGCAATTATTTTGAGTTTCTTTTTTTAATTTACGAAATATATTTTTCATGAGTTTGATCAGTGTAAATTTATGTTCTTTAATTAGTTCATAAAAGTCATTCAACTTTGCACATCTGTGAGATTAACTTTGGGTATAATCAGGAATCTAATTTCTTTTGGAACATTTCTTTTGGAATTAACTTTGAGAATTACCAAGAAGCTGTTGTAATCAAAAAATTCTTTTGGGACATTCTTGAATGTGTAGTATTTTATATAAGTTTTCACTTATTGTTTTATGTTGTACTTGTTAATCCCCATACTCGACCTTCTGAAAAGAACAAAACTGTAACGACCAAATCTCTTGGTGATCCTTGCCGTTGATTCCCTCTCTGCTCCAAACTACGGATATTGGAAAACCCGAGTTCACAATCATCACATTAGTGTTGACGTTGAGGACGACAACTCGCATAATTTTGATACTGAAGTTGAGCTCGATGCCCCCACGACTGCTGATGTCATGACTGCAGGGGTGGCTTTGTAGATGTGCTCACAGAATATGTAGTCCAAATCATAGTAGGTGTGATAATTCTAGTTATTTGATATTATTCTCCAGCTCTTAAAAAATATACAACATTTATCCTAAGTTATTAATATAGGTGTGGGTGATCTATTTTGTACTTACATATTGATTTACCCATTTTGTCTAGCCTAGCTTGTGAGGTATTTTTTAATGTGTGTGAAGAAAGTTATAAATGAAATTTTTGCTATGCATTAGAGTGGAGAAAGAAATTATGGTACCCACAAGTACTAAAGCCTTCTATTTTGGAGTGGGGAGGGATCCACTCTTTATTTTTTTTAAGACAAAGTATAAAACCATTTATGAGATTCCGGCTACTAAAGTTATTTTATACTAATATTTTAAAATAACATAAACAACTAAAATTATCTTTTCAAACTTATTAGTTTTAAAATCTTGATTAGGGGGGTGTTTGTGATACGGCTTCTAAAAGCAAATTGAGGAGTGGAGCTTGTTTAATTCTTAAAAATTTTGGGCGCATAAATTGCGGAAGGTCCAGGTTATTGACACTACAAAGTGGAGTGAATACACTACACAAAATTTAATTCCTAAGACAAATAAATATCATCCTTCTAGTCTTCACTCCAAATATAATTTTAGTAAATACACTACACCTTATTTTCATATTTCACTTACGAACAAAGAAAACCATTTCGAACAATTCAAACGAGCTCCATACTTTAAGAATGTGACCCACCATCAATCGACCACTACGCGCTTGAAACGTGTTGTGACAACCTACATTGTAAGGGACGATCCTCCAAGTTCGGAATACATATATATAAGTCTTTTGATATTTTTTAGGAACTAGGTTTTTTAAATGTTGAAAAGTTTAATTTTTGTTGGTGTTATGATGTTTTTCATGCATATTATTGTTCATTGAGTGTATAAAATTGTATGAGTATGATAATATTATTGTTGTTTGCTTGTTTCAAACATTTTTTTTCTTCTGAAAATCGCGATTGCACTTGTTCGGCTCTGGTTATCCGAACATGACCATAATGTTCGGAATTTTTTTTCGAACATGAACACAATTTTGTTCATAGTTAATTAGGGTATTTTAGAAATAAAATGTAGTGTATTCATCCTAAGTGTAGTGAATTTATCCATGTAGTGTATTCACTCCACATTGTAGTGCCAATAACCTGGGCCATTGCGGAATTGGGTGGCGCTGCTTGGTAATTAAATGGACCGAGAGATCATTGGGCTAGCGTCAATTAAAATTAAGGCGCAATGGGCTTGCATCAATTAAAATTAAGGCCCAATAAATTGTTTGGCAGGAAATCAAAGGAGCGCCATAATTGACTTTGAAACGCACCTGAATCTTAATTGGGATATGACAGGAGGATTATGATTTATGATGCACAAATTCTTCTATAAAAATATGATAATGCACTATCGAATTTGCACCTTCCCCCTAAAAGGGGTGAAATTCTTGAATTTGCGAATCCGATTCTCCACGTGGCGAATCCAACTGCCATTTGGGGAATCCGGCTAACGGATACTCGATATCTCCAAACATATCCTACTTTTACACATTAAATATGTAATTTCAATTGAATTTTATAATTTAATATAGTTTAAGTTGACAATATAACATTCATTTTAAATTGAATTCACTATTATGACGTATATATTAGACTAATGAAATTTAAACTGATGTTTTGTTACTTAACTATACTAAATTATTGAATATGCTTATGTTTTGAGTTAGAAAAAATGTAATCACATACATTTAATTTATAATTTTTTTTTAATATTATACATATTTTTATAAGTATTATATATAATAAATTATAAATAAACAGACGTATTTTCGACGAATCACACCCTACAATTTTTAAAATTTCGTATTCGCGAATCCGTATCTTATCTCACCCGTATCCGGGCAACATAGGGATTTCCAGATTATCACTTTGGTGAAAGATATAAATTTTTTTTTTTTTTCTGAATCTCTCAAAAAAATCTCATGATTTGATTTTAAAATCTACTAAAAGAAATCTATATCTATATAATTTTTTTTTAATCTCTCAAAACATCGATTTAATTTTTAAATCTGCTAAAAAAATCTCTCTTTGGTAGATGTAGATAAATTTTTGAAAGACACCTCTTTAATAAAACGGCATATAGTCTCTTTCTATTCGATACAAATAAATTTTTGAAAGACATATCTTTTATAAAACTTTGTGGCATATGAAAAGTTTGTTTCAAAATAAGTGTTGTTTTAGCTATTTTTTCACGTTTTTTTTTTCTAATTTACCTTGAATTCAAATTCAAAATATAAGAAATATTTTGGGGATTATATTAAAATATAACAAACCTGCCATAATGTGATATACTTTCAATGCCAATATATTAAAGATTATCAAAATATAGATCTTTAAAAAATTATATGGGGCTATATATGTCAAAATATATAATTCTTAATTTGTCCTAAAATTCCTAGAACGACTTTCAATGCCAATATATTAAAGATTATCAAAATATAGATCTTTTAAAAATTATATGGGGCTATATATGTCAAAATATATAATTCTTAATTTGTCCTAAAATTCCTAGAACGACAAACAAAGGAAGTATATGTATTCATATTAATATATATATTAAATAATGGACTATATAATTTGGGGATAATAAATATATTTTAAATTGAAGCTGTATTTTTTGATACAGGAAACGTCCGGTTGGATTTTTTTAAAGGAGAGAATATATATAGAGATTTGAGAAATCTATTGTAAATATTTTATACCCTTCTTTTGCATCCTTATAAATACACAGCGCCGATCGATCATATTTTGATTAAAAGAAAAAAAATGGTGAAAAAGTGGAAGGATTTGTGTACGAAATCTACTCTACAGTCTGTTGGATTGGGACAGCTTCTCTCTCTTTTGGTTATTTTCGCTGGATTTACAACTTCACAACTCGCAAACAAAGGTTCTCTCCCCTATCTCTTTTTCATGTTAATATACTATCTTTCTAGAGTTTAAATAACAAATTGATCCATAATTTTATGTTTAGTTCCAAAATTAATTTTTTTTTTATCAAATTTAATCTTTAATTCTCTAACAAAGTCCAACTTTTTATTGTTGATTTGGGACAAAAATTGGACCCTATCAAAAAAATTGAGACTAAATCCGATAAAAAGTTAACATTATTAGTGTGAATCAAAACAATTCACAATGAAAACACCTAATGAAAATTGAATGAAACTAGTTTGAAAGCATAACTATAACTAATCTACATCCACTATGGAGCTCTACATTATCTTTATTGATCAACACTAAAATGAATTTTTACAAAGTCTAGAGCTAAGAATGAGTATAACTCTATGCTTGAAGATGAAAACTGAAGGAATGTAATGTGTCTGTTTCCTCTAACTTTGAGGCTTTATATCTTGCTGTGTAGAGGTAGTTACAACTGATATCTTGAGCCTACTTGTAGCTTGCAACCTCATCTCGTTAGTTATGGAGAGTTCTGGAACAAACTTAGGCCTAACCAAACTGCATGAAGTGCACAAGTCCATACCAGTAAACACTTGAGCAGTGAGTTAGTTAAGTAACTAACTTTCTGTTATAACTGCATTATGAATGAATGTTGCCACACCGGATCCAATATCTCTTGAATTCGAACACAACTATCACTAATCCATGCTCTTCATGAATTAAGAGCTACACACTTACAATTCTCCACCTTAGCCTTAATTCTTGATCGATCAACTCACTGCTAAAACTCAATCTTAATCACTGCTCTGAACTTAAGAGCAGCTTCTCACCTTTTAATCTCAATGCATTCCAACCAAAATAAGACACAACTCAAACTTAGAAGTAGGAAGTGCCTTAGTGAAATAATCTGCTGGATTCTCATCTGTGCCGATCTTCTTCACCTTCACAATGCCTTTATCTACAACATCTCTAACAAAATACATCTTTACATCTATGTGTTTGGTTCTCTCATGGTAACCTTGGTGTCTTGACAAGTATATTGCACTTTGGTTATCACAATAGACTGAAGCTCTTCTCTGAATGATGCCAAACTCCTTTAGAATGCCCTTGAGCCACACGCTTTCCTTTACAGCTTCTGTCAAAGCAACAAACTCAGCTTCTGTTGTTGACAAAGCTACCACTGATTGATGTGTGGATCTCTAACTAATGGCTGCTCCATATAGAGTTAACACATATCCTGTAAGAGACCTTCTAGTGTCAAGATTAGATGCAAAATCTGCATCAACAAAGCCCCTTAGAGCATCAGTGTCTTCTTCACACTTTTGATACTGTAGTCCTTTCTCCATTGTTCTGTGAACATATCTCATTATCCACTTAACTGATTCCCAATGTTCTCTTTCTAGATTTCCCATAAATTTACTGACTAAGCTCATGGCATGAGTTAGGTATAGCCTACAGCAGACCATGTAGTACATTAAGCTTCCAACAACATTTGCATATGGAACTTTGCTCATCCCAAATTTCTCATTTTGAGACCTTCTTCTTGACTCAATGAGAGTTTAACACCTTGCCTCATTGGAGTAGATACATCTTTACACAAATTCATGTCGTATCTATTAAGCACCTTCCTCAAGTAATTAGGCCGACTTAGCTTCACCTTACTCAGTACTCTATCTCTCTTGATCTCCATCCCAAGGATCACTTTGGCTTCTCCCAGATCCTTCATCTCATATTCCGATCTTAATAGAGCTTTAACAGATTCAACCCCTTCCATGGACTCGCTAGCAATTAGCATATCATCCACATATAGCACTAGGAAAGTGCATGAAGATGCATCTCTCTTAAAATATACGCAACTGTCATACCTGCTCCTTGAAAAACCGCATGACAACATGTATTCATCAAACCTCAAATACCACTGCCTTGGACTTTGCTTTAACCTATACAGTGACTTATTTAACAAATAAGCCCTAGATTCATAGTTATCAACTATTACCCCTTCAAGAACCTTCATGTATATGTCTTTATCCAAGTCACCATGTAGAAATGCTGTAGTGACATCCATTTGATGTAGCTCTAGATTAAATTGAGCTACTAATGCAAGTCGTTTCTTGATGGAACAGTGCTTAACCATAGGAGAAAAGATTTCATTGTAATTTATTCCTTCCCTTTGTGAAAACTCTCTTGCTACAAGCCTTGCTTTATATCCGACTCCACCTCCTTTCATGATTTCTGGCTTCCTCTTATAGATCCACTTACAGCTTACAAGTTTCCGAGACTTAGGCCTGTTCATAATAGTCCAAGTATTGTTCTTACTTAGTTATAAAGTTCTTGTTCCATTGCTACTAGCCACTTTTCTTTA
This sequence comes from Ballota nigra, assembly GCA_947034835.1. Classification (NCBI taxonomy): domain Eukaryota; kingdom Viridiplantae; phylum Streptophyta; class Magnoliopsida; order Lamiales; family Lamiaceae; genus Ballota; species Ballota nigra. The sequence goes on from OX344726.1 coordinate 9,817,046, forward strand.
TCCTTGCAACTAATGACCTCTTGATAGTTCTTTGGTTCATAAGCCTCCACCTCAACAGTCGTACATAGAGCAAATGAAACCAAATCAGTTTGACCATACCTGATAGGAGGGTGTATGATCCTTCTTTCCCTATCTCTTGCAAGCTGATATGTGCTATAATCAATATCACTTTGTAAGTCTCCTGTTTCAGCTTCCTCTTGAATGTCATATAAGTTATGTATCACAGGGTGCTCCACCTGAAACTGAGTACCTCCTCCATGAGAGTTACTAGTTGATGCTCCAGAATCTGATCCCTTTAATGACATTGCATCTTCATCAAAAGTAAGATCTCTACTGATGATGCACTTTTGATTTCCAGAATCTAAGCACCACAACTTATAACCTTTTACTCCTTGTGGATAACCTATGAATACACACTTGATAGCTCTAGGATCCAACTTATCTTGCTTGATGTGTGCATAGGCCAGGCATCCTATAACCCTCAACATCTTGTAGTTTACTGGTTTGCCACTCCATATCTCCTCTGGAGTCTTGAACTTCAAGGCTGTAGATGGACATTTGTTGATAAGATAGACTGCTGTAACCACAAGTTCACCCCAGAAACTCTTTGATAAACCAGAACTACTTAACACGCATCTCACTCTTTCAAGCAATGTTTGATTCATCATCTCTGCAATGCCATTCTGATGTGGAGTACCAGGAAAATTTTTGTGCCTTATAATCCCTCTATCTTTGCAAAAACGGTTGAACTCTTCAGACAAGTACTCTAAACCATTATCAGTCCTTAGATGTTTCAGTTTCTTTCCACTTATGTTCTCAACTTCAGTAAGCCACTCTTTTAACTTATCTAATGCATCAGACTTGGCTTTCAAAATGTAAATCCATACTTTCCTTGAGAAATCATCAATAATGGACATAAAATACTTACCTCCACTCTTAGTGAGATTTTTTGTTGGCCCCCATGTGCATACTCCAAAATATCTTTGGTTGTGTGTGAACTGGTACTGAACTTCAGTCTCTTGGCCTTTCCATAAATGCATTGCTCACATATCTCCAGTTTTGTGAGAGCATCCCCATCTAATAGATTCTATTTAGATAATTCTTGTAGCCCCCTTTCACTCACATGAGCTAGCCTCTTATGCCATGATAAAGTATTACCTTTCCCTTTTGTGGTATGTGAACTACCAGCTAGTGTGCTTCCTTACAAGAAATACAAGTCATTTCTCCTTATCCCTTTCATAACAGTAGTGGAGTTTCTTGATACTGTTAGCTCACCATTTTCAGATTGGAACTTATAACCCATGGAATCCAGCATACCAAGTGATATAAGGTTTCTTCTAAGTTCTGGAACATACCTGACATTTAGAAGAGTTCTTACAGCACCATCAAACATCCTGAGCTTAATGGATCCCGTACCTCTCACCTTACACGCCTGATCATTTCCCAATAGTACAGATCCTCCCTTCTGGTGTTTAAAATATGTAAACCACTCTCTTATAGGACTCATATGGAATGTACAACCCGAGTCAAGTACCCATTCAGATCCAACTTCAGATAAGGTTGTTGATAATGCATCTGAAGATTCATAGCCTGCATCATTTTGCTTGTCAGTTACTTGATTTGCTTGATTACTTTGGTTTGCTAGATGATTCTTGAACTTTGATATATATATTTGTCTTCCATTTGGCACACTGTTTCTTGAAGTGTCCAGGTCCTTTGCAATGGAAGCACTTCTTGACATCTGATTCTTGAGGGACCTCAGCCTTCTTCTCAGATTTCTTGTTCCCATGAGCTGCATTCTTCCTAAAAATGTTCTTCTTCTTTTGATTACCCTTGACAGTTAGCCCTTCTCCTGTGTTGGACTGATTCTGATCAACACCCTTCTACAGTAGCTTGGACTTGAGAGCAATCTGTACATCCTCAAGGGTGATTCCTTCCTTTTTTTGCATATAGCAATATATCCTTGAAATTGTCATAGGATTTAGGGAGAGCACTTAGTAGAATGAGTGTTTTATCCTCATCACCTATCTTGACATCAATTTCTCCAGAGCATCCAAGATTTTACTAAATTCATCTAATTGCTCCAAGATTGGCTTAACTTAAGTTATCTTGAATCCATATAACTTCCGCTTCATGTATAATCGGTTTGCCAAGGATTTCACCATGTAAAGACTCTCCAGCTTATCCATCACTCCTTTTGCTGTAGTTTCTTTGCTAACTTCCCTTAACACCTTATCACCAAGACATAGAATAACTACACTATGAGCCTTGGCCATCATCTTAGTTTGATCTTTTGGTTTGGAACCAGAAGGAACTTATGTCTTCTCCTTCAAAGAATCATACAAGCCTTGATGTATCAGCAACGCTTTCATCTTTACTTTCCAGAGCCCAAATCCATTTTCTCAGTAAACTTTTCTATCTCAAACTTTCCTGAATTATTGTGAATCAAAATAATTCACAATGAAAACACCTAATGAAGATTGAATGAAACTAACTGGAAAGCATACGAAAGAACACAAGGATTTAAGTGGTTCGACTATAACTAGTCTACATCCACTATAGAACTCTACAATATTTTTATTGATCAACACTAAGATGAATTCTTTACAAAGTATAAAGCTAAGAATGAGTATAACTCTATGCTTGAAGTTGAAAATTGTGAACTAAAAGAATGCAATATGTGTGTTTCCTCTAACTTTGAGGCTTTATATCTTGCTATGTAGGAGTAGTTACAACTGATTTCTTGAGCCTACTAGTAGCTTGTCACCTCATCTGGTTAGTTATGGAAAGTTTTGGAACAAACTAAGGCCTAACTGAACTGCATGAAGTGCACAAGTCCATACAAGTAAACACTTGAGCTGTGAGTTAGTTAAGTAACTCTTTGTTATAACTGCCATTATGGACGAATGTTGTCACACCCAATCCAACATCTCTTGAATTAGAACAAACTATCACTAATGCACGTTCTTCATGAATTGAGAGCTACACACTTACAATTATGACTGAATCCATTTTTTCAGGAAGTTATGAGACTATTTTGTAATTTAAACTCTGTCTTTCTATAATTCAATTTTAGTGATTAGCTTTTTTATTTTATTTTTAGGTATGTCAGCCAAATTGAGTATTAATTTTGTTGTGTATATATTAATTCATTTACTTGTGGCCGGCTTTTATATTTTGTTCAACATGAAATTAATGATTTTGTGTCTCTCTCTATTGTAGGGATTTTTGCACCATTTTCGCAGTCTTGGTTGAGTTATGCACTGTTGGCATTGGTCCACACAGGCGCCATGATTTACAGAAGAAGACCTTTCGAGGTTAGCCAATCCCCATTAAAGGCAATTTCTTATTTTGAATGGTATTATTTGTTTCATTATATAGTATTGCTCGTTTAAGTGAATGGTACTAGTCGAAAATCATTTATATTGTGTACACACCAATTAAATGATATTACATGTGTATGTTAATCAATTATATCCAATTCTGCTTTGACCTCCCTCGGCTTGGTTCATATTTTAGGATAATATTGAATTACGAGTTTTATATATCAATCAGGACCAGTTGATGACATGGTTTGATGCGTTTGCCAAAATGTTTGGTAAGTTTTGAAGCATCTTCTTAATGCATCTTAATTATTTGTATAGGGAAAATTGCACTTTTGATCCCAAAATGTGTACAAAACGCTTTGGGTATCTATGTGCAGAAGTGGTCCTTATTTTTGCAGTTTTGGTCCCACCCAATATATTTTAGGACCAAAACTACAAATTTACCCAATTTTATCCTTTCTCTTGGAACCAAAATTACAATTTATCCTTTCTCTTGGGATCAAAATTACAATTTATCATATTCCCTTGGGAACAAAAGTGTAGTAAAAAAATTATGGGACTAAAAGTGTCAAAAAAAGGGCCATTTTGAAATGGACACATTCTTTTGGGACATAAAGTGTAATTAATCCTATTTTTATATATTAAACACATTAATTAAGTAATTGAAAAGTATGGTTTACATAATTTGGCAGTATTTGGGGCTTGTGGATTAACTTCTCTTACAAGCATAATGCTTTTGAATGGCTGGACAATACCTTGTGTCATGTTGCTCGCCTGGTTATTTTTGAAGGCTAAATATGGATTTCAAAAGTTGGTTGGTGTAGCAATTTGTATTGTTGGTCTTCTAACTCTTGTTTTATCCGACCTACATACATCCAGTAAGTAATCTCATTTCACTACAAGAAAATTGATATTTAGTGACAGTAATTTTGTCAGTCACTTTTCTAGTTAAAAGTCTTTAATGACAAAAAACCATTTTTCCTGTCATTAAAGATTTTTAACTAGAGAAGTTATAAGTATAGAATACTATCACAGAAATCAATTTTCCGATTAAATTAATTTGTTTGTGAATATTGTTATTGTAGGTGGTAGCAAAGCTCTTAAAGGCGATTTGTTTCTTATTGTTGGAGCAACATTTTATGGTGTTACCATTGCATTCGAGGCAAGTTGTTATTAAAAGGTTATTGATATAAATGAATTAATTACACATCATTTTAAAAGTTTTGACTAGTAAATGATATAAAATTCTGGATTCAATGTCTGCTGAAAGAAACTCCACGTATATTAAATTATTCACTAATTGGATCTTCTCATCAAAGGGAAAAGTCCATGAGTGAGGGGGGAGTATATTCAAATTAATATAAATGAATTAATTCTGCACCTCTCTACAAGTTTGACCTTTTAGATGAGATGCAATTCTTTTAATTTTTTATTAATCCTTGTATTTTGCAGGAAGCTATTGTTAAAAAAATTGATCGTGTGGAAATCATGGCCCGTTTGGGCATACATGGTTCAATTTTTCTTGTTCCCCCAATGTATCCTTCCTTCGAAAAAATTGAATGAATGAATTACTAGTAGACGCTATGTTATCTAATGCACTTGTTTGTAAATGTAATTTCTTTGACATGACTATGTATCCAGAGCCATTTGTGAACGCAATGAATTAAAAACCATTTTCTCCTCATTCGATACGGTAACTCTATATTTCCTCCCTAATACTCCAAACAATTGAAATATGAGGACTTATATAATCTGTTTTTTTCTTTTTTTACAGATTTTTCTTGCCATCGGATCTTCTATAGCCATGTTTTTATTATACTCAGGGGTCTCTCTCTTACTCAAGGTACCTACCCCTTCAATTTTTAGTTAGGGTCCACTACTCCTTTCGTCGGAAAATTGCATTTTTGTTCCAAGAGAATGGGTGCAAAACACTTTTGGTACCTATGTGCGAAAATGATCCTTTTATTTTTGCAGTTTCGGTCCCATTCCGTTAATATTCATGACCAAAACTGCAAATTTGTCCTATTCTCTTGGGACTAAAACTGCAATTTATATATTCTCTTGGAACAAAAAATGCAATATATCTTATTCTCTTGGGACCAAAAGTGTTAAAAAAAAAACTATAGGCACTAAAAGTACTGAAAAAAGGACCATTTTGAAATGCACACATTTTGTTGGAACCAAAAGTGCAATTAACCCTATCTTTCGATTATTTCGTCCTATTTCTATATAAATGATGATCTTCATTGTACTTGATGTATTATAAATTTGTTTCCATGCAGATTAGCGGACCAAAAATGCTGTATTTGTCATTGCTAACCTCCAATGTGTGGGCTGCTCTCATTCGGATAATTGTATATCATGAAAAGGTTACTATTATATGTGCCAGACTAAAAATTCTAAATCTATAGAAAAATCAAAATTACTACTTGCGTTATTCATATTAATTGAAAAGCTTTCTAATTTGAACTCAATTTAATCCAGGTCGATTGGATCTACTTTGTGGCATTTACTAATGTTACACTTGGACTTGTTGTTTATTCAAGGTACACGCTCAAAATACACTTTCACATTTATTTCTTCCCCTTTCTTCATCTCACAAATTCTATCATGCACTCAAATGCATAACATACACTTGAATTTTAAGCTCGATTCTAACTTCAAGTTTGATTTTTTTAAAACACACACCAACACACCAAACTGTATTTTACATTTGCAATTGCGGTATTATTAATTTTTGCTTGAGATATTTTTTCAAAATTTAAGTGCATACCATACACTCAAGTGCACACTAGAACTGTTCTTTCATCTATGTTATGATTTCATATATCTCCACATAAATAATTGGACGAACTGCAGGGAAAGTGAGATAAATCCAAATAGTGGTGAGGCTGCTTCAATTGATGAGGAAGGCGGTAATATCCCTGCATAATTGAAAATCAAGAGGAGTATGATCGAGGAGGATTCGTGTACTCTTGAAGTATAAATTTGGGAATTTTGCTAATCAAATTCATAACTTGATATAGATCGTATCAATCTGCCTTAACATATATAATCACACATCATGGTTTAAGTGATTATTATATGAATATCTGTGGCAAAAGGATAAAATAACATTTAATAAAAGTTAGCTCCCAAAACATTATTTCAGAACATGGAAATAGTGGGTTGTACACTTATACTTGCTTACAAAAAAATTAAGTTTTTTTGCGACCGACACAAAAATTGGTCTCAAAATCGAAAGATTAGCGACCGCCTACGAACACTGAGGCGGTCGCTAAACTCAAAAGGCGGTAAAAATTGACCAAAATTTTTTACCGCCTGATTAGCGACCGCCTCGGCTGTTGCTGATTTCAAATTTTACGTCAGCGACCGCCTTCAGGCGGTCGCAAATTAGTAACGTTTGACCCGTCTTGGTAACGGTTGAGGGTTATTAATGCGAGAGGTTTAGCGACCGCCTATGGGTGGTCGTAAATCTTAAATTGGTCAAACTGAACTGGTAGATTCAGTCAAGAAGACACAAAATCGGACATTAGCGACCGTCTTTGGCGTTCACAATTTTTTTTTACTCCTTTAAATGCATTCTCAGTACTCCATTTTATATATACTCATAAAACTCCTCCTCCGCCGCCGCCGCTGAGAATTTCGTCCAGATCAAAATTCTAGTTGCATCCCCTTCTACACAATAACTGTGAATTTTTTTAAAATTTTAACCGTTTAAATTATTTTTAAATCATGTTTTATGAATTATAATATTTAGACAATATTATATATGTGTTGATGACCTTTTCTTACTAAGAAGATTAGTGGCTGTTTTTCATCTAATGAAGATCACCAAACAAGAATCAAGATCATAGAATTTGGCTAAGTAAAGCTCAAGAAATAATTTGACAAGAGTTTGGACTTGTATTGAATTGTTCTCTCTTTTTCATGTACAAGAAGGGAGTATTTATAGACATACAAAGTGGCCATGTGTCACCATCTTGATGGCTTAGCCATTGGATCTTTGCCAAGTGTTAGGACACTTGTACAACATCTACACTATTACTCATTGGATGGGTGCCAAGTGTTAGGACACTTGGACCATATCTAAGCTAGTGACTCTTGGAATTCCCCATGTTGTACTTGGTCTTTGGCACTTCTGAGATGCTCTCGATGGTGACCGGCTGCTCGCTTGTACGTCTTCGTTAGATGTCATGATCCTTTGCGTTCTGAGCTGTTCGCTCCTCGCTTGGGATTGTTTTACAATGTTGCTCGCTTTACTACGAACATGTTCGCCCAAATTGGCTTTGGCTTGAGCCGCTGGCACAGCTGTTCTTTGCAAGTCTGCTTGCCACAATTCTGCTTGCCGCATTAGTGCTTTTCTACAAAGCTGTTCGCCCTACGAATCTGCTAGCTCCGCTACAAAGCTGTTCGCTTCCACGAAACTGCTAGCTCCTTTGATTTGTTATCCTGTTACTAAGTCTAATAATCTCCTGTTTATTAATTACTTAATTGTTCGCCACCCAACAATTGCCCCCTAGCTTGGTCTCATGTTGGGCATGGATTGATCAATTGGGACCAAGCTATAATTTCTTTGAAAATTGGGGCGAGCAAGAATGGAACGTGGATGTTTACATGGGCGAGCATCTGAGCAGTTGGGCGAACAGTCGAGCATGAGAGTTTATGTGCGCGACCAGTAGCGAACGCCTTTTCGTGTCGCGACGGTTGGATTCCCGAGGCACGGAGTGCGAGGCGTCGCGTCAGTCATGCGCGTCTCCCAATTTGCCCATAGGGGCCTATAATATTTCGCAAATATTGCATTTTCGCCCCAGTCTCACCCTTATAAATAGGCGTCAGTTTCCTCATCATCTTCTTTTCGAAGATTCACAAGCCATCCGCCATTGATACGCATTTTGGAGCTTTTTGTCTTTCAATCTTTGTGTTCGAATCTCCTTGCGTCTTTTAGATTCTTGTTCTCTGAAGGTAATTTGTCCCGTATTCTCTCTTTCTTCCTTCAATTTTCGTGAATTTTTTCTCTTTTCTGTATTTTCTTTAATCGTCACTGTAACTCCGGCGACGAACCACCGTAGCGCCGCCGTACTGTTGACGCCGTCGCCGCCATCGTAACTTCTCCGGTGGCATCTTTATCCGTACATTACCCCATTTAGCAAAATTCTTCCATCGTTTATTTTTTTTAAATGGAGTTTTCCCCCTCAAGTTCATCTCAATCCGGACCCGGGCGAAATCCGGAAAAAAGACCTGCAGATCTGGATTCTCCGCGCAGATCCGTTCGCCAAGCATTGGCGAATAACCTGCGCACGTTGTTGGTGGACGAAGACACGGACTCCGATGCGAACTCCGTTGTTCGCTCGGTAGAGACATACGCTGTTGATCGCTCTGGCGAGCAAGAAAAGATACAATCTCTCGCTCGTGAACCCGAAACTTCTTCCAATTTAGGGGAAGACTCTGCAGAAGTGGCCGCGGAGATAGAGGGTTCAATCGACCTTGAGGGCGACCAGGCTGACAATGCCGGCGAGCAGCGAGGTGGCGAGCAAGGAGGTCCTACGCTTACTTGGGAGTTTCTAAGGGAAATCAATTTCCCTATCTCTCAAACTACACCAGAATCCCGGATCCCGGAAGGAGTTGTTCGTGACAACGAGTGGGCGGACTATTCTGCTCGCTACTCGAAAACTTTTGCCCCCACATCGAGGGTAATTATGAAGGCTCAAGATGGGGACTATGCAGCGAGCAAGGTTGCTAGTGTTGTTGTTGAGGACGATTTGGCGAGCATCCGTGAAACATACAAGATCCCCTACGATATTTTCATGTATGTGCCGAAGAAAGGAGAGACTGCTGATTGCCCCCCTCCTGGCTGCACGGCGATCAACTTGGATGTGTTGAACACGGGTTTCCCGCTCCCCGTTCATCCGCTCATTGGTCGGTTCTTGCTCGACATGAATCTGGCGATCACTCAAATCACCCCAAACGGTTGGAGTACTCTTCTAGCCTTCATGACACTTTTTGGTCTTGAGGGTTACAAAAATAAAATAACAACCGCGGAGCTTCTTTATGCCTTAACTATCTCCGAGGACGGTGCTGGCTGGTATTACGCTAAGGCGAAGACCGGATTGAAACTTATTGAAGGTGTTCCCAATAAGATTAAGGGTTGGCATTGCCAATTCCTTTTCATTGGTGGAGATTGGCGAGCAACTGAGGGATTTGCTGGCGGGCAGATGCGCATCATGTCGCCTGAAGGCTTTGGAAACATCAAACGTAGGGCTAATCTTATCTTGCTAATTCATAAGTAGGACTAATTTTAATCCTTTCCGTTGTTTTGCAGGTCCGAGAAATTTGAAGTGGGGGCATCCCGATATCAGCGACGAATTTCTCTTCACCTTAGCCATTATCTCTCTTCGCGACGTTGCTAGTCGCGACATACACCATCTCTCGAAGCCTCATTGTCGCAAACTTGCTGGTTTGGTTACGAGTCCTCACCATCTTGAAGCTCAAGCCGCCGTCCCAGAAGGTAATCACTCTTTGTTTTTGCTCGCCAATCACTTTTGCTCGTCCATCATTCTTGCTCGCCTAACACTTGTCTTTTTCTTGTCAGATCAACAAGTCACTGTTGCTATCCCGGCCGTGCCCGAATCGTACTATTTGCTCGCCGGACGAGTTAAGCAAATGGCGGACGCTTCAAGGAGGAAGATGGATCCTCCCCTTGCCATCATGCGCCTCCGGGCAGGGGAGAACCCCACTGGTCGCCCAGCCACCGGAGCTGGTCGCCGCAAGCCTGCGGCCAAAATTACTTCCTCTCCGCGAGATGTGAGGAAGGAAAAGGAGAGGGAACGAGAGAGGGAGAAAAAGAAAGCGTCGCGGGACGATGATGCTCGCGGCACTCGCGGTGATGATCGCGCCTCCAAGCGATCAAAGACTATGGTGGAGGCGAGCAGTGCTGCTCCCCGATCTCCAGCCTCTAAGTCCACCTCTTTGGAAGTGGTGGATGAACGGCAAGTGGTCGCTGGCCTGGTGGCGACCAAGAAAGGGGACAATCCCAAAGACACCTCTTATTTAGGTTGGGACCCCGTTAAAATCAAGGAGTAAGTCAATTGTCTTCGCTTTGTTTGTTGTTCGCCGCTTGGCGCAACATTGCTTGATCACTGACTTCTGTTTTAGGTATAACCCAGCGCTTTATCCTGGCCGCGGGACTACTCTTCACTATCTTTCAGTGGTGAAGAATGCACCTCCTTCATTCTCCGACATACCTGATGCCCCCGTTCGCCGAGCAGCCGAGATGGTTCCAAGGGCTTGGACAAAATCGGCGAACACCCTTGTCACTGGCCAATCTGCTAGTGATAATGTTCGTCTGATGGCCTACAATACTAGCCATCAATTGGTCCAGTCCCAAATGCTGCTCGACCAAGTCATGGAGCTCGAGCGAACAAATCGCGATTTGGGCCGTCGCGTGGAGAGGATGGACGAGGAAAGAGCCTCTGCCATCAAAGAATGCAAGGCCGAGCATGCTAAGATGCTGGCTTTGATGGAGAGGAAGATGGAGGCCTCGTTAACTGGCGAGAAGAACGCCTTGGAGAAGGCTGAGAAGATGCTGCTGGAGGTGAAGTCCTCAGACTTGAGAGCTGAGAGAGCTGAGAAGGAGCGAGCAGACTTATCCGCTCGGTTGCTCGCTGCCGAGGAGCATGTCAAGAGGCTGGAGGAAGAGCGCCAGAATCTGATCGAATACGAAGTCCATGAGCAGGAAGTGATGGACAAGACCAATTTTGGGTACATCTGTGCCTTTGCGGAATGTTTACGGTCCGTCCACTTCGCCCACGATCATAATCAAGATATTCGTGATGCGGTGAAGGCGGACTTCATTGAATACGTGAAAAATTATCCTCCTCCTCCTGGCTCAACTTTGTTCGTCTCCGATTTGGCCGACCTCGGCTTTCCTCTGGAAGTCTTCGGCGAGGAAGTCGACATTGCTGCTCCTACTTATGGCGGCCAGCCTGACCCTGCTCCAGCGACGACCAACGCGGCAGCCGCTGATGAGGTTTTTGAAGGGTTGCCTTCGCTTCCCCTGACCCCTATAGACGGGGCTGGTACAAGTGCCCAGGGCGAGCAGCCGAGCGCGCCGGCGACCAGAACTGAAGATGCTCCTCCTCTTTCTTGAAGACTTTAGTCTTTCCTTACAATAGGATATGCAACATTTCTGTATTTCTCATTCCTATTGTAAAACTTTTTGATCTAATGATATAAAGATTTTTTGTTCGTCTACAAGCTTATGCTTCTTCATTTGTCTTTACTTAACTGCTCGCCTCTTTGTTTGTCTTATTTAGTTGCTCGCCTATTGTTTTTTGCTCATGACAGTTAAGTGTTCCTTTTTTCTTAAGGTAAACACTTAAATTTTAAATTGGTCATTTGGTTCTTATAGAACTTGACCTTTAGTTGTTTGGGCCATTTTGGTCGCTCGTGGACTTGGCCTTGCATTAATGTGGGCTATTGGTCCGTTATGGACTTAGCCTTATTTTTGCTTTTAATAAGCTTTTCTGTTCGTCTTATAACAGACTTGTATTTTGTCAATTTTTGGGCGAGCAACTAAGTAATTTGGACTCAAGGCTCAAAAACTAAAATTCAGCAAGACAAAAGATAAAAACAATTCTGCTCGCCTAGTAAGATAAATGCAAATCTGCTCGCTTATAAACTTGCGCAAAAATTTCAAAAATTTACAAAGGATCTATTTACAAACTTTCTAAGACTTACAGGGCTTCATTGGTAGTACTTCTTGAGTAAAGTTGTATTCCAGGAGTATTGGGACGACTTGCCTTCCATGTCTTCAAGGTCGTATGTGCCGTTGTGCCACTTATTCGTCACCTTGTATGGGCCCTCCCAAGTCGGGCCGAATACTCCTGGTGGTATTAAAACTTTTCGAAGTACCAAGTCCCCAATTTCGAATTCTCTTGCCTTTACTTGAGAATTGTAGTACTTTGCTGCTCTTCTTTTGTAGATCGCATTTTTCAATTCTGCTGTTATTCTTTTTTCTTCGAGCAAGTCCAACTCTGCTGCCATTGCGGAGTTGTTCGTTTCTTCGTCGAACGCAGCTGTTCGTTTTGTTGGGACTTTTAACTCAATCGGAATTACTGCTTCTGTCCCGAATGCCATTGTGAACGGTGTTTCGCCTGTGCTTGTTCTGTGGGATACTCGGTATGCCCACAACACCTCTGGTAGCTCTTCTGACCATTTTCCTTGCTTGTCAACCAAACGAATCTTCAGTATATGCTTGATTATTTTATTCACTGCTTCCACTTGACCGTTTGATTGGGGGTGGTATGGTGTCGAGAAATGTTTCTTTATTCCCCATTTTTCGCAAAAATCTCTGATCTCTTTTCCCTCAAACTGCTTTCCGTTATCTGTCACTATCGCCTGAGGTACCCCGAAACGACAAACAATGTTTTTCCATATAAAGTTGATCATTTTCTCCTGTGTGATCCGCCCGAGTGCTTCTGCTTCCGCCCACTTCGTGTAGTAGTCAACAGCCACCACCGCGAATCGAACATTTCCTTGTCCTGGGGGAAAAGGTCCGATGAGGTCAATTCCCCATTTTGCGAACGGCCATGGACTATTGACTGAAATCAGTTCATGTGGGGGTTTGTGAATGTTTGGGGCAAATAATTGACATCTATGACAAGTTCGGGCAATCTTGATCGCATCCTGGAGGAGAGTTGGCCAGTAATATCCTTGCCTTATTGTTTTATGTGCCAAGGCCCGTCCTCCGGCATGATTTCCGCATACACCCTCATGGATTTCTTTCAGTACTGCTTGTCCTTGCCCCCTAGCCAAACATTTCAGAAGTGGGAGCGAAATTCCTCTCTTGTACAGCTGTCCGTCCATCATGGTGTATCTTGCCGCTCTTTTAACCAACTTGTTAGCTTCGAATGGGTTGTCTGGTTTTTTATCGTTTTGCAAATATTCAATGATCGGCATCCTCCAGTCGTCTTCTTCGAAATCTTCATTGATCTGATAGATCTTGTAATCTTCGGTTGATGGTTTGGACATTCTTGTTAGCGCCACTTCCGACAATTCTGCTGGTCCGGTGCTGGTTGCTAGCCTGGCTAATGCATCTGCTTGAGCATTATTGTCTCTTGGTATTTGTTCAATGTAAATTTGTTCGAACAAGGAGGCCAAGTGAGCAACAATCTTTTGATATAAAGCCATGTCTTCATCTCTTGCTTCATATTCTCCTCGGACCTGGTTGACGATCAATTGCGAATCTCCAAAGATTTGCAACCTTCGTACTCCAACTGCTAATGCTAGGCGTAACCCAACGATCACAGCCTCGTACTCTGCTTCGTTGTTCGTCGCTATAAACTCGAATCGAACAGCTGAAGTAAAAACTTGCCTATCTGGGCTTATTAAGACTATACCTGCTCCCGATGCTGCATTTGTTGATGATCCGTCAACATACATGTGCCAGGGATGGCTATGCCCTCTCGTTGGATCTTGGGGGAAAGTCAGTTCGACTATAAAGTCTGCTAAAGCTTGCCCCTTGATCGCTGTTCGAGGAACATACGAAATCCCGAACTGACTGATTTCCAAGGACCACTTTAGGAGCCGACCAGCCGCATCGGGTCTGTGCAGTATTTGCTTGAGTGGGAACGTTGTCAACACTTCCACCTGGTGGTCGAAAAAATATGGACGAAGTTTCCTGACACTCATTACCAGCGCATATGCTAGCTTTTCTGTTGGTGAATATCTGAGCTCTGCTTCGTGCAAGGCATGACTTACATAGTAGATAGGCAGGTGGAACTTTCCTTCTGCTCGAACGAGCACTGAACTGATTGCTACCTCTGAGGCCGCCAAGTACAAGTATAACTTTTCCCCTGGGATTGGCTTGGCAAGAATTTTTGTATCACTGAGGTACTCTTTCAGCTGCTCGAACGCTTGTTGACAGACGTCTGTCCATTGAAATTTTCCTTTCTTAATGGCCTCGAAGAATGGCCTGCACTTATCTCCGGATCTTGAAACGAACCTGTTCAGAGCTGCTAGGCATCCGGTTAGCCGTTGGACTTCTTTAACTGATCTGGGTGGTTGCATCTCCATGATCGCTTTCACTTTTACCGGATTTGCTTCAATTCCACGCTGACTAACTAGATGTCCCAAGAATTTCCCAGAATGGACTCCGAAACTGCTTTTCTTGGGATTCAGCTTCATATTGTAGGTCCGAAGTATCTCAAATGTTTGAGCCAGGTGCTGCAAGTGATCTTCCTTTTTTGAGCTCTTGACAACAATGTCATCCACATATACTTCCATCGTCTTCCCGATGTGCTCATCAAACATCTTGTTAACAAGCCTCTGATATGTAGCTCCAGCGTTGATTAGCCCGAATGGCATTCTCTTCCAGCATAGCAAGTTTTTGTTGGTGTAGAATGCTGTGTGCTCTTGATCATCGGGATGCATCGCAATTTGGTGATATCCTGCGAATGCATCTATGAACGTTAGCAGCTCATGTCCGGCGGTGCTATCAACTAGCTGGTCAATGTGAGGCAATGGGAAGTTGTCTTTTAGGCAAGCGGCGTTAAGATCTGTGAAATCGATGCAGAGTCTCCATGCTCCCGTTGCTTTCCTGACCAAAACTGGATTTGCCACCCATTGCGGGCATAACGCTTGTTTGATTAAGTCGTTATCCAGCAGCTTTTTGACTTCCACGTCGAGCGCCTCGTATTTGTCGGGTCCAAATTTTCTCCTCTTCTGATGGACTGGCCTCTTCCCCGGGTCGATGTTGAGCCTGTGACAGGCATGTTCGGGGCTGATGCCCACCATGTCTGCATGCGACCATGCGAACACATCGAGGTTTGCTTTAAGAAACTCAATCATGTTGGTCCTGTACGGCTCTGGTAGCTCGGACCCTATGAAGAGTTCTAAGCCCTCTTGGTTCGGGTCGACTTTTACAGTTTCCAACTCTTCGACTGGGGTAGCCCTTCGTTTCTGGCCTTTCCATCTGGGGTCAATAATGGGCCCTTCTGCCTTTGGCTCATCTTCGATCTCCATCGGTTCTGCCCCCAGTCGTGGCTCTATGTCCTCTGCATCAACGTTCATTGCCCTTGTTTGTTCTTCCTCGTTGCTAGTAGTAGCAGCTTCTGTTCCTCCTGTTTGGGCAAGCTGTTCGTCTTCGCGTTCCTGCTCGTCCTCGTCCAACTGTGTGCCTTCGCACATCTGTTCGCCAATGCGCAGCTGTTCGTCTGCGCATAGTTGCTCGTCGCTGCGTGGCTGCTCGTCGACTTCCATTATTTCAGTATCAACGGAAGTCATGGCCTCGCTATCATCCCCGTCCTTGTCTGAGTACCTGTCCGCCATGTTGACTTGGTGATCTTGCAACTGTATTTGCAATAGACACGCACGAGCTTTCCTTTGGTCTCCTTTGACTGTACCTGCACCATTCATGCAAGAAAGGACGGCCGAGGAACCCGTTATAGGTAGACTGTTGGTCTACAACCAGGAAGTCTACCATTCTATTCATTTTCCTCTCCGGGTCCTCGATTGATACAAGCTCAACTGCCAACGTAACTATTCCTAGCGGGGTGGTCACAGCATTCCCGAATCCTACAATCTTGTGATCGCAGTCTTTGATGTACTCAGCGCAATCTCCTAACTGGTCCACCGTGCTCTTGAACAGGATATTCGTGTAGGAACCAGTGTCGACAAGTAGACGATGCACTTTTGTCCCCATAATATTGGCGCAAATGACCAATGAGTCGTTGTGGGGAGTAAGTATCCCGTCTAAGTCTTTCTCTGAGAAGGTCAGGTCCCCTGTTCGTTTGGTCGATGGATTTACACCCACTTCCATTACTTGATCGACTGCTCTCAGCTCTGCCTTCCTCTTTCTTTTCGACATAGGTGGCCTCCCATCAGAACAACCACCTACTGGCCCAGTGGGTTCCAGCATTAGGATTTCCGGGATATGCCTTGCTGGGGCTGCTGGGACCTTCCTTCCCCTCTTACCAACTTTGCTTGGTTGGTCATCACTATCTTCGTCATCCGAACTGGATTGCACTGGCGCCCTTGGTCTTTTACCTGGTTCCCTCTTCACGAATTCGGACAACTTTCCTTCCTCATAGAACTTCCACAATTGCTTCAATAGATCTCGGCACTCGCTCGTGAAGTGGCCGATGTTCTGATGATAAGCACAGTATTTGTTCGGGTTCAGTTTTCCTCTCTCTTGCCTTATCTTCCGCGGCTCTGACAACATTTCCCTGTCCTTAACGTTGTTGTACACAGCATCCACGGACATAGTAAGGACTTGACTCAACTTTTCTTTCAACTCAGCTCCATCATTGAATGACTTCATGTTCTTCGGAGCTTTGTAATCACTTCCTCCCGACTTCTTGTTAGACTTTTTCGGATCAGTCTTGTCTCCCATCTCTCGGTGTAGGGCCTCCTGCATTGAAACGTGAATTCCCGCTTTGTGTCTGAACTCTGTGTATGTTTTCGGGCAAGTCAGATGCATTTCCTTCCACAAATCAGTTCCTTTCTTTAAACCAGCCATCACTGCCACAATCTTCGTGTCTTCACTCACCATCTCGCCCTCCAGTAACACTTTATCAAATCTTTCCAGAAATTGCTTGTCAGACTCCTCGTCTCCCTGCCTAATATCTGCTAGACGGTGTCTGTGGGTCAAGTAAGACCCGGCAGTTGAGAAGTGGGACAGAAACTCTTTGCTTAGTTGGGCAAAGGAATTGATGGAGCCAGGCGCCAATGATGAAAACCATCTGTGCGGGCCATCTCCTAGGGTGAGTGGAAAATTTCGGCATTGTGTGGAGTCGGTTGCCCCCATCGAAATCATAAAATCCGAATATTTTGTCGCATGAATGCGGGGGTCCGACGTTCCCTCATATAAATTGATGGCTGGGAACTGTATCTTCTTCTGGATCGGTGCACTGAGGATAGACGGAGATAATGGTGAAGATGGGAGAACGGTTGATCCGACACCTCTCTGGGATTCCAACTGTTTCTGCAATTCTTCGATTGCCTTTCTCATTTCCTGCAATTCATCTGGGGGAGTTCTCCCGATGGAAGGCTGTTCATCGTGATTGGGTTCAGTGACCTCTTCACGATGCAGTCCCTTGCCAACGGGACATTTCTCCTGAGTTGTCTTCCTAGCAGCGTTGCTAGCTCCATTCGGCCCTAGTCGGCCAAAAGCTGACCTCCGGATTCGGTCATGCACTGATGGGCGAGCAGGATGGTGTGATCGCTCCTCATGCCTTCGTGATGGTTCCCTCCTATTTACATTCCTTGCTCCTAATCTCTCCAGAGCACTTGTTCGGGAAGTACTTTTGCTTGACTCATCTGCTCGACTTGGTGATGATTCTCCTCTGCTTCCTAGACGTTCGCTCAATGGAGCTTTTCCTTTATTTCTACGAACTTCCTCGCTGTCGGCCTCGTCCCGACGTGCATCTTCTCTCATTTTACTCCTTTGTTCGCCAGTACGCTCCTGCTCGCCTGTTCGTCTGGTCGTCACAGGTGCTCTTGACGGTCCTGCTATATGTCGATTTTGCAAGGATTGAAGAACAGCAATGGTTTTTGCTAGCTCTTCGGGATTTTGAGCAAGAGCTTCAACTTCTGGTGGAATCGTGTCAATAGTGACTTGTATATTCCTCTGCGAAGTTGCTCTCACTGTCCGTGCATGTCCTTCGGTGGAAGAAACCCTAGTTCTTGGTCTACGACTTGGAGATATACTTGAATGTCGTTCTTCTTGCGATCTAACCATCTTGGCTATCGAAATGTGGGTAAATAAGCAAATGGATGAAGTAATCTTGTACTTACAGACACCTTTTCCAAGGATTACTAGCCTTGTGTGTGATTGTAAAGGTTTGAAAACCCTAGTTCATGCACACATGCATTGAAATCCTTAAAGTGTTGTAAATCTTTGTCCTAAGAATATGCACTTTTGTTTTCCGGCAGCCTCTCCCCGGATTCCGGCGAAATTATGCAGATTCCGGTGGTAGTCTTCAACCTTTCTTCGAATTTTTCTACAATCGGAGGTTCGAACCCTCCTTCTAGCGCCAATTGTTGATGACCTTTTCTTACTAAGAAGATTAGTGGCTGTTTTTCATCTAATGAAGATCACCAAACAAGAATCAAGATCATAGAATTTGGCTAAGTAAAACTCAAGAAATAATTTGACAAGAGTTTGGACTTGTATTGAATTGTTCTCTCTTTTTCATGTACAAGAAGGGAGTATTTATAGACATACAAAGTGGCCATGTGTCACCATCTTGATGGCTTAGCCATTGGATCTTTGCCAAGTGTTAGGACACTTGTACAACATCTACACTATTACTCATTGGATGGGTGCCAAGTGTTAGGACACTTGGACCATATCTAAGCTAGTGACTCTTGGAATTCCCCATGTTGTACTTGGTCTTTGGCACTTCTGAGATGCTCTCGATGGTGACCGGCTGCTCGCTTGTACGTCTTCGTTAGATGTCATGATCCTTTGCGTTCTGAGCTGTTCGCTCCTCGCTTGGGATTGTTTTACAATGTTGCTCGCTTTACTACGAACATGTTCGCCCAAATTGGCTTTGGCTTGAGCCGCTGGCACAGCTGTTCTTTGCAAGTCTGCTTGCCACAATTCTGCTTGCCGCATTAGTGCTTTTCTACAAAGCTGTTCGCCCTACGAATCTGCTAGCTCCGCTACAAAGCTGTTCGCTTCCACGAAACTGCTAGCTCCTTTGATTTGTTATCCTGTTACTAAGTCTAATAATCTCCTGTTTATTAATTACTTAATTGTTCGCCACCCAACAATATGTTTGTAGGATAGTTATGTATGTTTGTTATGAAATTATATATTAATATTGTTGAGAAAATTATATATTTATGTGATTGTTGGAATTATGTTATAGTTGATGATTAATTAGTTGAATTATATATGTTTAGATTCACTTTTATATATATACGTAGGTATTAATTATATATATATATATATACATAGGTATTATATATATTTGTAGGATAATTATGTATGTTTGTTATGAAATTATATATTAATATTGTTGAGAAAATTATATATTTATGTGGTTGTTAGAATTATGTTATAGTAGATGTTTAATTAGTTGAATTTTATATGTTTAGCTTCATTTTTATATATATACGCATATATTAATTATATATATACGTAGATATGAATTAATGTAGTTGCTTGATATATAAGATGATATGATCTGTTGAATTTATAATTATTACAGATGAACCCTAAAGATAACCGTCTCAATATTATTCTGGTCGATACTAAGTAAGTATTTTTTAATGAATTATGTATACATTTAATTATATTAATATTAACTTGAATTTTTTATTTATTGTCACAGGCTGGTTCCAGCCCATGAGACTAGCGCAATAAAAGTTATATTAATTTATTTGTTAATATTCTATTTTTAATTTAATTACAGAGGCAGAGCGTCTGGAACCCTGTCCACGATAGTGTTATGTACGATTTATTCTGTGTGAAAGCGCAAGAACGATACAAAAACATTATCTACTACCTGAAGAAACGGTGGGAGCGTGGGCAGCGGGTAGAGTTGGGCCGAGCGCCAGACGGGCGTTTGTTCTGGGATGGTCTGGTGGATCACTGGAATAATGATCCATCAATAAGAAGAAGATCATGAAGAGAGAGATGAGAGAGACAGAAGAAAGAGAGAGAGAGAGAGAAAGAAGAATTAAAAAAATAATTTATTTAATTTGTGTTTTTTTTTAATTTTTTTAATTTATGTTTATTTATATTTTTTAAATAATATTTCAATTAATTTATGTTTTTATTATGTTTTGATAAATAATTTGTTTGAATCTAGATTTATATACAATTAAATGCATGAGAACGAAAAGAATTAGTAATTTATATTCGTCTAAAATATTAAATTTACAATATAAGAAAAAGTTAGTATATATATACATATAAATGAATTAGAAACAAAAAAGAATTAATTTGATGAAATAATATTTTATGGGACCAATTATGCAACAAAAAATTCCTATGGGACTATGTCTGAAATAGTTGGGACCATTTCGCAACAGCCTCGTGTCCTATGGGACCAAAAGTGCAATTGCCTCTACAAAAAAATTAGTGAAAACTCCCGGCTTGGTACGCCCCCAGACGTAGTCGTTATTGACGAACTGGGGTAAACAAACCGGTGTTTCTATTTTACGCTTATAATTTACAACATATTATCAGTACGAGTCTCTACCCGCAGTTAATCGGTACGAATCTCGATTTATTTTTCAATAGCATGATAATTAATTATTCTGTTTAATTGATGTCTCAATTTCTAGATACTTATGTGCCATGAATTCATATATCTCTGTGCACTCAATTTATACATTACATCTATATTATTGAATCTGCAATTGTTAATTCATTGGATCGAAGAAAAAAAAATAAATTTTATGCCCTGTTGGCCGAGCCACAGTTGCCTGTCGCACGCCATCTCTAGCCGCGTGCTACCGAGCACCGCCACACCCTCACAGTGCGAGCGCCGCACATGAGTGCGCCACGCCTCGCCGTGCGAGCCGCGCGCATGAGCGCCGTCACGCATTGCCGTGCGAGCGCCACCACGCTTCAACCGTGCAAACGATGCGCACCGCAGGCCGTCCGCACGGCTCCGCTACCTCGCAGCGTATAGCGACCGAGCGACAGCGGCCTACGCCGTGCCGTCGCAACGGCCGAATGCGGGCCTCGCCGTGCCACCGCCCAGACCACCTCCCCGCGTGCTAGCATCCATTCTTGCCTACGAGCCCTGCCCTCATTTTCTATTAGGCTTGCAGCTCAAATTCTTGGGCCGAATATTTTTTTACACCTTGGGCTTCCCCAAATTTTTGGGCTTTTATCTGTCAATTGTTTTGGGCATATTAAAATGGATTTTCTGCCGTTTTTAATATTGAGCCAATTAATTAATTTTCGTTGAACTTTTGATTTAATTCAACATGGACCCTTTTTAATTGGTTCTCAAAATATTAAATAAAATGTCTATTGGAATTTACTAATCCATTTCGTGTTGAGATTTCTTTTGGACTCGATACCTGTATGATTGCCACACCCACTTGAGACGTGTCCAAGGCTGCCCGATGCTAGCCGAATCCATCAACTGATGTTTAAGGAACTCTTATCGTAGGGTTCTGCCATGGTAAAAGGCTTAATTCTTCTTTTATATTTCCAGCAATTAGCACTGTTTGTGCTCTTTATTTTGCCGCAATATATACTTGCAAATTATTTGCTGTAGAAATTAGGATTTATATGAAAATCCTTGTGTGCCTATCATTTCTGCTAATTTAATTCAATCATACAATGCCCAAAATTTTCGTATACAAGTTTGCCTGAAGCAAACATGAGCATTGAGTAAAATTTGAACTTGAACAGTTGCTCCTACTTGTATAGCTTTTTATGTGAATTAAATTTACTTCATTGGTTAGAGTCCGCATATATTGTCAGGGTAGGCGGCACCCAATATTTGTCGGACCGTAAAATCATGTTTGGGTAGACGACACTCAATATTTTCTCCTTTGTGATTGAGCATGTAAATTAAATCCTCTTTCTCCTTTGTTAATAAAAATTCAAATCGTATATCTCGCCATGTCCATTTAAAACGTAGTGAAAATGCTTGGTATTACTAAGAGAGAATTTTCTGAGCTTACTCTCGATGGTAATAACTACGTGACATGGGCCATAGATGTTGAGATTCATCTAGCCCCATCCTAATTAAGCGGAATCATTGTCCATGATCCAAAATCCACTGATGCCCAGAAGGAAAAAACGTTGATTTATTCCAGATACCACTTAAGTCAGGACTTGAAATATGAGTACCTTACTGATATGGACCCTAGCATTTTATGGACATTCCAGAAGGATTGTTTTTATCAATAAAATAATATAATCCCTCGGGCACAATACGATTGGCTGAATCTCCATTTTCAAGATTGAAATCTATAAACGGAGAGCAATTTTACCTTGCATCGTATTGTATCTCAGTTAAAATTATGCCTGCAGCAAATTATTGAGGCCGAGTTGATACAGAAAATCTTGTCAACATTCCATGTAACCTTGTACTCCAGCGGCAGTACACCTTTCACCCAGAGCTAATTTCTACTCTTTTAGTGGCAGAAAAATACAACCAACTCTTGATGAGAAATCACAATATAGACTGGTTGACCCACAAGCAGTGCCTGAAGCACATGTTGTAGCTCAAGGGAGCCTGAGTGGGCATAAGCGTGGAATGGAATAAATCTGCAAATCCAAGCACTTAATTGAGGCTTATCGAAAAATACAAAAGGACAACAAGGGCATTGCCCCTCAGGGTGAATCCCACCATGTCAGTCTGCCTAAAGCAGATTTTGACATAGACAACAATGATCTTTTGAGCTTAGAGCTCGAATATTTTGGTGACAAAGATTGCTTTACATAAATGGACATTATTAGTATCCTGACTTAGGCTTTGAGATTCGTCTTGCTTCATTTGGGATAAATTTAATGAAATTTTGACCCCATCTTTGCCCAAAAGGCAGATGCACTGATTAAATTCTCCGATTGTTGGAAAAATAGGGGTGCCCGAAAACTATTAGGGATAAAATTAAATACGAACATAAATACAATTAATACTAGCATGAAATAATCCTAATCAATTCAAATAATAATTTCAACAACAATTTTATCATCATGCATGTTGAATTAATTCACATAAAACTTATGGCGGAATAACTAGGAATTTATGTGATTACGTACCTCTTGTAGATATGACCTTTGATTAACACGGGAAAATTACGAATGTATTTCCCTTTCGCCTTGCTTGATCACCTGTGGGAAGTGCTTTCAAGCAATTAAAATAACCAAGGAAAAAGAAAAATAGTTTTGCTCTTGACTTTTCCAACACATGGAATTACGTACTTGGAGATGAAATAATCATCCCCCATTTATAAGTGAGGGTGGCCGAAAATTACATATCTTATGGGGAGAGAAAATTTTTTTCTTAGCCTCTAAGAAATCTTGAATATATCCCATATATTCTTTTCTCCATAATAAAATATTCCACAAAAATCTCAACCTTCTTATTAAGGGCAAATTTCGAAAATCATAGGCAAGAAATCACAAGATTTAGATCTTCTTGAATATATGAGATAATCTTGTATTCCAAGAGTACTTATCTTCCATATTATCTTTCCAAGAAAATCAACTAAATCATTTCTTCCCTAAATCTCTTATTTTAAAAAATTCTAAGAAAAAATCAGCAAATATATTATCTTTTATTTTAATCACCTTATTGTTGTTGGGCTACTTAATGGGCTACTTGAGGGGCCTTTAGGAGAATTAAGATTGGACCTCCAAATGGGCTTCTGAATTTCAATATTGAGCCGCAATATAATTCAACCCATTAATATGAATTAGTACCACTAATAAATTAATATTTGCACAATCCATCTTAATCCACATTACGATAATATGAGCTCCCAGTTATTATTTTCCGCGTTTAAGATTATTTAGTCCATTAATTAATTGAGCTTCTGAATAACTCTAAATTAATTAATTTTTTTCACCTTGGAGTAAAGACTGCTCAACATTATTATCCGTACTGAAGAAACTAACTCTTCACTTGCAAGATTTGGTACGATAAAACTTCTGAGCCCACCAAGGGGACAAATCACATGAGCCGTACTCGCACGTGTTTCTCTATATTAAATCTTAGCAACCGTCGTATGATTAATATTACTGTCCAAAGCACAAGGTTTGAAGTCACGATGATTCTCACCCAACATGAATCAAAGCAGTAACCATTGAGCACACACAGTCCTATTTAAGTGACGGAGATTAAGAAATCAATAACCACTGAGGTCTAATTCTTCACATTTTAGAACATAAGAATTTATCCTCGCTGTAGGTCCTCTTCAACACATACTAAATGTGCCAGTGCAATCTCTTGGTCAAGACAAGCCAATCTGAGACTTACATATCGACCTTTCACGGCGGATTGTTCAATTCCACCTGGGTCGTGAATTTGTACGTTTAGTTACAAGGAAAAATGTTAATGTGATCTTTCGTGATCTGGTATCACCACATTAACTACTATGTAACACGTACTATATATATTGAACGGTTTGCAATAAATATTCAACATTCAATCATATCTAAAGCAAATGCGATAAAAGATTTATTCTCATAAATAAGTGTTTAATACATGAGTTATACAAAGTAAAAGCATACTTTCACGTATAAATCGAACAATACCATCTCAATAAGATATCAATTGTTTATGGAAAATCTCCGAAGGATTATATTTATCGTAGTTTATAAAAATCACTGAAGGATTATATTCATCGTAGTTTATAAAAACTCTTGAAGGATTATATTCATTGTAGCTTATAAAAATCCTTGAAGGATTATATTCATCGACAAAATTTGAATAAAATCGATAGCAGAAAATATCGATAGATGAAAATCATGGCTGATGCCAAATAATTGTTGAGGTGGTCGAGATCGAGTATTCCCCAAGCAAATCTCAGCATACCAGTTTGCCTGAAGCAAACATGACCATTGTCAGTGATATGACATTAAAGACTATGAGTTGTCAAGATACATATTGTCATTATTTTGTGATTTTGTGATTTTATGCATGTTATGACTATATGCTTTGTCATGATTAATATTTGCGAAAAATTACAGCTCAATACCGGATATCTTTAACAACTCCAACAGAGTTACTGAATCTCATATTTATATAGAATATTTCCGATTAAAATTTATGTCCCTGAAGGACAAAATATCACGTGTCAATGAATCTAAAGCACGCCTGAAGCGTGAAAGACCTTATTAACAGAATCCAACCTTCTGAAGAGTTGTAGACCTGGTCTTAAAATCCAATTTAGATTCATACATATTATAACATGAGCGGTTAGTCCATCTAAAA
Source organism: Ballota nigra (assembly GCA_947034835.1). Classification (NCBI taxonomy): domain Eukaryota; kingdom Viridiplantae; phylum Streptophyta; class Magnoliopsida; order Lamiales; family Lamiaceae; genus Ballota; species Ballota nigra. The sequence goes on from OX344726.1 coordinate 9,842,289, forward strand.
TAATAATGTGATATGTCAGATTTTGTCTAAGTTCATTGGCTATGACACAACAACCCCTTTCGTAAATACATTTATGACATGTACAAAGGGTGAACTTAGAGTACGGCTGAATCGTACTAAAGCTGGAATTAAATCTCCCATTTTTAGAATAGTTTCTTTGAGATATTTGTGACTGATTATCCTAGTATGGAGACCATTTTGATAGTTAATGGCCATAATTAATGCTTTCACACGGTGGACTAATGTATGCTTGTAATCCACCTGCAATCACGCTTTTGTCAAGCCTATTGCAACACTATTGAGCTTAGTTCTCATTTTCCAAATTATCAAATTAAATCTATTCGAATGGATAATGCAAGTGAGCTCACATTGACTGCATTCAATGTTTTATATATGACATTGGGAAATTAAAGTGAAGCATTAAGTCCCTTACGTCCACACCATAATGGTCTAGCTGAGTCTCTAATTTGATGCATCAAACTAATCGCTAGACCATTATTGCAAAAAATTCCAACTTAGCTACATATTAGGGGCATGAATTTTACATGTAGCTACTCGAATTCAAATCCGACCCACTGCATATCATTAGTACTCCCCTCTACAACTAGTGCGCAAAAGATGATACATTATTTCCCACCTGCAAACATTCTATCGTGCAGTACGTGTACCACCACAACACGTTAACAACCATGTTGGCTGACTGCATAATTGATGAAAAGTCCATTCTCAGCATTATGGGGAGATTAGAATCCAAAAATTAAATGAATGCCGAGAAATTTTCCTGAAGAAAACAGATGGAGATATCTTACTTGAAGGAAAACGACCAAGAAATTTCCCTAAAGGAAAAAGGTCCTCGATATTTAGACTCATGCACTAGTTAAACTGAACTTGAATTTAAAAGATAAGTAACTAGTAATGTATAACAAGTAATTTGCCAGATACGTTTACTGACCACAAAGGTGTAAAGGTCCAAATGAGATCAAGTATACATGCCCCAAACGCTAGAAGCGTAAATGACTTATAAAAGAGACACACATACCTAGAATGAAAGCCAGCAAAATTGGTCAGTCAGACTTGAAATCTCCATAAGTGATACGTCCAGAACACTTGAAATCTCCAGAACAGATCCGTCCTGAAGACGAAGAATCCTAGTAACAAAGCACGTGCACAAAATGATCTAATACTAGGATTGCGGAACAACCAGATCAAACATATAATGGAAATGATGTGATTTGGTTAATATGAGATCAATAAATAAATACCAGAGAAACAATATAAGTTCGTTGTCGATAATATATTTATGTCCACAATTGCTCTTTCTAAAATCTGGATCCAGTACCTAAAGTTGAGTGCCCGAAGCACTTTGATTTGGGTGCAATAAGGAAGAAGCAAAAGTGTGGCAGAGCTAAACTCGCTAATAAGTTTTGGTTCTATCGTACGTACACTCGAAAAGTTATCCATGTAGGATAATGAGTGTTTACACGAAAACTAAAAGAAGGGTGGTAAGCGAGGTTAATAGCTTTAGGGTTTTCGCAGAAACCCATGGTTTTCACAGAGACCCATGATTGTTTGTGATCAAACATATTCTCCTAGTATGAACGAACAAAGTTCCGCTAATCACTGACAGCTAAAATAGAATGCAGTTAATGGACCTTGTAAACCACATATTTTATATGGTTATTACATACCAATATTTATATTCATGATGGGTTTAAGATTCCCCAGAAGAGGAATGGTGAAAATCACAGTATGTATAGTACAAAACTGTGAAGGTCATTACATGATCTAGAAACAGTTGGATCAAATATGGTACGATCAACTTAGTGAATTCCTCCAGAAGAAGGAATATACAAATAATATAGCTTGCCCTTGCGTAGAAATCGCAAAGTGTTTTTTGCATTATTGTGTTTCTTTTTTATGTTTCCTACTCTTTATAGATATTGTATGTGTATGTGTTTTCTTAATTTTTCGTACAGAGCAAAATTAAACACCAGTTTAAAAAACCAACAGATAAAGATTAAGTATATTTTCTCTAGCTCGGTGAACATGCATTGGACTTAGGTTGCTTTAACAGGGCCCTTGTGTTTCTCATTTTGTTTAAAAGTTTATTACATACATTTACGAATGCCAAATCTGTATTTGAGTTACAGAATGGTCTCCGGGAAATAGAGGTAAAGGATCTATGTGATTACTCTTGCCTCTTGGTGCTATTGTCAGTTAGTTTTTTTAAATTCTGAATTATGTAAATTATGCTCATATTTTTAAGGCGCATTTTTTAGTGCCAGTTAATGTAGTCTAACTTTTCTGGAGAAAAAAACAATCAATCGAGAATTTGAATTATTTCTTGATGAACTTTCAACCTTGGGTGAAATATAACGGAGAAAAATTAAATGTTCGGGGCACAAAATGCAACACATAAATCTTTTTTCATTACACTAGCATGCACTTATGCGAGTTCTATTTGTACTAATTAAAATCCAAAGCATATTTCAGTGGTTTGAATTTTGATATCGGGATTTGGATTTTTTTCCCCTAAAAGATGATGTTTGGCTAAACTCTTCTGCTAATCAAATCATAACTGATGTTAACTTTATTCTCTTAATTTTGATTCTACATGGTGAAATTTCATTCATGAGGTTGGGAGTTAAATATAGATTTATCCTGGACTGAAACAAACAATCAAACCCACCTCTGTAGATAACTTTCTGCTGCTACCCTGCTATATCAGTCAATATATGAATAAATATTTGATGGAGAAGTGAGATGAAGTCATATTATGTAGTTAATATACTTGGGCTTTTTATTTTTTTTATTTACCACTTCTAACAATCATATGTGAAAATATGCCCCTACCCCTATTGTTATGCAACTTTTAAGAGTTAACCTTTATATTTACTCCTGTTTAAGCTTTTATCTTGGGGATTGTACGTCAGTTTTTTGATGAACAGTTTTTAAGAACATAAGTTATATCTTATGGTGGTTATATACACATTTCATATCTAACAATATTTGCTAATTTCTTCTGTCAATTCATTTTCTGATTACGTTCCGTTGTGCATCACGCATGTTGTAGATGCTGTTGTTGAAATAGTTTAAAATACAGTAGTTGGATCACAAGGCTCATGAAAGAGCATGATTTATTTTATGACCTTTGTTCCCCAAATAAATATTTTAACTTTTGATGTTGTTGAGGTGAAAAGTACACTTTCTTATATAGGTATGTGGTGTTTACAAAACCTACTTTATACAAACGTGCAACGCACGTACTACACAACTAGTAAGAAATAAAATAACAAGAACAATAGTCATCTTCTTGAACTAGGAATGAAACAACTAGCAAGTTCAATTAATGTATAGTTTGTGAATAAATGTTGATGAAAACCGCGGCGGGTAAAACCAATTGAGGAAAATTAAACTAGTACCCAAATGCCAAAAAACTAATATCCCGTGCAAATTAATTGAATCGGAAAGACGAAATTAAACCACAGCGCGGTCGATAGTCCATCCTTGCACGATGTTTGCATCAAACCAGTTCTCACATATTATATCCATAGTTACCTGAAAAGTATATATATATAATCAAATCTTTGCATCATCTAACATATCATTTATTTTATTATAAAGGAGAATTTACCTATAAAAATTGGGGGAAATTATTTTTTAGAACACTATTTTACGAGTGTTTGCAAAATTAGGACACTATCTTTACAAGTTTGCAAAATTGGGACGCTGTCTTATGAGCTTGCAAAAGTAGGACATTATCTTTACAAACTTGCAAAATTAAGATAATATCTTTTAATTTTGGCAAATTTTGGCCGAATTCTATAAAATTCGGGCCAACTGGACACATCATAACCGGGCTTCATTTGACCCGCATTTTATAAATATTGGTCTAAATTTGGAAAACATATAAGATAATGTCCTTGTTTTGCAAGATTGTAAAGATTGTGTCCTACTTTTGCGAACTCGTAAAGATAGTGTCCTTATTTTGTAAGTTCAAAAAGGAGTTAATTGCACTTTTAGTCCCATAGTTTTTCATACACATTTGGTTTCTAGAGAATATGATAAATTGCTGTTTTAGTCCTAAGAGAATGGATAAATAACAATTTAGGTTCCAAAAAAATTGGGTAAATTTGAAGTTTTGGTTCTAAAATTTAATGGATGGACCAAAACTGCAAATATGAGGACAACTTCTGCACATAGACACCAAAAGTGTTTTGCACCCATTCTTTTGGGATCAAAAGTGCAATTTTCTTATTCGAAACGACAGTGTCCTAAAATATAATTTTACAGTAGAAAATGCTTTGTTATATTAGGAATACTATTGGAAAATAATTTACCATTTCCATAAATTGATGCTTTGAAGATACGCAGATGTGGATCAACAGGAATGCCAAGCGCTTGATACCTTTCGTCATACACCGAGTACCTACAGAGAATTCCATTTTTAATTTATGAATAAATAAATAATAATTAATGCATAATAATATGTCGCATATGTAGAATTGCTTTCGAATATAATTACCCGGCCTCAAAATTTCCATTATAGCCGCCTTGATCACCACCGTAAAGAGCGTTCCAGGTTGGAGGGTAGTTTGGAATAATGTCATCTTCCTGTATGTATGTATGTATTAATTAGTTATCCAACAAAATGAATATAAAGGTAAGCATCTTTGAATAAATAAAAATAATCTACCAATACATTAGGGTACACAAACTTCGCACAACTATATATTGTTGTTTAATGAAATAATTAAATATATTTTAATTAAATAATTAATACTCTCATTTAAAAATATATTTTGATTGTACAGTTCAACGGATGCATTTGTCATCTACCAAACATGATATAGAAATGCATTAAGATAGTTCACTTCCGTTTTTAACACAAAATAATAAAACAACAATTATTGTGTTAGAAATTCTGAATTTTATGTATAAAGTTCATGATATCATCTTATTTATTAAATACAAAAACAATAATGTTTAATATCAATACACATTAAACAAGGGCGTTATGCACATTTTTAATATAGACATGGATTATAATTTGGACAAAAAAAAAAAAAAAAAAAAAACAAGACAATTTTTGTAGACCGGAGTACATTTTTACTTAGTTGCCTTAATTATCATTACTATTGCATATAAATAAGATGATAAGTAATTTTGTAGTTAGATAAGTAAATGTACTTTGAGATATTCGAATATGGCTTAATTTTGTATGTATCAGATACACCATGCAATATAAGTGTATTTTTAAAAAGTTACTATTATTATTACTGATAAGTTGCCCTTATTATTATTGAAAAATCACCCTATTTGTAATTTAACAAAGAGTATTTTTTCGGCACAAATAGGGTGATTTTCCAGTGATAACATAGATAATTTTGTAAAAATGTATTTGAATTGCACAGTACATTCTCGAATATATAGTCGACGTACCTTCGATCTAGATGACGAGCCTTCCCTGTAGTTTGATCCACCAATAGAATTAGGCAGATTGATGCCATAATTTTGTGTATTAAGTGGTGGATTCACACTACCTAAATTCCCCGTCGCTCTACGGAAACATGTACGAGAAATTAAAAATTTGATATATGTTGTATACACAATTTTTCTAAATAAATTATAGTACCAAAATGTGTTTGTAAATAAATTATATATTTATTAGATGTATCACCTAAATGGCAGCATCATATTGTTTAGCACCGGGTATGACTGCTGTGTGTTGAGATTTGAACTTCCAGATGGCATCTGTGTACTCCTCGTAAGAATAGAAATATAAGTTTAAATAATTCAATAATACTTATTTAATCAAATATATATGTATATTAGAAAAGTGAAAATTTGTTGGAGAAAACTACGAATACTGGAGGCCTGGAAAATGATGATCCAATTTGTTGTGCGTCTGAATTTTGTGCATTATTCAGCATCGCAAGAAATGATTGCGGTTCGGCCTCGGTAATTCTGCAATATCAATTAATACCATTATATAAGTAGTAAGATACAAAAAAATTAAAAGGAGCCATTTAATAATTGCACTTGAGTTGCATTGTTCAAACAAAATCACTACTATCAAATTCATACTTATATTCATTCCTTCTTAGAACGTAAGATGATGCTGCTGCCTTTTTAAAAAAACACACAAAAAGGCATCTTTTCTTTTGTAAAATCTAGGTTTGAACATCTTTTCCTTCTCAAAATTAAAATCAAATCTCATCATTGAAATGAGATTTGAACATTTTATTTTTCTTTTAATCCCAATGGTTCAAATTACTTTTTTTTTTATTAAGTCTCTTTTGTACTAGATACATATAAAATTCAAGTGCATTTTTAAAAAAAATTACACTTATTATTACTAAAAAATCACACTTATTATCACTTAAATGTGCATTTTTAAAAAATTGATTATGTCAATAATAACATGTATGACTTTTAGTAATAATTGCACTTGAGTTGCACTGTTCACACAAAATCACTACTATCAAACTTATACTTAATTTCATCCCTTCTTATATGCCAAACATACCCTTATTTTTTTTTTTCTCTTTTCTAACTTTTAGCCCTCAATATACCAGTAATTTGTCTACGACATAAAATTGCCAGGCATTAATTATTTACATGCAATTTGCCTACAAAAATTTACCCACAAACAATTTGCTTACGAAAATTTTGTAGGCAAATTTTTTGTTGGTAGAGAATAAAATGTCCATACAATACAAAAAAAAAAAAAAAAAAAAAAAATGTAGGCAATTTCGTAGGCAATCCCCACTACGGAATTTTTTGTTGGAAATTTTGTGGCCATATTAACAATTTCCACTGATAATTCAATATTTTTTTGTAGTGAATACACTTAAATTGCACGGTACATTTAATGCATAAGAAACTTACTCGGGTTCTTTTGTTCCTAGTTAACCCAGAATTTAAAATGGCATCAAACATGAAAACAAAATTATTCATTTTCTTAGGAAAATATATATTCAATAAAAATATTATAATTAAAAAAAACTAAGAATCAAAGAGTTGCATTATTAAGTCCAAAACATTAAATGATAAAAAAAAATCATTTTATTTTACAGAACTAGATCCCTTCCTGTACAAATTAAAAGAGGTCAAACAAGATCTGTACAGGAGGGACAAAAGGGATTTGGGTCCCTAAAATATAAGTTGAAACAAAAGTATTTAAAGACATACCCAAGTGGTTGCTTCTCCAGTTGACGTGGTGTCCGATAATAGGGCGTTCCTGTGTTAAATTCGGGGGTCAAAAACGGCCCATATTTTGGTGGTCCTTGTTCCATTTTATGTTTGAGCCTATAAAAATAAACATGTCAAAAACAGTTATCAGAAACATGTTACTTCATCAATAATAGTTATCAGAAATAATTCAAAAAATAAATTACCTCTTTAAGGTATGTAACACGTTAAATTGTAGCTTCGGATTGCTTCAAAGATCTTCCAAACTGCAAATAAAGTGAACGGTGAACAAAAACAAGAATTAATTGAAAATTATGTTTGAATTTCTAAGTAGGTACGTACCTTCACTGAAACAAAATTGTTTATTTACTCTTCCTCTCCTTAGTTTATAAAGGGGGAGGCAACAACCAAAAAAAGAAAAATGAAATAGAGATAATAACAATAAATATTAGGGCTCGAATATTGATATCCCAATTCTGAATTCACCCTCTTAACAGCTGTGTTTTATAGTATAAGATGCTAAAATGTATTTTGTATATACTCGAGAAAAAGTTGAATATTAATAATTGTATCCTAATATAATCCTCAGTTTTAGAGTATGTATGGCAATTCTGTTTGCAACATCTATTAAGCTCTAACATCTTATAAATTATTTTAAAAGCGTATAAGTTGTTAAAGTATTTGGCTAATACAATTTATAAAACTTTGAAAATTTATGATAAATATTTTTTAACTTTTAATTTTAATATAAAAAATATATTTTTATGTTAAGGAAGAGGTGGGTGGAGTGGGGAGGAGTGAGGTGGTTCCAGGTTGGGATGGGTGGTTGGGGGTGGAAGTGGTTAGAAAGTTAAATTGAAAATTTTCAACTTATTTTTTACGGTTTATAAATGGTCAGAAATTTATTTTATAATCTTATTTTATAAGGGGAATGATCACATGCCCACCGGGGGCACAATATTATATACCCACCGCAAATGTGTTAATGACACATAAGCAAGGGCCCACTATTATTTTAGTTGATTGCTTATAATTGTTTATTTGCATTAACACATTCACGGTGAGTATATATATAATATTGTACACACTGGTGGGCACATGATCAATTCCGTATTTTATAAATCGGGCAATCACTCTCTTAGGCTTCAAAATTCAAAAGATTTATAAAAATTATAACGTTAGTACTCATGTTGCTTACCTTGTATATTAAATAGCTTTTTGTAATTTTGAAATCTTACTTTATAGGTTGAGATAAGACAAGAATCTAAAACCACCACTTTAATATGGTTCTAAAAAGTGAGTTAGATACCTTTTTAAAGTCAAAAGTCAATCCAATTTGTATAAAATCAATCCAAAACATTTATTTCCTTATTAAACCGTTTCACTCACACAATTTTTTTATTATAATCGTCAAATTTCACAACTACGTATATATTCGGAATTAGAAGAGATGTCATGAAATTGTTTCATGGATTAGCTAGATACTTTGACAGGCATATCTACACATCCTGTTTTCAAATCTCAATGAAAACAATTTCATCCATAATTAAATTGTTTACTCGTTGGGCCTATTCTCCAAAAGTAGAGTCGAGAATTGAAGTCACGGATGAGGAGAGTGTTAAGAAAAAATAAATAAATAAATTAATTTCATAACTCTTTATAAGTTCAGAATTGAGTGATGATTTGTTTTTAATATTAATTCTCTAATACTCTCTCACTCTCACTCGTAAAACTGAATTCTCGACTCTACCCTCTAAAAAGGAGGTTCATTAAGTGTACAATGTAATATAAGGAAAGTTGCTTATGCAGAATTTGAACGTTGGATGTGAACGTGAACCAAATACTCACTTTTCTTAAAAAAGTAGAAAGCATTTTACTTTCAAGTATCACTTTTCTTTTTTGCAAAAAATAAAAAAATCAATTTAAACAACTTTTTTTTTTTATCTAAAGTACTCCAATAGTCTCCTTAATTTTAACTCGGACTTAAAATGTATTAATTAAGTGTTGCTGAAATTTCCTACAATATGTAAACTAAAAAATATGAGTGTCACAATTTCTCCCCTTAAATAAAGAATCATTACTTATTTGACTTAATTGTATCTCTTCTTACAATAATTTTTTCTGTACAACAACTAACAATTTTTTTTTTGCCTTATTTTTTCTTTCTAAAACTAAAGCACAACATTAATGATGCAAGCACAATGGAGACAACTCTTTCTCTAAAATTTCTAGGGGCATAGAGAAGAAAAAAATTTTCATTCCTAGACATCGTACTTAGTGATAGTCAATATTTAAATTTTGACGACATATTGCCGATTAATTATATATGGAGTGTTGATATTAGGGTTTATAAATGGAGTTATTCACAAAGTGGTTAAAGCCCCACTACCTATAAACCAAAGGTCATGGGTCCGAATCGCAATTTTATCGATAAAAAAATGGTGTATTGTTAGTAATTTTTTAATATTAGTTAATTTTTTGTCGGGATGTTGTCGGTTAATTAATTGTATATGGATAAGTTTGAGTATTAATCAAAATTTTGTCGTGATGTTGTCGCTCAATATAAATTGAGTGTTATTAAGTTTTGAGTATTAGTCAATTTTAAATTTTGTCGGGACATTGTTGTTATTGTATAAAGAGTGTTATATTTTGAGAATCAATCAACTTTTAAATTTTGTCGGGATGTTGTCGTTAGATATGTAGTGTTGTTTTTTTAGATCAGACTAATTGGATTTCATTCTATTAGCGAATTTCAATGTGAATGTTACTAATCATCCATTGGGCATTGTTCCTCTGATGCTCCCCTCCCCCAACAACTCTAATCAGAGATGAAGGTGTCGGAGGGGTCAATGACCCTGTTGTTTACCTAAAATTATATTGGGAATTTATGGCTATTAACTGGACTTAGGTAAAAACATCAATGAAATGAAGAGATTGAGAACTCCATAAATGCAAGTAATAAATGGTGATAAGTGGTTGAAGATGATGAAGATACGAATGCAAAAACACCAAGAATTGCCAGAGATTTTTATTCTCTGGACTTGAATGCTAGTGTAGCCTTTTGTATTGATGAATAGTTTTTCTTTTTTTGTACAAGAGTGGACCTATTTATAGGTTTCATATACAGGGGTATTTTGGTCATTTCCAACCTCTACGGGGGACAGCCGAATTAAATGGTTGCAGGCCCTGGATGCGCGCGGGCGCCCGTTTGTACCCGTGCTCAGGGGCCTGGCCATTGAAATGTCGCCACGTGTCCCAAAAGGAATCATGAGTTATTTCATTATTTGGTAGGAATATTCTCTCTACCGCGTCGTACGGAGGCGGCTCCTTACCATATTTGGGACGATTCTGTCGGATTCTATCACGTGCTCAAAGGGGCCTTCTATCTTGAGAGGTCGAAGTCGGTATATCACTGGTCTCGGCGACCGGATGTAAGGTTGGAGATCGGATGGCAGTGACATGATCCTGGGTCCCTGTGGTGGGAACTTTGGGCCAGGTCGTGGTCGGTGAGAGCGATCCCCGGCTGTCTAGAGGGACCGGAGACTGTGACGCTCGGAAGTAATTATTTGAAGCCTAGGACGGAGGAGGTCGGAAGTGGTCGCCAGGAGACCGGAAGCAATGGAGGTCGGAGACGCCTAAAGCCTTGTCCTGACGACACCTGACCGGATAAGCTCCCGTAGCCCTTTTCGAAGAGGTCGGTGCCGACCTCGTATAGAAATGGTCACAACAATTATCCTCCAGTTTAGCCCTCTCGAGGTGTGAGGGGTGAATTGAATGTCCCGGTCAAGGTGTGGTCGATCCCGACCTCTCGATGAACGTGCTCGTGGATGTGAATCGGAGGACGGTTGGCTTTTGACCCTGTCGAATTGGAAAAGACTCACGTGGGGAGACATGCCTGGAAAGACGCGCGTGATATCATGTGTCGCCTGGAATTCCGCACACGCAATTAATGGTGTGCAGTCATTTCGAATAGGGGCTCGCCGTTTCAAATTCTTGCATCTAAGCCCCTAGGCCTAAAAAATTAATTACGGGTTGACCCCTTCCACACTCTGTTGAGATTTCATTTGTTTTGGATTTTTCACTTTCGAAACTACTTGCAAGCTTAGAGCATTCCGGCGATTTTTGCGGCGAGGCGTGCAGCGGCGATACGGATTTCACGGTGGCGACACGGCGTTGAATTCTCAAGGGTAAGTGATAAATTCACTCAATTCTATCTTTTTCTCTTGCATTTCGAAAAATGGTTCGACGGTGGACTGGTCCTCCTCCTGGTCAAAGGGTGGCTCCGCCTTAGGCGGCGGTGGCGTTGGGCGTCGACTCCTCGGGACTGGAGGCGAATTAAATAGTGGTGGTTCTTCCCCACTGTGCATCATGACGGGGGGCTTCTGGGCGATTGATTACGATGGTTTGAACTCCGTCTTTGGGGATTCCAGTTGTTCTTTCCTAGGGATGCCTCTTGGTGGGAACCGTGGTGGAGAGACGTGTTCTTCATCTCAATTGGCCGGAACGGGCCCGTCTTCATTCGGAACGGTCTGGGTTGGTCCGCCCGGCGGCGTTCGGGAGCCCCTTGATGACCTCATCGAAGGGGATGGGGAGATGTGCCGACCACCGAGGACGATCTAGCCCCCAATTAGCTCCTCATGAACTTGGCGGTCGAGCGAGTACAAGAGCGGCTGTCCTCAGCCGATTTTTGGGAGAGGTCGATTCCGGCCCAGCGGAGACAGAAGGTTGTCAGTGAGAGGTCAGTTGAGAGGCCTGAGATAGAGGAGATGGCGGGGCCGGAGAATGTCGGAGCCTCTCTGGAAAGGCGTGAACCTGCGGGGGCCAAGAGGGCGAATCTTGGGGCTGGGAACAACCAAGATTACAAAGAGCAGGTGAAGAAGGCTTTCCAACTTTGGAAAGAGTATGTGGAGAGCCAGGACGGGTATGAGGTCTTGGAGTTTGATTTCGACGCTTACCACGAGCGTTATGCATATGATCCTGCCCCCCCCCCAAGACGGCGAGACCGGCGACTTTAACGGAGTTAGAAAAATGGTCGTGTGGGTTGTTCCAGAGCGTGATTAGCCAAGAATTTCTGGATGGAGCCCGGGTCGGCTGAGACATTCCACTTGACATGCAGCTTTATGTTCCCACGGCTAACGAGAGGGTGGATCAGCCTCCGCGAGGGATGGTGGTCGTTACTCTCGACATGATGGAGGTTGGACTTCGATTCCCCTTGCACCCGGTGGTCATCTATCTGCTGAATTTTTGGGACCAAGCTCCGATCCAGCTGCTTCCCAATGCCTGGATAATAGTCTTGGAAATAATGACCCTTTTTGGCCAGAATTATCTCGCCCGATTGCCGACACTCGGAGAAATGGCATTTATGTTAAGGCTTATGAGCGACAAAACCCGGGATGGGAAAGTCTTTGTTCAGACTAAAGGGCCTAAGTTTGTGACGAGTCATCTAAGCAAAGCTCGGAATCTCCAAGATCGGTGGTTCTTCATGGCCAGAGCTTGGCAGACCGGATACCCCGACGGAGAGTAGACCAATATCCCGACTATCCCCCGGCCGAAACATGAGAGTAAGACATTAGAGACTTGATCTTGAGATGTGTTGTACTGATCTAATTCTTCATTTTTCCTTGTAGGTTATTTGTGCCACTCCGAGCGGGAACTCAACTTTAATTTCGCGGTTGTTCGTGAGAGGATTCTCCAGTTGCCCGAGAACAAAAGGAACCAAGCGCTTCTCTGGACCCGACAGACTAGATTAAGTGGTCGGACCTTCTGGTATACGAACCTATTATTGTATATGTTGTTTTTTTTATGATCTTCTTGCCTCTTAATGCAGTGTTCGAGTTTCGAGTTGTGAACAAGTGCCCTAGAGCCTTTTTTGATCAGTGTCCAGAGATGTTCTCCCGGCTCGGAGCTTCCTTGAAGAAACCTTAGGTTTTGAAAATGACCAAGAAGAAAAAGGGGGCCGGAGCCCAGAAGAGGATCGTGATTCATGAGCCGACCCCGCTACAGTCCGTGCCATAAACCGGGAGTCCTCGTTTAGAGGTTCCTCCGTCATCCCCCCTCACCAGCCGAAAGAGGGGGCGGGAAGAGTTGGAGGGGGAAAGGGTCGGAGCCGGGGGGTCGAGTCCTGCCCCGATCGAGATTTCTGACAGCACGCCCCCCAAAAACTGGATGACCGGCGTTGCCCCGATGGCCCATACTGTCGATGCCCCCCGGCGGGAAGATGATTGGACCTTCTTTGGTCGCGATCCTGCCCGGTTCTAAGCGTAAGTTATTTCTCTTTTTTGTTTAAGAATTTCTTTCCTTGCTTATGGTGTGGTTGACAAAGTTTTTCTTTTGTCTTAGTCTGACTCGGAATGATTCTAATCTGCCTATGTTGGTGCTGGACTTCCTTTTCTCCCGAGCCCCGAGCTCAATCGTGGAGATACCGGAGTACATGAGCCGGGCTGTTAACTCCCTGCCCCAGTCTTGGACCCGGGATTTGGCAAACATCACCAACCGCCGCCCGCGCTATGCCGATCGAGCTAGCGTTGCCTTGGCCAACCAGGCGGCCATAATGGCCAATTTTGTGGAGAACGAGCTCAATAATATCGTGAGCTCGTTGAGGAGGGCCGAGACGGATCTTACTCGGGCCCAGGAGGAGAAGGCTATCTTTGAGAGCAAAAATGTCGTGCTCAAGAAGGAGAGGGACCTCGCGGTCGGCCAGGTCGAGGCCCTGCTGAAGGAAAAAGAAGATGCCCTAGCCCGGGCGAAGACGACCAAGAAGGTTTGTGAAGAGAGTCGGGATAGAATGATGGAGATGGAGGTGGCCATGGCGAATCTTCGTCGGGAGAACGAGGCCGTGCGGAGGGATGCCGATCAGGCTCGCGCCCAGCAGACCGAACTAGAGAAAGAGATCCAAGCCAAGGTTGCTGAGGTGGCCGCGGCCCTGCAGAGGCCGGCTTACGATCCGAATGACCCGACCACTAGCCCGGTGTTATTATCGGAATTCTGCTACGATATGGCCATCGCCGACCTGATCCGGGCAGGAGAAAAGCTAACCTCGACACCAAGGTTTACGAGGACTAATTCCGGGAGTACGTTGCCAAAGGCCCCCTTCATGAGAGCTACTTCCTCCACTTTCTGGACCTTGAGACGGAGCTCCAGGTGGATATGTCATGGTTTCCCTACCGTAATAGATTGCTTCTTCCGAGTCGCGATCCTCCTGCCGTTCAAGTTGAGGAGACCAGGGACTGGGAGAAAGAGGGAGACGAGGACGAGGCTGCTGACGTGCCAGTTCCGAGTGGAGATGGACTTGAGGCTTGTGTGGAGGAGGTTGCGGAGTTCATGGCCGGGAGCGGCGAGTTGGAGGGTACTGGAGGGGCAGGCACCGGGGGCGAGGCTGTGAATCCCTAGAGTCCGAACGTTTTCCTTTCTTTCTGCTTTGTTGAACTTTCTTTAATTTTTCATGGTTTGTAACTGGCTTCTAACCGGGCTTTGAACAATGCTTATCCTGCCTTTTATTTGAATGAAATGATCCTGCTTTTGATTTATGAGTATTGTTCCATTGGTTATCGATTTTCCGGACTCGTCTACTTTATGTTCTGGCATGGGTTTATATTTGGGATTTTGAAGAAATTTACTAAGTGTTTTCAAAGGAGGCTATTTCGAAAATTTTGCTAAGTATTAGAGATGGGAGTTTTTGTGATAATTTGGCTAAGTGTTTAAGAGTGTTTAGGAGTGAGGCTTTGAAAAAAATTCTCAAGAAGAAATTTGGACTTATCTTAGGCATACGGGGTGACGACCTCCCTTTGATCGTCAGCCAGACGTGTGTTGCTTTCACTTTTTGGATGGTCCACCCCGATCCGTGTTGTGATATAAACTTTCTCGAGCTCAAGTGTGATATGCCAACCTCGATGCAGTCGGTATACTCTTTTGAACTGAGCTCGATTTTTTAAATGACCTTGACGGCCTTCCCGAGCTTAAGTGTGATATGCCGACCTTGATACGGTCGGCATACTCTTTTGAACTGAGCTCGGTCTTTTAGATGACCTTGATGGTCTTCCCGAGCTCAAGTGTGATATGCCGACCTTGATACGGTCGTCATACTCTTTTAAACTGAGCTCAGTCTTTTAGATGAAGCTTTGTGTTGTCAAAAAGACTTTTTATTGATAATTAGAAGCTTTGTTACTAGATACACAGTAGTTATTGATAATATTTCTTCAAGTGAATAGCATTCCAGGGGTATTGGACTCCAGTGCCCATAAGCTCGAGCTCGTATACTCCCTTGGAGAGCCACTTGGATATCCTAAACGGGCCCTCCCAGTTCGGGCCGAATACCCCTTTAGGACCTTGGATCCTCTTTAGAACGAGATCACCGACCTGGAATTGCCTGGCCTTCACCTTTGTGTTGAAAAATTTCTCGGAATTTTTCTTGTAGGCCGCATTCCTGAGATCGGAGTTGAGTCTTCTTTCCTCTAGCATGTATAGGTCAATTCTTCGAGCCGTGTCGTTATCTTCTGTGATCATCTGGGCTGTCCTGTGGCTTGAAGATGATGAAGATATGAATGCAAGAACACCAAGAATTGCCAGGGATTTTTATTCCCTGGACTTGAATTCTAGTGTAGCTTTTTGTATTGATGAATAGTTGTTCTTTTTTGTACAAGAGTGGACCTATTTATAGTTTTCATTTCCGACCTCTACGGGGGGACAACCGCATTAAATGGCTGCAGGACCTGGATGCACCCGGGCGCCCGTTTGTACCCTTGCTCAGGGGCCCGACCATTATGACATTGCCACGTGTCCCAAAAGGACGATTCTCTAAGTTATTTCTCTATTTGGTAGGAATATTCTCTCTGTCGCGTCGTACGGAGGCGGCTCCTTGCCATATTTGGGATGATTCTGTCGGATTCTATCACGTGCTCAAAGGGGCCTTCTATCTTAAGAGGTCGGAGATCGGTATATCACTGGTCTCGGCGACCGGACGTAAGGTCGGAGATCGGATGGCAGTGACGTGATCCTGGGTCCCTGTGGTGGGAACTTTGGGCCAGGTCAGGGTCGGTGAGAGCGATCCCCGGCTGTCTAGAGGGGCCGAAGACTGTGACGCTCAGAAGTAATTATTTGAAGCCTGGGACGGAGGTGGTCGGAAGTGGTCGCCAGGAGGCTGGAAGCAATGGAGGTCGGAGACGCCTAAAGCCTTGTCCCGACGACACCTGATCGGATAAGCTCCCGTAGCCCTCTTCGGAGAGGTCGGTGCCGACCTCATATAAAAATGGTCACAACAGGCCCCTTGAATTTTCTAAAATTATAATATATAGATATGTTTTCCTTTAATGTTTGATACAATCTCATGTTTCAGTGGTATGTCATTTAAGTGAAAAGGCAATGTCCCTCTTGTTGACCTATGTTCAATTTTTTATTATATAAATCTTTAGTTTTATTTTTTTCTTTATTCCAAACTTTTTTTTGGGTAAATTCCACAAATGGTCTCATGAGAATTTGTGTTTAACGGATTTGGTCTCATGTTCTTTTTTGGTCATTTTTTTAACAGATATGGTCTCATGCGTAATTTTTGGATGGAAACCGTTAGCTGACAAAAAATAAATTTTAAAAATATTAAAGATTCCTAATTTGCACCCACCATCCCACCATCCCACAATTCGTACCATGCCACCGGCCCATCCTACAACAGATTATATAAGGACGAAAATATTGAAGAAAATAACTAAATCGAGCAATGAGAAGGATGAATGTTGGTGATTGAGGATTGGTGGAGGTAGGGGGGAATAGGTGAGCATATTGGTGTATGGTGTGAGTGGTAAAGCGTTGAAATATGCCTGAGCAGCAAAGGGGATCATGAAGGGGGGAAAATGGCGAAAATCACAAATAAATTTGCAAATTAGAGATAAAGAAATGTTTGAAATTTGAAATTGATTTGGGGCTTTAATTCCTGATACTTAAAAACGAGGCTACACGATGGGTACCCTCGTCGGGATGATGCTTTTAGCAATTTCTACTCGATTTTCTCTTTGGATAACTTGAGTTTTCTGAATCGGCTCGTTGATTGAAGAAATTGAGTTTTATTTGAGAAATATGCAGTAGCCGGAGTGAGGGCAGGATGACGGGCGGCTGTGGAGGAGAAGTCGTGAGGAGGGGAAGGGGATTTCGAATACAGAATACCACGTGCAGGGGAGATTTATTTATTTGTTTTTTTATAATAATATTTCATTTACATCAAAAAAGAAAAAGAAAATACATTGTTAATGGCGAATGTGACTGACTCGCCCATTTCTGTTAAAAATTGACGGCATAATTCCTAGAGGACTAAATTTGTTGAAAAAAGGACCATTTTCGTGAGGACAAGTTCTCGTGGGACCAAAAATACATTTTCCCCCCTTTTTTTAGATTTGAACTCTTATTAATATATGTAAATCTATCATTATTAATTACTTATATATGGATTTTTTTTCTCATCATTACACAAAAAAACAATTAATTTCTTTTTCTCTTTAAAATTGGTTTAAAATGAAGTAATCTACTTCTAACATATTAAGTAATCAAGAATCTTGTTTTTAGAATATACTTCGTGGTTCATATATAAATGTATAAAATTATAAATTTGGTTCCATTAGAATTCTTCTATAAAAATTAATGTCCACAAATTTTTTTTTTTTTATTTCACTACAAAAAAAAGGGAATTAGCAATCGATTTAGCGACCTATTTTCAGTCGCAAAACGTGATTAGCGACCGATTTCTAACCGAAATAAATCGGTCGTTAAAACGCGGGTAGCTAATATTAGCAACCGCCTTTTGACATCGGTCGCTAATCTGCGATCGTCGAGGCGGTCACTAAAATTAGCGACCGCCATTAGGCAGTCGCTGAATCAATAGGGTCTGACCCGGTCGGGTCATGATATAGCGATCGACTTTAGGCGGTCGCTAATTTATTTTTTAAAATAAAATTAATCTTTTTATATTATTTTGTGCAAGGTCGGTCGCTAATCTGCAAACCTGCATAAAAATTGCAATTTATTTGACACAAAAAATGTCGAAAAAAATTACGGGACCAAAAATATAAAAAAAGAGTATTTTTGCATGCCACTTATTCTTATGGGACCAAAAGTGTTTTATCCAATATAAATGTGTTTTTTGGGGGCTTCAGACAAATTTCATGGCTCCGCCACTGGTCCAGATGCCGCTACATTGACGAACAAAAAACTCCTCATCTCATACACATATTTGAAAGGACGAACATATACATTTGATCTAAATCGAACCAAATAATCCATAATTTTTACAACAAATATTTGCATGCAAAACACTGTTCACTTGCTCTATTTGAACCAAAAAAAAAAAAAAAAAAACCCCATTTGTTCCTAACAAATATTGCATATATACACACCATTTTCTTACTGAAAACGAACATAATAAACCAAAAAAAATCAAAATCTAACAGCTCGTTCGATTTTGTTGATCGAACAAAACGAATTAATGTTACCATTAATATTTTTTCTATGCTTCTACCTAAAATCACAAATCATGCTTTAAAACCGAAAAATTAATATCCTAACCATATGCAAATTGGTTCTTTATATATTGACATACTTTATAAACACAAAAAATGAAAAATAAATCACAAATTTGAACCCTAAAAATTTGAAACCATAGAAACTAATATAATATCAAAAACATTATGTTCAGTTGAAACTCTTCTATCTTTGAATGGAAAAAAATAAGCTCTTGAACTTTAATTTCTTTTTCTTTTGACCGTGCAAGAGAGAGATAATTGTATCTTATTTATTGTAAGTATATTTTATTTGAATTTTTTTTTAAAAGCAAATATTGGGGTGTGAATATTTATAACCTCTTCAGACTTTTAATTTATAAACTAATATTGTAAGCCTTTGTTGTAGGCTGAAAAACAAATCAAGTTATTCGAAATCGTTCGGTAAAAGCTCGTTTGAGCTCAATAGGAAATAGAAATCAAACCAAGCTTAGTATAATCTGTGTCACTGTTTATAATACACAGTGTCATTACTCCTCACCAGTTTCTTCCATTTTGAGATTTGCTCACACATCTGTGAAATAGATGCCATTTTGAAGTTAATTTTCTACTTCCACTACAAAAAATGCATGGATTGAAGAGGGAATATAAAGAGGGAAAATAAACCCTCAACAATAGAGAGGGAGTTCATGAGGGAAATAACTTGTCGAGTGTTTTCACGAGGGGCCGGAAACTATCACTTGTTCATGGTGAGGGATCAGACGAGGAAACAGTGGGACCCACTCGAAGTTCACGAGGGAAAATTCCCTCAGCTGCAATTCTGACATGCATCACGAGGGATTCAAACCCTCGAAAATTCAAAATGCCCTTCTCGAGGGATACTTCCCTCGTCTGGTTCAAAAGTAAGCTTCTCGAGGGATTTTCCCTCGTCTGGTGGGGTGGCAGGGCGCAGGGTGGCAGGGCGTAGGCTGACAGCCTTTGACCGGTTTCAGGCTAGGCGAGGGAATTTCCCTCTTCATTCCCTCGTCCATGTTGCATATTTTCCACTCCGAGAACCCACATTTCAGCCACATTTCTTCCAGGAAGCAAGAGAGTAGAAGGCAAGGAGAAGAGAAGGAGAAGGAGTTCCGGCTGCCACCACTGCTAGCTACTCCAAAAATACTCCTCCAATTGTCGAACGTATTGTACACATTATTGTGAACATCTCTACGGTAATTTTTTAATTTTAATCGGTTAAATTATTTATTTGAATTTTCATGCAATTAGTGTAAATTATTATCTCTATTTAGTGTAAATTATATATATTTAGTGTATTTGTTATTACATTGTCATGTAGAATTAACTAGTTATAATTAGTGTAAATGACTAGCTATTTAGTGTAAATTCTATATATTCAGTGTATTTGTTATTACATTGTCATTTAGAATTAACTAGTTATAATTAGTGTAAATTACTAGCTATTTAATGTAAATTATATATATTTAGTGTATTTGTTATTACATTGTCATGTAGAATTAACTAGCTATAATTATATATAGGACTAGTTTATTTTGATGAAATAATTAATGTACCTATATATGTTATGGATCCGGAGGGGTATTGATATTTGTTTATAATTTGTTTGTTGTAGAATATATATATGTGCGCTCCGACTTGATTAATTATAATTAATTAAGTCGGAAATGGATGCAAGTAGCAATTTTGATTAATTGGGAATATGGAAAAACTAAACGAAACTCTGTCGAAATTTTTAGAAAATATTAATTAATTAATTAATATGAAACAGATTGATATGGATTATTCAAGTCGTTTACGTTGGATGTATGGTCCAAGATCGATTAATGGCATGATAGCTCCTGAATTTATTAGTGGCCTCGATTCATTCATAGACTTCGCCACTAGTAACCCGAATTGGATGAATCGAGGAAAGATTAGGTGTCCGTGCAATAAATTTAGATACAGGACAAGATGTTTCAGTACCCCGATGACGTGAAAGCTCATTTGTATAGAAATTGTTTTATGCCAAATTATTACAATTGAGTTTTTCACGGTGAGGAAAATTGGGGTCAAATTCCGCATCAATATAATGATCAGGCGTTGGCTTCTTATGGGCCGATTGATGAGACAACGGGATCTAGCTCGTACCACGATATGATCACGGACTTAACTTCCGGTCCCCACTTTGGAAATAAGGATGACGAGCCGCCTGTTGAGGAACCCCCTAATCAGTATGCTGCGCAGTTTTATGATATGCTTCGTGCAGCGGATCGGGATTTGTATCCTGGTTGTGATTCACACTCGCAACTTTCATTCAATGTGCGAATGCTGAATATTAAAACTGAAAACAGACTATCTGAAAGGGGTTATAATCAAATCGTTGACTTGGTTCGTGAGATCTGTCCTCTGGATAATTTGGTGCCCAAAAAGTTTTCCGATAGCAAACAGTTGATGGGTGAGATGGGGCTTCCTGTGGAGAGGATCGACTGTTGTGCAGAGAATTGTATGTTATATTGGGGTGCGGACAACGATCTTGAATATTGTAAGTTTTGCGGTCGGCCACGGTTCAAACCCGCTAGACGCGATATGAATGGTCGACTGAAAAAGAAGAGCCCTTTCAAGGAGATATTCTACTTTCCCATCATCCCTAGACTGCAGAGATTGAATCAGTCCAATGCAACTGCGAAGGATATGACATGGCATGCAAGTTGCTCTAATAATGATCAGTCCGGTGTTATGCGTCACCCTGCAGACTCGCAGGCTTGGAAACACTTGGACCAGTCGTATCCTGAATTTGCATCAGAAATTCGAAACGTGAGGTTGGGGTTGAGCACCGACGCTTTTCAGCCGTTTGGGCAGTCTGGGAAACAATACTCCTCATGGCCGGTGATATTGACACCTTACAATCTACCGCCATGGATGTGCATGAAGGATCAATTCATGTTTCTTACGGTTCTGGTTCCTGGTCCAAAAAATCCAAAGGATAAATTGGATGTATTTTTACAACCATTGATCCGTGATTTGATAATTTTATAGGAATATGGAGTGGTAACGTACGATATTGCTACAAAGCGGAATTTTTTAATGCGAGCTGCACTAATGTGGACCATAAGTGACTTTCCAGCCTACTCGATGTTGTCTGGATGGAGCACATCTGGAAGGCTTGCTTGTCCGTATTGTGCAGAATACACGGATGCTTTCACTTTGAGGCTCAGTCGAAAGCAGTCGTGGTTTGACAACCATTATAAGTTCTTACCCAGATATCATCCGTATCGAAGGAACAAGACTGCATTCAGAAAGAACAAAACATTTGATGATGATCCACCGCCCATCCGTACAGGTGTTTCGATCCTTGAGGAAATTAATTGGATTGGATTTATGAAAGTTACGGAAGAGGGTGCTGATGCTCACAACAAAGTTTTAGATGGGGGTTGGAAGAAGAAGAGCATTTTCTGGGATTTGCCGTACTGGAGTACCCTGTTGATCCGACACAATTTGGATGTGATGCACATCGAAAAAATGTGTTTGATAATCTCTTCTACACGGTGATGAATGTGGAAGGGAAAACGAAGGACACAAATAAATCTAGGGATGAGCTCAATGAATACTGTCGTCGACCCTCGTTACAGAAATGTCCACATACAAGAAAGTACCCCAAAGCTGCTTATTCACTTGATAAGAGACAGAGAGATATTGTTTGCAAGTGGGTAGATGAGTTGAAATTCCCTGATGACTATGTGTCCAACATGTCTCGTTGCGTAGACTGGAGTAAATTGAAGATGTTTGGGATGAAGAGTCATGATTGTCACGTGTTTATGCAGAGACTGCTTCTAATTACTTTCCGTGAATTACTGCCGGCCAACATTTGGAGAGCTATCACTGAAATTAGTTTATTTTTCAAGGAGTTAACATCTAGGACCATTACAGTGGAAAACATGACTCGGTTGGACCATGATATCCCAACCATCTTGTGCAAGTTGGAACGAATATTTCCACCCAGCTTCTTTAATTCAATGGAGCATCTACCTGTCCATCTTGCATATGAGGCAAAGATCGCTGGTCCAATACAATACAGATGGATGTACCCGTTTGAGAGGTAGTCTATTAATTTACCTGTTTATTTTTAATATATAATCTCGTTCGAGAATTATAGTAGCTCATCCGTGGACCTTGAATTAGGTATCTTCACAATTTAAAGTTAAGTGTGGATAACAAGGCGCATGTGGAAGCTTCAATTGCAAATGCTTATTTAACAAAAGAAGCATCAATGTTTTGTTCCCATTATTTTGAGGATCATGTACTGACGAGGCGACACAATGTACCTCGCAATTTTACCGGCCGTGTCGTACCCGAAGCAGTGGAAGATAATCTTTCGATATATGTACCTCCTGGTACACATCTTGGAAAAAAGGGTAAAATATGGATTGTAGACTTGGAGAAGCAAGTTGCTCACACGTACGTGTTACTAAATTGCAATGAAGTGCAACCGTATATTGAGTAAGTTAACCTACCTCTTAGTGGAAACTTAACATTTTAGCGATCTTCTAATTTGTGCCAATTGTACATAGTGTGTTTTTCGAGCAACTACTGCTTGTTCAACCGAGTCTATCAGGTGCTGAGAAAGACAATGTGCTTCAAATGGAATTTGCATCGTGGTTTGAACAACTTGTAAGTGATATGTATAAGTAACTTTTTATTACTAATGTTCATATATAAAGTATGAACTTAATAGAATATATCGTAACTTATGTACATATAGGTGAGGAGAAATCATATTCTGGATCAGTTTATACGTGCTCTCGCGGGCGGTCCTAGCAGTAGTGCCACCACATGCCCTGGGTATTACGTTAATGGTTTCAAATTTCACACACGAGATTATGGTGCCTCTAAAGCAACCATGAACAGTGGAGTTTGCATTAGAGGAACAAACTATGATTCCAATGAAAACAATTTCTATGGGATACTCGAGGAAGTAGTGGTTTTGCAATACCCTGGACTTACTGAAAAAGAAGTTGTCTTGTTCAAATGTCAGTGGTTTGATCCTACTGTACCGGGGGGAACAAGAATACATCCTGATTATAAACTCGTGGATGTTAATCCAAGAGGTCGATACGGTCGTTATGATCCATTCGTACTAGCAAGTCAAGCTAATCAAGTTTACTATTGCAAGTACCCCGGTGCATCTGTCCAACCGGGTCGAGAGTGGTGGGCAGTTTGCACCACCAAGGCACGATCCTTAGTGGAAATGGATAGAAAGAGTGAACCAGAGCTTCCCCCATTTCAAGAGGACGATATAGTGTCCCAGATGAATGTGCGAATGGATGATGATCCTATCGTTTTGGCTGATTTGGACGCTGCACTAATTGAGGTACAAAATGAAGAAGAGGAAGAAGATCAAGAAGAAGAAGAAGATGATGAGGATGAAGATGATGATCAAGAAGATGAACATGATGATTATGATGACGATGATTGATATTTTTAATTGATTGGACCATTATTTGTTATGTATACATGTTATAATTTTATATTAATTATTGATGTGTTCATTATTTGTTATATATACATGTTACAGTTTTATATTAACTATTGATGTGTTCATTATTTGTTATGTATACATGTTATAATTTTATATTAATTATTGATGTGTTTATTAATTGCTATGTATACATATGGCTGGAGGTAGAAGTATTCGTAACCTTTTCGGTGGCCGGCGATCGTCCTCCCGTACACCTGACTCAGACCGTAAACCGATACAAATCTTTTTAGTTATTATATAAATATCTTATACACATATTATAACTGTAATTATTAAATACAGATGGAAACATCTGAAGAAAATAGGGGTCGACGTAGCTTTTGGGTATCGTCCTCTCAAACCGGAACAGTACCGGTTCCTGATTTGCAGAATCGGGAAGATGATCTAACTCAACATGGTGGAACATCTCCAGAAATGGTTGAGGACGACCTTGAGATTCCAGAAACTGCAGAAGAACTCACTAACCATGCACCTCGTTCTAATGTGCTACACATCTACACGTATCACAATGTGTATGTTAAATATCACTTAGTCTTTTTATTTTATTTTATTTGATTTTTTTACGTTTACGCTTGAAAAATATACAGATTGATGACCTCGAATGCTGTTTTGAGGTTGATTCGAAATATAATGTCCCGTCGAATGGAGATGGGCGGGTTCACTTATAAGTTGGTGTCAAAAGAAAGGAAGAATGAATGATGGGAAACATTCCAGGTATACATTCATTTTGTTAATATTGTGTAGAATTATATGTATGTATATATTTTTACTTAATTAAAATCAATATAATTGTATATATTTTCTTCAGAGGGAGACGTACTGGGATCCGAGGATGGAAAATACTGTGTTCATCAAAGAGTTGTTTATCCGGAGGTCTAGAGAACGATTTTCTAATCTGCTCAGTCCTTGGAAGAGGATCAATAGAAGGGAAGGGAAAATACCTCCGTGGGACATAAGATTCTGGAGTGCATTACTTCAGTACTGGCAATTGCCCGAGGTCATTGCCAAAAGCAACCAGTGCAGAGCAAACTGCTTGTCTGCGGCCGGAGGAAGAGGCACCTCAAAACACAAAGGAGGGGCAAAAGGAGCCGCACAATGGACTGAGGAATACGTAAGTAATTCTTACACTACAACATATGGAGATTTTAATTACTTGATTACTCATATCTTTATTTTTTGGAATACAGGAGAAGAAATATAACCGTCTCCCAACTGAATGGGAAATTGTGCAACATTTCCACAACTGTGGGGAAGAGGAGTACACGTATGGAGGAATTGCTGACATAATTGTAAGTGTTTTACATTAACATTATAAATTCAATATAAATAACACGTTTGTATACTTGAGATGATGTCAAAAAATTTGTATGTCTAGGACTCTGTGGAGGAACGAGTCTCGCAATTACCGCCTCCAGTAGACGACATTGAGTGCTTGAACCGACTGAGTCAAGTGTATGCTGAGACAGTGAGGCCAAACCACGGAAAAGTTAGGGGTCTCGGTCAAATGAAGATGATGCGTATACAATCTGGGCCAGGCGCAACATCATCTGGTACACACATTGGCGATTATGACCAAAGAGATGTTGATCGTTTGCTGGCTGAGGAGCGCACGAGATACGAAAGATTGCTGGCCGAGCAACAAAGGCAGCAAAACGAATTTGTGCGCCAAGAAGTACACAATCAGATGATGGCGTGGTTTCAAGGCCAACAGGGAAACCTACCTAGTGGTTTTTCCCAACCAGCTAGTGCATATCCTCCTTACCCAGCTTATCCTTCTTATCCTCCCGCCCCTTCTGCATCTGCTTACGCCCCTTGTCCTCCCCCCGCCCCTTATCCCTCGGTCGGTCCTTCTACTGGTGTTCCTCTCGTTCCTCCTACTGGTTTTCCTGCCGCCCTTTATCCTCAGGCCTCTGCTGCTCGTCCTCCCGCTTCCGGTCCTTCCTAGTCTCGTCGTAAATCCATTTCTCCAACTGGGTTTATAGACCTACTTGAAAGAGGTGCATATTCTAGTTACCCCCCGAGGGGTAATTATTCTGGAAATGAAAGAGGTGATGATGATGATGAGAGTTAGGATGTCATAAATATTTGAACATGTTTTGGAACTATATTTGTTGGTCTGAAATTGTACTGTTTATTTGGATTTATATGTCTGGATATTTGAGCATGTGAGTTTGTTATTATCATTATTATTGATTATTAGTTATGAATATTGTTGAATATTAAAATTTTATTGATTTTTAAAAAATAAAACAATCAATATAAGTGTATATGTGTACACATATTAGTAATTAGTGAAAAAGAATTTAAAAAGTATGTATTTTAAAATTTTATTGATTTTTTAAAAAATAAAACAATCAATATATGTGTATATGTGTACACATATTAGTAATTAGTGAATTTTTAAAAAAAATATGTATTTTAAAATTTTATTGATTTTTTAAAAAATAAAACGATCAGTATAAGTGTATATGTGTACACATATTAGTAATTAGTGAAAAAGAATTTAAAAAATATTTATTTTAAAATTTTATTATTTAAAAAAAACGATCAATATATGTGTATATGTGTACACATATTAGTAAATAGTGAAAAGGAATTTAAAAGGTATTTATTTTAAAATTTTATTGATTTAAAAAAAACGATCAATATATGTGTATATGTGTACACATATTAGTAAAAAGTGAAAAAGAATTTAAAAAGTATTTATTTTAAAATTTTATTGATTTAAAAAATAAACGATCAATATATGTGTATATGTGTACACATATTAGTAAATAGTGAAAAAAAATTTAAAAGGTATTTATTTTACAATTTAAAAAAAAATATTTTAATATTATAAATAATAAAAATAATATATACAAGTAATAGTTTAATTTTATATGTAATAATAATTTTCAAAAGTATAAAAAACAATTAATATTAAGTAGTACTATTATATTTAAAATATACAATAAAAAATATATGAAACATATATATTACACCCTAAAACATAACAACGAACTAGCTTTGCCCAAGCGGAACGACGGAACACGCAAGGCCTCCGCATACGAGGAGGTCGCGTGTTCGAAACTCAAGGGGGGTGAAAATTCGCTCATTTCAGCCCTCAATAGGGGGGGGGGGGGGGGAATTACCCTCACCACGTCAGCTGGGGGAAAATTCCCTCGTCAACTTTGCGGCAGAGTGTCAGTGTTTCTCGAGGGAAATTCCCTCGTCCGCTTTTCTCGAGGGTGGTCTTCCGTCGTTCATGGTGAGGGATTAGCCGAGAGTTTGCTTTCTCGAGGGAATCTTTCCCTCGTCTGGTCCCACAATAATTCCCTCTTCAAAACCCTCTTAATTTTCGAGGGAATTAATTTTTCCTCGTGTACCAAATGGCGACCAGCATTTTGAAGAGGGAAAATTTCCCTCTTCAATACCCTCTCAAAACCCAATTCCCTCTTCAAAACCCTCTTTATTTTAATAGTTTTTTGTGGTGTTCAAGGGAGGTAATCTTTAGTTGCTACAATTGATTAATGCCTAAAATAATATATCATGTTTTATTTTGGAATATATGAGATAGAATTTGAATTTTCTAATTAATTTATTTGTTAGCAGGAGAAAAATAGTTTTTTGGTCCCGCAACTTGTTTAGTGTCCAATTTTGGTCCCAAAAAATTAACTTTTCAATTTTGGTCCCATAACTTACTGAATCGTCCAATTTCGGTCCCAAGTGGGACCGAAATTGGACCATTCAGTAAGTTATGAGACCAAAATTGAAAAATTAATTTTTTTTGGACCAAAATTGGACACTAGATAAATTACGTGACCAAAATAGAACTTTTATGCACCTTCTTGATTAATATTGTACTCTAGGATTATAGTTGATACAATAATGAGCCCATTAATTTTGAGAATATCCGAAATATAAAAGACGATTAATGTGTTAATTCCATTGATATAAATACAAATATTTGAAAAACATCTATAAAACATGAAAAAGAAAAACCCATTATTTTTCAATTCCAATAATTATTATTTAAGATGAATTACAAAGCTCCCATAAAATACTAATAATGAAATTTTAATTACTAACTACGAATTTAAATCGCGATAGAGTAAATAAAATAATAAATTAATAATTTTCATATAAATTTTGATTCTCCATATCTTCGTAAAATAATTTTAAATTGCTATCGTGATCTTGTCTCCACCAATTGTATATAAATGATTATTTTAATGATTATTTTAGAGTATAATATGAAATTATAAGATTGGAACAACGCTTATGGTCGTCATCAATATTTTAGAGAATGTCATTTTATCTTCCAAAATTTACATATATAATTAATTAAATAGTTTTTAATATATGTGTATGTGTGTTTATATATATATATATATATATATATATATATATATAAGGTGAGAAAAGAAAAAAAATAATGAATACGAAAAAATAATTTTTTGTCCCTAACTTGTTTGGTGTCCAATTTTGGTCCCAAAATTTTTAATTATTCAATTTTGGTCCCGTAACTTATTAAATTGTCCAATTTTGGTCCCATTTGGGACCAAATTTGGACGATTCAATAAGTTATGGGACCAAAATTGAAAAGTTAATATTTTTGGGACCAAAATTAAACACTAGACAAGTTGCGGGACCAAAAAACTATTTATCTCAGATGTGCAGGTTCACTTCATAAATTGAGTATCAAAATGCAAATAAATCTCAACTTGAACCTTTAATTGGATTTTGTTTTTCTGAAACTGGATTATAAAGCTCAAAAGATATGATGTGGTAAAGTCTATTTTGCGTGGCGTTGATGGGACAAGAAGCTCGAAATCAGACCATCGCGTGTGAGACACGCACTAATTTAGCCCAATCGGACCTAATTCGACTCAATTGTCCTACATTTACAACTTTTTAAAATTATTGTCCTTTTTTTCCAAGCTCGGAAATATATTTGTCCTCTTTTTCCAACCATCATAAAGATAAAGGCCCGAAAACATAATAGCACAATCGCAAAAAAATACACAATTCGGCTGTTAGTATATGTTTTGAAAAAATCAAAATTGAGCATTGAATTCAAGTGGCAGTGCATACTAGAATTTGTTTTATTTTAGTAGTTCTAGAATGTACTTTAGTGCATGGTATGCACTAAAATTTTAAAAAAATGACCTCAAACAGAAATCAGTAATATTTCAAGAAGTAACCAGTAATATCACAAGAAGTAATCAGTAATACCCAATTGCAGAAAAACACATAGTTTGGCGTGTTGGTATGTATTTTGAAAAAATCAAAATTGGAGTAAAAATTGAGCTAATAAAAATCCAAGTGCGTGCCATGCACTTAAGTGCATGCTGGAATTTGTGTTCTTTTATTATAAAGGAGAATTTATTAGTAGAAATTGCTTAGTTAAATTAGGAATATAATTTACCATTTCCATAGATTGATGCTTTGAACATGCGTAAATGTGGATCCGCGGGAATACCAAGCGCTTGATAACTTTCGTTATACACCAGGTGCCTAAGAGTCTGTTTGCATCAAATGAGAAGCTTTCTTCCAAACTAGTTCTTACATATTATATCCAACGTTACCTGAAAAGTATGACACCATATATATAAAAAAATCAAATCTACGCATCATGTAACATATCATTTATTTTATTATAAAGGAGAATTTATTGGTAGAAATTGGTGTAAATTAATTTTTTAGGACACTATCTTTGTGAATTTACAAAATTATGATATTATCTTTACAAACTTGCAAAACTAGGACATTATCCTTTAATTTTTGCAAATTTAAGCCAAATTATATAAAATCAGTGCCAACTAGAAAGATTGTAATCGGGTTTTATTTGGCCCGTAATATATAAATTTTGGCTCAAATTTGCCCAACATAAAAGATAGTATCCTTGTTTTGCAAGATTGTAAAGATTGTGTGCAAGCCCGTAAAGACACTACAAAAAAAAACACTGTTTAACGACGGAACTTGCGACGGAAAATCCGTCGCAAACAGTGTATTGCGACGGACACGCGTCCGTTGTTAAAACAGCCGTAGCTAATTTTTTCAACTAATTTTTGCAACGAATTTTTTCCTTCCGTCGCAAATTAACGACGGACAAAACCGTCGCAACATAGCCGGGTAAGATCCGACCGGGTCGCTCAGAATTTGCGACGGACAATGTTCTGTTGCAAATTATTCGGGCCAGACCCGATCGGGTCAACAATATTTGCGACGGAAATAGTCCGTCGCAAATATTTATTAATATTTTTTTTATTTTTTTTGATTATTATTTGCGACGGACATTTTTCCGTCGCAAATTAAAAAGTTGCGACGGAATTTGTCCGTCACAAATACCGAGCCTATACAAAAAAAAATGTGGCTCGTGTGGTTCGAGCCCGGGCACCCGGGTGCGGGAGGGGCGGACGCGGACCACTGGGCCACCAACCCATAGCTTATTATAGGCGGCCCACCTTCTATATTACCCTTATTAGACCTTGAACAATTATTCCAAATTTGCGCCCAAGGGAATCGAACACGCGACCTCTTGTGCATGGGAAGGAGGCGCGCGCCGCTAGGCCATGAGCTTCTTTCATTCATTTTTACGCAATTAATTGTATATGTATTCAAATTAAGTCATTTTTTTTTATAATTCACCAAATTAATTTTCTTTTCGTATCTAACTTGTTTATAAAAATATTTTGCCCAACTATTTTTTTTATTTTGTAAAATTATTTAATTCGACAATGTGTAATTTTATAATTCGTTCATTTGTACACAATTAATTTTATATGTATCCAATTTGATTCAATTTTTTCCATAATTCACCAAATTAATTTATTTTCGTTTCTCACTTGTTTTTATAAATGTTGTGGCCATTTAATTTTTATTATTTTGGTAAAATTATTTATTTCGACTCCCGCTTAAATTTATAATTTGTTCATTTGTACACAATTAATTGTATATATATCCAAATTGACTCATTTTTTTCCATAATTCACCAAATTAATTCATTTTCGTTTCGCACTAATTGTTTTTATAAATGTTGTGCCCAACTATTTTTTTATTTTGTAAAATTATTTATTTCGACAACGTGTAATTTTATAATTCGTTCATTTGTACGCAATTAATTGTATATATATCCAAATTGACTCAATTTTTTGCTATAATTCACCAAATTAATTCATTTTCGTTTCACTTGTGTTTACAAATATTTTGGCCATTTTTTTTTTTTGCTAAAATTATTTATTTCGACTCCCGCTTAAATTTATAATTCGTTCATTTTTACGCAATTAATTGTATATGCATCCAAATTGACTCATTTTTTTTTCCATAATTCACCAAATTAATTCATTTTCGTTTCTCACTTGTTTTTATAAATGTTGTGCCCAACTATTTTTTTATTTTGTAAAATTATTTATTTCGACAACGCGTAATTTTATAATTTGGTCATTTGTACACAATTAATTGTATATGTATCCAAATTGACTCATTTTTTTCTGTAATTCACCAAATTAATTCATTTTCGTTTTTCACTTGTTTTTATAAATGTTGTGGCCATTTTATTTATATTTTTTTGCTAAAATTATTTATTTCGATTCCCACTTAAATTTATAATTCGTTCATTTTTACGCAATTAATTGTATATGTATCCAAATTGACTCATTTTTTTCCATAATTCACCAAATTAATTCATTTTTGTTTCTCACTTATTTTTATAAATGTTGTGCCCAACTATTTTTTTATTTTGTAAAATTATTTATTTCAACAACGCGTAATTTCATAATTCGTTCATTTGTACGCAATTAATTGTATATGTATCCAAATTGACTCTATTTTTTTTCTATAATTCACCAAATTAATTCATTTTCGTTTCTCACTTATTTTTATAAATGTTGTGGCCATTTCTTTTTTTGCTAAAATCATTTATTTCGACTCCCGCTTAAATTTATAATTTGTTCATTTTTACGCAATTAATTGTATATGTATCCAAGTTGACTCATTTTTTTTTCCTTAATTCACCAAATTAATTCATTTTCGTTTCTAACTTGTTATATATATACAATAATTTAGTAATTCTAATCGTCGTCCTCTTCCTCTTCTCCATCTTTCTCCTCTTCTCCATCCTCTTCATCCTCATCATCATCTTCATCCTCATCCTCATCATCTTCATCTTCATCATCTTCATCTTCATCTTCATCATCTTCATCTTCATCTTCATCCTCCTCACCGCGTTCTTGTCCATCATCCTCATGATCACTTTCAATCATTATCATTTCTGAATTTGTAGCAAGTAAGTCCACAAAAATATTCACAACTTCTTGATCAACCTCTGTTTGAGCCTCTTGTATCTCTGTTTGAAATGGATCTGTTGGTTCTACACCGTCTTTTTTTGACGGATTAGAAATTTCAACCAATGATCTTGCCTTCACTTTGCAAACTGTTCTCAAGTTGGCCCTACTTGATCCGGGGTATTTACAATAATATACTTGAGATGCTTGCGTTGCAAAAATATAGGGATCGTATGCCGCCGGAAACTTCTTTCCGGTGTTGATATCAACAATCTTGTAGTTTTTGTCGACCCTCGTTCCTTGTTTCCCTGGATCATACCATTCACACAAGAACAACACTACCATCCTCTTCGGCCAACCCGAATATTCTATTTCAACTACTTCTTGCAGCACTCCATAGTAATCGATATGTTCTTCATTGTAATTTCCACCGGTAATGCAAACACCACTGTTTGTAATCGATTTCGTTGAAGCATACGCTTCAGTATGAAATTTGCATCCATTTGCATAATATCCGTGGTAATACCACACTACGCATTGGTCTTTTGCTCAGAGCTTCAAGATGTGGGTTGTTAAGTAGGCCACTTTGTCCCTGTAAATATTAAATTATCATGTATAAAAATAATAACGGATTTGTTATAGGGTAAAAATCATATAATTATGTGATACTCACGTAACGTTGGAACCAAAACATAAAATCACTGCGGATGGATTGAAAAACTGCTGCATCTGTGATGTCTGGTTCTACTTGACGCTTATACTCACAGAACATCCTTTTATATCAGAAAAAAGAAATTAATTACTTTTCAGATATCAACAATATACATATTGTAAAAAACTCACCTACAAAATTAAATTACTTACTCTATATACGGTTGGACTTCAGGATAATTCATCAAAACATATGAATGTATTGTTTCCTCTTCAATACTGCCCCTGAACGGTCATTTATTTCCCTTAACCATTGGTCGACCAGATGAAAAAATACAGATAACATACCTTCAACATCACGAATGGGATGGTCTACTCCACGACCCTTGTAGTTGTGAGGCACATTTCTGATTCTGGTTTAAACTTGATCGCCGAAGTAGTAAGAACAAAATGCTCCAACCTCTTCAGTAAGGTATGCATTAACAATTGATGCTTCGATGTGGGCCGCATTGCCGATATTGAGCTTTAAGTTGTGCAAATACCTAAAATATGAAGTGTTAGAAATATTCTTTAGTATTAATCTTAAAAGTCAATCTAAAAAATGGTATAGAATTACCTCTAAAAAGGGTACATCCATCGATACTGTACGGGACCAACAATTGAGGCTTCATACGCTAAGTGTACGGGTAAGTGCTCCATCGAGTCGAAGAAGCTGGGTGGAAAAATCCGCTCAAGTTTGCATAGAATAACATGGATCTCCTCATCCAAACGCCTCATGTCCTCAACTGTAATCGTTGATGTCGTTAAGTGTCTAAAAAAGAGACTTAATTCCATGATGACACTCCATACATTCTTGGAAAGTGAGTACCAAAATGCAATAGGTAAGAGTCGTTGCATGAACACGTGACAATCATGACTCTTCATTCCAGATACCTTCCCAGTTTCCGTATCAACTCTGTCTCCCAAATTCGACACATAATTGTCAGGGAAGCTCAACTCTTTCACCCACTTACACAATTTCTTCCTTTCTGCTTTACTAATTGTGTAAGAGGCCTATGGATATGTCCTTGTCTGCTCATCCTTGTGTAGGGAAGCACGAGAATAGAAGAGCCTCAACTCATCTCTGGATTTTGAAGTGTCTTTGGTCTTCCCTTCAATACACAGGACCGTATGAAACAAGTTGTTGAAAACATTCTTCTCTATATGCATCACATCCAAATTGTGTCGAATCAACAACCTGCTCCAATAAGGTAAGTCCCAAAAGATACTTCTCTTCTTCCAACCACACTGGATGCGTTTATTGTGCTCCATTGCACCCGCCTCAGTTATCTTCATCAAATCAGTGACTGTAACCTCATACAACAACGAATCACCTGAAATAATTAATTTATATATGGTTAACTTATTTATATGAGACACATAGACATAAGTAGTGATTCAGTACCCAGACACATACCTGATCGAATCCGTGGTCTTGGGCGGCCTACTGCATTTTTACCCTTTAAAAAGTCTGTTTTGTTCCTCCGAAAGGGATGATCAGGAGGAAGAAACTTGCGATGGTTGTCGGACCATGACGCTTTTCTACTCAATGGATGATAGAATGCATCAGAACCGTCCATGCAATACGGGCATGCTAGTTTTCCTGCTGTTGACCACCCAGACAACAAAGAAAATGCTGGAAAGTCGCTAATGGTCCACAAAAGTGCAGTTCGCATCGTGAAGTTCTGCTTTCTATGAACGTCGTAGGCCTCCACCCCCCATAGACCACAAAGATTTCAATTCTTTAATCAGTGGCTGGAGATATACATCCAGTTTATGCTTGGGGTTGTGTGGTCCAGGCAACAAGATACTAAAAAATATATGTTGAGGCTTCGTGCACAACCAAGTTGGTAGATTGTACGGAGTCAATAGCATAGGCCATAATGAATACTTTTTTCCGTGAATTCCAAATGGAGCAAATCCATCCGTGCACAAGCCTAACCTCACATTTCTCGTCTCGCTTGCAAAATCTGGAAACTCCCTATCAAGATGTTTCCATGCCTCCGAGTCTGCAGGATGCCGCATCTCTCCAGAATCCTCACCATAACACTCTTTAGCATGCCATGTCATGTCTTTAGCAGTGGCACTAGACTGATACAACCTCTCTAGACGAGGAGTGATGTGAAGGTAATACATTGTCTTATAAGCCTTCAACTGCACTTTCTTCTTACTTTTTGTACGACGAGATGGTTTGTACCGTGGGTGACCACACATCTTGCACTGGTCCTCATCCTCATCCTAAAACAACATGCAACCGTTTGTACAACAATCAATCTTCTCAAAGGGTACACCCATATCCTTCAAGAGCCTCTTGCTCTGATAGAAATTATTAGGCGCCGTGTTGTCTTCAGGTAGAGCTCGTTTGAACTATTTAGCAAATTGATTGAATACTTTTTTACTGACCTTGCCTTTAGTTTTGATGTTCAACATTTGAGCATTGAATGACAACTGCGGCTCAGTCTCACAACCAGGAAAGAGCTTTTGATCAACAGTTTTAAGCATATAAAAAAACTTCTTTAACCGATGATTTGGTTCCTCCTCCATAGGTGATTAGGGTAATAATTGCATCACGTGAGAGTTGATTTAAGAAGCATTTCATGTCATTTTGTTTGCTTTAATGATCATTATTGCCCTAAGTTAACCATTTTCTCCTTGTGTGTATAATTGTTATGATTTTGTAGAAAACTTGTGAGAAATGGGAAGATTTGAGGAGCAAATCAAGCCATGTTTTGGAAGGATAGCAATCATGGGAGTGATCCATCGTATGGAAAAGATATCCATGAAAGCAAGGGACGAGTCGGGAATTGTTAAAGGGCAAAAACGTGACGTCAGAAGTCGAAAAGTGCTTGAAAAGACAAAAATTAGAGGTGGCACGACCTAGCAAGGGGTGGCACGACCATGCCAAGAAGGTTTGGCACGACCGTGCCGGATGGCTACGGCTCGTGCCCAAAAATGGGCGCACGATTTGAATAAAGGGTGGCACGACCGTGCCATCTGGGCACAAGTCGAGCCAAGTCAATTTTCAAGATTTTTGAGTTCGTATTTTGCGAAATTGAGGGGCCTTTTTTCAATTTTCACTTGGTAAACTTAATTCCACATATAAAAGGATTTAACCCCTTAAGTTTTACACATTCCCCATCAGATTTAGATCCTCAATTAGGTTAGAGTGAGTTCTTCACCATTTTCATACATTTTCTTAGATCTACTTTCAATTCTAGCTAAGTTCTTTCATATTTGCGGTTTATTGTTGAATTCAAGCTGAAGGATGGTTGTAATTGAAGGATGGATTGAAGATTTTGCTGAGTTTTCCTCTATTTAGGTGTTTTCTACTCTTAATTTTGTTACTCCAATTGTTCAATTTCTATTTTAATGGCTATTTTTCTTATTTCTATGGATGCATTGCTTAGTTTAATGATGTGTAGCTAAATTCCTCGTGTTTGGGTGTTTGGAATTACATGGGTAATTAGGTACATGATTTGATTTGTGATTATTGCTCTAGTTGGAGGTCATCCTCACAGGATTATGGTTTTGATTGTTCGATTACATGAATTGCTCTTGTAATTTGTATTAGATTGTGTGATAGTCTCAACGAGAGTTGGATGTTTGCATGAAATAGTATGGGTGTGAGTAATTCATGTGATTTGAGTTAATATTGAGGCATAACGAGAGTTGGGTGTTTTTATTAGAATTAAATAATTCATACATTAGTTGCTTGATGTAGTTATCGGGTAATTAGTGAGGAGAATACAATTCAATGGTTTTAATTGACGTGTTTATCTAGGCTTATCAAGTACGACTAATACGCAATATTTAGTGATTGCTCCTTTTTTATTACCGAAAACTAGAGTAGTGATTGCTTATTGAACATGTACTTAATTCTCATGTAAGGAAGAACACCCGAACACCTTTTCCACATTTGTCAAAAATATAAAAATCTCTTGTTATTTGTTTTAATCCTTGTTAACTTTCCTTATTTCATTCTCAGTTTAGTTAATTTCAAAACAAACAACCTTCTAAAATTCGGATTGCATTACAATTATGTGGCGACATATATTCCTAGGGCTATGTTCATCAATTTAATCCCGTGGATTCGATATTAAACTTGGTCAATAGCTTACGACAACAACGATCTCGTACACTTGCGAGTAGTTGAATTCATGTTTAACAAATTTGGCAAACAAGTTTTTGGCGCCATTGCCGGGGATTAGTTGGTTTTAGTGTAACTTAGTGCTAGTTGAACATGATTGATAGTGCATTTTCTTTTATTTTGTTTGAATTTGATACTCTTTCTTGTGTAGGTGTGCTTCATTGAATAGATGGACGGATATTATCAAGACCCTTGGAATCCATATTTTGATCAAGATGGTATGATATATCTTCCACAACAAGAAGAAGTTGGGTACGATAATGGAGAGGCTTTCGACTATGAGTGGCAAATGCAACAATCTCCTTCATTTTATCAAGACCCAAGTTTTCTTGAAACTTTTTTGAGATTCCTTGAAACGTTGTCTACTTTTAATGATTCATGTGCGGCCTATTTGGAGTGTACTCGACAAGCCGGAGAAAGGAGGAGAGGGATATAAGAGACAAGACCACCCATTATTGTCCCAGATCTTGCAAAACAAATGCATGATTTGCAATGTAAAGTTGGTCAACTTGGCTCCGGTGTGCATTTTAAAATCGAACAAAGTGGATTTTCATCCGAATCAAATATTGACCGGGAAGAGTTAGATCACAACCTTGTTAGGAGTTGCATTGAGCAAGAGGAGGAGGAAGAAGAGCAAAAGGAAGAAGTAGTAGATGAAGTTGAAAAGGTTGAGAGAATGGAAGTAGAAGAGGAAGAGAAAGAAGGGGAAGAGTTGAGCTACACCCATATTTGGAATTTCCTTGAAGAAGAAGATAAAAATGAAGATTATATTCGTATTTTGAGATACCATCAAGGAATACATATTGAAGAAGAAGAGTATAAAGAAAATGATGAACAAGAAGAGGATGAAGTGGTAGATGGAAAAGAAGAGGTTCCAAGTGATGAGAAGGATGATCTTAAATGCAAGATAATTGATGTCATTGAGCATTATGTTGAAGAAACTTGGGAGAATTTTATTGACCCATTCTATCCTCATTTTAATAATCCTCTATTTGATGATGTTAATGATGATTTTTCTCTTATTTGCATTGATAGGAACAAGGATGAAAACGAGAAAGATGGAGCCAAAAATTCCTTAGTTGAAAGTTACGAAGAGGAGTGTCCCTTAATGGATAAGAGCGACAATGAACAAGAGAATCAAGAAGCATTGGAGGACGAATTGAAGACCGGAATGAGCATTTCTAAACCCTTAAACTCTTCAATTTGTACTTTAGATGCTATTGTTTCTATTGATTTCATTTTACCTCTTGAGAACTTTGACCATAAGATTGAAATGAAAAAGGTCTTGGGCATCCTTGGAGAAGAAGAGAAGGAACGGAAGAAGATGACAGTGAAAGACGGAGAGGAAATTTCAATGAGAAAAAGATGCAAGAGGAAAATAAGCAATTGGTCCACATTTCATGAGAGCCTCCTTGATTTAGAAGTTCAAAGGATGAGATACAATGGCAAGGAGGACCGATATCCTTGGCCATTCCGATAGAAAGTTTGATTTCACTCAATAAGTCCGGCATAGGACATTAAACCTAGTGCTAAATGGGAGGCAACCCATTATTTTATCGTTTTTATGTGTTGTTCGTTCTTATGTGAGTTGTGTGTTTCTTCTTATCTTGCTTGTCTTGTTTTGTAAGGGATTGGGTACTTTTTGATGAAGGCCGGAGGTATTTTGGAGCTCAATTGCAAAAATGAGGGAGAGCATAAAAGGAGATGAGCTAGAAACGAAAGTGAGCTTGGTGTAATTGTGAGGTACATGGACCTCGGGCTCGAACTTAGACTTGCTTGCCAATGTCTAAGTTTGGGGGGGTATTTATTTGTTGTTTCATAGCACAGACGCACCGTTTTTGGATAATTGCATGTGAGTTCATTGGGGTAGAGAGCACTTGGTTGTATATTTTGTTGATCGTATCATGGGCCCAAAATTCGAATTGCTTGGCAATGTCGAAGTTCAATTCGAAGTTTGGGGGGAGTTTTTTTGTGGTTTTTATTTCATTTGCACCAAGTTGCTCTTGGAAATTGCATGAGAGTGTGATTTTGATTGATTGAGATTTTTGTGTGGATACTTGTGTTGAGAAGTATTTTATGGAAGTGATTGTTCATAAATGCATGTTGATGAGGTGAATAGTTGGATGTGATTCTTGTTTTAATTGTTCGATTTCATGATTGCTCTTGTAATTCGTATTTAGATTGTGTGTTTATCGCAACGAGAGTTGGGTCGATGCATGATCTTGTATGGGTGTGAGTGATTTATGAAATTTGAGTGGATATTGAAGTATCGCAATGAGAGTTGGGTATTTTCAATAGAACCCCATAATTCCTACACTTGTTGCTTAATTGAGAAATTTGTGATAAGTGAGAAGATTAACGATCCGATGTTTTTATTTGACGTGTTTACCTAGGCTTATCCAGTACGGTGAATACGTGATGTTTAGTGATTGCTTTTACAGTTGATCGAAAACTTGAATAGTTGTTACTTATCGATCGTGTACTTGATTCTCATGTGATGATGAACACCCGAACACGTCTCGTTTTAATTGTTTGAAAAATCCCTAAAAATTGTTTATTGCTTTAATTAATTAATTGCTTTGATTTATTTAGTTGCTTTAATTTGCGTTTTAATTTCTCAAAAATCACTTAAAAAAACAATGGTTCGCACTACAATTACGCGCCGATGTATAGTATTAGGGATACAATAGCCACTAGTCCCGTGATTCGATATTTAACTTGGTTACTTGCCTAACCACAACAACGATCTCGTACACTTGCGAGTAGTTTGAATTTGTGCTTTTACAAATTTGGCAATCAATGTTTCATTGAATTGTGGTTGACCACCCAAAACAGATTCTGCAATCATCATCCGATATCTATCAGGTTCATCCTTTATTTGTGGTTCAAATTGAGTATACGGAACATAACTTGAACCACCAACATCAGAACTTCCACCACCGCTCCACCCAGTATAAAATTATTCTACAGTTTCGATGTCAACATTCCACCGTTCTTCACCGTGACTGGTGCAGTTGTAATAACGGGGAACAAAACCGAAAATCACAAGATGAGTTCTAACCCCATCAACACTCAAGAATCTTATATTTCTGCATCTTCTGTCTTTACACGGACACCTAATATTACCCATATAATCCATATTGCATGGATGTTGTAGTGCAAACTCAATAAACTCATCAACTTTATTGCAAAAGACATAGTTAATGCCTCCTCCTATCATTCTAGGTATTGAGTACATCCAACCACGATCTGGAAATTGCATCTGTTACAGATTAAAAGTAAATATCACATGAGTTGTAAAAAATTGGGCAAAGTTTGCCTAAAAATTGGGATATACAAATTTTTCCTTCACAAAAATCAATCCAATACAACCATATATCAATCATAGTAAACCAATCCAATAAACAAATATCACACAATTTATCTAATAGTGTACATAAAAATTGAGCAGAGTTTCGACTAAAAATAGGTATAAATATCACACAAACTAAAATTTAACCCATCAAATATAACCATATATCATCAATCATACTAAAATCCATCAAATAAACATATATCATGCTCATTACCTAATAGTGTACTAAAAAATTGAAACAAAAAAAATATGACATTTAAACGGTTAAAAATGTGAAAATGTACGGTGAAGTTGAAGGCAATGACAGATACGTACGGTGAGGTTGAAGGCAATAACAAATACACCAATTATACGTGAAGAACATATGAAAACCGTATCATTTCTTATTTTTTCGTGAGTGAAAGTGAAAGGGAAGGAAAAGGAAGTGGACTGTAATAAATCTGCACAAATTTGCGACGAACTTATTTTCCATCGCAAATTCAATATTTTGCGACGGCTTTTCCGTCGCAAATACAGTTTGCGACGACCCGGGTCAATTATTGGTCACCAACCCGTCTGACGAGCTTCAACCACTCAATTTTGCGATGGAAAAGTAGCCGTCGCAAATATGAATTTAAAATTTGCATCGGCTTTCCATCGTAAAAAGTTACAATAGCTGGATTTGCGACGGAAGGAGATCCGTCGTAAATCACTACAAAACGTCACCGTTTTGTGTTTCCGTCGTTAAAATCCATCGCAAATTCACGACGGACTGCTGTTGCCGTCGCAAAATCGGTCAACATTGACCAACTAACAGAATCTGTCGCAAATTCATTGCAAATGAACTATTTTTGCGACAGATATATGTCCATCGCAAAAATTCCGTCGTTAATTCCCGCCTTTTTTGTAGTGAGACAGTGTCCTGATTTTGCATGTCCGAAAAGATAGTGTCTTAATTTTGCAAACACCCATAAAATAGTGTTCTAAAATATAATTTAAAATGTAGTTAGATAAGTAAATGTACTTTGAGGTATTCAAATATGTCTTAGTTTTGTATGCATCAGGTACACTGTGCAATTCAAGTGTATTTTTTAAAAATTACTCCTATTATTATTGAAAAATTACCCTCATAGTATTATTGAAAAGGCACTCTATTTGTACTGAAAAGTTAATTTAACAAAGAGTAATTTTTCAGTATAAATATGGTTATAACAGAGGTAATTTTAAAAATATGCTTGAGTTGCACTCGAATATATAGTCGACGTACCTTCGATATCGATGACAAGCCTTCCCCGTAGTTGGATTCAGACTGCCTAAATTCCCCGTAGCTTGAAACGTGTACGAAATTAATAATTTTGATATATATTAGGTATAAAAAATTCTTCCAAAAGTTTCAAAATATGTGCATAAATAAATAAATGGGGGTGGAGTTTCAAGCATCATATTGTTTAGCACCGTGTATGACTGCTGTGTATTGAGATTTGAATTTCCAGGTGGTATATGTGTGCTGCTCGTAAGAATTAAAATATAAGTTTAAATAATTCAGTAATACCTATTTAATATATTTGTAGGTAATTATATATATGTCAAATATATATATATATATGTTTATTAGGAAGTGAAAATTTGTTGAAAAAATTACTAATACTGAAGGCCTCGAAAATGATGGTCCAATTTGTATGCTTTGTAGAATAGTGAAGGGAGTTGTACACTTTGCACCAATGCAGTTTTTTGCGCACATTTTGTACATAATTGAATGCACTAGTGCAGAAGGAAGTGTATTGAAATTTCTTTTTTAGTAGGAAACTATCTTTTCGGTCTTGTAAATTTAGGACACTATCTTTATGGACTTACAAAATTAGGACACTATCTTTTATGTAGGGCAAATTTATGCCAAATTTTATAAAATGTGGGTCATATAAAGCCCGATTATGATGTGATCAGTTTGACGCATGTTATATA
Source organism: Ballota nigra (assembly GCA_947034835.1). Classification (NCBI taxonomy): domain Eukaryota; kingdom Viridiplantae; phylum Streptophyta; class Magnoliopsida; order Lamiales; family Lamiaceae; genus Ballota; species Ballota nigra. The sequence continues at coordinate 9,884,890 of OX344726.1, forward strand.
AGTTGTCCTAGATTTGCCAATATTAGAAGATAATGTTCTAGTTTTGCAAGTTTGTAAAGATAATATCCCAATTTTGCAAGCACGTAAAGATAGTGTTCCAATTTTACAAGATAGTGTCCTAATTTTACGAATAATTATAAGATAGTGTCCTAAAAAAGTAATTTTTAGCATCTATGAAATCATGGGTGTTGTTTTCGGATTTTCCATGCGACTAAGCATTTATGTTGATACTTGTTCATATTTGGTTTAAAAAAATGTTTGTCAAACCTCATTTTCTCCTATTTTTCCACAAGTAATACCCAATATAAGAAATAAAATAACAAGAACAATATTCATCTTCTTGAACAAGGAAAATGAGAAAACTAGCAAGTTCAGTTAATGTATATAGTTTGAACAACTGTTGATGACACAAATGAGAAAACTAGTACCCAAATGCCAAAAGAACAATCTCTTGTGCAAACTAATTTAATCGGAAAGACACAGCGCGGTCGATAGTCCATCCTTGCACGATGTTTGCATCAAATGAGAAGCTTTCTTCCAAATCAGCTCTCACATATTATATCCATAGTTACCTGAAAAGTATGACACCATATATATAAAATCAAATCTATGCATCATGTAACATATAATTTATTTTATTATAAAGAAGAATTTATCGATAGAAATTGGGGGAAATTATTTTTCAGAATACTATTTTACGAGTGTTTGCAAAATTAGGACACTATCTTTACAGGTTTGCAAAATTGGGACGCTATCTTATGTGCTTGCAAAATTAGGACATTATCTTTACAAACTTGCAAAATTAGAATAATATCTTTTTATTTTGGCCAAATTCAATAAGATTCGGGCCAACTGGACACATCATAATCGGACTTCATTTGGCCTGCAATTTATAAATATTGGCCTAAATTTGGCAAACATAAAAGATATTTTCCTTATTTTGCAAGATATTAAAAATTGTGTCCTACTTTTGCAAACTAATAAAAGTAGTGTCCTTATTTTGCAAGTTCGAAAAGGTGTTAATTGCACTTTTGGTCCCAAGAGAATGCGTCCATTTCAAAATGGTCCTGTTTTGGGCACTTTTAGTCCCGTAGTTTTTTATACACATTTGGTTCCTAGAGAATATGATAAATTACAGTTTTAGTCCTAAGAGAAAGGATAAATTGCAATTTTGGTCCCAAAAATATCGGGTAAATTTGAAGTTTTGGTCCTAAAATTTAAGATGGACCAAAACTGCAAAAATAAGGACAACTTCTGCACATAGGCACCAAAAGTATTTTGCACCCATTCTTTTGGGATCAAAAGTACAATTTTCTTGTTCGAAAAGATAGTGTCCTAATTTTACAAACACCCATAAGACAATGTCCTAAAATATAATTTTACAGTAGAAATTGTTTTGTTAAACTAGGAATACTATTGGAAAATAATGTACCATTTCCATAAATTGATGCTTTGAAGATACGCAGATGTGGATCAACAGGAATACCAAACGCTTGATACCTTTCGTCATACACCGAGTACCTACAGAGAATACCATTTTTAATTCATGAATAAATAAATAATAATTAATACATAATAATATGTCGCATATGTAGAATTGTTTTCGAATATAATTACCCGGCCTCTAAATTTCCATTATCTTCGGGAATCAAATTTTCCTGTATGTATGTATGTATGCATTAATTAGTTATCCAACAAAATGAATATAAAGGTAAGGATCTTTGAATAAATAAAAATAATCTATCAAAACATTTGAGTACACAAACTTCGCACAACTATTGTTATTTACTGAAATAATTAAATATATTTTAATTAAATAATTAATACTATCATTTAAAAATATATTTTTGTTGTACAGTTCAATGGATGCATTTGTCATCTACCAAACATGATATAAAAAAAATTATTCCTGATCTGTCTCATAAAGATAGTTCACTTTCATTTTTCACACAAATCAATAAAACAACAATTATTGTGCTAGAAATTCTGAATTTTATGTATAAAGTTCATGATGCCATCTTATTTATTAAATACAAAAACAATAATGTTTAATATCAATACACATTACACAAGGGCATTTTGCACATTTTTCATATAGACATGGATTATAATTTGGAAAAAAAAAAAAAAAAAACAAGACAATTTTTTATAGACCAGAGAGGTACATTTTTACTTAGTTGCTTTGAATATTATTACTATTACATATAAATAAGACATTCATCTTTCTTTGAGAAAAAAAGTTATTTGGTCCCATAACTTATCAAGTGTCCGATTTTGGTCCCAAAAATTTTGACTCTTCAATATTGGTCCCATAACTCCTAGGAATTGTCCAATTTTGGTCCCATTTTCTTCAAAAATACAAAAATAGTGCCCTTTTTTGTCATGCTCAACTCACATTCTGCCCAAATTTGGGCCTTTACGGTACCCTCGAAGATGTGTCCGCAAAACAATTTTTTTTTCGTTTTGTATTTTTTAATCATTTTTTCCATATCACTAATATGTGGTTGAAAAATGGACAAACCATAGGAGTTACGGGACTAAAATTGAAGAGTCAAATTTTTTGGGACTAAAATCGGACACTCGATAAGTTATGGGACCAAAAAGAAATTTCCCAGCAAGAATGGGACCAAAATTGGACAATTCCAAGAAGTTACGGGACCAATATTGAAGAGTCAAAATTTTTGGGACGAAAATCAGACACTCGATAAGTTATGGTATCAAAAAACTTTTATTCTCATCTTTCTTTCTTTATTTGAAAACATTTAAAATGTAGTTAGATAAGTAAATGTACTTTGAGATATTCGAATATGGTTTAATTTTGTATGTATCAAATACACTGTGCAATACAAGTGTATTTTTAAAAAGTTACTATTACTGATACGTTGCCCTTATTATTATCGAAAAGTCACCCTAGGTGTACTGAAAAGTTAATTTGAAGATCTTCCAAACTGCAAATAAATGATGAAATTGATTAGAAGTTATATTCAGAAACATCACCCTTTAAACAAAGTGAATGGTGAACAAAAAACAAGAATTAATTGAAAATTTTGTTTGAATTTCTTTGCAAATTCAAGTAGGTACCTTCCCTTAAAGAAAGTGTTTAATTACTCTTCCTCTCCTTGGTTTATAAAGTAGGTACCTTCCCTAAAAGAATTGATTGGTATTTTTAAAAAGTTACTATTATTATTTCTCATACGTTCCCCTTATTATTATTATTGAAGTCACAATATTTGTACGAAAAAGTTAATTTAACAAAGACTATTTTTTCGGTACAAATAGGGTGATTTTTCAATGATAACATAGATAATTTTATAAAATGTATTTGAATTGCACGGTACATCTTTGAATATATAGTCGACGTACCTTCGATCTGGATGACGAGCCTTCCCCGTAGTTTGATCCACCGATAGAATTAGGCATATTGACGCCATAATTTTGTGTATTAGTTGGATTCACATGACTACCTAAATTCCCCGTCGCTCTATGGAACATGTACGAGAAATTAAAAATTTGATATATGCTGTATAAACAAATTTCTAAATAACTTATAGTACCAAAATGTGTGCGGAAATAAATTATATATTTATTAGATGTATCACCTAAATGGGGGTGGATTTTCCAGTTGACTGCTGTTTAGCACCGGGTATGACTGCTGTGTATTAATATTTGAATTTCCAGATGGCATCTGTGCGCTCCTCGTAAGAAAATAGAAATATAAGTTTAAATAATTCAATAATACTTATTTAATCAAATATATATGTAATAAGAAAATTGAAAATTTGTTGGAGAAAATTACGAATACTGGAGGCCTGGAAAATGATGATCCAATTTGTTGTGCGTCTGAATTTTGTGCATTATTCAGCATCGCAAGAAATGATTGCGGTTCGGCCTCCGAGATTCTGCAATATTAATCATACTTATTATCACTTAAATGTGCATTTTTCAAAAAGTGATTATGTCAATATTAACATGTATGACTTTTAGTAATAATTGCACTTGAGTTGCACTGTTCACACAAAATCACTACTATTAAACTCATACTTAATTTCATTCCTTCTTATATGCCAAACATACCCTAATTTTTTTTCTCTTTTCTAACTTTTAGCCCTCAATCTACCAGTAATTTGTCCACGACATAAAATTCTCAGGCATTAATTATTTAAATGCAATTTGCCTACAAAAATTTACCCACAAACAATTTGCTTACGAAAATTTTTTAGGCAAATTTTTTGTAGGTAGAGAGTAAAATGTCCATACAATAAACAAAAAAAATTGCTGGCAATTTCGTAGGCCTACGAAAATTTATGTTGAAAATTTTGTAGCCATATTAACAATTTCCATAAATAATTTAATATTTTTTTTAGTGAATACACTTAAATTGCACGGTATATTTAATGTATAGGAAACTTACTCAGGTTCTTTTGTTCCTAGTTAAACCATAATTTAAAAATGGCATTAAACACGAAAACACAATTATTCATTTTCTCAGGGAAAAAATATACAAGTAAAAATATTATAATTAAAAAAAATTAAGAATCAAAGAGTTGCATTATTAAGTCCAAAACATTAAATGATAAAAAAAAAATCATTGTTTTAGAGAACTAGATCCCTTCCTGTACAAAAGAGGTCAAACAAGAGGGATAAAAGGGATTTGGGTCCCTAAAATATAAGTTGAAACAAAAGTATTTAAAGACATACCCAAGTGGTTGCTTCTCCAGTTGCCGTGGTGTCCGATAATAGGGCATTCCTGTGTTAAATTCGGGTGTCAAAAACGGCCCATATTTTGGTGGTCCTTGTTCCATTTTATGTTTGAGCCTCTAACAATAAACATGTCAAAAATAGTTATCAGAAACATGTTACTTCATCAATAATAGTTATAAGAAATTCAAAAAATAAATTACCTCTTTAAGGTATGTAACACGTTAAATTGTAGCTTCGGATTGCTCCAAAGATCTTCAAAACTGCAAATAAATGATGAAATTGATTAGAAGTTATATTCAGAAACATCATCCTTTAAATAAAGTTAATATGGTGAACAAAAAACAACAATTAATTGAAAATTTTGTTTGAATTTCTTTGAAAATTCAAGTAGGTACGTACCTTCACTAAAAAAAAATTGTTTATTTACTCTTCCTCTCCTTAGTTTATAAAGGGGGAGGCAACAACCAAAAAAATAAAAATGAAATAGAGATCATAGCAATAAATATAGGGCTCGAATTATATCCAATTCTGAATTCACCCTCTTAACAGCTGTGTTTTATAGTATAAGATGCTAATTTTGTAGATACTCGAGAAAATTTGAATGTTAATAATTGTGTCCTAATATAATCCAGTTTTAGAGTCTGTTTGGTAATTTTATTTTAAACATCTATTAAGTTCTTACATCTTATAAATTGTTTTATAAGCTTATAAGTTGTTAAAGTAATTTGATAATACAATTTACAAAACTTTGAAAATTTATAATAAATATTTTTTAACTTTTAATTTTAATATAAAATATATATTTTTATGTTAAGGTAGAGATGGGTGGAGGCGAAGGAGAAGTGAGGTGGTTCCAGGTTGGGGGTGGAAGTTGTTAGGAAAATAAATTGAAAATTTTCAACTTATTTTTGTATAGTGTATAAATTGTTAGGAACTTATTATATAATCTTGTTAAATATTAAACATCTTATTTTATAAACTCGGCCAAACACTCTCTTATTCTTCAAAATTCAAAAGATTTATAAAATTAGAACGTAGTACTCATACTGCTTACCTTGTATATTAATTAAATAGCTTTTTGTAATTTTGAAATCTTACTTTATAGATAGAGATAAGACGAGAATCTAAAACCACCACTTTAACATGGGCCTAAAAAGTGAGTTAGATGTCTTTTTAATGTCAAAAGTCAATCCAATTTGTATAAAATCAATCCAAAACATTTTTTTCCTTATTAAACCGTGAAACAGTCTCACACAATTTTTTTTTTTATAATCGTCAAATTTCATAGCTATGTATATATTCAGAATTAGAAGAGATGATATGAAATTCTTTCATGGATTAGCTAGATCCTTTGCATATCTACACATCCTGCTTTCAAATCTCAATGAAAATAATTTCATCCAGAATTATATTGTTTATTCATTGGGCCTATTCTCCAAAAGTAGAGTTGAGAATTCAAGTCACGGATGAGGAGAGTGTTAAGGGAAAATAAATTAATTAATTAATTTCATAACTCTTTATAAGTTTGGAATTGAGAGATGAAACCTTTTTTTATATTAATTCTCTAATACTCTCTCTCTCTTAAACTAAAAAAGAGGTTTCATCAAGTGTACAATATAATATAAGGATAGTTGCTTATTCAAAATTTAAACGTTGGATGTGAAACCAAATACTCACTTCCCTTAAAAGTAGAAAACACTTTACTTTCAAGAATCACCTTTTCTTTTTTGCCCAAAAAAATTAATTTAAACAACTTTTTTTTTTATCTAAAGTACTCCAATGGTCTCCTTAATTTTCACTTGGACTTAAAAATGTAATTAAATGTTACTACAATATGTAAACTAAAAAATATGAGTGTAACAATTTCTCCCCTTACATAAACAATCATTACTTATTTGAATTAATTGTATCTCTTCTTTCAATAATTTTTATCATACAACAACTAACAACCTTTTTTTTTTTTTTTCCTTTTTTTCCTTTCTAAAATTAAAGCACAACGTTAATGATGCAAACACAATGGAGACAACTCTTACTCTAATACTTGTAGGGGCATAGAAAAGAAAAATATTTTCATTCTTACACATCGTACTTAGTGACAGTCAATATTTAAATTTTGACGGCATATTGTCGATGATATTTATGGAGTGTTGATATTAGGGTTTATATATGGAGTTAATGACCCAAAGGTCCTGGGTCCAAATTGCATACCGATAAAAAATGGAGTATTGTTATTAATTTTTATTATTAGTCAATTTTTTGTCGGGATGTTGTCGGTCAATTAATTGTATATGGATAAGTTTTAGTATTAATAAAATTTTGTCGGGATGTTGTCGCTCAATAATAAATTGAGTGTTATTAAGTTTTGAGTATTAGTCAATTTTTAAATTTTGTCGGGACGTTGTTGCCAATTGTATAAAAAGTGTTATATTTTGAGAATCAATCAACTTTTAAATTTTGTCGGGATGTGGTTGCTAGGTATGCAGTGTCATTTTTTTAGATCAGAATTATTGGATTTCATTCAATTAACGAATTTCAATGTGAATGTTACTAATAATCCATTAGGCATTGTTCCTCTGATGCTCCCCTTCCCCAACAACCCTAATTAGAGACGAAGGGACACTGGGACCGGAGGAGTCAATGGCCCCCTGAATTTTCTAAAATTATAATATACAGATATGTTTTCCTTTAATGTTTGATACAATCTCATGTTTCAGTGGTATGTCATTTAAGTGAAAAGCCAATGTCCCTCTTGTTGACCTATGTTCAATTTTTTATTATATAAATCTAAAGTTTTATTTTTTTCTTTATTCCAAACTTTTTTTAGATTTGAACACTTATTAATATATGTAAATCTATCATTATTAATTACTTATATGTGAATTTTTTTTTCTCATCATAATTATACAAAAAATTAATTTATTTTTCTCTTTTAAATTTGTTTAAAATGAAGTAATTAACTTTTAACATATTAAGTATCAAGATTTTTTTTAGAATTTACTTTGATATGTGATAATACTTCACTGGTCAAATATAAATGTATAAAATTATAAATTTAGTCCCATTAGAATTGGAAATTAGTGACAGATTTTTTTGACGGAACATCCGTCAGTAATCTATGACAGAATTTGAATATTTTTATGACAGATTTATGTCGGTAATATATATATTTCTTGTACAAAATAAATTCAACTAATTGTAAAAAAAAAAAAAATTTACGGAAAATCTGTCAGTAAAGTATTATAATAATTTTAAAAATAAAAGTGATTAATTACAAAATATTTCTTGACGGAACTTACATCATTAATAATTTATGATGAATTAGAAATATGTAAATTGTTTATTTATAAAAAATATTTGAAGTTAAAATGAAAATGAATTACTACCAACATAAATTCCCTCATTAATATACGATTAATTTAGCTAAAAAATTACACATAAAAAAATTAATTATTTTTAAACAATACCAACTAAAATTTCTGTTGGTAATTTTCGCACAAAATTTAAAGTACTAATTAATATAATTTTAATTAATTTCAAAATAGTAAAATACCCCTTTCTCAGAGAAACCCTCCGTCTACTTTGCAGCTTCGCCGCTCCTCCCCCGCCTTGTGTCGCTGCTCATCCTTTGATGTCTTTAATGGTAGGTTCACTCCCCCCCTCTCTCTTCTGTACTGATGTTGGCTTGACGTTCTCATCTGAACCAAAACAGATTTTGGCTTGGATTTCTCTAAACTTTCCTAGTTTATTGACTTGAAAATTAACTTGAGACAGCTCTATGACTTGGAAATTAAAAATTAATTGTTAGCGTTTGGAGGTAAATTGAATAGAGTTCTTATCAATGGTATAATTTTTTAATCGTATGTGGAGATTTGGGACGTGCAAGAGTGACAATTGCATGGATTTTGAATTCGCTGTCTTTGGAAATTGTTGAGATTTAATTTAGGTAAATTCAGAAAAAGAACTTTGGGAAGGTATAGGTCAGAGTTATTGTTATTTTCCTTTATGTATATTCTTTCTCGAATTGATCCATCTAATCGATCAGAATTATCTTCTTTTGATGCTCTGTTCACCTTTGATTATATATGTTTGTATTATTAAGGAAAGATCTTTGAATTCTTTGTATATTGTGTAATCCCTATATATGTTGTGCTAATATTTACCCAAATTTTTTTGTTGTTTATATTTTACTAATTACTGGTTATAATTTGTAGAAATAAAAAGTTCAGAGTTTGATGTTAGGTGCTCTTCAATTACTCCCACTGGGAGTATCACTAAAGAAATCTCAACCATTCTGTGAAGCCTGCCAGACTCTATTAGTTATTTTACATATGCAAATTGTTGGACTGTGGAGGCTGAAAGGACTGTACACTTGGGCCCAATACCAGCGATCCAACTTTTGGCCCACTTTTTTCGGCCCTAATTTTTAGGGTTAAAGTTCGTTTATTATATATATACGTTTTCTCCTTGTATCAGGTATCAGAAAAATATAGTGAAAATCTCTGGCTTGACATCGCCCCCAGTCGTAGTCGTAAGACGAACCGGGTAAATAATTCTCGTGTTCTATATTGTGATTGCGTGTGTGCGTTTTATCCTAACAACTGGTATCTAGAGCCTCGGGTTTGGAGGGAGCAGTCACGATGAGCAACAAAAAGTTTCCAGTCAAGCAGTTTGATGGGACGAATTTCAGATTTTGGAAGATGCAGATCGAGGATTATCTCTACAGTAAAGATTTGTATGTGCCCCTAGAGGGGGGGCAAAATCTGAAAAGATGGAACAGAAGGAGTGGAATATGTTGAATAGAAAGGCGATGAGTGCGATACGTTTATCGTTGTCTATGAATCTAGCCTACCACACGACTAAAGCCAAGTCCGCGAAGGAGATGTTGTAGATCTTGGAGCAGATGTATCAGAAGCCCACAACCGCAAACAAGGTTCATCTGATCAGACGGTTATTCAACTTCAGGATGTCGAAGAGCATACCTGTGCAGCAACATGTGAACAACTTCAACATGATCATTGGGCAATTGAACTCAGTTGAGATCGACTTCATTAATGAGGTACTTGCTTTAGTTATGTTATCTTATCTGCCAGATAGTTGGGCTGCTACTGTAACAGCAGTTGGCGCTTCATCCGCGAAGTCCAAATTGACGCTTGATGAAGTGAGGGATCTAATGATTAGCAAGGAAGTTAGCAAAAAAGATTCCAGATCCACCTCAGGATCAGCGTTGAACACGGAGGAAAGGGGCAGATCGAAGAATAGGCAGAATCGTAGCAGATCAAAGTCCACAGGGAAGAGTCAATCCAACAAAGGGAAAAACTCGATCCAGTGTTGGAATTATGAGTAGTTTGGTCACTGATGAGATTCGAGATGCGTTGGTCTTGAGTGTTAGTAGTCCGCTGGAATTATGGGTGTTGGATTCTGGAGCATCATTCCATTCATGTAGTGATGCTAAAATAATGGAGAACTATGTGTCTGGCAAATTCGGACAAGTGTACCTTGCTGATGATGAGCCCCTGAAGATCGTGGGAAAATGAGATGTTCAGGTATCTACACCAAATGGATCGATGTTAAAATTAAATGGTGTGAGGCACATTCCAGGATTGAAGAGAAACTTGCTTTTAATCGGGCAGCTTGATGTAGAAGGATACTTAGTGACTTTCGGCAGCAACAATTGGAAGATCAGTAAAGGAGCCATGATTGTAGCTCGGGATAAAAAGGAAGGTACGTTGTATATGACAACTAATTCCAAAGATTGCATTGATCTTGCAGAAGCTACAACCGACGTTGATTTGTGGCACTATTGGTTGGGTCACATGAGCGAGAAGGGGCTAAAGGCAATGTGTTCGAAAGGGAGACTTCCAGGGCTGAAATCTGTTGAAGTTGGCCTATGCGAGGACTGTATTTTCGGGAAACAAAGAAGAGTGAGTTTCTCGAGAGGTGGCAGAATCTTGAAGGCAGAAAAGCTAGAGCTGGTGCATAGCAATCTATGGGGACCAGCGCCCGTGAGGTCCCTTGGTGGTTCAGAGTATTACATGACCTTCATCGATGATTCCACTCGAAAGGTATGGGTTTTTTTTTCTGAAAAATAAAACTGATGCGTTTGATACCTTCAGGAAGTGGAAAGCCCATGTAGAGAACGAAACAGGCCTGAAAGTGAAGTGTCTCCATTCTGACAATGGAGGTGAATATGAACTTCGTGAGTTCAAGAAGTATTATGCTGAGAATGGGATTCACATGGAGAAGACTGTGAGAGGAACTCCCTAGCAGAATGGAGTGACAGAGCGAATGAACAGAACATTGAATGAGCGAGCCAGATGCATGAGGTTGACGAGTGGACTACCTAAGACGTTTTGGGCAGATGCAGTAAGCACATCAGCATACCTGATCAATAGAGGTCCATCAGTTCTGCTGGAGAACAAAATACCCGAGGAAGAATAGATAGGAAAAGAGGTAAAACTGTCTCACTTGCGTGTCTTTGGTTGTATTGCTTATGCTCATGTTAGTTCTGTTGATAGAAGTAAGTTTGATGCTAAATCTGTTAAGTGTACGTTCATTGGTTATGGTGGTGATGAGTTCGGTTATAGACTATGGGATGAGAATAACCGAAAGATTATTCGCAGTAGAGATGTGGTTTCTATGAACAGGTTATGTACAAGGACAGATTGGAGGCATCAGATTCTGGCAAGATTGATACCCGAGAGGTCGAGTTAGACATCTCAAACTCAAGTGGGAGTAAGGAGAGCCAAGAACCTGCAGAGACCAGCTAGAGAGTGACGTGCACCTGATAGGTATTCACCCTCTAACTACTACTTGTTACTTACTGATGGTGGTGAACCCGAATGTTATGCAGAGGCAGAGCTAGTTGTAGATGAATGGAAATGGAGAGTTGCTATGGATGATGAGTTAGCATCTCTTCTGGTGAACGGCACTTGGGAACTTGTTGAGCTCCCAAAAGACAAGAAGGCTTTGCACTGCACGTGGGTCTACCGAATCAAGAATGAAGCTGGTGGGAGAAAACATTACAAAGCCCGACTGGTTGTCAAAGGGTTTGAGCAGCGATATGGTGTTGATTATACTGATGTTTTTACTCCTGTTGTGAAACTGACCACTATTCTAATGGTGTTGAGTATGGTAGCTGCAGAGAACTTGTAGTTACAACAGATGGATGTGAAGACGACATTCCTTCACGGTGACTTGGTTCATGAGTTGTACATGACACAGCCTGAGGGGTTCATAGTGAAGGGAAAGGAGAAACTTGTGCCTTATGTATATATAAAAAAGATGGCCAATCAAACCTATTTGATTTCTCGATTCAATAGAAGCTCAAAGGGGTGAATAAGGTGTATGGTTTGAAGAAAGCTCCATATCAGTGGTACAAAAAGTTTGACAGTTTCATGATGGAGATTGGTTACCTGAGATGCCACGTTGATCATTGTTATTACTACAAGAGGTTTGACAATGGCTTTCTTATTCTCTTGCTATATGTTGATGATATGTTAATTGTAGGAGTTGATGCAAGTGAAGTGAATAAGTTGAAGAAGTAATTGTCAGGATGGTTTTCTATGAAGGATCTTGGAGAGGCAAATCAGATTTTGGGCATGAGAACTGAGCGTGATAAGGTGACGGGAAATGTGTATCTTTCACAGTCGAATTATATTCAGAAGATCTTGGAAAGATTTAACATGATGGAGTCGAAGCTCGTGAGTGTCCCCTTGGGCAGTCACTTCAAGCTTTCGAGGAAGGAGTCACCAAAGAGCAAGGAGGAACTTGTCTAAATGATGAAAGTACCATATGCCTCAGCAATTGGCAGCATCATGTATGCCATGGTGTGTATAAGACCAGATATTGCTCATGCAGTGGGAGTAGCGAGCCGATTCATGGGTTATCCGGGAGAACAACATTGGGAAGCAATAAAGTGGGTCCTACGTTAGTTGAGAGGTACCACAGATAAGGCTTTGTGTTTCAATGGCAAGAGTATAGAGCTGGTGGGTTATGTAGATGCAGACTTGGCATCAAATGATCTTGATGGAAGAAGAAGTACAACCGGGTATGTTTTTACTTATGGTGGTACTGCTATATCTTGGACCTCTAAGTTGCAGAAGATTGTTGCTTTGTCTACTACGGAGGCAGAGTATGTAGCTGTGACAGAGGCAAGTAAGGAGATGGTGTGGTTGCAAAATTTCTTGGGTGAACTTGGGAAGGAGCATGGGAATAACACTCTATATAGTGATAGTCAAAGTGCTATATTTCTGATGAAGAATCCGGCGTTTCACTCAAGGACACAACATATTGAGTTGAAGTATCACTACATTTGTCACCTTTTATAGAAGAAGGTCTTGCAGCTTATGAAGATCCTAGGAAGTGAGAATCCAGCAGACATGTTTACTAAGGTGGTGACCTTAGAGAAGTTGAAGTTGTGCAAAGCTTCAATTGGCCTTGGAACATGAAGATAAGGTTTGGCGATGCCAGGTGGATGAGGGAGAAGAGACAAGAAGATATGGTTACATGGAGAATTCGGTCTCCAAGTGGGAGATTGTTGGAGTCTTGAGGCTGAATAGACTGTACACTTGGGCCGAATTTTTGGCCCACTTTTTTCGGCACTAATTTTTGGGGTTAGGGTTCGTTTATTATATATACAAGTTTTTTCTCCTTGTATCGGGTATCAAAAAAATTATAGTGAAAATCCCTGGCTTGGCATCGCCCCCAGATGTAGTAGTAAGACAAACTGGGTAAACAAATCTCGTGTTCTATTTCGTGATTGTGTGTGTGCGTTTTATCCTAACACAAATAACTTATGACCACTTAGTAAAACTCCATGGACTTACTCCATGAATTTTTTCCCCAATTTGTTAGGGAAATTTGTGAAATTGAATTGGAGATGTTATTGTTGTTAGATAATGTGCATGTATTGAATACGAAAGGTCATGAGCCATGCTTGAATCTAATCAGTCAATGAATCAATTAATTGCAGTCAAGATAGGATAAGAATTCATTAATCTTATGTCTAGGATCTCCTATCTTATGTATAAATAGCCATGTAATGTTGAGGAAACGAACAAGTCCATAAATTAAGAATAAAAGGTGTTTTGTCTCTTTACTCCCATATAAAAAAATCCAACATATTGGCATCAGAGCCATGGCCAACAACAATTCAGCCTTCACATATGTCCAACCACCACTCTTTGACGGGAAAAATTATGAATTTTGGCCTGTAAAAATGGAGACTCTCTTTCGAGCATTGCGGGTTGAAAAACTCATTCAAGATGACATCGAAGAAGGTGAATCTTCATCAGTCAAAACTAAAGAAGGTGAAGAAAAGAAGACGATCGATGCAAGCACACTAAGTCTCATTCAAAGAACAGTGGTTGATTCCATGTTCTCTAAAATAATGAGAGCAACAACGTCGAAGGAGGCGTGGGATATCCTGAAGCATGAGTATCAAGGTGATGTGAAGGTGAGAACAAAGAAACTCCAATCTCTACGAAGAGACTTGGAAAATATAAAAATGAAAGAAAGTGAGAAGTTGGATGAATTCTCAAATAGAGTCATCGACTTGGTGAAGCAAATCCATAGCTATGGCGATAACCTTGATGATAAAAGTGCGATTGAGAAAATCTTAATCACTCCACCTACAAATTTCAATCCTATTGTGGCAGTGATTGAAGAAACTTGCGACCTCACCAAACTTTCAATTGAAGAATTAATGGGATCCTTTAAATCATTTGAGCAAAGACTTACTCGACGCTCGGAAGACTCACTTGAGAGTGCATTTCAATCTAAAGTTCTTGTATCATCAAGCTAAGAATCGTCTAGAGGTGGATGAGGCGGTAGAAGAGGTGCACGAGGTCGAGGCTCAAGAGGTCGTGGAAGAGGCTATAATGGAGGTCGTCATGGAAATGGAGAAACTTCAATGTATTGCGATGTATGCAAGAAAAGTAATCACAAAGAAAAGGACTGTTGGTTCAAGGGAAAACCACAATGTTGCAAGTGAAAAAGGTTTGGGCATGTACAAAAGGATTGCAGATCAACGGAGGAAGCACAAACCAGCTTTGTAGGGGAAAGACAAGTTGAGCCAAATCTCTTCTACGTAGGCCAAAAAAGTTGCAGATCAGAAAAGGGAAGTTTGGAATCTGGATAGTGGTTGTAGTAACCACATGTCAGCTAATAAAGATGCATTTCTCAACATTGATTCTTCTTACAACTCAAAAATTTATTTGGGAAATGGAGAAGCAGAAGAAATAGCAGGAAGAGGCAGCATTGGAGTTGAAACGAAGAAAGGAAATAAGGTGATCCAAGATGTTCATTATGTCCTGAAGTTGGCTGAAAATCTGCTTAGTGTTGGACAACTTTTGGAGCATAATTATATACTCTATTTTGAAGATCGAGAGTGCAAAATCTATGACAAACAAAGGAAATTAGTTGTTGCTGTAAAAATGAACAAAGACAGGCGCTTTCCTCTCTCGTTTAATTACACCAAGCATGTTGCTCAAATAGCCAAAAGTGAAGATGCTTCGAGGCTTTGGCACAAAAGGTATGACCATTTAAATTTTGGAGCACTCAATATACTTTCAAAGAAAAATATGGTGTATGGGCTGCCATCTATTGAAGAAAAACAGAATGTATGTGAGGATTGTGCTTTTGGAAAGCATCACCGTCAACCATTCCCAAAAGGTTTTGCATGGAGAGCAAGAGAAAAACTCGAGTTGGTGCATACGGACATGTGTGGGCCAATGAGAACTCTCTCTAATTATCAGAACAGGTACTTCATTTTAATCATAGATGATTTTACCCGAATGACTTGGGTATACTTCATGAGAGAAAGATCTGAAGTTCTTAGTATTTTCAAGAAAATCAAAGTTCTTGTTGAGAAACCAAGGCAAATTTATCAAAGTTATGCGAAGTGATAGAGGAACGAAGTATAATTCTAATGAATTCAAGAATTTTTGTGAATATGAAGGTGTTGAGCGACAACTCACAGTTGGCTACACACCACAACAAAATGGGGTTTCGGAAAGAATGAATCAAATAGTAATGGAGATGGCAAAGTCAATGTTGCACGCTAGCAATGTGCCGAGAAGTTTTTGGGCAGAAGCTATTAATACCGCTGTGTACTTAAGAAATCAGAGTCCTACAAAAGTTGTGCCAGACCAAACACCATTCGAAGCTTGGAGCGGCAAAAAACCATCGGTAAGTCATTTAAAAGTTTTTGGGAGTATATGTTATGCTCAAGTACCAAAGGAGCGTAGGAGAAAACTTGGCGAGGCAAGTGAAAAATGTAATTTTATGGGATATAGTTATGTTTCTAAGGGCTATAGACTATTTAATTTGAAAACTAACAAAACCATTGTTAGTAGAGATATGTTATTTGATGAAGGGTTAACTTGGAGGTGGGAACAAGATTGAGCATGAGAAGGTTGTATTTGTACCATTTTTGCAGCCATTGGATGTCCTTAATGAATTCAATGGCGATGATGAAAATGCAGTCTCGAGCCCACAATGCCAAGATTCAAGCTCACCAAGTTCTACACCGATCAAGATGCGAAGATTGAGCAACATTTATGCTCGTTGCAATTTTTGTATTGAGGAACCTGAAAACTTTGAAGAAGCAATTCAAAATGATGCTTGGAGAAAGGCAATGCAAGAAGAAATCAAAATGATAAAAAAAAAACTTGGGAGCTTGTTGACAAGCCGAAGGACAAAGATGTGATTGGGGTGAAATGGATTTACAAGGTCCAGATGGCTCCGTGCTAAAGAACAAAGCTAGATTGGTGGCAAAAGGTTACTCACAACAGACCGGAATTGATTTTGAAGAAACGTTTGCTCCAGTTGCAGGCTTGGATACTATTAGAGCATTAACTCCTCTTGCAGCCAATAAAGGATGGAAGCTATTTCAGCATGATGTTAAATCAGCTTTTTTGAATGGAGAGCTCAAAGAGGATGTCTACGTTGAACAACGACAAGGCTTTGTGGTCGAAGGGAATGAAGAAAAAGTGTACAAACTTAAAAAGGCCCTCTATGGCCTAAGACAAGCTCCTCGAGCTTGGTACAGCCATATTGATCACTACTTCATGAAGAAGAAGTTCGTGAAGAAAAAGAACGAGCCCACCTTGTATGTCAAGCATGAAGGCACTTCGGACATTTTGATCGTAACTCTTTATCTTTACAATCTTGTGTTCACCGGAAGCAGTGAAAAGATGATAACTGATTTTAAAAGTAACATGATATAAAAGTACGACGTGAATGATTTGGGAGTGTTGCATCATTTCCTTGGAATTGAAGTTCACCAAAAGGATGATGGAGTCTTTATTTCACAAAAGAAATATACTGAAAAAATGTTTAAAAAGTTCAGCATGTTTGGATGCAAACCAATGGACACACCGCTTGTTGTGAACGAAAAATCAATGAAGGAAGATGGAAGCAAATAAGCTGACGCGATTAATTACACAGGCTTGATTGGAAATCAGCTCTATCTCACTGCTACAAGGCCTGACATCATGTTCGCAACAAGTTTACTCTCTCGATACATGACTCAACCAAGTCAACTTCACTTGGGAGTTGCGAAAAGGGTGCTAAGATACATCCAAGGCACTCTTGATTATGGAATCAAGTATGACAGTAAGTGCAAAACAAAATTAATTGGATTTTATGACAGCGATTGGGCTGGTTCTATTGATGACAGGAAAAGTACATCTGGATATGTATTCTCTCTTGGTTCTGAAGTTTTTTCATGGAGTTCAAAGAAGCAACAAAGTGTTGCACAATCTTCAACAGAAGCTGAGTATATCTCAGCTGGTCTTGCCACACAACAAGCTATTTGGTTGAAGAGAATCTTAGAAGATTTTGGAGAAAAAGAATATGGAGCAGTGGTACTTCATTGTGACAACAAATTTGCAATTGCTATGGCTAAGAATCCTGTTTTTCATAGTCGATCAAAGCATATCGCCATCAAACATCATATCATTCGTGAAGCCATTGAAGATAAAGAAATAGAGATGACTTATTGCAAAACTGAGGAGCAGATAGCGGATATTTCACAAAGGCGTTGCCAAAAGAAAAGTTCTAGCAACTTAGAGCAGCAATGGGAGTCGCACCATTCACACATTAAGGAGGAGAATGTTAGATGATGTGCATGTATTGAATAGGAAAGGTCATGAGTCATGCATGAATCTAATCAGTCAATGAATCAATTAAATGCAGTCAAGATAGGATAAAAATTCATTAATCTTGTGTCCAGAATCATCCTATCTTACGTATAAATAGCCATTTAATGTTGAGGAAATGAACAAGTCCAGAAATTAAAAACAAAAGGTGTTTTGTCTCTTTACTCCCATATCAAAAAATATCCAACAATTGTTATGCTGTGGATGTATATTGCTTTCTATTTTTACTGAATCAATCATCTCTGGGAAAAATATATTGACAGCATATAGGTATTGTATGAAGTTTAAGACTCATGAACTAGATGTTTATTGGTGCGTGGTGATTTAAATTTCATCATTAATGTATGTTTAAAAGTAAGTTGAAATATAAGTTCTTATATGAAGAATAAGCCGGAAAGGACCTTTTTTTGAAAATAGAAATCTAGTTTATATTATCGCAATGGTAGAACTCAAATAATTTGCATAACATAAATGTCAACAAATTACTTCAAGAAAATAAGCCCTTGTGTACTTGTTGTGGCAATGAATGTGTGTCAAAGCTGAGAAAAGATGAATTTATATTTCATTGTTGGAAGTCCAAAAACCACACCCTTAATAATTATATACCAATAAATTGGAAAGAGCTTCAGTAGTTTATTTTTGTTTGATACTACAACAACATTTTGATTATAGCTTGCCATTGATGTGAATTTAGAAACAAATCATGGAGCCTTGTTTAGGATCACGATTAAGCCTTTTTTCATAACCAGGAATGGCTCTACCATCGGCCCACCTCTCCTCAATAGGTATACGTTTTTGTATTAGCATCTATGAAATCATGGGTGTTGTTTTCGGATTTTCCATGCGACTAAGCATTTATGTTAAAACTTGTTCGAGAAAAATAGTTTTTTGGTCCTGCAACTTGTCTAGTGTCCAATTTTGGTCCCAAAAATATTAACTTTTCAATTTTGGTCCCATAACTTATTGAATCGTCCAAATTTGGTCCCAAATGGGACCAAAATTGGACAATTCAATAAGTTACGGGACCAAAATTGAATAATTAAAATTTTTGGGACCAAAATTAAATAATTAAAAATTTTGGAACCAAAATTGGACACCAAACAAGTTAGGGACAAAAAATTATTTTTTCGTATTCATTAATTTTTTTTCTTTTCTCACCTTATATGTGTGTATATATATATATATATATATATATATATATATATATATATATATATACATACATACACACACATACACATATATCAAACACTATTTAATTAATTATACTCTAAAATATTCTTTTTAATAATCATGTATATATTATTGGTGGAGACGAGATCACAATAGCAATTTGGAATTATTTTACGAAGATATGGAAAATCGAAATTTATATGAAAATTATTAATTTATTATTTTATTTACTCTATCGCAATTTAAATTCTTAGTTAGTAATTAAAATTTCATTATTAGTATTTAATGGGAGCTTTGTAATTCATCCTAAATAATAATTATTGGAATTGAAAAATAATGGGTTTTTATAGATGTTTTTCAAATATTTGTATCTATATTCATGAAAAATAATCTATATATATATATATATATATATATATATATATATATATATACACATACGCACACATACACATATATCAAACACTATTTAATTAATTATACTCTAAAATAATCTTTGTAATAATTATGTATATATTATTGGTGGAGACGAGATCACGATAGCAATTTAGAATTATTTTACGAAGATATGGAGAATCAAAATTTATATGAAAATTATTAATTTATTATTTTATTTACTCTATTGCAATTTAAATTCTTAGTTAGTAATTAAAATTTCATTATTAGTATTTTATGGGAGCTTTTAATTCATCTTAAATAATAATTACTGGAATTGAAAAATAATGGGTTTTTATTTTTCATGTTTTATAGATGGTTTTCAAATATTTGTATTTATATTCATGAAAAATAAATCCATTGATGTATATATATATATATATATATATATATATATATATATATATATATATATATATATATATATATATATATATATATATAAGGTGAGAAAAGAAAGAAAAATAATTTTTTTGTCCCTAACTTGTTTGGTGTCCAATTTTGGTCCCAAAAATTTTAATTATTCAATTTTGGTCCCGTAACTTAGTGAATTGTCCAATTTTGGTCCCATTTGGGACCAAATTTGGACGATTCAATAAGTTATGGGACCAAAATTGAAAAGTTAATATTTTTGGGACCAAAATTGGACACTAGACAAGTTGCGGGACCAAAAAACTATTTATCTCAAACTTGTTCATATTTGGTTTGCAATACCTCAGTTTCTCCTATTTTTCCACAAGTAATACCCAATATAAGAAATAAAATAACAAGAACAATAGTCATCTTCTTTAACTAGGAAATTAATGAAACAACTAACAAGTTTAATTAATGTATATAGTTTGTGAATAACTGTTGATGAAAACCCCGGTGGGTAAAACCAATTGCAGAAAATTAAACTAGTACCAAAATGCCAAAAAAATAATCTCCCGTGCAAATTAATTGAATCGGAAAGACGAAATTAAACCACAGCGCGGTCGATAGTCCATCCTTGCACGATGTTTGCATCAAAGCAGTTCTCACATATTATATCCATAGTTTCCTGAAAAGTATGACACCATATATATAAAATCAAATCTATGCATCATGTAACATATCGTTTATTTTATAATAAAGGAGAATTTACTGATAAAAATTGGGGGAAATTATTTTTTAAGACACTATTTTACGAGTGTTTGCAAAATTAGGACACTATCTTTGCTGGTTTGTAAAATTGGGACGCTATCTTATGAGTTTGCAAAATTAGGACATTATCTTTACAAACTTGCAAAATTAGGATAATATCTTGTATTTTTTGCAAATTTTGGCCACTTCTATAAAATTCAGGCCAACTGGACACATCATAATCGGGCTTCATTTTGCCAGCATAAAAGATAGTGTCCTCGTTTTGTAAGATTGTAAAGATTGTGTCCTATTTTTGGAAACTCATAGAGACAGTGTCCTCGTTTTGCAAGATTGTAAAGATCGTGACCTACTTTTGCAAACTCATAGCGATAGTATCCTTATTTTGCAAGTTTTGAAAAGGAGTTAATTGCAAGAGAATGCGTCCATTTCAAAATGGTCCTTTTTTGGGCACTTTTAGTCCCGTAGTTTTATACACATTTGGTTCCTAGAGAATATGATAAATTGCAGTCTTGGTTCTAAGAGAAAGGATAAATTTGAAATTTGGGTCCCAAAAAAATTGGGTAAATTTGAAGTTTTGGTCCTAAAATTTAATGGATGGACCTAAACTGCAAAAATAAGAACAACTTTTGCACATAGGTACCAAAAGTACTGTTTTGCACCCATTGTTTTGGGATTAAAAGTGCAATTTTCTTGTTCAAAAGGATAGTGTCCTAATTTTACAAATACTCATATGACAGTGTCCTAAAATATAATTTTACAGTAGAAAATGCTTTGTTATATTAGGAATACTATTGGAAAATAATTTACCATTTCCATAGATTGATGCTTTGAAGATACGCAGATGTGGATCAACAGGAATACCAAGCGCTTGATACCTTTCGTCATACACCGAGTACCTACAGAGAATTCCATTTTTAATTTATGAATAAATAAATAATAATTAATACATAATAATACGTTGCATATGTAGAATTTTTTTCGAATATAATTACCCGGCCTCTAAATTTCCATTATAGCCTTGATCACCACCGTAAAGAGCGTTCCAGGTTGGAGGGTAGTTTGGAATAATGTCATCTTCGGGAATCAGATTTCCCTGTATGTATGTATTAATTAGTTATCCAACAAAATGAATATAAAGGTAAGCAACTTTGAATAAATAAAAATAATCTATCAAAACATTTGGGTACACAAACTTCGCACAACTATTGTTGTTTACTGAAATAATTAAATATATTTTAATTAAATAATTAATACTATCATTTAAAAATATATTTTGGTTGTACAGTTCAATGGATGCATTTGTCATCTACCAAACATGATATAAAAAAAATTATCCCTGATCTGTCTCATAAAGATAGTTCACTTTCATTTTTCACACAAATTAATAAAACAACAGTTATTGTGCTAGAAATTCTGAATTTTATGTATAAAATTCATGATGTGATCTTATTTATTAAATACAAAAACAATAATGTTTAATATCAATACACATTACACAAGGGCATTTTGCACATTTTTCATATAGACATTGATTATAATTTGGAAAAAAAAAAAACAAGACAATTATTTGTAGACCAGAGGGGTACATTTTTACTTAGTTGCCTTGAATATAATTACTATTGCATATAAATAAGACATTCGTCTTTCTTTCTTTATTTGAAAACATTTAAAATGTAGTTAGATAAGTAAATGTACTTTGAGATATTCGAATATGGTTTAATTTTGTATGTATCAGATACACTGTGCAATACAAGTGTATTTTTAAAAAGTTACTATTACTGATACGTTGCCCTTATTATTATCGAAAAGTCACCCTAGGTGTACTGAAAAGTTAATTTGAAGATCTTCCAAACTGCAAATAAATGATGAAATTGATTAGAAGTTATATTCAGAAACATCACCCTTTAAACAAAGTGAATGGTGAACAAAAAACAAGAATTAATTGAAAATTTTGTTTGAATTTCTTTGCAAATTCAAGTAGGTACCTTCAATCTGGATGACGAGCCTTCCCCGTAGTTTGATCCACCAATAGAATCAGGCAGATTGATGCCATAATTTTGTGTATTAAGTGTTGGATTCACACTACCTAAATTCCCCGTCGCTCTACGGAAACATGTACGAGAAATTAAAAATTTGATATATGTTGTATAAACAATTTTTCTAAATAACATATAGTACCAAAATGTGTGCGTAAATAAATTATATATTTATTAGATGTATCACCTAAATGGGGGTGGATTTTCCAGCATCATATTGTTTAGCACCGGGTATGACTGCTGTGTATTGAGATTTGAATTTCCAGATGGCATCTGTGTGCTCCTCGTAAGAATAGAAATATAAGTTTAAATAATTTAACAATACTTATTTGGGATTAAAACCATTTTCGTCCCGTAACTTTTTACCTTTTTCTTTTTGGTCCCATACTTATTTACTTTTTCGATTTAGTCCCACAACAATTCAAATTTATCCAAATTAGTCCCAAATGGCCGGAAAACTCGTGAAACGACGTCGTTTTGATCACGTGCCGGTCACGTGCCAATATTTTCCGGCGGAATAGGAGGTATTAAAATCGTTTTTGTCCCGTAACTTTTTACCTTTTTCGTTTTGGTCCCATACTTATTTACATTTTCGATATAGTCCCATAACAATTCAAATTTACCCAAATTAGTCCCAAATGACCGGAAAACTCATGAAACGACGTCGTTTTGGTCACGTACCAGTCACGTGCTAAAATTTTCCTACAAAATAGGATGACGGGTCTCATTTTGCGAACGTGACACGCTGACTAAGTAAATTATAAATATAAAACTAAAAAAATATTTATGTAAGCAGATTAAATTTTCACCCAATTAAATGGTGACACGTGTGCAAATCAAATATTAATATCAAATAAAATTTACTATTTTATTTTAAGAATTTATTAAATTAATTCTTGAATTAAATAGTTAACTTGATATTAAATGTACACGGTACAAGTCGAACAAATTAAATGAGTGTTCGATACTCATATTGGGTAATAAATACGCCTTATTTACCATAAGAACGATAATTAAATGATATCTAGTAAAAAATGAAAGCGAATTAAAACAATTCGTAAATCACGCCAATCAAATGGCATTGGCCAATAAGGCGGCACCACGTGGCGCGATAAGAAATGAAGGTTTGTAAACCTCCACCCTATAAATAGGGTCATTTCTCATTCATTTGCAACCACGAAGATCAAACACAAGACGAGAACAATGCAACAAGCATCCAGACGATCAACAAGCGAATCCTCTACAATCGTTCTTGAAGACTCAAAGCGTTATTCGCCGTTCTTCGTGGAAAGCGATCAGAAACAGCTCAAGATCGAAGATCAGGCTCGAAGCCCCTTCGATCCGGCGTTTTCTCTTTGAAGATTCGAAGATTCTTAAAGAACGTTATTCACCGTTCTTCGTGCAAGTTCTCAGATCAGCTCCAAGTCAGAGACCAAGGTTCAGAACCCCTCCGATTCGACATTTATATCTGAAGACATTCGAAGATTCAAACCGTTCTTCCTGAAGATTCAAGAACGTTCATCCCGAAACAACGTTTAATCCAAAACAAGGTGTTTTCACCATTGGATTAACGTTATAAACATTCAAGCTCAAATGAAGCTCCTCGATACGAGACTAAACTATCTATGACTCTCAAATTGAGTCTTTCAAATCAAGACTCCTTGATACGAGTGAAAACTATCTAAGTCCCTTAAATAGAAAGTTCGGTTATCGAAATATTTTCGTGCTTCATTCACTCCAAGACAGAAACGTCTGTGAACAAAGCACGAGGGGGCATTTGTAAGCACATTAAAATTGTGACTTACCGTATTTTGGAGATAGCAAATAATATCTACCAAAATGGAGGAAAATCAAGAGAATCAATCAAATCAAATTATATGTGATTGATATCTCATTAAATTGGTAGAAAATAAAGAAGATCAAATCAAATCAGATTGATTTGTCAAATCAAGTCAATCAAATCGGCGTCGGCCAATCAAATGACGTCACGTGGCAATGCGAAGAAGGAAGGTCTTCATTCATTCCCCTGTAAATAGAGTTCTCCTCCACACTTCAAATATAACAAAAAAAATGAAGAAAAAGAGAAGAATCAGCGAAATTATAGAGATTGTACTCGACTTTCGCATTTGATGCAATACAAATTTTCTTTGTATTACAATTTTGTTTTTTAATGTGCTTACAATTTCCAACTCATTTTTTCAATTAAAAAAAACCCTTAAAACTAAAAATAAAGCTACCTGCAATTAAAGTAATGGAAGGCCCCGATTCTACACGGCGTACTATATAATCTAGCAGTATTTGGCGGCGACGGGGTGCTTGAAGCAGCAGAGCTGCGCCAAGAACATGTACGCATCGGGTATTAGGGTTTTCTCAAATTTTTTAGAAAATTGCTAGTCGTTTTGATTTGTTTTTATTTTAATTGCATGAACTTTATTTTTAGTTTTAAGTTTTAAGGTTTTTTTTACTGAATAAATGAGTTGGAAAATATTTTTTTAGTTTTATATTTATTTTATAAGAGAAATTACTTAGTCAGTGTGCCACGTTCGCAAAATTAGACCCGTCATCCTATTTCGTTGGAAAATATTAGCACGTGACTAAAAAGATATCGTTTCACGAGTTTTTCGGCCATTTGGAACTAATTTGGGTAAATTTGAATTGTTGTGGGACTAAATCAAAAAATTAAATAAGTATGGGACCAAAAAGAAAAAAAGTAAAAAGTTATGGGACGAAAATAGTTTTAATCCTTCCTATTCCACCGGAAAATATTGGCTCGTGACCGGCACGTGACCAAAACGACGTCGTTTCACGAGTTTTCCGGCCATTTTGGACTAATTTGGGTAAATTTGAATTGTTATGGGACTAAATCGAAAAAGTAAATAAATATGGGACCAAAAAGAAAAAGGTAAAAAGTTATGGGACGAAAACGGTTTTAATCCCATACTTATTTAATCAAATATATATGTATATTAGAAAAGTGAAATTTTGTTGGAGAAAATTACGAATACTGGAGGCCTGGAAAATGATGATCCAATTTGTTGTGCGTCTGAATTTTGTGCATTATTCAGCATCGCAAGAAATGATTGCGGTTCGGCCTCTGTAATTCTGAAAAAGTAATGTATAAGTAGTATTTTAAGTGCATCTTTTGAAAAAAAAAAAAGGCATCTCTTCTTTTGTAAAATTTAAGTGCATTTTTTGAAAAATCACACTTATTATTACTAAAAAAAATCACACTTATTATCAATTAAATGTGCATTTTTCAAAAAGTGATTATGTCAATAATAACATGTATGACTTTCAGTAATAATTGCACTTGAGTTGCACTGTTCACACAAAATCACTTCTGTCAAACTCATACTTAATTTCATTCCTTCTTTATATGCCAAACATACCCTAATTTTTTTCTTTATCTTTTCTAACTTTTAGCCCTCAATCTACCAGTAATTTGTCTACGACATAAAATTCCCAGGCATTAATTATTTACATGCAATTTGCCTACAAAAATTTATCCACAAACAATTTGCGTACGAAAATTTTGTAGGCAAATTTTTTGTAGGTAGAGAATAAAATGTCCATACATTAAAAAAAATAAAATTGCAGGCAATTTCGTAGGCATCCCCACTATGAAATTTTTTGTTGGAAATTTTGTAGCCATATTAACAATTTTTATAGATAATTTAATATTTTTTATAATGAATACACTTAAATTGCAAGATACATTTAATGCATAGGAAACTTACTCGGGTTCTTTTGTTCCTAGTTAACCCAGAATTTAAAATGGCATCAAATACAAAAACAAAATTATTCAAAAAATATTCAAGTAAAAATATTATAATTAAAAAAAAATTAAGAATCAAAGAGTTGCATTATTAAGTCCAAAACATTAAATGATAAAAAAAAAAATCATTGTTTTAGAGAACTAGATCCCTTCCTGTACAAAAGAGTCAAACAAAATCTGGATCCCTTCTATCCAACACAGGACCTTTCTGTACAGGAGGGACAAAAGGGATTTGGGTCCCTAATTTATAAGTTGAAACAAAAGTATTTAAAGACATACCCAAATGGTTGCTTTTCCAGTTGACGTGGTGTCCGATAATAGGGCGTTCCTGTGTTAAATTCGGAGGTCAAAAACGGCCCATATTTTGGTGGTCCTTGTTCCATTTTATGTTTGAGCCTATAACAAAAAACATGTCAAAAATAGTTATCAGAAACATGTTAATTCATCAATAATCGTTATAAGAAATTCAAAAAATAAATTACCTCTTTAAGGTACGTTAAATTGTAGCTTCGGATTGCTTCAAAGATCTTCAAAACTGCAAATAAATTATGAAATTTATTAGAAGTTATATTCAGAAACATCACCCTTTAAATAAAGTGAATATGGTGAACAAAAACAAGAATTAATTGAAAATTATGTTTGAATTTCTTTGAAAATTCAAGTAGGTACGTACCTTCACTGAAACAAAATTGTTTATTTACTCTTCCTCTCCTTAGTTTATAAAGGGGGAGGCAACAACCAAAAAAAGAAAAATGAAATAGAGATAATAACAATAAATATAGGGCTCGAATATTGATATCCCAATTCTGAATTCACCCTCTTAACAGCTGTGTTTTATAGTATAAGATGCTAAAATGTATTTTGTATATTACTCGAGAAAAAGTTGAATATTAATAATTGTATCCTAATATAATACTCAGTTTTAGAGTATGTTTGGCAATTCTGTTTGCAACATCTTTTAAGCTCTAACATTTTATAAATTATTTTAAAAGCTTATAAGTTGTTAAAATATTTGGCTAATACAATTTATAAAACTTTGAAAATTTATGATAAATATTTTTTAACTTTTAATTTTAATATAAAATATATATTTTTGTGTTAAGGTAGAGGTGGGTGGAGGCGGGGGAGGAGTGAGGTGGTTCCAGGTTGGGATGGGTGGTTGGGGGTGGAAGTGGTTAGAAAATTAAATTGTAAATTTTCAAATCTTATTTTATAAGGGGAACATGCCCACCGGTGGGCACAATATTATATACCCACCGTGAATGTGTTAATGACATATAAGTAGGGGCCCACTATTATTTTAGTTGATTGCTTATAATTGTTTATGTATCATTAACACATTCGCGGTGGGTATATAATAGTGTGCCCACCAATGAGCATATGATCAATTCCGTATTTTATAAATCGGGCAATCACTCTCTTAGGCTTCAAAATTCAAAAGATTTATAAAAATTAGAACGTTAGTACTCATGTTGCTTACCTTGTATATTAAATAGCTTTTTGTAATTTTGAAATCTTACTTTATAGATTGAGATAAGACAAGAATCTAAAACCACCACTTTAATATGGTTCTAAAAAGGGAGTTAGATACCTTTTTAAGGTCGTCAATCCAATTTGTATAAAATCAATCCAAAATATTTATTCCGTGAAACGGTCTCACACAATTTTTTTTATTATAATCGTCAAATTTCACAACTACGTATATATTCGGGATTAGAAGAGATGTCATGACATTCTTTCATGGATTAGCTAGATACTTTGACAGGCATATCTACACATCCTGTTTTCAAATCTCAATTAAAACAATTTCATCCATAATTAATTAAATTGTTTACTCGTTGGGCCTATTCTCCAAAAGTAGAGTCGAAATTGAAGTCACGGATGAGGAGAGTGTTAAGGAAAAATAAATAAATTAATTAATTTCATAACTCTTTATAAGTTCCGAATTCAGTGATGATTTGTTTTTAATATTAATTCTCTATTACTCTCTCACTCTCACTCGTAAAACTGAATTCTCGACTCTACCCTTTAAAAAGGAGGTTCATCAAGTGTACAGTGTAATATAAGTGTAATATAAGGAAAGTTGCTTATGCAGAATTTGAACGTTGGATGTGAACGTGAACCAAATACTCACTTTTCTTAAAAAAGTAGAAAGCATTTTACTTTCAAGTATCACATTTTCTTTTTTGCAAAAATAAAAAAATAAAAAATCAATTTAAACAACTTTTTTTTTTATCTAAAGTACTCTAATAGTCTCCTTAATTTTAACTCGGACTTAAAATGTATTAATTAAGTGTTGCTGATGTTTCCTACAATATGTAAACTAAAAAATATGAGTGCCACAATTTCTCCCCTTAAATAAACAATCATTACTTATTTGACTTAATTGTATCTCTTTTTACAATCATTTTTCCTATACAACAATTAACAACTTTATTTTTTGCCTTATTTTTTCTTTCTAAAATTAAAGCAAAAAATTAATGATGCAAGCACAATGGAGACAACTCTTTCTCAAATATTTCTAAGGGCATAGAGAAGAAAAAGATTTTCATTCCTAAACATCGTACTTAGTGATAGTCAATATTTAAATTTGGACGGCATATTGCCGATTAATTATTTATGGAGTGTTGATATTAAGGTTTATAAATGGAGTTATTCACAAAGTGGTTAGAGCCCACTACCTATGACCCAAAGGTCATGGGTCCGAATCGCAATTTCGCAGATTAAAAGAAATGGAGTATTGTTATTAATTTTTTAATATAAGTCAACTTTTTGTCGGGATGTTGTCGGTTAATTAATTGTATATGGATAAGTTTGAGTATTGATAAAAAATTTGTCGTGATGCTGTCGCTCAATATAAATTGAGTGTTATTAAGTTTTGAGTATTAGTCAATTTTAAATTT
This sequence comes from Ballota nigra, assembly GCA_947034835.1. Lineage (NCBI taxonomy): Eukaryota > Viridiplantae > Streptophyta > Magnoliopsida > Lamiales > Lamiaceae > Ballota > Ballota nigra. Next base: position 9,914,195 of record OX344726.1, read on the forward strand.
TGTCGGGACGTTGTTATTGTACAAAAGAGTGTTATATTTTGAGAATCAATCAATATTTAAATTTTGTCGGGATGTTGTCGTTAGGTATGCAGTATTGTTTTTTAGGTTAGACTAATTGAATTTCATTCTACTAGCGAATTTCAATGTGAATGGTACTAATCATCCATTGGGCATTGTTCCTCTGATGCTCCCCTCCCCCAACTCCTCCAATCAGAGACGAAGGGGTCGGAGGGGTCAATGGCCCCTTGAATTTTCAAAAATTATAATATATATATATACAAAATATATATATATATATATATATATATATATATATATATAATATATATTTTTTTTTTCTTCCTTTATGTTGTTTACCAAATATATGTTGCTGGGATTAAATGGCTATTTATAAGAGCTTTGGTAAAAACATCAAATGATTGTGTTCTTAAATGCTAAATTGAATGCTTGAATGAAGAGCTGGAAATAAATGCACATGAACACTAAGAACACCAGATTTGCCAGGGATGTTGATCCCTGGACTTGAATGATAAATGTATTGATTATACTGAGAGAGATTGAACTTTTTTTGTTACAAACGTGGGGGTATTTATAGTTTTCTCACTACAGGGGTATTTTGGTCATTTCCGGCCTCTCGGGGGACAGGCGCATTAAATGCCTCCTGCCTCTGAGGGCGCGCGGGCACTGATACGTCAGAGCTCGCAGATGGCCGGCCACTAGGGTGTTGACACGTGTCCAAAAAGGACGATTCTCTGGCATATTTCCTCATTTGGATGAAATATTCTCTGTGTCTCTGAGCACGGAGGCGGCCTTTTTCCCTCTTGGGGGAGGATCTTGCTTGATTCTATCACGTGCTCTAGACCTCCCTTGTCGGCCGGGGATATTATTGGATCGGAGGCCGGCCTCCTGGTGGAAAATGAGGTCGGAGACTCTTCCAGCCGGTTGGTCGCGCCCAAGCGACTTCCGTTGGTCTTCACTGGTCGTGGCCGGGTCGGGCCGGTCACGGCCATTCTTCAATGTGGCTGTGTTAAACATTGACGGGCGCCCCAAGCAGGCTTCCGGCCTCATTTCCGAGGCCGGGGACTTGCGGTCGGAGCCCGATGAGGTCGGACACAAACTGGTCAGGTCGGTCCCGTCTCCTGGGCATCTCTTTGCCTTTTCCGGCCTGCCCCCGGCCGGCTCCGACTTGTGGTCCAAAACGGTCACAACAATTGCCCCCCAGCTCATCTCTCAAAGTTGATGAGGGGCGAGGTGGTCGCCTGCTGTCTTTTGTTGGTGCCGGCCTTGGTCTGCCCGGGGTGGTCGGAGATCGGCCAACGGCTATGTGACGGCTGGAAGGACGTGCGTTGTACAGTTTGCCTAAAAAGGTGCGCATGACGTCAGACGACGCCTCAGATTACGCGCATTAAAGTCTGACGTGCGTGACATGATTTGATCTCCTCGAATCTCGCGCATTTAATGCGTGCAATGTATGAGGCGTCTGACGCCGAAACCGTCTCTTCAACTTCTTGCACCTAGGTCCCTAAACCTAGGATTTTATTTCGAAATAGGCCCTTACCCATTTCCTATAAATAGGGGAGTCATTCCACTCTCAAGGATTTTCACTCTTTCGCGATTTGTAGCTGTTCTTTGGCGATTTCCGGCGAGTTTTTCACGGCGGCGACAAGCTTTGAACGGCCGCGACTGGTGGTTTTGAAGGTAACTTTCAAATTTTTGTAACTCAACTCTTTTTTTTATACAATGGTGTGACGGTGGGCGGGTCCTCCGCCTGGGCAGAGAGGCGGCGCTTCCTCGAGTGGCGGCGGTGGTGGTGGAGCCAATCGCCGTTTGTTTGAAGAAGGAGGAAGCTCGCGTGGGGGGAGTGGAGCCTCTCCTTCCCGTCTAGCAGGCTCGATCTGGGCTCGCGACGACGACGGTTTGGATGCCTTGTTTCCGAGCCGGTCGCTATTGGGCGAAGGCGCCCGGGAGGGGGTTTCAGCTGTGGGCGAGAGATCTCAAACAGAGGCGGCGGCCCGACCCATGGAGAGCAGGCAACCCTTGGACGATCTCCTCGAGGAAGATGAGTATGAAGATGGTCACGGTGAAGGAGATGATCTGGGGTCGAGAGGCTCGGGATGGCGAATGAGGCCTCGGGATCGGAGACTGAAGAGGTCGAGAGGCCGACTGTAGCTGGCCGGAGCGTTAGCCGGGATCGGTAAGAACAGGTCAGAAGGGCCTTTCGTCTGTGGTCGGAGTACGTGGAGAGGAAAGATGAGGCCGAGTTTCTTTCTTTCGACTTTGAGGAGTATTTGGAGCATTTCCCGCGGGGGCCGACCGATCGTGATCGGGCCACCATCCGGATAGCCGACCTGGAGGAATCTCGCAGGTGGACCATTGGACAAATTCAGAGCAAAATGACCCAGCACTTTCTTGATGAGGCCCGGGCCGACTGGGAAATCCCCTTCGACGTTCAACTCTATGCCCCCGAACCGAATGAACGGGCGGACCAGCCTCCCCACGGGATGGTGGCCGTGACCCAAGATATGATGGAGGTTAGGCTTCGTTTTCCACTCCATCCGGCCGTCTCGTACTTGTTGAACTATTGGAACCAGGCACCCATCCAGCTGCTCCCGAATACATGGATGATCATCGTGAGCGTCATGGTCTTGTTTGGCAAAAATCGGCTCTACCGGATGCCGACCCCTGGGGAAATAACCTATCTCTACCGAATCCAGAGTGAAAATAATGGGACCGGCGAGGTCTACATTCAAACCAAAGGACAGAAGTTGGTGACCGGCCTACCGAGTAAAGGTCGGAACGACCGGAGGAAGTGGTTTTTCGTCGGTGGGGCGTGGAAGACCGGGTATCCGGATGGGACGGAGATCGATGTTCCGACCGACATCCGCATTAAGAATCCCAGTAAGAAATCTTTAGTTTAAATTTGGATTAAAAGTACTGATCTAATTTCTTACTTCTCTTTGCAGGTTATCCTTGTCCTTCCGATCGGGAGCTGAATTTCGACTTCGCGATTGTCCGAGAGCGGATTCTATCGTTACCGGCCACGGAAAGGAATCAGGCCGTCCTTCGGACTCGACAAGCCCGAATTTTCGGCCGCTTCTTCCAGTTTCCGCGTCATTTAAGATTGACGGGTAAGCACTAGGGCGGGACCGGGTCCCGACCTTTAATTTGTGTTTGTGTGGTTCTCTTTTTTTTTTTTTTTAACATTTCTTGTCTCGATATCGCAGTGCCCGATTTCCTGATCGTGAGGCAGTGCCCGCCAGAACTCCTTGGAAGCTGCCCAGAGATATTTTCTTTGATGGGGGCTTGTGCAGTGAAAAAGACGGCCCAATGGGCTAAGAAGAAGAAGAAAGGAATCGGTGCCCGGACCGGGATCGTAATCCAGGAGCCGATCCCTATCCAGTCCGTTCCGGCCACCGGGGCGGTCGCTGCTGAGGTCCCGACCTCCTCCCCGATTACGGGCAAGAAAAGGAGTTGGGAGGAGGCCGAGATCGAGGGGGCCGGCCAGCATGGGACGAGCCCGGGCCCGATTGACGTTTCTGACGACACACCGCCCGGACCCCGGCCGGTCGGGACGGAGACCGTGGCCCACGGGGTGCCGGCCCCCGGTCGGGAGGATGATCGGACCTACTTTGGCCGCGATCCGGCCCGCTTCCAAGCGTAAGTTTGTTGATTTTAGAATTTTCCTCAGGCATTTTTATTCGTATCTAACCTGATCTCTCTTTTTGTCCAGACTGACTCGCAACAACTCCGGCCTCCCTCCAATGGTGTTGGATTTCCTTTCTTCCCGGGCTCCAAGTTCTATCGTGGATATGCCGGAGTACATGAGCCGGTCGGTGAACTCTTTGCCGCAAGCTTGGACCCGGGAGTTGGCCGACGTCGCCGAGCGCCGCCCCTGATACGCCGGTCGGGCCTGTGTTGTCCTCGTCAGCCAGGCGACCATCATGGCCAACCTTGTGGAGAGCGAGCTCAACAGTGCCTTCAGCACTGTGCTGAGGCTGGAGGCCGACCTGACCAGGGCTCGGGAGGAGAAGGCCGGGCTCGAGAGCGAGAACGCCGCGCTAAAAAAAGAGAAGGATTACGCGGTCGGCCAGATGGAGGCCGTCCTGAAGGAAAAGGATGACGCTCTCAGCCGGGCAGAAATGGCGTACAAAGCGCTGGTAGATACCCAGAGCCGGGTGGCCGAGATGGAAGACGTCAATGCCGATCTGCGGCTGGAGGCACACAGAGCCCAGAGGGATGCCGATCAGGCCCTTGCCCGGCAGGCCGAGTTGGAGAGGGAGCTCCAAAAGAAAGCTGAGGAACGGGCCGCCTCCCTTAGCCGGCCGGTATACGATCCGGAGGATCCGACCGCCAATCCGGAGCTCTTCTCTGAGTTCTGCTTCTACATGGCCGCCGCCAGCATGATCCGGGTTGCGCGCCAGGCCGGTCTTGAGACCAAGTCTCTGGAAGATTACTTCCGGGAGTACGCTGCTAAGAACCCGGTCAACGAGGGCTACTGGTTTCCCTTCCTCGACCTTGAGACCGACCATGGGGTGGACCTCTTGTGGTTCCCCCATCGGCACAGGCTGATCCAGCCGGGTCAGAATCCCCCGGTCGGTGGCGAGGAAGAAGGAGACGAGGAGGAGGAGGAGGCCCCTCCCTAAGGGTTCCCAGATACCGGGCGGAAGTGGGGCTGTGGTGGAGGCCTTGGTCGATGAAGTGGCCGACTATGTGGCCGGGACCGGAGGGCAGGCAAGCCCGGCGGCCGGGGAAGGCGGCCCTTGAGCTTAAATTGCCTTAGATTTTTCTTATTGCTTTCCTGAATGTGACCGGCTTCCGACCAGATGTATCTTGTTTTGACTCGTTGTGCTTCTTCCCGGCTTTTAGACCGGTCTTCTTGAAATGAAAATCTGTTTTTCTTTGGTCTTTCTCCGAGCTCTATTGCTTTATTACTGCTCTCTTATCTTCTTATACTTGTCAAAATGTTTTAAATTTTAATAAGTATGAATGGGGTTTTGGCCCGGGCCCAAGTGTGATATGCCGACCTTAAAACGGTCGGCATATGTTTTTGAACTGGGACCGGTGCTTGGAATGGCCTTGGTTGCCTTGCCGAGCTCAAGTGTGATATGCCGACCTCGATACGGTTGACATATGCTTTTGAACTGAGCTCGGCTCTTGAAGTGGCTTGGATGGCCTTTTCGAGCTCAAGTGTGATATGCCGACCTCGGTACGGTCGGCTTATGCTTTTGAACTGAGCTCAGATTTTGGGGGTAATATTGAGCTGTGTGAAGAACTTTTGTATTGATTAGATCTTTGAATACATAGTACAAGATCATTGGTAGTATTTCTTCAAGTGAATTGCATTCCAGGGGTATTGGTCCGGAGTGCCATCCATGAGTTCCAGCTCGTAAGCTCCCTTGGAGAGCCATTTGGATACCCTGAGCGGACCCTTCCAGTTCGGGCCGAATACACCTTTTGGTACTTGAACCTTCTTGAGGACGAGGTCCCCGACCTGGAATTGTCTGGCCTTCACTTTGGAGTTGAAATATTTTTCAGATTTCTTCTTGTAGGCCGCATTTCGGAGGTCAGAATTGAGTCTTCTCTCCTCCAACATGTCCAAATCGATCATCTGGGCGGTGTCATTATCCTCGGTGATCATCTGGGCCGTCCGGTGGCTTGGGAGGGAGACATCTGATGGGATGACGGCCTCGGTCCCAAAAGCTAAAGCAAAAGGAGTTTCGCCCGTAGAGTTCCTTGTGGTCGTACGATATGACCAAAGCACGTCGGGTAGCTCGGCTGCCCACTTCCCCTTCTTGTCCTCAAGCTTAGCTTTGATAGTATGCTTGAGGATTTTGTTTACGGCCTCTACCTGGCCGTTCGTCTGCGGGTGGTAGGGGGTGGAGAACACTTTCTTGATGTTCCATTTCTCACAAAACTGAATCATCTGGAGACCGTCAAACTGTTTCCCGTTGTCGGAGATGATCACTTGAGGTAGGCCGAAGCGGCAGATGATGTTTTTCCAAATGAACTTGATAATTTGAGTCTGGTTGATCTTGTTGAGTGGCTCGGCCTCCGCCCACTTTGTGAAATAGTCGACGGCGAATTTGTGGCCCCCGGGCGCAATGAGCATCGGTCCGATCAGGTCGATGCCCCACTGGGCAAAAGGCCAAGGGCTATACATGGAGGAGAGCTGCTCGGGGGACAGTTTGATGTTGGGCTCAGAAGTTTTATTGTACCAAATCTTGCAAGTGAAGAATTAGTTTCTTCGGTACGAATAATAATGTTGAGTTGTCTTTACTCCAAGGTGAAAGATGTTAATTAATTTAGAGCTATTCAGAAGCTTAATTAATTAATGGACTTGATAATCTTAAACGCGGGAAATAATAACCGGGAGCCCATATTATCGTAATATGGATTAAGATGGATAGTGCAATATTAATTTATTAGTGGTAATAATTAATATTAATGGGCTGAATTATATTGGGGCTCAATATTGAAATTCAGAAGTCCATTAGGAGGTCCAATCTTAATTCTCCTTAAGGCCCCTCACGTAGCCCATTAAGTAGCCCAATAATGATAAGGTGATTAAAATAAAAAGATAATATCTTGCTGATTTTTTTTAGTATTTTCGAAAATAGCTTATATTGGAGAGAAAAAATTTTGTTGATTTTCTTGGAAAGATATTATGGAGGATAAGTATTCTTGGAATACAAGATTATCTCATATATTCAAGAAGCTCCAAATCTTGGATTCTCTTCATATAGTTTTCGAAAATTACACCCCATAATTAGGAGTGTGAGATTTTTGTGGAATATTTTATTTTGGAGAAAAGAATATATGGGATATATTCAAGATTTCTTAGAGTCTAAAAAAAGATTTTCTCCAAGGCCCAATATACCTACAATTTTCGGCCATCACCTCTTATAAATAGGGGATGATTATTTCATCCCCAAGTACGTAATTCCATGTGTTGGAAAAATCAAGAAGCATAGATATTTTTCTTTTTCCTTAGTTTATTAAATTACTTGAAAGCGTCTCCCACCGGCGATCAAGTGAGGTGAAAAGGGAAATACTTGAGAAGGCTTTGGGTTGATAGAGCGAGATTACAATTGTCCCGTATATCCAAAGGCCAATACTACAAGAGGTACGTTAATCGCATATTTACTTATTTATTCCGCCTAGTTAATATGTGAAATTAATTTAACATGCATGATGATAATTAGTTGTTGGAATTATTATTTGAATTAATTAGGATTAATTCATGCTAGTAATAATTGTATTTAAATTCGTATTTAAATTTCATCCCGAATAGATTCCGGGCACCCCTATTTTCCCAACAACTGGTATCAGAGCCACGGTTTCGGGCTCTGAATTTAAATTGGAATTTAAATTGTTAAACATTAAATTGAAATTGGATAGTAGAATTGTTAGATTTTTTTTGCAGGTATCCAATTGTCATGGTTTTAATGTTGTTAATTTCATGCGTGTAAATTAATTGTTTTTAATTCGATTCGTTCGAATTCGTTTTTCTCGTGAGAAATTCCACGAGAAGATTAGTTGTTTTTATTTTGATTCGATCATTGTAATAGACTAGTCTAGATCTAGTATTTTTTTTTTTTGTAAAAATAAATTGTAACCGGATCGTGACGAAGAATGAAGAATTAAAAACGGCGTACCCGGACGATGCATACAAGCGTGGCACGTGTATGGACGTAAAATCATGCAAGGGGTGAAGAAAATGAGGACGAACGGCGAAAAAACGGCGCACGGGGGTGCACGGCGCCGCGCGCTGTGCCTCGGGCGCGAGGCTGCAGCGCCTCGGGGCGCTCCGGGCGGCGCCTCGGCGCGCCTCCGTGCAGCGCCTCGGGTGTGCCTCGGCTGCGCCTTGGGGCTGCGCTTCGGCGCGCTTCGGGCAGCGTTTCGGCGCCTTTTGGGCCGGGAAGCGCGCGGGCCCACTTCGTGGGCCGACGCGTGCTGTATCTCGGGCCGTGGAATTTTTTCGGTTCATGTTTTTTTTCCGTGTGATTTTAAACGTCGTCCCGAACCCCAAACGATGCTATTTTTGAAGAAGTGTTGCTGTTCGAGTGGGAGCACGTCGAGACGAACGTCGGAAAGCAACAAGGACGATTTTTCGCATCAAGACGTGAAGAAATTAAACCGTGACAATTGGATTCGAGTGCTCCAATGTGTTTAATTTTGTTTTGATGGATGTTTTATTTCGTGCATTTATTATTATTTGTTAATATGTGTTTGCATGAATTTAATTGTCCAAGAAAAACCTTACTTTCGAAAATTACTAAGTATGTTTTTATAATCGCAATTTTATTCCGGATATTAAAATTGGATTATTTTGACCTCCATAATTTATTTATTTGTGAAGTTCTTTTGGAATACATTTCCCCCTCGGATCGGCCAAAAGAACGGATTTCACATGAATAAATTCCAAAAGGATGATTGTGGATTATTACAAGTGGCGGTATTGACCCTCACCACGAGTGGCTTGCTCAAAGCGAAATAATAATCCTGTATTTAATTATGGTTATTACTTAGGCATAGGAAATTGATATTAACTTACTCCCCTCGGAGTCCCTGTCAGTTTCTATGTGGTCAAAGTGGGAGCCAACTATTAATTTTGAATTAAGGATTTGTAACTTTTTAGTTTGTAATCCGCTTGAATGTGTTTAAATGTATAGACCACCCCTCGTGGCGCATTTAAATTGTTTCGAGATGTTGGCTGATGCATGATTATATTGTTTTAAGGTTTCAATATAATTGATGTGATCGAATTATGTGATAATTTCATATTTTTCTAGATATTGATATGAATGTATGTTTTATTCTCATTTCATCATGTCGCAACCTTTTAATCCACTGTTTAATATACTTAAAGTTAATAAACTTTTTGGAGTGATTTATATCGATTGGAAATGTTTTTTATTAAATTTGTCCTTACTGCACGAAAACACAATTGGGTTATTTATGTTAATATACCCGGCAAGCCTAATGATAAGTCAAGCAATGGGTAGAGGCAGTTTATGATTGGAAGCGTGACAATGAACACATGAAGTGCATCATCTTGACATCTCTGTCTGAGGATTTGAGGCGCGTTCATGGAGACATTGTATCCGCTGTTGAAATCATGGAACACCTTGAAGAGATGTCCTCACATCAAACCCATGACTAATCAGTTCACCAGACATGACTCGGTCAAGTTGGAAATGGTGGAGGGAACGCCCGTGAGGGAGCACGTTCTCAAGATAATGGCATACCTTAACAAGTTGGAAGTACTTGGTGCGGATTTTGATTGATTTCATATACCATTCTCTACCGAGAAGCTTTGAGCAGTTTCGTCTGAACTGTCAGATGAATGAACGGACAAATCGTTTGCCCGAGCTCTTGCAAGCTTTAGTTTCGGTGGAGGTGAAAATGGAGCACCAGTCTAGTGCTATGGTGGCTAATGGTCCGTCTACCTCATTTGGTCCCAAGGGAGGGAAAAAGAGGAAGAGAACCAAAGGCCGGATCCAAGCAAACCCAATTGTAGCGAAAGGCAAATGCAAAGGCTAGCATCAAAGGGGAAGTATTTTAGTTGCGGTGAGAGAGGACAATGGAGGACTGCCTGTTCCAAGCCTAAGAGGCTAGGAAAGTTAGGTAATTCACAGACCTTAGCCGTCGAAACTTGTGAAGTGGCGTATGCTGTCTATTCGTGGATAGTGGATACGAGAGCTGCTGATCACAATTTTTTTCATGGGTTCAAGCTAACCCGACGACTTAACGGAAGTGAGATCCCCATCACATCGTGCAATGCTACGAGAGTGGCAGCTGGAGCAGTGGGAGAAGTGCGCCTGTCTTGTGAAGATAGAGTTATGGTCTTGAGAGACGTTCCTCATGTTCCTAGTTTAGAAAGAACTCAACCTTCAGTTTCTAAACTGTTTGAATAGATACTCAGTTTCTTTTAATAAGGATGTTATTATTGCTTGAAACGATGAGTTTATCTGTTCCGGAACTTCAATGGATGATCTTTATACCATTATTTGGGCACACCACTCACAAAATTGAATCTAATAACACATCGATTATTTCGAGTAATAAAAGAAAGCGTTCTTCGGAGATGAACGAAACACTTCTATGGCATCTTAGACTAGGTCATATTAATCTAAAGTGGATAGAGAGATTGGTGAAAGACGGATCCCTGGAATCGCTCCAAGTCGAGCCGTTTCCAACTTGTGAATCCTGTTTAGAGGGTAAGATGACCAAGAGGGCATTTGGAGCCAAGGGGAATAGAGCCACGAAAGTGTTAGAACTCGTTCATACCGATATGTGTGGTTCAATGACGATCATAGCAAGAAGGGGTATGAGTAAATTGTCTTTTTCAATGATTACTCGAGATATGGATACATCTACCTTATGATGCATAGGGAAAGAAGTATCAAGTTTCTACGATTTGATCGTAGAGACGAATACCTTAGCGATGAATTCTTGAACTAGCTATCAGACGAAGGGATTGTATCCCTGTTGACCGCACCGGGAACCCCGCAATAGAACGGTGTGGTGGAACGAAGGAGCCAGACTCTTTTAGAAATAGTCAAATCCATGATGAGTTATTCGGATTTACCCAAGTCGTTTTGGGGTAACGCCTTGGAAACAACGACTTACATTCTAAACTTGGTGCCATCCAAATCGGTTCCTAAAACCCCAATGGAATTGTGGACCGGGCGCAAGCCCAGTCTAAGACACTTGCGGATTTGGGGTTGTCCGGCATCCGTACTAGACGAGGAAGTCGGTAAATTGGATCTACGTTCGGAATTAAGGTTGTTTATAAGATATCCCATGGGAACGAAAGGGTGTATGTTCTATAGTCTCAAGGATTAAATGACCGTGATTAGTTCGCACTTTAAATTCTTGGAGGAAGACTATATGAACAAAAGAAAGCCCAGAAGTGAGATTACCTTAGACGAGTTAAGATGGCAAACTCCTATACCAAGTATACAAGATGATATACCACACGTCACACCTTCACAACCGGAACCCCGTCATAGTGGGAGGATTGCAAGGCAACCCGAGAGATTCATGGGAATTGGAGAATCTTCGGATTTGATTCCCGGCGATGAATCAGACCCATGAACGTACGACGAGGCAATCCAAGAAAAAGACGCGGAGGCGTGGCAAACCGCAATGGAAACCGAGGTGGGTTCGATGGATTATAGTCAAGTGTGGGAGTTGGTTGATCCACCTAGTGGGGTAGAGCCCATTGGATGCAAGTGGATGTACAAGAGGAAAAGAGGACCGGACGGAAGGGTAGAGACCTTCAAAGCAAGGCTTGTGGCTTGTGGCCTGTAGCTATGCTTAAGTCCATCCGTATTCTCTTGTCGATCGCTGCGCACTTAGATTACGAGATCTGGCAAATGGATGTCAAGACAGCTTTCCTTAACGGAAGTCTTGATGGGATCTATATGCAACAGCCCAAAGGTTTCGTTGAAAAAGGCCAAGAGCACCTTGTATGCAAGCTTAGGAGATCCATTTATGGACTTAAGCAAGCATTGCGTACTTGGAACCAGTGTTTTGATCAAGTTACTAAGTCTTAAGGGTTTGTGATCAAAACAAGTTCGAAAGTTGTGTGCATAAAAGGTATGACGAAACTGCGGTGGTATTCTTAGTATTATACGTAGACGATATTCTGCTCATTGGAAATAATGTAAAGGTATTGTCAGACGTAAGGGTATGGCTGTCAAATCAGTTTGATATGAAAGACTTAGGGAAAACCGGTCACATCCTTGGGATCAAATTCACTCGAGATCGCAAGATGAGGATGTTGGGTTTATCGCAAGTTTCATACAAAGCCACTGTTTTGAAGCATTTCAGCATGCAAGATTCCAAGAAAGGTTTTGTACCTTTTAGGGACGGAATCCATCTATCTAAAGAAATATGCCCTAAGACACAAGTGGAGATAGATGACATGAAAGACGTTCCGTACGTTTCGGACGTAGGAAGTCTTATGTATGCAATGTTGTGTGCGAGACCAGATATCTGCTTTGCCGTGGGCATGAGGGCAAGATATCAAAGTAAGCCCGGGAAAGCACATTGGATTGCAATTAAATGCGTTCTTTAGTTTCTGAAAAGAACTTGGTATGGAATGCTGATTTAACAATCAGATAATCTAATTCCCATGGGATACACGGACTCAAATTTCCAATCAGACATAGACTCCAAAATACCTACCTCGGGTAGTGTGTTTTGCATGGGAGAAGGAGCCATGACATGGAGAAGCGATTTGCAAAAATGCATCGCAGATTCGACCATGGAAGCCGAATAAGTAGTTGCTTGTGAAGTAGCGAAAGAAGCGGTTTGGCTCAAGTACTTCTTAGTGGACTTGGACGTTGTTACGAATTTGCCCGATAAGATAACTGTCTTTTGTGACAATGCCGGAGCAGTTGCAAATTCAAGGGAACCAAGAGCCCACAAGGCCAGCAAACACATTGAAAGAAAACACCATCTTATACGAGAAATCGTTAAGAGAGGAGATAAAGAGGTGGCAAAGGTAAATGTCGGAGGACAACCTAGTATATCCATTCACAAAGGGTCTGCCTCTGAGTACATTCGAGAGACATGTGGATGGAATGGGAGTCAAGACTATTGCCAATCTGCTTTAAGTATAAGTGGGAGGAATTATTAGGTTAGTGTAGGTTGACATGAGATGTCACGTAGAGCTACTACACTAAGACATGCATGATCTATACTAAAAGCAGACTTTAAGTATAAGTGGGAGATTGTTGGAGTTATACGTGAAAGTATGCTTTTACTTTGTATAACTCGTGTATCAAACACTCGTTTTATGAGAATAATTCTTTTATCGCATTTGCTTTAGTTATGATTGAATGTTGAATTTCTATTGCAAACCGTTCAATATATAGTATGTGTTACATAGTAGTTAATGTGGTGATACCCGATCACGGAAGACGACATTAACAGTTTACTTGTAACTAAACGTACATTTTCACGACCTAGGTGGAATTGAACAATCCGCCGTGAAAGGTCGATGTGTAAGGCTCAGATTGGTCTGTCTTGACTAAGAGATTGCACTAGCACATTCAGTATGTGTTGAAGAGGTCCTACAGCGAGGAGAAATTCTTCTGTTCTGAAAGGTGAAGAATTAGACCTCAGTGGTTGTTGATTTCTTAATCTCCGTCACTTAAATAGGACCGTGTGTGCTTAATGGTTACTGCTTTGATTCATGTTGGGTGAGAATCATTGCGACTTCGAACTTTGTGTCTTGGGCAGTAATATTAATCATACGACGGTTGCTAAGATTTAATACGGAGAAACGCGTGCGAGTACGGCTCGTGTGATTAGTCCCCTTGGTGGGCTCAGAAGTTTTATTGTACCAAATCTTGCAAGTGAAGAATTAGTTTCTTCGGTACGAATAATAATGTTGAGCTGTCTTTACTCCAAGGTGAAAGATATTAATTAATTTAGAGCTATTCAGAAGCTTAATTAATTAATAGACTTGATAATCTTAAACGCGGGAAATAATAACCGGGAGCCCATATTATCGTAATATGGATTAAGATGGATAGTGCAATATTAATTTATTAGTGGTAATAATTAATATTAATGGGCTGAATTATATTGGGGCTCAATATTGAAATTCAGAAGTCCATTAGGAGGTCCAATCTTAATTCTCCTTAAGGCCCCTCAAGTAGCCCATTAAGTAGCCCAATAATGATAATGTGATTAAAATAAAAAGATAATATCTTGCTGATTTTTTTTAGTATTTTCGAAAATAGCTTATATTGGAGAGAAAAGATTTTGTTGATTTTTTTGGAAAGATATTATGGAGGATAAGTATTCTTGGAATACAAGATTATCTCATATATTCAAGAAGATCCAAATCTTGGATTCTCTTCATATAGTTTTCGAAAATTACACCCCATAATTAGGAGTGTGAGATTTTTGTGGAATATTTTATTTTGGAGAAAAGAATATATGGGATATATTCAAGATTTCTTAGAGTCTAAGAAAAGATTTTCTCCAAGGCCCAATATACCTACAATTTTCGGCCATCACCTCTTATAAATAGGGGATGATTATTTCATCCCCAAGTACGTAATTCCATATGTTGGAAAAATCAAGAAGCATAGATATTTTTCTTTTTCCTTAGTTTATTAAATTACTTGAAAGCGTCTCCCACCGTCGATCAAGTGAGGTGAAAAGGAAATACTTGAGAAGGCTTTGGGTTGATAGAGCGAGATTACAATTGTCCCGTATATCCAAAGGCCAATACTACAAGAGGTACGTTAATCACATATTTACTTGTTTATTCCGCCTAGTTAATATGTGAAATTAATTTAACATGCATGATGATAATTAGTTGTTGGAATTATTATTTGAATTAATTAGGATTAATTCATGCTAGTAATAATTGTATTTAAATTCGTATTTAAATTTCATCCCGAATAGATTCCGGGCACCCCTATTTTCCCAACAGGAGTTGTGCTCCCTTGGGATTTGTTCAATGAAAACTTGATGAAATTTCTCGCACAAGGTTGTAACCAGGTCGAGGTACTTCATCATTTGCTCTCCCCGGGCCTCGTATTCACCTTTGATTTGGTTGACCACGAGCAGGGAGTCCATAAAAATGTGCAGACGGCAAACTCCGATGGCGATCGCGAGCTCAAGGCCCCCGACCAGAGCCTCATACTCGGCCTCGTTGTTGGTGGTCGGGAAGCTGAAGCGGACTGCATGGGTGAAATTTTGGCCCTCCGGGCCGATCAGGATGATATCGGCCCCGGCACAAGTATTGGTTGACGATCCGTCCACATAGAGTTTCCACGGGGGGTGGTTGATCCCTGTGAACATGGGTGGGAAGGTTAATTCTACTATGAAATCGGCCAGGGCCTAACCCTTGATGGCCGTCCTTGGGGCGTATGAGACCCCGTACTGAGCTATCTCTAACGACCACTTCAACATCCTGCCGCTGGTGTCCGGCCGGTGTAGGACTTGCCTCAAGGGTAGAGTTGTGAGGACCTCTACTTGGTGGTCGAAGAAATAAGGCCTTAGCTTTCTTACGCTCATGACCAGAGCATACGCTAATTTTTTGAGCGGAGTGTATCTGAGCTCGGCATCGTGTAGGGCTTGACTTACGAAGTAGATCGGAAGGTGGTTCTGACCGTCCGCCCGGACTAGTACCACGCTGAGTGCGACCTCGGAGGCCGCGAGATATAAGTAAAGCTTCTCCCCTGGGACCGGCTTGACTAAGATTTGTGGGTTTGCCAAGTACTCCTTTAGTTTTGCAAAGGCTACTTGACTTTCCCTATTCCAAGAAAATTTGCCGTTTTTAATGGTCGAGAAGAAAGGCTTACTTTTGTCTCCGAGCTGGGCTATGAATCTGTTGAGAGAAGCATGGCATCCGGTCAGGCGTTGCACTTGTTTGATCGTCCTTGGCTCTTGCATGTCAAGGACGGCCTTGATCTTGGCCGGGTTGGCCTCGATCCCGCGCTGGCTGACGATGTGCCCCAAGAATTTGCCGGCCTCCACCCCAAAGTTGCATTTCTTTGGGTTTAGCTTCATATTGTAGGCCTTGAGGATCTTAAAGGTCTCTTCGAGATCCCTGAGATGGTCTTCCTTTTTCAAGTTTTTTACCACAATGTCGTCGATGTAGACCTCCATGGTCTTTCCGATCTGATCTGCAAACATCTTGTTGACTAGGCGCTGGTAAGTCGCGCCGGCGTTGATCAGACCGAAAGGCATCCGGAGCCAAGAGAATATGTTCTTCTCCGTGTGGAATGAGGTGTGCTTGATGTCTTCGACGGCCATGGGGATTTGATGGTAGCCGGCAAAAGCGTCCATGAAGGACATCATCTCGTGACCGGCCGTGCCATCCACCAAGTGGTCGATGTGCGGCATCGGAAAATGATCCTTTGGGCATGCTGCGTTGAGGTCGGTGAAGTCTATACATAGCCTCCAGGCATTGTTTGTCTTTTTGACCAGGACGGCATTCGCGACCCATTGGGGCTCGTCCCGGGCTTGTTCGATCAGCTTGTTGTCTAGTAACTTCTTGACTTCTTCAGCCAAAGCTTTGTACTTTTCCGGGCCGAACTTCCTTCTTTTCTGATGGACCGGCCTCCTGTTGGGGTCGATCTTTAGACGGTGGCATGCGTGCTTTGGGTCTATCCCGACCATGTCTTGGTGAGACCAGGCAAAGACTCCAACGTTGGCTTTGAGGAATTCGATCACTTCCCCCCGTATTTCGGTCGGTATGCGAGAGCCGATCAGAACTTCCAGTTCCGGCCTCGAAGGGTCGACTGGAATGTGTTCCAATTCCTCTAAGGCTATAGCTTGTTCATAGCTCCGCCGGTCGGAAGAATCGAATCTGGGGTCAAGATCGAGCTCGGATGGTTCGAAACCGATCCTTGGCTCGGGATCGTCGATCTACATAGGTTGGGGGTCGGCCGATATGGATCCGACCTCCGTGATGGGTTCTGCGGCCGGAGTGGCCGTTTCCGAGTTGGGGTGTGGCCCGTCCGGTGTTTGGTCGTTGCAAATTAAAAATAAATGAGAGTTGGAATAATTCAAACATCTTCTAGCCATTGCCTGGTCACCTTTAATGGTGCCGACCACCCCCTCGGGGGTGGGAAATTTGATACAGTAATAGTAGGAGGAAGCAACAGCTTCAAAAACTTCTAAAAAGGGCCTACCCAGAAAGCCATTATATGAACTTGGCTGATCTACAATTATAAAATCTAACGGCCTAATTATCTTGACCTCCTCTTTGTAGCAACAGATGAGTTCCACGGAGAGCTTTATCCTTCCGTACGCAGCGACCGTCGCGTCCCCAAATCCCTTCAGCTGAAGGTCGATTGGCCTGATGAAGTTGACGAGGTCTCCGAGCTGGTCTAGGGCTGTTTTGAAGATGATATTGCAAAAACACCCATTGTCGACCAGGACCTGCTGGAACTCTTTGCCCAGAATCCGGGCGGCAATTACCAACGCGTCGCCTTTCGGGTATAGCACCTCGGTCCGGTCCTGGTTGGAGAAAGTTATCTCCAAGTCCTTGTGAATCTTTGGCTCTGGGGGCGTGACCAGGTTGACATTGGTCACCGCCCGGACCTCTGCCTTCCGCTTCTGGTTGGACTGCGTCGAGATGGGGGTGAGGCCGCCTAGGTTCCCCCCGCTGGCCTGGATCATGTTGACCCGACCACCTGGATTCATGGGCGGGAGGAGGTCATCCTCATCATCATCTTCCTCCAAAGCTACGACCGGCCTGAGAGGCCGGCCGCCTTCCTCGTTTCTTCGAGGGTGGCGCTGCGGTTGCTGCTGCTGCTGCTGGTGGTCCTGCCGGCCGGCTGGCCTCTGAAGGAGGTCGTTCAGACGCCCTTCGTCAAATAGCTTCCAAAGCTGCTTTAGGAGATCACGACACTGGCTCGTATTGTGGCTAATAGAGTCGTGATAGGCGCAAAACTTTTTAGGGTCCAGCCGGGACCGGTCTCCAGAATAGGGCCTTGGCCGGGGAAGCATGTCCCGGTGCTGGATCGCATTGAAGATATGCGCGAGGGACTGCCTCATTGCCTGAGTTAGGTGAACTTCAACGTCCTCGAAGGACTTGAAGTTACCGGGCGGTTTGGCCACTCTTCTGGCTTTAGGGCCGCTCTTGGGGGAGGTTTGGGCTACAGCCTCCGTCTCCTTTGGGGTTGGCTCGGACTCCCCCAGCCTTAGTGCCAGAAGTTTCCTCCGAGCCAGGTAGTCGCCGGTTCAGGCACGGAATTCGGCGTAGGTCTTAGGGAAGTCCTTGGTGAGATGTTTGAACATAGGAGACCGGCCGTGGAAGCCCCCCAGAGTTGCGTGTAAGGCCAGCTGGTCGCTTACTGCCTCGCCGGTCAGCATGACCTCATCCACCCTGGCCACGTAGTCCTCGTCGGACTCGTCCTTCTCTTGGCGGATCCGCATTAAATGGTGCCAGCTTTCCGGCCGGGCAATCTTGGCCGCAAAATATGATGAGAACTGTGCACTTAGGGTGGCGAACGAGTCAATTGACCGTGCCGGGAGAGACACATACCATCTGTGGGCGAGATCGCCCAGGGTGAGAGGGAAGAGCCTGCACTTCGTGGCGTCGGTTACGCCACGCCCGGTCATGTAGATTTGGAATTTGCTCAGATGAGTTTCCGGATCTGTTTTCCCCTCGTAGAGTGGGGTTGGCGGGGGGACGATTTTAAGCTGGACCGACGCGAGCTCAATATCGACTGCCAGAGGCTCGCTGGCGACAGGCCGGGCCTTAGTTTAGCCTTGCACTTCGAGGAGCGCCTTCATTTCGTCAAGCTGCTTTTGCATCTTGACGAGTTCTGGATTGGGGGTTTCGGCCAGCTGGTCGCCCACGTCGGTTAGAGGGCCGATTCGATCAAAGACGTCCCACGTCGGTTAGACGGTCCGCACGGGGGACTCCGCGCCCCAAAAGGCCGCTTTGGGCGAAGCTTAGCTTGCGCCTGGCAGAGTTTGCCGGGGTCAGGCTGACCTCGGCCGCCCTCTTATGGGGCATTTGGGCCATGCTCTGCGAGTTGGAGACGGACTCCATGTCACCATACCCAGTGTCATAACTGGGAAGGCGGCTTGGATACCACGAGGGGTCCGTCGTGCCCAAACGGTCGAAAACCGGGTGGGCGGAGCCTTGCGACCGAGCGGAGCCCGGGTTCGCTCGGCCTTGGCTTTCGTCCTGGTGTTCCACGACCTTCGCTTTTCCCTTGAGCGTATGGGCGTGGGCCTTCTTTTTTGAGGCAGAGGTGGTGCTTCGGCACCCCCTTACCTCTTCCGCCTGGCGGTGTCGTCCTGACCCGGCCTGGTCAGGAGTGAAGAAACCTCGGCCCTGGGACTAAATGGGCTCTTCCAGAAAGCGGATCGGGGAGGCCACGCGTTTGGCCTTCCCGTGGGCACGGGATAATTTCTGGGGATCCATTGCTTTCTGAAAGAGAGAGTTTGTGGCTTGAAGATTTGAAGATTTGAGGATCTGAAGCTTTGAAGAACAGTGAGTGTTCTACAAAGAGAGGTGAAGAAAATATGAGTTTGATGGGTTAGATACCCTTCTTCTAGCGCCAAATGTTGTTTACCAAATATATGTTGCTGGGATTAAATGGCTATTTATAAGAGCTTTGGTAAAAACATCAAATGATTGGGTTCTTAAATGCTAAATTGAATGCTTGAATGAAGAGCTGGAAATAAATGCACATGAACACTAAGAACACCAGATTTGCCTGGGATGTTGATCCCTGGACTTGAATGATAAATGTATTGATTATACTGAGAGAGATTGAACTTTTTTTTGTTACAAACGTGGGGGTATTTATAGTTTTCTCACTACAGGGGTATTTTGGTCATTTCTGGCCTCTCGGGGGACAGGCGCATTAAATGCCTCCTGCCTCTGAGGGCGCGCGGGCACTGATACGTCAGAGCTCGCAGATGGCCGGCCACTAGGGTGTTGACACGTGTCCAAAAAGGACGGTTCTCTGGCATATTTCCTCATTTGGATGGAATATTCTCTGTGTCTCTGAGTACGGAGGCGGTTTTTTTCCCTCTTGGGGGAGGATCTTGCTTGATTCTATCACGTGCTCTAGACCTCCCTTGCTGGCCGGGGACATTATTGGATCGGAGGCCGGCCTCCTGGTGGAAAATGAGGTCGGAGACTCTTCCAGCCGGTTGGTCGCGCCCGGGCGACTTCCGTTGGTCTTCACTGGTCTTGGCCGGGCCGGTCACGACCATTCTTCAATGTGGCCGTGTTAAACATTGACGGGCGCCCCAAGCAGGCTTCCGGCCTCAGAAACTTGCGGTCGGAGCCCGATGAGGTCGGACACAAACTGGTCAGGTCGGTCCCGTCTCCTGGGCATCTCTTTGCCTTTTCCGGCCTGCCCCCGGCCGGCTCCGACTTGTGGTCCGAAACGGTCACAACACTTTAGTGTTTGATACAATCTCATGTTTCTTTGGTATGTTATTTAAGTGAAAAGGCAATGTCCCTCTTTGATATAAATCTTCAGTTTTATTTTTTTCTTTATTCCAAACTTTTCTTTGGGTAAATTGCACAAATGGTCTCATGAGAATTTGTGTTTAATAGATTTGGTCCCATGTTCTTTTTTAGTCATTTTTTTAATAGATATGGTCCCGTCCATTAATTTTTGGATGGAAACCGTTAGCTGACCAAAATTAAATTTTAAAAATAATATTAAAGATTCCTAAATTGTATAATCACACAATAATTTATATAAATTGCACCCATCATGCCACCATCCAACAATTCGCACCATGCCACCGGCCCATCCTACAAAAGAATATATAAGGACGAAAATATTGAAGAAAATAACTAAATCGAGCAATGAGAAGGATGAATGCTGGTGATTGAGGATTGGCGGAGGTAGGGGAGAATAGGTGAGCAAATTGGTGTATGGTGTGAGTGGTAAAGCTTTGAAATATGCCTGAGCAGCAAAGGGATCATGAAGGGGGGGAAATGGCGAAAATCACAAATAAATTTGCAAATTAGAGATAAAGAAATGTTTGAAATTTGAATCGATTTGGGGCTTTAATTTCTGATATTTAAACGAGGCTACACGATGGTTACCCTCGCCGGGATGATGCTTTTAGCAATTTCTACTCTATTTTCTCTTTGGGTAAATTGAGTTTTTTGAATCGGCTCATTGATTGAAGATAATGAGTTTTATTTGAGAAATATGCAGTAGCCGGAGTGAGGGCAGGATGACGGGCGGCTGTGGAGGAGAAGTCGTGAGGAGGGGAAGGGGATTTCGAATACAGAATACCACGTGCAGGGGAGATTTATTTATTTGTTTTTTTATAATAATATTTCATTTACATCAAAAAAGAAAAAGAAAATACATTGTTAATGGCGAATGTGACTGACTCGCCCATTTCTGTTAAAAATTGACGGCATAATTCCTAGAGGACTAAATTTGTTGAAAAAAGGACCATTTTCGTGAGGACAAGTTCTCATGGGACCAAAAATACATTTTTTTTCCTTTTTTTTTTTTTTTAGATTTGAACTCTTATTAATATATGTAAATCTATCATTATTAATTACTTATATATGAATTTTTTTTATTATTTTTTTCTCATCATTACACAAAAAAACAATTAATTTCTTTTTCTCTTTAAAATTGGTTTAAAATGAAGTAATCTACTTCTAACATATTAAGTAATCAAGAATTTTGTTTTTAGAATATACTTCGTGGTTCATATATAAATGTATAAAATTATAAATTTGGTCCCATTAGAATTCTTCTATAAAAATTAATGTCCACATTTTTGTTTTTTTTTATCTTTTGTCCTTTTTATTTAATAAATTTGGTCCTTCCCGTTAATTTTTTAGACCAACATAGCAATTCATACATTCACTTGGGACAAAAATTGCAATTTATTTGAGATAAAAAATGTCGAAAAAAATTACGGGACCAAAAATATCGAAAAAAAAGAATATTTTTGCATAACACTTATTCGTATTGGACCAAAAGTGTTTTATCCAATATAAATGTGTTTTTTTGGGGCCTTCAGACAAATTTCATGGCTCCGCCACTGGCCCTGATGCCGCCACATTGACGAACAAAAAACTCCTCATCTCATACACATATTTGAAAGGACGAACATATACATTTGATCTAAATCGAACCAAATAATCCATAATTTTTACAACAAATATTTGCATGCACAACACTGTTCACTTGCTCTATTTGAACCAAAAAAAAAAAAAAAAAACCCCCATTTGTTCCTAACAAATATTGCATATATACACACCATTTTCTTACTGAAAACGAACATAATAAACCAAAAAATCAAAATCTAACAGATCGTTCGATTTTGTTGATCGAACAAAACGAATTAATGTTACCATTAATATTTTTTCTATGCTTCTACCCAAAATCACAAATCATGCTTTAAAACCGACAAATTAATATCATAACCATATGCAAATTAGTTCTTTATATATTGGCATACTTTAAAATCACAAAAAAATGAAAAATAAATCACAAATTTGAACCCTAAAAATTCGAAAGCATAGAAACTAATATAATATCAAACATTATGTTCATTTCTTCTTCTTTTGATCGTGCAAGAAAGAGATAATTGTATTTTATTTATTGTAAATATGTTTTATTTGGATTTTTTTTTTAAAGCACATATTGGGGTGTGTATATTTATAACCTCTTCAGACTTTTAATTCATAAACTAATATTGTAAGGGTAAATTGCAAGGATGGTCCCATGAGAATTTGTACTTGACAGATTTGGTACCATGTTCTTTTTTGGTCCCATTTTTAGCAGAAAAGGTCTCATCCGTCAAATATTTTACAGTTTTCTATTGAAAAGTGGATGTAAAAACCTTTTCAACTTGATTTTTGGAGGGAAATGAGCCAGCTTTTTCTATTAACAATCATTTTAATGTAAAATGCAAGTATGGAGGCAATTCTGCAACTTTAGTTCGTGCAGTTTTAAAAAGTTGGAAATTAATTATTTTTAAGTTGGAAATTATGCGCGCGAGTTTTTGGCAGAAAACTAATGAGAATGTGGGCCTCATGCTCGTTAATCCATTATTTTTTGACGGAAAAATCGTATGGGACTATTTGCGCTAAAAAAAAGACCAAATTCATGAGGACCAATTCTTATGGGACCATTTCTGCAATTTCCCCAATATTGTAAGCCTTTGTTGTAGGCTGAAAAACAAATCAAGTTATTCGAAATCGTTCGGTAAAAGCTCGTTTGAGCTTGGTAGGAAATAGAAATCAAACCAAGCTTAGTATAATGTGTATCATTGTTTATAATACACATATTATTCCTCACCAATTTCTTCAATTCTGAGATTTGCTCACACATCTGTGAAATAGATGCCCCATTTTGAAGTTCATTTTCTACTTCTTCAAGGGAGGTAATCTTCAGTTGCTACAATTGATTAGTGCCTAAAATAATATATCATGTTGTATTCTGGAATATATGAGATAGAATTTGAATTTTCTAATTAATTTCTTTGTTAGGAAACTAAGATGTGGAGGTTCACTTCATAAATTGAGTATCAAAATGCAAATAAATCTCAACTTGAACCTTTAATTGGATTTTGTTTTTCTGAAAGCTGGATTATGAATCTCAAAAGATATGATGTGGCAAAATCTATTTGGCATGGCGCTGATGGGGACAAAAAGCTCGAAATCAGACCATCGCGTATGAGGCACCCACTAATTTAGCCAAATCGGACCTAATTCGACTCAATTGTCCTACATTTACATATTTTTAAAATTATTGTCCTGTTTTTCCAAGGCCGGAAATATATTTGTCCTCTTTTTCCAACCATTCTAAAGATAAAGGCCTGAAAACATAATACCCCAAGTGCAAAAAAATACACAATTCGGCTGTTAGTATATATTTTTAAAAAATCAAAATTGAGTTTTAAATTCAAGTGGCAGTGCATACTAGAATTTGTTTTTATTTTAGTAGTTCTAGAATGTACTTTAGTGCATGGTATGCACTAGGATTTTGAAAAAAAAATATTTCTAGCAGAAATCAGTAATATCTCAAGAAGTAACCAGTAATATCACGAAAGTAATCAGTAATACCCAATTGCAGAAAAACACAAAGTTTGACGTGTTAGTATGTGTTTTGAAAAAAAAATCAAAATTAGAGTCAAAATTAAGCTAATAAAAATTCAAGTGCGTGTCATGCACTTGTGTGCATGCTGGAGTCTGTGTTCTTTTATTATAAAGGAGAATTTATAAGTAGAAATTGCTTAGTTAAATTAGGAATATTATTGAAATATAATTTACCATTTCCATAGATTGATGCTTTGAACATGCGTAAATGTGGATCAGCGGGAATACCAAGCGCTTGATACCTTTCGTCATACACCAAGTGCCTAAAGAGTCGGTGCATCTTCGAATATGCTTGAGTTGCACGGTACATCTTCGTCGACGTACCTTCGATATCGATGACAAGCCTTCCCCGTAGCTCGAAACGTGTACGAAATTAATAATTTTGATATATATTAGGTATAAAAAATTCTTCCAAAAGTATCAAAATGTGTGCGTAATTACTTATTTATTAGATATATCACCTAAATGCGGGTGGAGTTTCGAGCATCATGTTGTTTGGCACCGTGTATGACTGCTGTGTATTGGGATTTGAATTTCCAAGTGGGATATGTGTGCTCCTCGTAAGAATTAATTAAAATATAAGTTTAAATAATTCAATAATACCTAAATAATATATTGGAAAAATGGCACTTTTACTCCCACGAGAATGAACGAAAAACACTTTTGATACCTATGCGCGAAATTAGTCCTTTTATTTGCAATTTTGGTCCCATCTGTTAATTCTTGGGACTAAAACTGCAAATTTACCTATTCTTTTGGGATCAAAACTACAATCAATTCATTTCTTTGGATCAAATTTGCAATTTATCCAAGTCTCTTGGGAACAAAAGTGTCAAAAAAACAATGGGACTATAAGTGCCGAAAAAATGACAATTTTAAAAGTAACACATCCTCTTGGGACCAAAAGTGCACTTAACTCTTGGAAAATTTGAAGTTTTGGTCCTAAAATTTAATGGATGGACCAAAACTGCAAAAATAAGGACAATTTTTGCACATTGGTACCAAAAGTGTTTTGCACCCATTGTTTTGGGATCAAAAGTGAAATTTTCTTGTTTGAAAAGATAGTGTCCTAATTTTACAAACACCCATAAGACACTGTCCTGAAATATAATTTTACAGTAGAAATTGCTTTGTTAAATTTGGAATAGTATTGGAAAATAATTTACCATGTCCATGAATTGATGCTTTGAACATGCGCAGATGTGGATCAACAGGAATACCAAGCGCTTGATACCTTTCGTCATAAACCGAGTACCTACAAAGAATTCCATTTTTAATTCATGAATAAATAAATAATAGTTAATACTTAATAATATGTAGCATTGTTTTCGAATATAATTACCCGGCCTCTAAATTTCCATTATAGCCTTGATCACCACCGTAAAGAGCGTTCCAGGTTGGAGGGTAGTTTGGAATTATTTCATCTTCGGGAATCAGATTTCCCTGTATGTATGTATTAATTATTTATCTAACAAAATGAATATAAAGGTGAGGATCTTTGAATAAATAAAAATAATCTATCAAAACATTTGGGTACACAAACTTCGCACAACTATTGTTGTTTAATGAAATAATTAAATATATTTTAATTAAATAATTAATACTATCATTTAAAAATACATTTTGGTACTGAAATAATTATATATATTTTAATTTAATAATTAATCCTATCATTTAAAAATATATTTTGGTTGTACAGTTCAACTGATTCATTTGTCATCTACCAAACATGATATAAAAATACATTATCTCTCTGTCCCATAAAGATAGTTCATTTTCATTTTTCACACATATTAATAAAACAACAATTATTGTGCTAGAAATTCTGAATTTTATGTATAAATTTCATGATATCATCTTATTTATTAAATACAAAACAATAATGTTTAATATCAATACACATTAAACAAGGGCATTATGCACATTTTTAATATAGACATGAATTATAATTTGGAAAAAAAAAAAACAATTTTTGTAGACCGAGGGGTACAATTTTTGATGACGAGCCTGCCCGTAGTTTGTTCCACCGATAGAATTAGGCAGATTGTTGCCATAATTTTGTGTATTGAGATTCCCCGTCGCTCTACGGAAACATGTACGAGAAATTAAAAATTTGATATATGTTGTGTAAACAATTTTTCTAAATAACTTATAGTACCAAAATGTGTGCATAAATAAATGATATATTTATTAGATGTATCACCTAAATGGGGGTGGATTTTCCAGCATCATATTGTTTAGCACCGGGTATGACTGCTGTGTATTGAGATTCGAATTTCCAGATTTGTTGGAGAAAATTACGAATACTGGAGGCCTGGAAAATGATGATCCAATTTGTTGTGCATCTGAATTTTGTGCATTATTCAGCATCGCAAGAAATGATTGTGGTTCGGCCTCTGTAAATCTACAATTTCTTTTGTTAAACGATTTTGGATTCACAAGAAAACTTGTTTCCGGGAATCAGAATATGAAAGCAATAAGAACGAAATTGAAAATCAACAAGAACACCAGTTTACGTGGTTCGGAGATGAATACTCCTACGTCCACGCGATCCGAGAGGATATCTTTTCACTAAGATGAGAATTGGAAGTTACAAGTTACAATCACACAATCTCACAGTGTTTGCGCTCACAGATGATTAAGTTACTTCTCTCAGCTGAGAAGCTCCTTTTATAGATATAGGGATTGAAAACGAACCCTAGATTCGATTCAGTTATAACAAACTCAATGTAAGCAGTTATCCAGCTGGCTAACGACTCCAATAACCGCCATAGTTGATTCAGTTAGAACCGCCATCGAATTAGTTTCAATTTGGTGTACTTCGCGAATAACGGACTTCAGGATCAGATGACAAAACCTCCTCTGGCTCTGGTCACTTACACCAGATGACCTCTGGTCCCAGACCTCCTCTGATAGACCTCCTCTGATGTCTCATCTACCAGACTCGTCTGACCAGACCTCACCTGATGGTCCTCCTCATCTGGTCCATCTCCTCTGGTATCCCAAATTTACCAGTTCTCACGGCTAACACTTTATCAACTTAGCCTCATATTGAATTAAGCTCAGCAGACTGCATACTTCACATATGACCCTTCACAATTCTCCACCTCAGATGAGAAGTATCAATCCTCTTCTCCTCTCCTCCACACTCCAGCCTGGGCCTAAGGAACATCTCATACACTCATTTTTACCAATTCAACACAGAATTTGAATTTTGTACCTGGTAAAGACTTTGTACACATATCTGCAGCATTGTCATCTGTAGATATCTTCTGGATCAGAACCACTCCCTTGTCAATGATTTCCCTTACAAAGTGCAACCTTACATCAATATGCTTTGATCTCTCATGGAACACTTGATGTTTAACCAGATGAACTGCACTCTGATTATCACAATGAATGACTACAGCCCTTTGACTTATGCCAAAATCCTTGATTATGCCTTTCAACTATAAAGCCTCCTTAACAGCCTCAGACACTGCAACAAACTCTGCTTCTATAGTAGACAATGTAACTCCACTCTGCAGAACAGATCTCCAGCTTACATCAGTATTGTAAAGTGTAAAGATATACCCTGTTAAAGATCTTCTGGTATCCAGATTAGCAGCAAAATCAGAATCTACAAATCCTTCCAGTGGACTCTTCTGGTCAGTCATCCTCTCAAACATCAAACCCAGATCAGATGAACCTTTGAGGTATCTGAATATCCATTTCAAAGCTTCCCAATGTAATCTTCCAGGATTAGCCATGTATCTGCTCACCATACTCAATGAATAAGCTAAGTCTGGTCTGCTGCAGACCAGAGCATACATCAGGCTTCCAACCCCACTTGCATAAGGTACTTTCATCATAGTCTTCTTCTCTTCATCAGACTTTGGTTCATTTCCTTAGATAATTTGAACTGTTGTCCCAGAGAAGTTGTCGCAGCTCTACTCTCATGCATGTTAAACCTCTTCAGGGCCTTTTCAATGTAACTCTTCTGGGATAAGAATAGTCTTCCAGCTTTCCTGTCCCTAAGAATATCCATTCCAAAAATCCTTTTAGCATTTCCCAAGTCCTTCATATCAAATCTAGCACTTAGCTTCCTTTTGATACTCTGAATCTTCAGAAGACTTTTACTAGCAATAAGCATGTCATCCACATAAATCAGAAGATAGGCTATCACATCACTTCCTTGCCTTTCCAGGTATACACCAGTATCATACTTGCTTCTTACAAACCCAATGGAAAGCATAACTTCATTGAACTTCTTGTGCCACTGTCTTGGACTTTGCTTGAGGCCATACAATGATTTCTTGAGCAGGCACACCTTCCCTTCTCTCCCTGGTTCAACAAACCCTTCTGGCTGGTGCATGTACAGATCCTCAATAAGATCACCATGCAGAAAAGCTGTCTTTACATCTAGTTGTTGTAGCTCCAGATCCTCTTGGACAACTCTACTGAGAAGTAGCCTGATTGAACAATGCTTAACAACAGGTGAGAAAACCTCATTGTAATCAATTCCTTCCCTCTGAGTAAATCCTCTGGCAACTAACCTGACTTTAAACCTCACCTGATCTTTCATACCAGATTCAAGCTTCCTTTTAAACAACCATTTACAACTGATGAGCTTCTGCCTAGGTGGCTTATCAACAAGAATCCAAGTATGATTCTTCTTAAGAGACTCCATCTCTTCTGTCATGGCTGTAACCCATGACTCCATATCATCACACTCAAGGGCTTCCTTGTAGCTTTTAGGTTCTTGGTACTCTATGGCTTCTGCTGTAACAAGTGCATAGGAGACCAGATCCACACGGCCAAACCTTGCTGGAGGATGTATTTGTCTTCTGGATCTGTCTCTTGCCAGACTATAATTTCTCAAGTCTACTTCTGGCACTTCTTCCTCCTCCTCTGCAGGTGCACTATCCTCATCTGATAACTCATTCTCTCCTGTATCCTGCTCTGGTTCAGAACCAGATGCACTATCATGTTTATCATGATCAGGCTCCACCCCAACTTGAGTAATTGGCTCAGAAATAACACCATCCATCTCTTCAGCTGATGGCTCTCTAGCACCTCCACCAGACTTGTATCCCATCTGTAATTCATTAAACACAACATCTCTGCTGGTAATACACTTCTGGTTTCCAGGCTCCAGACACCACAACTTATACCCCTTAACACCCTTTGGATACCCAATGAAGACACACTTTAAAGCTCTAGGTTCAAGTTTGTCTTGCCTCACATGAACATAAGCTAGGCACCCAAAAACTTTCAACTTTGAGTAATCTGATATCTTTCCATACCAGACCTCATCTGGGGTTTTGAACTCAATAGCAGATGATGACACTTTATTAATGAGATAAACAGCTGTGTTAACAGCTTCTCCCCAAAAACTCTTAGGTAAATGAGCATCAGATAACATACACCTAACCCTTTTCAGAATAGTTCTATTCATTCTCTCTGCTAGACCATTCTGCTGGGGGTTTGAAGGAACAATTTTATGCCCAGTAATACCCTTCTCCCTACAAAATTGTTGAAACTCCTCTGATAGGAATTCAAGCTCATTATCAGTCCTTAAGTGCTTGATAGTTCTGCCCCTCTTATTCTCAAGTTCAATCAATCATTCTTTGAACTTAGAGAAGACATCACTCTTCTGTTTAAGAATGTAAACTCAAACCTTTCTGGAATAATCATCAATAAGGGTAAGAAAATACCTGCCTCCACCATGAGTGGATACCCTTGCTGGTCCCCATACATCAGAATGTATGTAATCCATAACCTCCTTGGTGGTATGCTTCCCTTTCTGGTATGCTTGCTTCTTTGATTTCCCAAGAACACACCTCTCACAGAATTCCAGCTTACATATCCTCTTCCCAGGGATTGCTCCCTTCTTGGATAACTCCACCAGACCCTTCTCACCAACATGTGCCAATCTCTTGTGCCACAAGTTAACATCAGAAGACTCCATGGTAACATCAGCTGATCCTGTTACAGTTCTTCCAATCAAAGTAAACAAATCATTCTTGATCATACCCCTCATAACAATTCTTCCAGATTTGGTTATTGACAGAACTCCCTTTTCTGTCTTGAATTCAAAGCCCTTAGAATTCAATGTACCAAGAGAAACAAGATTTCTCTTCAACTCAGGAACAAACCTGACATCAGATAAGATCCTATCAACCCCATCAAACATCTTGATCTTGATAGAACCAGATCCTTGCACTCTACAGCTCTCATCATTACCCAAAAGAACAAGACCTCCATCAATCTTCTCAAGATCCAGAAACCAGTCTTCATGTGGACACATATGAAAAGTACACCCTGAGTCCAGGACCCACTCTTGACTTAGTCTCTCATGACTAACCATCAAGACCTCTGCACTATCATATCCTTCAACCTCCACAACAGCTGCATCTCCATCTTGATCACCTTGATTGTCTTTCTTCTTTCTCTCAGGGCAATTCTTTCTCAGATGACCTTCCTTATGGCAAGTGAAACACTTTCTCTTCTCAACAAAATCAGATTTCTTCACACCCTTATTCCCTTTTCCACCATCCTTCTTCTTGGACTGAAACCCCTTCTTCTTCTTGGATTGAACATTCAATCCTTCAGCAGGCTTCTTCCCTTCAGTCTGGATCTGTAGAAACTTGGTTTTCAGGGCAGTTTGAATGTCATCAAACATCACCTGATCTTGTCTCCCAAACAACAAGGCATCTTTGAAATTTTCCAGAGACTTAGGTAGAGCATTCAACAACATCAATGACTTATCTTCATCATCAATTGTAACATCCAAACTCTCCAGATCATCCACCAATCTGTTGAACTCGTCCAATTGATCACCAAGATTCTTATCTTCATTCATTTTGAAGACTTGAAGCTTCTGTTTCATGTATAAGTTGTTCGTAACAGACTTGGTCTGGTATAACTGCTCCAGCTTATTCCAGATCCCAAGAGCGGTTTTCTCCTTCGATACTTCCCTCAATGGTTTGTCCCCAAGACACAAGATAAGCGCACTGTGTGCCTTCCTCTTGTTCTCCTCCACCTTCGCCGGATTTGTTCCAGAAGCCACCTGAGCCGGTGGCAACAAGGCTTCGTACAAACCATTGTGTACCAGGAGAGCCTTCATCTTGATCTTCCATAAGATGAAATTGTTCTTCCCCGTGAACTTCTCAATGTCGAACTTAGTTGCAGCCATGATTGCTTCCCACAGACGGCGCCACTTGTTAATCGATTTTGGATTCACAAGAAAACTTGTTTCCGGGAATCGGAATATGAAAGCAATAAGAACGAAATTGAAAATCAATAAGAACACCAGTTTACGTGGTTCGGAGATGAATACTCCTACGTCCACGGGATACGAGAGGATATCTTTTCACTAAGATGAGAATTGGAAGTTACAAGTTACAATCACACAATCTCACAGTGTTTGCGCTCACAGATGATTAAGTTACTTCTCTCAGCTGAGAAGCCCCTTTTATAGATACAGGGATTGAAAACAAACCCTAGATTCGATTCAGTTGTAACAAACTCAATGTAAGCAGTTATCCAGCTGGCTAACGACTCCAATAACCGCCATAGTTGATTCAGTTAGAACCGCCATCGAATTAGTTTCAATTTGGTGTACTTCGCGAATAACGGACTTCAGGATCAGATGACAAAACCTCCTCTGGCTCTGGTCACTTACACCAGATGACCTCTGGTCCCAGACCTCCTCTGATAGACCTCCTCTGATGTCTCATCTACCAGACTCGTCTGACCAGACCTCACCGGATGGTCCTCTTCATCTGGTCCATCTCCTCTGGTACCCCAAATTTACCAGTTCTCACGGCTAACACTTTATCAACTTAGCCTCATATTGAATTAAGCTCAGCAGACTACATACTTCACATATGACCCTTCACATCTTTGTAGGTAGAAAATGAAATGTCCATACAATAAAAAAAAAAAATTGTAGGCAATTTCGTGGGTATCCCCACTACAGAATTTTTTGTTGGAAATTTTGTAGCCATATTAACAATGTCGTAAACAATTTAATATTTTTTTATAGTGAATACACTTAAATTGCACGGTACATTTAATGACCATGAAACTTACTCAGCTTCTTTTATTCCTAGTTAACCCAGAATTTAAAATGGCATCAAACAAGAAAACACGATTATTCATTTTCTCAGGGAAAAAAATATTCAAGTAAAAACATTTTAATTAAAAAAAAATTAAGAATCAAAGAGTTGCATTATTAAGTCCAAAACATTAAATGATAAAAAAAAAAGTCATTGTTTTAAAGAACTAGATCCATTCTTGTACAAAAGGGGTCAAATAAGATCCGGATCCCTTCTATCCAACATAGGACCTTTCAGTACAGGATAGACAGAAGGGATTTGGTCGCTTCTCCAGTTGACGTGGTGTGCGATAATAGGGCCTTCCTGTGTTAAATTCGGGGTAAAAAAAGGGCCCATATTTTGATGGTCCTTGTTCCATTCTCTGTTTGAGCGTAATAACAATAAACATGTAAAAATTCAAAAGAAAAAAGTATATATTATCGATAAAATCGTAACTCAAACTCATAACCTTTGGAGCTCTAATCAGAGCAATACCACTTAGTCAAAAATTCTAAAATAATATCATTCCATAACTATATATTACCTTTAAGATTTGGAATTATTTTTTCACAATAAAACATGTTACTTCATCAATAATAGTTATCAGAAATTCAAAAAATAAATTACCTCTTTAAGGTATGTAACACGTTAGATTGTAGCTTCAGATTGCTTCAAAGATCTTCCAAACTGCAAATAAATGATGAAATTGATTAGAAGTTATTTTCAGAAACATCACCCTTTAAATAAAGTGAATGGTGAACAAAAAACAAGAATTAATTGAAAATTTTGTTTGAATTTCCTTGCAAATTCAAGTAGGTACGTACCTTCACTAAAAGAAAAGTGTTTACTTACTCTTCCTCTGAGTTTAAATTATAAATCGTCCCATAACTTTTTGACAAAATAGATTTAGTCCCAAAATTAACTTTTTATTGGATTTAGTCCCAAATTCTCTAACAAAGTCCAATTTTGGTCCCAAATTGGCCAGAAAAGTCAATACGACGTCGTTTTGAAGTCTGAAATTGGGGATTTGTGACAAAGTTGTTGATGTGGCATCCATATGTGCTAATTATATTTCATTTTGTCATTCTCCTTTAAGATTTTTAAATATATATTATGTGTAATAAAATTATAAGAGAAAAGAAAAAATAAATTTTAAATAGTAGATATAAACGTCACATCAACACCCTTGCCGGAAATCACCAAATTCGGACTTCAAAGTGAGAATTGGGACCAAAATTGGACCCTGTCAGAAAAATTGGGACTAAATCTGATAAAAAATTAATTTTGGGACCAAATCTATTTTGTCAAAAAGTTACGGGACGACTTGTAATTTAAACTCCTCTTCCTCTCCTTAGTTTATAAAGGGGAGGCAACAACCAAAAAATGAAAAATGAAATAGAGATAATAACAATAAATAGAGATATCCCAGTTCTGAATTCACCCTCTTAACAGCTTTGTTTTATAGTATAAGATGCTAAAATGTATTTTATATATACTCGAGAAAAAATTGAATGTTAATAATTGTATCCTAATATAATCCTCAGTTTTAGAGTCTGTTTGAAACATCTATTAAGCTCTAACATTTTATAAATTATTTTAAAAGCTTATAAGTTGTTAAAGTATTTGGCTAATATAATTTATAAAACTTTGAAAATTTATAATAAATATTTTTTAACTTTAAATTTTAATTTTAATATAAAATTAATTTTTTTTTATGTTAAGGTAGAAGTGGGTGGTGGCGGGGGAGAAGTGACGCGGTTCCAGGTTGGTGGTGGTTCCAGGTTTGGATGGGTAGTTGGGGGTGAAAGGGGTTAGAAAAATTAATTGAAAATTTTCAACTTATTTTTTACAGTTTATAAATGGTTATAAATTTATTTTATAATCTTATTAAACATTAAACATCTTATTTTATAGAGTCCTACTACTCAAACCCCAAAAATCCTCTAAACCCACCCCACCTACTAAACATACCCCAATAAAATTTAAAAATTAGACATGTATTACTAAACATACCCCATTTTATTCCTATAATATCCTTACCTTGTCAAAATAAAAAATAACACTTTCTTTTAATTAACTCTTTTCACAAGAAAGAAAAAAAAATTACTCCTTCTTATTCTTTAACTTTTGATCGAAATTAAAAAAAAAATTAAAAATTAAATATATCTTGAAAAATATTATAAAAAATCAACCAAATTTGCAAAAATATATAAATTACAAAAAATTAATTAATACTATAAATTCTTAAAAATATATTTTAAAAATAAATAACATATAAATAATGTTTTAAAAAATAAAGTAAATTGAAAAAAATTAATAAAAATATAAAAATAAAAAAATTAGATAAAATTTTAAATAATTAAGAAAATAAAATTAATCTTAAAAAAATCAAATAAAAAAACTTCAAAAGAAAAAGGTTAAAGTCAAATAAAATCAGAAAAATATTTTATAAAAGTCACTTCATTCATTGTAAATAATTAACTTAAAAATTATTCAATTTTTATTTATTTTTGAAGGTTTTTTAATTTAGTTATTTTTAAAATTAAGTTGGTTTCTAAATTTTTTTAAATTGAATTTTATTTTTGATTGAATTATTTAGAAGATATAATTATTTTTTTGAAAAAAAAAATTCTATTTTCATATTTTAAATAATTTTTGAAATTGAATTTCTAGATTTCATATAGTTTTATTATTTAAATATTTAGTCAATTTTTTTTAAATATTTTCCAGATTAATTTTTTTTTTAAAATTAAATATTTAAAGGAAAATAAAAAAATTAATTAATTAAAACTTAATATGCTGATTTTAAAATTAAATAACTTATAAACTAAAGTCAAAGTCAACAAAACCTAAAAAACAATTTATCCATATTTATACAAGGATAACTTAGTCATTTTATATATGTCTATTATTATCTCTAAATTAATGGGGTATGTTTAGTGGATTTTGGGGTTTGAGTGGTGGAACTCATTTTATAAATCGGGCAAACACTCTCCTAGGCTTCAAAATTCAGAAGATTTATAAAAATTAGAACGTTAATTAGTACTCATGCTGCTTACCTTGTATATTAAATAGCTTTTTGTAATTTTGAAATCTTACTTTATAGATAGAGATAAGACAGAATCTAAAACCACCACTTTAATATGGGCCTAAAAAGCGAGTTAGATACCGTTTTAAGGTCAAAAGTCAATCCAATTTGTATAAAATCAATCAAAAATATTTATTTCCTTATTACACTGTGAAACGGTCTCGCACAATTTTTTTATTATAATCGTCAAATTTCACAACTAAATTTTAAGGAAAACAATTTCATCCAAAATTAAATTGTTTACTCATTGGGCCTATTCTCCAAAAGTAGAGTTGAGAATTCTAATCACGGATGAGAAAAGAAGGAAAAATTAATTAATTAACTCTTTATAAGTTCGGAATAGAGTGATGCATTTTTTTTATATTAATTCTCTAATACTCTCTCACTCTCACTCGTAGACTGAATTCTCAACTCTACCCTCTAAAAAGGAGGTTGTACGATGTAATATAAGGACAATTGTTTATGCAGAATTTAAACGTTGGATGTGAACGTGACCCAAATACTCACTTCTTTTATAAGTAGAAAGCATTTTACTTCAAGTATCACTTTTGATGTATAATATGTGGGTAATGGAGTTTAATGATAGGTTAGGCACAACGAAAAACGATGCTATTTTTAAAGGTATTAATTCCTCCCACATCGTTGTAAATGGTTCACAAGGAATTAACCTTCCAGGATACAAAACTTGTCTCACGGAAATTCGATAGTTACACTCTAACGAATTTCAGAAGCAGAAATCACAAGTGTTTTAATAAAACTCAAAATATAAGACTCGACTAATATATAGATAAAGACTCGACTTTTCCGTGCTTTGAGAAATTCTAATTCTCAACTTCGTTTTTAATTCGATATTTGAAAATGACCACACCATTAAGTATTTATAGTTACTCAAAAGTTGCATCGAAAGGTTTCGACTCTACTCAAAGGTTGCAGTAAACCTAAGAATTGCAACTCTTACTCACCAAATAATGTCATTTCACCGAACAGTCACGTTGAACCAAATGGTTACAACTATTCACTAAAATTATGTTCATTCACGAAGAGTTCTCTCAAATAATTATATTATGTAAATATATTAATATACAACAATCCCCCACTTATTTACATATATATAATATATAATAAATAATACGAAAATAATAAAATAATAAAATATACACACTTGTTTTATGCAACGAATAGCCATGAAGTGGACTAAGCCTTTAACTTATGATTGAACAAGAAACCAATGGAATCAAGCTCTCGTTGCGTATGATTTCATACTTCTTAGTTTTTGGCAGCACCAATTTAGTAATGGGCCTTGTGCTTATCCTGGTCTCGCAAGTACTCTAGGATCTTACCGATATAATCCCTTAGAAGTGGCCTCTCTTACTTCTCTACTTGCATAGGTATACTCATCATGAATGTCCACAACGCATCCCACAGAGCTATGAGTCTATTAAGGATTTAGAATTCAACCTTAACTTGTTGTGGTAAACGAAAGTGCATAGGTCAGACTTAGGAGCTTTCGAAATAGTCACTCCCACTATTTTCAGGTTATGCACTTTGAAATGTATCTATGTTTCCATTTCGCCAATGTCTAATATTGAATTGCATTTTTAACTCAATGCTAAGGTGTCAATTTTTCACTTGTACCTTAAGATGGAGTTGGTTTCAATCAAGACATCATTTTAAATCGGTAATAGCTCCATGTCTCTTACGACCTTTTAATTTCATCTTCCATAATTTTGCTAGCATTCAAATTTTTGGAAGATACTCAAGTATGATTTTTTCTTTTTAATCATACTTCTAACATTATTATATCTGATCAGATTTCATCTACGATAAAGCAAACATTATTTTGCTCTTTAGTGTTTAAACTTAATTCAAAAGGAGTTTCATCTCCCTTAAATGATTCCTCAATGAATCATATTTATATGAGCCAACACAATTTTGCTTTTAACTCAAGTGTGACCTTCATTGGCACATTTTACTCTTCAAATAATTCTTCAACGAATTATATAAGTCGTTATCTTTTGAATTCAATCCAAAACACAATTTGTGCTCTCAACTCTCAAGCACAAATATTATCTATCCTTGATTCTAATCAAATCTTAAT
Source organism: Ballota nigra (assembly GCA_947034835.1). Lineage (NCBI taxonomy): Eukaryota > Viridiplantae > Streptophyta > Magnoliopsida > Lamiales > Lamiaceae > Ballota > Ballota nigra. The sequence goes on from OX344726.1 coordinate 9,951,058, forward strand.
TTGATATTCACAATTAAAGGATCCACAATTTATGGAATAATATTTATAATACCTGAAGTAGAGCTGTCAAAATGAGCCCGGCCCAAAAAACCCGGTTTTAAGGGCGGGCTGGGCCCTAAAAATATAGGCCCGAAAAGAATCGGGATTTTTTGGCCCGGCCCAGTAGGCCCGGCGGGCCTCCGGGCTTGGGCCGGGCTTAGCCCGGTTTTCTGGGCCGGCCCGGTTTGGTTTTTTTTTTTTTTTTTTTGAATAAAATTGAAAACCTAGAGATTAGAAAAAAAAAAGGAGCAGTAGGCGAGATTAGTGATTTGGCCAAGGTTGGTAATAGTTGCCACAGGTCACATCCATCCTTATACTCACTATGGTCTTAATTTCCTCATCTCTATATATATATGTACCATATTATTTATGATCATACCCCATTTTTTAAAATAAAATACATTATAATTTATTGGTTGAATTTTCATTTAGGGAAATGAACGAATTCTTATGAACAACCACAAATTGGTGGTACACATAACACACTTGTACAATTAAGGCAAATATGAATTGAGGGATAAGATTTTATTTAAGAGTATCACTACTCAAACCTCAAAATCCTCTAAACTCGCCCCACTTATTAAACAAATCCCAATAAAATTTAAAAATTAACATGCATTACTAAACATACCTCATTTTATTCCTATAATATCCTTATCTTATCAAAATAAAAAGTAACACTTTCCTATTGAATTGTTGAATTTTTATTATTGAATTGTTGTTGAAATAAAAAATAACACTTTCCATTCTATTAGGATTTGTTGAATTATTATTCTTAAATTTTATTTAGGAATTTGAGTTTTATTTTAATTATTGAATTGTTGTTGACAAACTAAATAATTTTTATAACTATATGAGTATAATTTGTATGCTAAATTATAAATTAATGAGATAAATATATAAATCAAGTATAATAATAATAATATTTAAAAAAAATAAAAAATTGGGCCGGTTTGGCCCGGTGGCCCGGCAGCCCGAGATGGGCCAGGACGGGCTTGAAAATTGGCGGCCCGATAACAACCGGGTCGGCCTGGCCCGGCCCGGTAAAAACTCAAAGCCCAGTAGCCCGGCCCGGCCCATTTGACAGCTCTAACCTGAAGTATCAATAAATAAATCCATAATATTACATGCCCAAAATTCAATTAGTCTATTTATACCCGAAAAAGCCAAATATGAATTAGTTTGGGCCTGCCAAAATTAATTGGACCAAATATAAAATGATAATCCCTCTGTCCCAAACTCGTTTGCTACATTGCCAGAAAGGTCCGTCTTATACTCATTTGCTACATCTACTTTTGGCAAAAAAATAACAATACTTTTTAACATTATATTCTCCATACACTAATAACCAAAAGCATCTACTTTATCACTTTAAATACTATAAACAACTATTTTCTTAATAAACGTAGAAACAGTAAATGGGAATTTGAGTTTGGGACGGAGGAAGTATAATTTTGGTGCGGCCAATTTAATTCAAAATGGCCAAATCTCAATTTAAGCTTTGGTCTGTATTCTTATTTGTTAACCAACCTTAATTAATATTTAAAGGGTTCCAAGGGTATTGCCCTTTTTCCTGGATGGCCGCGTCTCTCCAATTTATTCAAGCAAGAAAAATAGTGCGGGTGATTCTCTTTTTTCGACAAGAGGGTGCCAATTTCAACCTACAGGCACCGTTTCAATTTTCATGTTTATCAACCGTCGCCTTCTCTACACAGAGGCGAAGATGAATTTCTTCGGGACGCGGCACTGAGTCGTACCGATTGATGATAACTGCCATTATCTCGACCACTACAGAGCACTGATATGCGGTCATTAGTATTCTCTAATCAGTAGAAGCATCTTTCTTACCAATTCTCCTTAATTTCAAACGAGCCATCAATGAATTCCGGTAGACCGGAGAATCGCCAGATCTAGAATGACATGGCTTCGCTTCTCAAGCATTGGAATGACTGACATTCGCTGGACCTCCACCGCACGGAACCAATCCCGTTGTTCACTGCATACGAAGATTATTTAAAGGAAAAGAAAATAAGTGGATGAGTTACCGTTTCAATCATTTCTCACGCTTTGATTCATCGTTATTTTAAATTCAGAATCCTCTGTTTCTCTTCATTATTGGACAACGCGTTCCTTCCGAGTGGCGCATTGATGAGTTAAAACAACGCGGCTTTTTAAGGCATCATCCTAGCCCTCATAAACACTTTCACGTTTTCGATAAAATGCCTGAGAGAAATTGAGTATTTTCCACTGATAAACGATCAACTTTCTCTGCCCTCCAGATTTTGTTGGATGAAATGCCTGAGAGAAAATGAGTATTTTCCACTGATAAACGATCAACTCTCTGCCCTCCAGATTGCGCTTTTCTTAAGAGTCACTAGCAAACCTGTTGTTGTTGCGGACACCGTATATATGCACTCAAGAATGGAGTAGAGACTGACATTTTCTCGCCCATTCTTTCGATTTTCTTTTCTTCTTCGTGAGTGTAGACTTTAAAATGCCCAGAAGGGGTCTTCCAATAACTCCTGTCCAAATTAAAACACTAAATATTGATTTTGTTAAATGGTTCAGGAAGACGTATTATTTGCATAACAATCAATTTCAGAAAATTAATAAAATTTCATAGAAAATTTAGAAATTATCTTCCCTGAGGATTTCGATTCCAAATAAGTGATTTTACCAACATCTATAGTTGATACTATTTAGTATTCGAGTTTGATCACGAGTCAATCTCCATCGTTTAATTGTGTCATCACCAACATTAACTCCATCGTAGAAATTTAATACCTTTAAAATTGATGTATAATATATGGGTAATGGAGTTTAATGATAGGTTAGGCACACCGGAAAACGATGTTATCTTTAAAGGTATTAATTCCTCCCACATCGGTGTAAATAGTTCACAAGGAATTAACCTTCCAGGATACAAAACCTTTCTCACGGAAATTCGATAGTTACACTCTAACGAATTTCAGAAGTAGAAATCACAAGTGTTTTAATAAAACTCAAAATATAAGACTCGACTAATATATAGAGAAAGAGTCGACTTTTCAGTGCTTTCAGAAATTCTAATTCTCAACTTCATTTTTAATTCGATATTTGGAAATGACCACACCATTAAGTATTTATAGTTACTTAAGAGTTGCATCGAAAGGTTGCGACTCTACTCAAAGGTTGCAGTAAACCTAAGAGTTGCAACTCTTACTCACCAAATAATGTCATTTCACCGAATAGTCACGTTGAACCAAATGGTTACAACTATTCACTAAAATTATGTTCATTCACAAAGAGTTCTCTCAAATAATTATATTATGTAAATATATTAATATACAACAACTTTATCTTTTTTGCAAAAAAAAAAAAAATCAATTTAAACAACTTTTTTTTATCTAAAGACTCCAATAGTCTCCTTAATTTTAACTCGGACTTAAAAATGTATTAATTAAATGTTGCTGAAGTTTCCTACAATATGTAAACAAAAAAATATGAGTGTCACAATTTCTCCCCTTAAATAAACAATCATTACTTATTTAACTTAATTGTATCTCTTCTTACAATCAGTTTTTCTATACAACAACTAACAACTTCTTTTTTTTCCTTATTTTTTCTTTCTAAAATTAAAGCACAACATTAATGACTAGAGTTATTCACAAAGTGGTTAGAGCACCACTACCTATTACCCAAAGGTCATGGGTCCGAATCGCAATTTTACCGATAAAAAAAGGAGTATTGTTATTATTTTTTTAATATTAGTCAATATTTTATCGGGATGTTATCAGTTAATTAATTGTATGTGGATGAGTTTGAGTATTAATCAAAATTTTGTCGTGATGTTATCGCTCAATAATAAATTGAGTGTTATTAAGTTTTGAGTATTAGTAAATTTTTAAATTTTGTCGGGACGTTGTTGTCAATTGTATAAAGAGTGTTATATTTTGAGAATCAATCAACTTTTACATTTTGTCGGGATGTTGTCGTTAGATATGCAGTGTCATTTTTTTAGATCAGAATAATTGGATTTTATTCTATAAGCGAATTTCAATGTGAATGTTACTAATCGTCCATTGGGCATTGTTCCTCTGATGCTCCCCTCCCTAAAAAACCCTAATCAGAGATGAAGGGACACTGGGGCCAGAGGGGTCAATGGCCCCCGGAATTTTCTAAAATTATAATATATAGATATGTTTTCCTTTAATGTCATTTAAGTGAAAAGACAATGTCCCTCTTGTTGACCTGTGTTCAATTTTTTATTTTTTAAATCATTAGTTTTATCTTTTTCTTTATTCCAAACTTTTTTTTAAGATTTGAACTCTTATTAATATATGTAAATCTATCATTATTAATTACTTATATATGAATTTTTTTCCTCATCATTATACAAAAACAAAATCTCTTTTAAAATTTTTAACATATTAAGTAATTTACTTTTAACATATTAAGTAATCAAGAATTTTTATATTTTTTTAGAATTTACTTTGATATGTGATATTACTTCATGTGTCAAATATAAATGTATAAAATTATAAATTTTGTCCCGTTAGAATTCTTCTTAAAATTAATGTCCACGTTTTTGGTTTTTTTTCTTTAGTCCTTTTTATTTAATAAATTTGGTCATTTCCGTTAATTTTTTAGACCAACGTTGCAATTATATATTCACATGGGACCAAATTTGTAATTTATTTGGGTTCAATTTGTATGCTTTTTAGAATAGTGTAGGGAGTAGTACACTTTGCACCAATGCAAATTTTTGTTCACTTTGATTAGGCATGAAATTGTTATGATTTGTAGCCCGATTTGTCTATGTTTTGAGTGTATTTGATGAGTATTTGGAGTCATTTGAGTACTATTTTCATAAACTAATGAATTTGCCTCTTTGATGCTCATAGATGGAAAGAGGGTGAAAAGTATTAGTTCGGGCGAAGAAAAGTGTTAGTTGGCTCAATGGAAGAGAGCTCGAGCAGCCTAGCTCGAGCAGCCTAGGTCGAGCACCTAGGTGCTCGAGAAAAGGTGGTCGAGTTCAATACATGTTCTAGAAAATTAGGGCGCACGACCAATGCAAGGTCGAGCACTAGGCGCTCGACCAATGCCAAATCGAGCGCCCGATGCTTGTTGTTGTGATGGAGCGCACGACTGGTCGAGCGCTAGGTGCTCGACCAGTGAGAGCTCGAGCGTAGTGTTTACGCTGGAGAACGGAGGCGCACGACCATACCGAGGTCGAGCGTCGGGCGCTCGACCAACACCCCAGGTCGAGCGTTTACAGGAATTTTCGACCCAAATCCGCTCAAATTGATCTCAAGCCTATAAATACCCCTTCCAAGCATATTTTGAAGGGGGACATTCACACCTTGACACCATTAGAGATAGTTTTTAGAGAGAAGAGTTTGGGAAGGAGAATTGAAGAGTTTTACATCTTGTAATCGAGGTTTTAGTTTACGAATTCATAGCTTAGTTATTTCTTTTGAACCTTTTAGTTTAATTCTTTCTTTCTTGAATCTTTTATATTTATAAACCCTAGTTTATCCTGATTTATTAAGTTTATTTTGAGACTAGAAATTATTCTTTAGTTTATGTTCTTGATTTCATTCGTTAATTTAGTTATGCATATGTTCATCGTTATTATTACTGCTTTTGTTCTTGAAACCACCATGTTAGGCTAGAACCCTTGCATGCTTAGGATAGGATGAACTCGTTGAAGTAGGACGCTGGTACGTAATTAGGATAATTCGTGATGTTTTGTTTTGATTCTCTTAATTATTGAATTTTTAAAATAAACCCTAGAATTATCTTGGAATTGAGTACGAAAATTGTAAGAGAGGAGACGGTCGCATCACTCTTTATTAACGAATAGGCTTAATGAGAGGGTTTTTGAAGAGGTTTACAATCTACCTATTTATCTAGGGAGGACGGCCATCACCTTAGTTAAATTAGGGTCTCAATAATTAAGCACAATCCATATAATTTGATTTGTAGATTAGTGAAGTAGGTTGATAGAACTAAGTATTAGGATTAATTCTTGAGTTTTTATTATTTCAATCTTGTGCTAGATTAGGGAAGTTGATTGTCTAGTTTTAGTACACTTAGGACTATTACTTGCACATCACAATTATTTTAGTTATTGTACCAACTCCGTTAGTATACGTAGGAATTCCTATCTCGAGCATCACCATCTCTTATTTGCATTTAAGCCCAAGTTATTTAGTTAATTTAATTAATAGCATTTAGATAGTATAATCTAGCTTAGAATTATTCTTAAAAATCAAATATATGCATTCATATTAGCTACGATACTTACATCTTCAGGGATCTATTCGCATACATACTTTTCCTTAGGTTCAATAATACTTGGTCCATATACTTGCCCATACTATAGGGATCCCATACTCTTGTGGGGTAACTACTAGTAAAAGCTAGTATTTTGCGTTCAAGTAAATGGCGTCGTTGCCGGAGAGGGTGATGTACGCTCATTGAGTAGGACTTGGAGATAGTTTAGTAGTTAGTAGTGAGTGCTTTTATTTTCTATTTTTATTTATTTGTAGTCTGGTGCATTTTGATCTTTCTTGCTGATTACTCAGGTATATGAAAACACGCCTAAAGGGAGAAACGAGCGAGGATAGAACAAAGTTAGACCCTGAAACTATTGCTAGAAGGAATCGAGCCTTACAGAGAATGATGGATACAGCAGGAGGTGATGCTATGGATTTGAGTGATGATTTAGATTTGGCTGGGGAAGGTGTTACTCAGACAACATATAAGGTTGAGAAGTCTAAGGGAGTCAATAGTCCAAAGCATGCACCCCAAGGGGAAGTAGCCAACCAAAACCCAAACCCAAACCCAAAGGACCAAAATAATCCCGCACCCAACCAGAATCAAGTCATTAACCAAAACCAAAACCCCAACAACCCATTCAACAACCCTTTCTACCAAAACAACAACCCAGCTTACTCATACCCATACCCACCATTTCCATATCCACTATACTACCCTCCACACCCAAACTATAACCAACCACTGATCCCACATATACCTCCACCACCAGTTTACGAACCGGACGTTCCTCAGAACGCTGATCCTACTGGTATGGCAATTAGAGGTATATTTGAGGCTCAGCCTCAAAGGTATTATGATGGAGTGGCAATGCCACCAGTCGCGGCAAATAATTTCTCTATTGCTCTTGGAATTTTAAAGATGCTTACTGAGAATCAATTTAGGAGAGAAGTAGGGAAAGACAATCCTCACACTCACTTGAGGAATTTTCTGATGATAGCCTCAACCTTTAATCAGAACGGGATGACTGAGGATGCGGAGAGGCTAAGATTGTTCCAGTTCTCGCTGACTGGAATAGCTAAGGAGTGGTATGATAACACAATACCACGAGGCAGTGTGACTATATGGGCCGAGCTCGAGCGTCTGTTCCTTGAGCCTTTCTACCCTCCATCCAGAATGGTTAAAGCAAGAAAGGAGATCTCCTCATTCAAGCAGAGAATGAATGAGGGACTGAGTCAGGCTTGGGAGAGATTCTCCAACATGCTCATTAAGTGCCCGCAGCACGGGTACACCGATGGAGATATTATGGCTTATTTCTACTGTGGAGCTTGTGAGAAGGATCAACACCATCTCGATGCATGTGCTAATGGAGCATTCCTGAACCGTAATGTAGTTGAGTGCAGGCAGATTGTCGAGGACATAGTGAAGAACGTGGGGCAGTAGAATAAAGCTAAGGAGTATCAGAGGGTGCATCAGGTGGAAGAAAGATGGAGAAAATTAGTAACTTGGAGGTTGGTCAGAGTTTGAGTGGTCAGAATAATGCGATAAGTGAGAAAGTGGATCAGCCAGGATGTCAGCAAGAGGTGGCCAACTATATGAGAGGGCCTAATTATAATCAGAATGGCTATCAAGGTGGAAATTATCAGGGGAGACCTGCCTATGGTCAACCGTTCATACCACCGGATCCACAACCTCCTCAGAATTAATGGAGGAAGAATGATAACTTGACCTACAATAATCCGAGAGGAGGGATAACTGTACCTCCAAATGTCGACCTTGGCTCAAAACCCCCTGGTGGAGAGGGCGGTGCTTCCACCGATGAGATGTTAAGAGCTATATTACAAAAGGTGGAGGAAGGTAGTAAGAGACTATCCTCTTTGGAATACGATGTGAAAGAGATGAGTAAGAAGAATGATCAGTGTGATCAAGATCTTTAGAAGAGGGATATGGAGCTAAATAGAATTCAACAAGGGAACAATAGGCAGTTCAGTTCTTTGGAGTTTCAGATGAGCCAGATCGCAAAATCACTTGGAAGAGACACGGGAAAATACCCTTCTATGCCAGAAGGAAACCCGAAAGAGCAATGCAAGGCAATCCAACTAAGAAGTGGAACAAAGTATGACGGACCTCCACTACCTGCTGATGCGGAGGAACTCCATAGAGAGATCGAGGATGATAGTGAAGAGAAGAAAGAGGGTGAAGAGGTTGTGATGGAAGAAGCTCAGCAAGAGAAGGAGAAGAAAGACGAAGAACGAGTACCAAAGTGGAAGAAGGCTAAAGAAGTGAAGCAAAACATGAAGGAAACCGAGCGAGATGAATGGAGAGTGCCAAAATCTGTGATTCCTATCCCATATCCGCAGTTCATGAAGAAGAAATTAGATGAAAAATTTGCTAACTTTCTTGATGTTTTTTAAAAATTGCATATTAACATACCTTTTTATGATGCTTTGGAGAAGATGCTGAATTATGCCAAGTTCCTGAAATACTTGATAGCTAAGAGGAGGAGAGTTGATGAGCCAAAGCTAGTTCAGCTGAACCATGAGGTAAGTGCATTGGTGCACAAAGCGCTACCCCGAAGTTGGAAGATCCCGGGAGTTTCACTATCTTGTGCGATATCAGGAATGGAATCAAGAAGGGAGCGTTGTGCGATCTTGGAGCGAGCATCAATCTTATGCCTTTGTCACTATTTAAGAATTTGGATGGTGGAGATCTTCAATCTACGATGATGACTCTTCAACTAGCTGATCGGTCTAATTATAAGACCACAAGGTGTGGTTGAAGACGTTCTTATGAAGGTGGACGATCACGTGTTCCCAACTGATTTTGTAGTGCTCGAGATGGAGGAGGATGAGCACGTGTCTTTGATCTTGGGAAGGCCGTTCTTAGCTACGGCCGGGATGGTATTAGATGTGGCGAATGAAAAGATCACGGTAAAGGTGGATGGTCAAGAGGTGAAAATCTCCTTATATGAGGCCATGAAACACCCGAAGGAAGGTGAAAGTTGTAATTCCATTGATGCTATGGAAACTTGTGTTGAAGACACAATCCTTAACCCTCATCCCTCTTATGTTTATGTTTATGATAATCCTACACTTGATGATGTAACCTATGAGCGTTATGATCTTGATTATTGTGATAGGAATAAAGGCAAAGAAAAAGTGAAAAGTGTAGATGCGGCCAAAGTGGAAGGAAAAGAGGAACGGATGCGAAGAAAAAAAAATCAGCAAGTTGGTAGATAAAGCACCTCCTTGGAGAGCTAAGAAGAAGTTGACACCACCACCAGAGGTGAAGAAGGTATTTAGTAGTGGATGCCTTGAGATTGTGAAGGAAGGAAAGGAACTCATGGTGAAGGGGCATCAAGGAAAGGAATTTAACCACCACTTTTATGAGAATAAGGGAGGTAACTTTGAGTATCATGTCCCATGAGCTCCTTCGAGCTCGGTCCGGCATTAGGACCTTAAAAATAGTGTTGAATGGGAGGCAACCCATTTTTATTTGTTTATGAGTGTTTTTAGTTATTAGGGTATTATTTTGAATCGTATGTTCTAACCTCGTACTTATGTGAGTTGCTTGTAGGCTTGCCTTGAGGGTGAAAGAATGACCAAGAAGTGGAGATAAAAGGAACAAACTCGAGAAAAGGGAATGTGTCACGTTGTTAAGAGAAACTTGAACTATTTGGATGAGGTAACCACCACTCCGAACATAGACCGCTTCACAAGGTCGAAGTTTGAGGGGGGTGGATTTATTATATGTTTTATGTTGACATTGCACAGGAACACACCCTCTTTTTGAGTTGAGTTAGGTTATATATTGTGCCCTGAGATACTCCTTGAGCTGCTATATTGTGAACTAATTGGGAGCTACTACATATTTCATGCTTATTGACTCTTCCATTATGCTTATTGATTGCTGCTATCTTTGAGTTGGAATTATGAGTTGGTGATTTGTGGAGTTGAGTTAGGAACTATATTGTGTGAGTGTAGTAATTAGAGTTGATTTGAGAGGGAACTCGTATACTTACGAATTTTTCTTTTGAATATGTGGTAAACAGTGAGAATTCACTAGGACTAACATGGATGTGAAAGCTGTGAGATTTGAGCCTTTACGAGATTAAAATTCTTTAAATTGATCTCATCGTTTGTGAGTAGATCTTCACCATAGAGGTGCTAGTACTTGTGGGTACTCTCTCTTCTTGATTGTGTGTAGTTTGAAATGTCGAAGGTGATTTTAGGTCATCTTTGATTTGTTAAGTCACTTAGCCAAAATAAGCCTACCAATGACATTTATCCCATGTTAGCCTGTTTGATCCTTAGCTTATTTATTTGCTAGCACATTTGAACTTATCCACATTCTTAAACTCTTTTTGTCCCAATTTGAGTGGGGAATAGAAAAAGTTGTGAGTGAAAAGGAATCAAGTTGAGTTGAGGATGTAGAATTGTATATGGTTGGGTGAATATGAGAAAAAGGTGTTATGATGTTTTGAGTTGTGGGGAAGAACAAAAATTTGAGAATGAGCAAAAGAAAATATGAGCTCATATATAGTGTGAAAAAAAAATAAAAAAAAAGAGTGAAGTGATTGAAAAAAGTAAAAAGAGCGAAAATACCGAAGTTTAATTTTTTATTCTCCATTCATTTGAGCCAGCTTATCCTATATAGTTACCCCACCTGTCCAAAGAGCCTTACATTACAACCTTGAGAAAGTCCTTTTTGATTCAGCATGGATTCTAGTTTATGGTCGAAGTTGAGAGTGCTTAGAAGTCTATGACTACTGATTTGTGTGAGTGATTGATTGAGAGAGTCCCTTATTATTGCTAAACACTTGTGAGGGAGTGAAACACATCACAGAGAGCACATCCATGTTTGATTTTGGTGGTTCTTATTGATTATCCATGAGTAGGATGAAGGGGGCTAGTTTGTATATGGGTGATCGATCTTTGATGCTTGAACAATATTACTTGCATGATTTGGTTCTATGATTCATTCTTAACAATTTCACTTGATTTATTAATTCATTTCTTGAGGACTAACAATATGGTAAGTTTGGGGGGTTGATTTGGCGTGAAATTGTTATGATTTGTAGCCCGATTTGCCCATGTTTTGAGTGTATTTGATGAGTATTTGGAGTCATTTGAATACAATTTTCATAAAATAATGACTTTTTCTCTTTGATAAAGAGGGTAAAAAATAGAGTTCGTAGGACTTTGAATCGACTTAAACGGACGCCCGGATGAGAAAATGTGAAAGAAAAAAATGTTAGTTGGCTCAATGGAGGAGAGCTCGAGCAGCCGAGGTCGAGCACCTAGGTGCTCGAGCAAAGGTGGTCGAGTGCTATACACGTTCTGGAAAATTAGGGCTCACGACCAATGCAAGGTCGAGCACTAGGCGCACGACCAATGTCAGATCGAGTGCCCGATGCTTGCTGTTGTGATGGAGAGCACGACCAGTGAGAGCTCGAGCGCAGTGTTTACGCTGGAGAAGTGAGGCGCACGACCATACCGAGGTCGAGCACTAGGCATTCCATACCGAGGTCGAGTACTGACTTGAAGCGATTTTACTAACTTCTACTAGTCGCTTACCCACAAGCGGACGGGTTCACTGTAGTAAGAGTAAGTATAATGACCAAGTAGTATCGAACCCAAGGGATGGTGTATATGCGAATAGATCCCTGAAGATCTACGCGTCGTAGTTAATATGAGTGTATGTTTTTGGATTTTTTAGAAAGATTAATTAAAACTAGAATAAACTAATTAAACTAAAATACTAAAGCAGACGAATTAACTAAGGGTTGGATTCAAATAAGAGATGGTGATGCTTAGGATAGGAATCCCTACGTATACTAACGGAGCAGGTACATAATCAAAATAACGGTGACAAACAAGAATTAACCTAAGTAAAAGAATGCAAGGTGAAAGCTCAAGATTCTAAACCCTAATACTTTACCCTAACACTCGACTTCACTAATCCACTAACAAGTTAATAGATTGTGCTCAATTAATGAGACCCTAATTTAACTAAGGTGATGCGGTCGTCCTCCTTCGCTAAACCGGTAGATGAATTAACCTTTCCTAAACCTTCTCGTTAAGACTACTAATTGTTATTGAGTGATGCGGTCGTCCTCTCTCTAACACTTTCGTACTAAATTCAAAGGTAAAGTTCAGATTAATTATAAGAATTCATTAATCAAGAGAATTAAAACTAACGTCACGAATTACCCTAATTACGTACCCACAACCTACTTCTACGAGTTCATCCTACCCTAAGCATGCAAGGGTTTTAGCTAGACATGGTTTTAACAAAAATAAAAGTAATAGAAGAAACAACACACATAAACATAATGAATTGAAGAACGAAAATATGAAACATGAACTAGGGTTTAAAGAAATAAATACTGAGAACTAAAATTCAATTAACTAAAACGTAGTTTCAAAGTGTTTAAAGAAATCAAACTAATGAAAAGGAATTAAGAAACGAAAAGAAACTAAGAATTCGTATGCAAAACCTCAACAACGTAAAAGTAAAGCTTGCTCGTTCTTCTCCTCTTCAAAAACTAAGTCTAAAATTATTTCTAAAGTTTGGGGATCCTTCAAAACGTGTTTGGAAGAGGTATATATAGGCACGGGTCGAAACGGGAGTTAATGGGTCGAATATACGCATCCGGAGGCAAAAATCCATGGTTGCTCGAGCAAAACGCTCGAGCGGTCCCGCTCGAGCAGTGTAGCTCGAATGACACAATCGCTCGAGCGGTTCCGCTCGAGCCGGTCGAGCGGTGAAAATGCACTGTATGTTTTGGGCGCTCGAGCAAATCGCTCGAGCGGTGGCGCTCGAGCTGCTCGAGCGCAAGAAAAGTTCTGTACGTTTAGGCGCTCGACCTAGTCACTCGAGTGACCTCCAACTCATCCCAACTGATACTTTTCCTCGTCCGCACTAATACTAATCGTATTTCTTCAATATCTTCTCATCCGGGCATCCGTTTGAGTCGATTCAAAGTCCTACGAACTCCGTTTTTCGTCCTCTATTCACCTATGAGCATCAAAGAGACAAATTCATCAATGTGTAGAAATAATGCTCAATTGACTCTAAATACTCTATAAACTCGACCAAGATTGGGGTATTTCAAGCTACGAATCATGACAATTTCACGCCTAATCAACCCCCCCCCAAACTTACCATGTTGCTTGTCCTCAAGCAACGAAATAATAAGTCAAGTGAAATTGTTAGGAATGAATCAAGAATCAAATCATGCAAGTAATTGAACTCGAGCTTCAAAGATCGATCACACGTATACTAACTCACCCCCTTCATCGTACTCATGCAACAACAACAAGACCCACCAAGATCAAACATGGATGTGCACTCAACGATGTGTTTCACTCCCTCACAAGTGTATATCAATGATTAAGGGACTCACTCAAACAATCAATCACTTATATCGGCAGCCATAGGCTTGTAAGCGCTCTCAACTCCGACCATACTCTAGAAATCAATGCCGAATCAAAAAGGACTTTTCTCAAGGTTGTAATGTAGGCTCTTTGGACAGGTGGGATAACAATATAAGGTAAAGTGACTAAAGTGAATGGAGAATAGAAAATCAAACTTTGGCACTTCGAGATTAGGAACAGACTACTTCAAACATATTCAATCAACACTCTTTCAATTCCACTTCTCTCAACACTTCAATTTTTTTTTTCTTTCTCTTTTCACTTTTTTCACTCACTTCATTTTTTCTCTTTTTTCACACAAACACATGAGCTCATTTTTTTCTTTTGCTCATTCTCAATTTTTTTTTCTACAACTCAAATCTTCATCACACCTTCTTCTCATATTCACTCAACAAACAACCTTTTCCTTTTTCAACTCAATTCACTCCCTTCACATTCACACTTTTCCTATTCTCCACTCAAATTGGGACAAAAAGGCTTAGGAATTGGAATAGTGTTCATATGTGCTAGCAAATAAAATAGGCTTTCGGCTCAAAGGGGCTAACAAGGGACAAATATCAATGGTAAGGAAATTTTTTGGCTAAGTGACTCATTCAAATCAAAGATGGCCTAAGATCCTATTCGGCATTTCAAACTAGACACAATCAAGAAGCAAGAGCACACACAAGTTCTGGCATCCTCTAAGGTGATGATTCACTCACAAACGAAGAGATTGATTAATGCATTTAAATCTCATAAGGCTCAAATCTCACAGCTTTCACATCCATGCTAGTCCTAGTGCATTCTCACTCTCATCACACAAGTACTCAAAAGAAAAATTCACAAGCATACGGGTTCTCTCCCTAATCAGCTCAAACTCAAACACTCACACAACAGAATTTCTAACTCACTCTTACAACTCACTCTACTCATCAAATCATACTCAAAGATAGCAATCAACAAGCATAAGGTGATTGATAGGCATAAAATATGCAATAGCGAGTCAACTCAAAATCACCCCAAGGAGTATCTCAACAATCTAATAATCAATCAAACTCAACTCAAAGATAAGGGCATGCATGCATGTGCAATGTAACAAGAAACATAAAAAAAAACTCCACCCCCCCAAACTTCGACCTTGCTAGAGGTCTAAGTTTGGGGTTGTGGGTTACCTCAACCAAATAATCCCGTTTCTCTCACTAGCTTTGCACACTTCCTTGTCTCAAGTTGGTTTCTTCAATCTGAGTAACTCCATGATACCTTTACTCCTTTAGAGACAAGCCTACAAGCAACTCACTCAAATATGAGGTTAAACATACGACTCAAAATACTCCTTAATAATATAAAAAAAACACTAAAAATAAATGAAAGCAAACAAAAATGGGTTGCCTCCCATTCAGCGCTATTTTTAAGGTCCTCATGCCGGACCAAGCTCAAAGGAGCTTATGGGACATCATACTCAAATTTACCTCCCTTACTCTCATAAGAGTGGTGTTTGAACTCCTTTCCTTGATGCCCTATCATCATGAGTTCCTTTCCTCTTTTCTCATTCCCAAGTGTTATGGGTCTCAACTTCTTCTTACCTTTATCTGGAGGAGTCTTACTAAACAATTTCTTGAATTTTGACTTCTTCTTCTTAACTCCTCATTTTCCCTCTAGCTGGACCACGTCCACACTTTTCACCTCTTCATCCTTCAACTTCTTCACTTCATCCAAGCTCTCATCCTCCCTCGGGTGCTTCATGGCTTCATATAGGGAGATCTTCACTTCTTGATCATCTACCTTCAACGTAATCTTCCCATTTGCCACGTCTAGCACCATCCCCGCCGTAGCTAAAAATGGTCTTCCCAAGATCAGGGGTACGTGCTCATCTTCCTCCATCTCTAGCACTACAAAGTCGGCTGGAAAGATGTGATCTCCAACTCTCACAAGGACGTCTTCAACTACACCTTGAGGTCGAGTAATAGACCGGTCGACTAGTTGAAGCGTCATCATTGTGGGTTGAAGTTCACCACCTTCCAACTTCTTGAAAAGCGACAACGGCATGAGATTGATGCTCGCCCCTAAATCACATAGCGCTCCCTTCTTGATCCCGTTCCCAATATCACATAGGATCGTGAAACTCCCGGGATCCTTCAGCTTCGGTGGCAGCGCCTTGTGCACTAATGCACTCACCTCGTGGTTCAGCTGCACCAACTTCGGCTCATCCACTCGCCGTCTTTTCGCGATCAAGTCCTTCAAAAACTTCGCATAGTGCGGCATCTGTTCCAAAGCATCATAAAAAGGAATATTAATATGCAATTGTTTAAAAACATCAAGAAATTTTGCAAATTTTTCAGCAAGCTTCTTTTTCATGAAGCGTTGTGGATATGGGACGGGTATCACAGATTTGGGTACCCCCCATTCATCTCTTTCTGTTTCTTTCACTTTATCCCTTGCTTCCTTTGCTTTCTTCTACTTTGGAACTCTCTCAACCTCCTCACTTTCCTTGCCCTTCTGGGACTCATCCATATCTTCATGCTTCTTAATCCCTTCACTTTCAATCCCCTTCTCAACTTGGGGCGTCTCAGAATCAGCAGGCATCTGAGGACCTTCATAGTTGGTTCCACTTCTCAGCTGGATCGCCTTGCACTGCTCTTTCGGGTTCCCCTCCGGCATTCTATTCACTGACTTTGCAATCTGGCTCATCTAGAACTCTAAAGAAGTGAACCTTCGATTGTTCTCTTGTTGAGTTCTAGTCCACTCAACATTCATCTTCTGGAGCTCTTGATCACGTTGATCACCCTTCTTGTGCAACTCCTTCACATCATACTCCAAGGATGACAACCGCTTGCTCCCTTCCTCCACCTTCTGAAGGATCGCTCTCAACATCTCCTCGGTTGATGCACCGCCTTCTCCACCAGGAGGTTTAGACCCCGGATCAACACCTGCAGGAACAGTAACACCAGCTTTTGGGTTAGCATAAGAAAAGTTCTCATTCTTCCTCCATGTGTTTTGAGGAGACTGCTGGCCTCCTTGAACTCCTTGTGTGTTCCTTCATTGATTTTGAAGTGGCTGAGGGCCTGGAGGCACAAATGGTTGGCCATAAGAAGGCCTTCCATACTGATTTCCACCTTGGTAGCCATTCTGATTGTAATATGGACCTCCCATGTAATTAGCTACCTCTTGCTGTCCACTGGTCTGGTCTACTCTATCATTCTCTATTGCATGTTCTCCACCCAAACTCTTCCCCAACTCGAGGTTGTTTATCTTCTCCATCATGGCCATCAATAGCCTTCTCGTTCCTTCTCCCTCTTCAACCTGATGCACTCTCTGAAAATCTGCATCTCCACTCCAAGCACCGGCATTCGTGACAATGTTGTCCACGATTTCCCTACACCTCTCTATGCCTTGGTTCAAGAATGCTCCGCCCGCACAAGCGTCTAAATGGTCTTGCCCCGCCTTGTTGGCACCACTATAGAAGAACGCCATAATGTCTCCCTCATTGTACCCGTGCTGCGGGCACTCAATCAGCATGTTTGAGTATCTCTCCCACGCTTGGCGTAAATCTTCTCCAGACTTCTGGCGAAAGGATGAGATCTCAATTCTAGCCTTGATCGTCCTAGATGGAGGGTAGAATCGCTCGAGGAACAGACGCTCGAGCTCGGCCCAAGTGGTAATACCTCCCCGCGGAAGCGTATTATCGTACCACTCCTTGGCTATTCCCGTCAATGAGAATGGGAACAGCCTAAGCCTCTTGGCATCTTCAGACATGCCATTGTAATTAAATGTTGAGGCTATCATGAGAAAACTCCTCAGATGTGTATGAGGATTCTCCTTCCCGATCACCCCCTTGAACTGATTCTCGGTAAGCAGCTTTAAAATCCCCGGGGATATCGAGAAGTTGTTTGCCTCAACAGGAGGCAAAGCCACTCCATCATAGTACCGCTGTGGCTGTGCTGCAAACCTCCCTCGAATAGCCATATTGTGATCTACGTTCTGAGGAATGTGTTGAGGATTAGCAGCAGGTACTGGTACTTGTTGGGGTGGTGGTGGGTAAACAGGTGGTTGATTATAGACTGGTGGTGGATGATATGGATATGGTGGGTAAGGATAAGGTGGGTATGGATAATGTTGGTATACTGGGTTGTTAAAAGGGTTATTTGGGTTTTGTGGGTAAGCAGGGTTGTTATGAGGATTATGGACAAGGTTCTGAGCTGGATTCCCTACGTTTTGTGTATCCGGGTTTAGGCTCTGGCTATCCCCTAATGGAATTTGATTCTGGCTACCACTAACTCCAGTGCCTTCAACTCGGTCTACTGCCTGATTGAAATCGTTGGCAGCATCGTCCAACTCATTATTGATATCCATTGGTTCCTCTCCTAAGTCGGCAGCGTTCATCCTTCTTAAGAAGGCTCGGTTCCTTCTGGCTATTGTCTCAGGGTCCAACGGTATTCTCTCTTCGCTCGTATTGCCTTGTGAGCGTGTTTTCATAAACCTGACACACTAGCAGAAGGGTCAAAACGCAACTGCCGATTGAATACAAATAAAAATAAAAACAGAAAATAAATCACCCACTACTAACTACTAAGCTATCTACAAGTCCTATTCAAAAGCATACAACGCCATCCCCGGCAACGGCGCCATTGACTTGAAGCGATTTTCCTAACTTCTACTAGTCGCTCACCCGCAAGCGGACGGGTTCACTGTAGTAAGAGTAAGTATAATGACCAAGTAGTATCGAACCCAAGGGATGGTGTATATGCGAATAGATCCCTGAAGATCTACGCGTCGTAGTTAATATGAGTGTATGTTTTTGGATTTTTTAGAAGGATTAATTAAAACTAGAATAAACTAATTAAACTAAAATACTAAATCAGACGAATTAACTAAGGGTTGGATTCAAATAAGAGATGGTGATGCTTAGGATAGGAATCCCTACGTATACTAACGGAGCAGGTACATAATCAAAATAACTGTGACAAACAAGAATTAACCTAAGTAAAAGAATGCAAGGTGAAAGCTCAAGATTCTAAACCCTAATACTTTACCCTAACACTCGACTTCACTAATCCACTAACAAGTTAATAGATTGTGCTCAATTAATGAGACCCTAATTTAACTAAGGTGATGCGGTCGTCCTCCTTCGCTAAACCGGTAGATGAATTAACATTTTCTAAACCTTCTCGTTAAGACTACTAATTGTTATTGAGTGATGCGGTCGTCCTCTCTCTAACACTTTCGTACTAAATTCAAAGGTAAAGTTCAGATTAATTATAAGAATTCATTAATCAAGAGAATTAAAACTAACGTCACGAATTACCCTAATTACGTACCCACAACCTACTTCTACGAGTTCATCCTACCCTAAGCATGCAAGGGTTTTAGCTAGACATGGTTTTAACAAAAATAAAAGCAATAGAAGAAACAACACACATAAACATAATGAATTGAAGAACGAAAATATGAAACATGAACTAGGGTTTAAAGAAATAAATACTGAGAACTGAAATTCAATTAACTAAAACGTAGTTTCAAAGTGTTTAAAGAAATCAAACTAATGAAAAGGAATTAAGAAACGAAAAGAAACTAAGAATTCGTATGCAAAACCTCAACAACGTAAAAGTAAAGCTTGCTCGTTCTTCTCCTCTTCAAAAACTAAGTCTAAAATTATTTCTAAAGTTCGGGGATCCTTCAAAATGTGTTTGGAAGAGGTATATATAGGCACGGGTCGAAACGGGAGTTAATGGGCCGAAAATACGCATCCGGAGGCAAAAATCCATGGTTGCTCGAGCAAAACGCTCGAGCGGTCCCGCTCGAGCAGTGTAGCTCGAATGACACAATCGCTCGAGCGGTGAAAATGCACTGTATGTTTTGGGCGCTCGAGCAAATCGCTCGAGCGGTAGCGCTCGAGCTGCTCGAGCGCAAGAAAAGTTCTGTACGTTTAGGCGCTCGACCTAGTCACTCGAGTGACCTCCAACTCATCCCAACTGATACTTTTCCTCGTCTGCACTAATACTAATCGTATTTCTTCAATATCTTCTCATCCGAGCATCCGTTTGAGTCGATTCAAAGTCCTACGAACTCCGTTTTTCGTCCTCTATTCACCTATGAGCATCAAAGAGACAAATTCATCAATGTGTAGAAATAATGCTCAATTGACTCTAAATACTCTATAAACTCGATCAAGATTGGGGTATTTCAAGCTACGAATCATGACAATTTCACGCCTAATCAAGTACCAGACGCTCGACCAACACCCCAGGTCGAGCGTTTACGGGAATTTTCGGCCCAAATCCGCTCAAATTGATCCAAAGCCTATAAATTCCCCTTCCAAGCATATTTTGAAGTGGGACATTCACACCTTAACACCATTAGAGATAGTTTTTTAGGGAGAAGAGCTTGGGAAGGAGAATTGAAGAGTTTTACATCTTGTAATCGAGGTTTTAGTTTACGAATTCATAGCTTAGTTATTTATTTTGAACCTTTTAGTTTAATTCTTTCTTTCTTGAATCTTTTAGATTTATAAACCCTAGTTTTTTCAGATTTATTGAGATTATTTTGAGACTTGAAATTATTCTTTAGTTTATGTTCTTGATTTCATTCGTTAATTTAGTTATGCATATGTTCATCGTTATTATTAGGGAAAATTGGTTTTTTTGTCCTTTAAGTTTGGTCAATTTTGTTTTTCGTCCTCTAACTTTTGACTTTATTTTTTAGTCCGATAACTTTCAAAAAATTAACTTTTTCGTCCTAAAACATAAGTTATCGGACTAAAATGTTAATTTTAGGACTAAAAAATTATCGGTTTTAGGACGAAAATGTTAATTTTTTAGAAGTTATAGGACTAAAAAATAAAGTCAAAAGTTAGAGGACGAAAAACAAAATTGACCAAACTTAAAGGACAAAAAAGTGTATTTTCCCTTATTATTATTGCTTTTGCTCTTGAAACCACCATGTTAGACTAGAACCCTTGATGCTTAGGATAGGATGAACTCGTAGAAGTATGGCGTTGGTACGTAATTAGGATAATTCGTAATGTTTAGTTTTGATTCTCTTAATTATTGAATTCTTAAAATAAACCCTAGAATTATCTTGGAATTGAGTTCGAAAATTGTTTGATAGAAGACGATTACATCACTCTTTAATAACGAATAGGCTTAATGAAAGGGTTTTTGAAGGGGTTTATAATCTACCGGTTTATTTAGGGAGGACGACCGCACCACCTTAGTTAAATTAGAGTCTCAATAATTAAGCACAATCCATACAATTTGATTATTTGATAGAACTAAGTATTAGGATTAATTCTTGAGCTTTTATTCTTTCAATCTTGTGCTAGATTAGGGAAGTTGATTGTCGAGTTTTAATACACTTAGGATTATTACTTGCACATCACAATTATTTTAGTTATTGTACCAACTCTGTTAGTATACGTAGGAATTCCTATCCCGAGCATCACCATCTGCTATTTGCATTTGAACCCAAGTTATTTAGTTAATTTAATTAATAGCATATAGATAGTATAATCTAGCTTAGAATTATTCTTAAAAACCAAAAACATACATTCATATTAGCTACTAGACGTACATTTTCAGAGATTTATTCGCATACATACTTTCACTTGGGTTTGAAAATGTACCTATTGCTACATTGGTATATATTTCTTGTAGTATGAATGCGAATAAATTAGTAGCTAATTTATCACTTGGGTTTGAAAATGTACCTATTGCTACATTGGTATATATTTCACTTGGGTTTTTCTTGTAGTATGAATGCGAATAAATCTAGTAGCAATATAATTTATCACTACATTCATATTAGCTACATTTTACATGACATGGCATGAGCTTTCACAATGTTCAGTGAAAAAAATGGAATCAATTTAAGAGGAAATTCCAAGAGAAAGATCAGCAAGGAAAAGAAAGAAAAGAAAACAATATCATTAGCCATATTGGGATAAAACAGGTTAGGCACATTACAAATGGTTAAAAGAACTTAAAATTGTTGCACACTCATAAGACAAGGTAAGAATTTACAAATGATTAAGAGAACGCAAATTGTTTCACACTCACGTTTGAAAACTACCTTGGATGTTTATCATCACTTTTTGCATACAAATAGTTCTGTTTGAAATCTCTCAAACGATAAGCGAACAATCAGTCTACTTGTAGATTACATCACAAAGTGATTGTAAAATTGAAATAAATATAGCAACCTTCATTAAATAGAACCAAGAACATGACTCAACAACAATTTAATCCAAATTCTGACTAAATTTGAAACTAAAGTTGCTAAAGTACCTGCTATAGCTTCACCTCCCTGCAGATTTGCTGAACAGGTAGTTGTAAAATTTTGTTTCAATTCAATATCGTATATCAATAGAATGAACTGTGGAAGTATCGTGGATATCAAACAAATGTAATAATGAAAATTGAAAAAATTGATGAATAAAAGGTTGATGATATGCAAAGCAAGATATGTGAACCAAATGAAACAGAGAATCCCAAACTCCTTCCAACAAACATTCTCAAGAACACCAACCTCATAGATGATGAGATAAATCAAGGGGAACTCTATTTATTGCAAAATTAACACTAATTCAATTCGACATTCTCTTAAAGCTTACTCTTTCTTTCCCCAAATTAACCTTCTTACAAGAGGCAACAAAAACAAAGTTAAAACGTAAGTCAAATTGCAACTTCAATCCTTAATTATATTCAAATTAGAATAAAATTTTAGTTGGAAAACTTACCTCTATATGCCACAACGGCAAATCAGCACAACATTCTCCTCATATGAGCCTTTAATTTTGGAGAGAAAGACACCTTTTGGTTGTACATCACGAGACCATTCTCTGCAATCACATGCAGCAAAATTTCTACTTTCAATCAAAACATCATCTGTTGATTCAGAGAAATAAACAACAAAATTGGAATTTAGATTCATGTTTAAACTCATGCTCTGTTCTAACCTAGCTCTCATAAATCTAATAGAACCTGAAAAAGCAATAAAATCCACATAAATTTAGTTAAGGAACCTTAAGACTTGGAGGTAGCAACAAGAAGTTAGGAACCACCATAGGATTGTACAATTCAACACGAATGTACTCACATAAGAAAAAATATACATGGTACCATCAAGCTAAGAAACGGTCTTAATAAATCTGACAGAACTTGAAAAGCTATAACATCCACATGAATTAAGGTATAGTTTACCTAGAGAGTTGACTCCTTGCTAATAATATTTTTCACAATACTATCAAAAGCTTCTGACATGTTTAAAAAAATATATCTATCGGTCCTTATGTGGCCCAGAAGTTACTTTATAATCAATACCAGATTGATAATTCTAAAAAAATTTCGTTGCCTATACGCAGAATAAAATACACACATTAATAAACATAATGTAGAAGAAATTAAAAGAAAATTGCAAAGTATTGATAATTATATGTTGTAAAATCAAGAAATGGAAAAGCAACCATCCACTGCTAAGGAAAATTGCATCCGTCGTAGTTTCTTGTACACTCGATCTCTTTCCTGCTTTAAAATTATCATAAATACACAAAAAAGAAATCAATTGTGTTACATATCAGATATTTGAATTAAAAATATTGTTCTCAAAACTTGTAAGCGGTGATATTAAACATTGCTAAATCTTCCAAAGCAACAATATCAAGAATGCATCTTTTACACAACCTTTACCATTTAACAGGTCCAGTGTTCAATCAAATTGATACTCATTAGTCCAAACATACGTCAAATATGATTAGCATTACATAATTGCACAACTTCTTGACATATATATATATATTTATATATATATATGTGTGTGTGTGTGGATTTGGAATCCCACGTAGCAGAATAATTAGAACCAGATGTAATGGTAAATTGCAACCAAATTCAATAAAATTATGAGAAATAGTGCACATTTCATAACTCATAAGACTGTTATCTCAGCAACGACGCAGCTTCAATATCTCCAAGTTTTAGTTAACATCATATATTTAAAATTGGCAGAGTAAACTTCATTAAGGAATAAAGATAAGTAACAGAGCACTTGTTTTCTTGTGATAGCCATGAGATATATAGATTATCTTGCACAAACTCATCTTTGTTCCGTGTGAGGTTTTAGTTTCATGGCCCTGGAAAAGAAAGATATTCAATTTTATGTTGTAGAGACAAACATACTCTTAGTAGTTAGATCAAATTACAAAGTACTCTCAAATACAACAAATCATTTACATAATATGAGACATATAATAAATTTACAATCTACCATGTATCGACATACTCGTGTACATTTATGGAGGCACAATCAAAGGTTTTCTTTTATTTTTTGTCTTCGTATACACAATACATTAAACCTCTAAAAGTAACTACAAATTTACATTTTCTCAAATTTGTTTCTTATCACATAAGGATATCTAAACTCTAAAGTGGTCTTTTATACTCTAGGTAAATATTATGTAATAGCCAAGGACATTTTTTTCAAATTACCACCAGATTCTTTATGAATAAAAGTATTACGAATAGGGTGTTTACCTTTGCTTCTCAAAGAAACAAAATATAATATTAACTTTCAATCCTGTGTTATATTTCTCGGCTATAAGTGGGGTTCAAACTTTAGCAGAATAAAAATAACAAATGTAATTATAGAGATTGCATTTGCATATAGTAGCGTATGCTGCTTAAGAACTGGGAAAGACATACCTTAAAATCAGGATTCATCTTTAGTGGCGCCCAAAATTTGCCCCTCCCAGTGTTTGTCCCGAGTCCGCGGTCGTGCTGAAATTCTCCAATTAGGGAGGAAGAATAAGGGTTTGATCTTGGGGATGAAATCAGATTAAAAGCTCTGGAAATGGGCCGAACAAATTATTTAGGTTGAAATGGAGAATAAAATTGAGACGAAGAAGAGAAGGGTCTAGGTTTCTATGATCTCAATTAAAAAGAGGAACACAAGTTTGGGAATGGACATATTTCTCTGTGAATTGTGAAAAATAATCTCAAATTTAGGGTAGAGGGTTTTCATTTTCCTATTTGCGGGAGTTGTTACCGCCAACTTTTCCCACTTTATTTTTTCCAAAATTTTTAAATTTTGATTTCCTCGGCTCCTGAGTCCTGATCATACATGTTCTTTTTTTCTTTCTTATTCTATTTAATATATTGCTTTTATTTTATGATCTTGCCATGTTGCGCATTAACTAGTTTATGCACTCTTAAAATATTTGTTTATATGGGCTTGCGAAAAAAAATATTATGAATAAATAAATGATTATGTATAGAGTGAAATTGGTTTATATATGAATTATTGAAGGGTATTAGTTGTTTTCACTGAAGAGTATTAGTTGTTTTTACTGAAAAGTATTACTGGTTTACACTGAAGAGTTTTGGTTCATTTTCACCGAACAACTAAAACTCTTTAGTGTAAATCAGTAATACTCTTCAGTAAAAACAACTAATACTCTTCAATGAAAACAACTAATACCCTCCACCGATTTATGTATAAACTAGTTTCACTCTATACTTTGTCTAAATAAATTATTCAGATAAAGTATTTATTTCTTATTTGTATTATTAGATAATAATAACCATTATTGTCCTTTTAAAGTTGGTCGACTTATTTTAGTTTCTATTAATTTATTAATATATATGTATATATGAATTGAAGTTAGTAATACATTAATCATAGTGTAGTAATAGAAATCATAATATGGCATTTACTGAATAGCGTACTAATAGATATTATATTAGTGTAGTTATAGCTACCTCATAACTTAATGTAGTAATAGTCTAGCTAACATGGCATTTTAAAATTAATGTACTAAAACTAGTGTACTAATAGCTCTATTTTCTTGTAGTTGGAAAAATAGGAGAAAATGAGGTTTTGCAAACATTTTATTTAAACCAAATATGAACAAGTTTCAACATAAATGCAAGCATTTATGTTGAAACTTGTTCATATTTGGTTTAAATAAAATGTTTGCAAAACCTCATTTTCTCCTATTTTTCCACAAGTAATACCCAATATAAAAAATAAAATAACAAGTACAATAGTCATCTTCTTGAACTAGGAAAATGAAACAACTAGCAAGTTCGATTAATGTAATAGTCGTTTGTGAATAACTGTTGATGAAAACCCCGGTGGGTAAAACCATTAGCAGAAAAACAATCTCCCGTGCAAACTAATTAAAAAGCAAAGACGAAATTAAACCACAGCGCGATCGATGGTCCATCCTTGCACGATGTTTGCATCAAAGCAGTTCTCACATATTATATCCATAGTTACCTGAAAAGTATGACACCATATATATAAAATCAAATCTATGCATCATGTAACATATCATTTATTTTATTATAAAGGACAATTTACCGATAGAAATTGGGGGAAATTATTGTTTCGAACACTATTTTATGAGTGTTTGGAAAATTAGGACACTATCTTTACAGGTTTGCAAAATTTGGAAGTTATCTTATGAGGTTGCAAAATTAGGACATTATCTTTACAAACTTGCAAAATTAGGATAATATCTTTTAATTTTGGCGGATTTTGGTCAAATTCTATCAAATTCAGGCCAACTGGACACATCATAATCGGGATTCTTTTGACCCACAATTTATAAATATTGGTCTAAATTTGGCCAACATAAAAGATAGTATCCTTGTTTTGTAAGATTGTAAAGATTGTGTCCTACTTTTGCAAACTTATAAAGATAGTGTCCTTATTTTGCAAGTTCGAAAAGGAGTTAATTTTCAATTTCAAAATGGTCCTTTTATCAGCACTTTTAGTACTGTAATTTTTTATACACATTTGGTTCCTAGAGAATATGATAAATTGCAATTTTGGTTCCAAAAAAATTGGGTAAATTTGAAGTTTTGGTCCTAAAATTTAATGGATGGACCAAAACTGCAAAAATAAGGACAACTTCTGCACATAGGTACCAAAACTGTTTTGCACCTATTCTATTGGGATCAAAAGTGCAATTTTTTTGTTCGAAAAGATAGTGTCCTCGTTTTACAACTCCCCATAAGACAGTGTCCTAAAATATAATTTTACAGTAGAAATTGCTTTGTTAATTAATTAGGAATACTATTGGAAAATAATCTACCATTTCCATAAATTGATGCTTTGAAGATACGCAGATGTGGATCAACAGGAATACCAAGCGCTTGATACCTTTCGTCATACACCGAGTACCTACAGAGAATTCCATTTTTAATTTATGAATAAATAAATAATAATTAATGCATAATAATATGTCGCATATGTAGAATTGTTTTCGAATATAATTACCCGGCCTCAAAATTTCCATTATAGCCGCCTTGATCACCACCGTAAAGAGCGTTCCAGGTTGGAGGGTAGTTTGGAATAATGTCATCTTCCTGTATGTATGTATTAATTAGTTATCCAACAAAATGAATATAAAGGTAAGGATCTTTGAATAAATAAAGATAATCTACCTAAACATTCCGCACAACTATTGTTGTTTACTGAAAGAATTAAATATATTAATACTACCATTTAAAAATATATTTTGGTTGTACAGTTCAACGGATGCATTTGTCATCTACCAAACATGATTTAAAAATACATTATCCCTCTGTCTCATAAAGATAGTTCACTTTCATTTTTCACACAAATTAATAAAACAACAACTATTGTGCTAGTAATTGTGAATTTCACTACAAAAAAATAATGATTTGCCTACGAAATTAAATTGTCTGCAAAAATTTACCAACAAAATAGTTTGTAGTAAAAATTGCCTACGATTTGCCTACGTAATTTTCTAATTATGAAAGCATCTACATTTCTCAACCTAAAACAATTTGCCTACGGAATAAAATCCATAGGAATAATTACCTACAAGTCATTTGCCTACAAAAATTTACCTACAACACAATTTGCATACGGAATTTCCGTAGGCAAATTATTTTGTAGGTGCGGAAGGAAGATGCCTATACAATTAGGGATTTTTGTAGGGAATTCGTAGGCAATCCCCCCTACGAATTTTTTTGTTGGTAATTCCGTAGCCATATTGGCAATTTCCGTAGGCAATATTATATTTTCTTGTAGTGTTTTATGTATAAAGTTCATGATGTCATCTTATTTATTAAATAAAAAAAAAACAATAATGTTTAATATCAAACACACATTACACAAGGGCATTATGCACATTTTTAATATAGACATGGATTATAATTTGGAAAAAAAAAAAAAAAAACAAGACAATTTTTTGTAGACCAGAGGGGTACATTTTTACTTAGTTGCCTTGAATTATAATTATTACTGATACGTTGCCCTTATTATTATCGAAAAGTCACCCTAGGTGTACTGAAAAGTTAATTTGAAGATCTTCCAAACTGCAAATGAATGATGAAATTGATTAGAAGTTTATATTCAAAAACATCACCCTTTAAACAAAGTGAATGGTGAACAAAAAACAAGAATTAATTGAAAATTTTGTTTGAATTTCTTTGCAAATTCAAGTAGGTTCCTTCCCTAAAAGAAAGTGTTTAATTACACTTCCTCTCTTTGGTTTATAAAGTAGGTACCTTCCCTAAAAGGACTCCTTGGTATTTTAAAAAGTTACTATTATTATTTTTTATACGTTACTCTTATTATTATTGAAAAGTCATCCTATTTGTATTTAAAAGTTAATTTAACAGAGTATTTTTTCCGTACAAATAGGGTGATTTTTTTCGTATAAAATATATTTGAATTGCACGGTACATCTTCGAATATATATATATAATTGACGTACCTTCAATCTCGATGACGAGCCTTCCCCGTAGTTTGATCCACCAATAGAATTAGGCAGATTGATGCCATAATTTTGTGTGTTAATTGGTGGATTCACACTACCCAAATTCCCCGTCGATCTACGGAAACATGTACGATCAAGAAATTAAAATTTTGATATATGTTGTATAAACAATTTTTCTAAATAACTTATAGTACCAAAATGTGTTTGTAAATAAATTATATATTTATTAGATGTATCACCTGAATGGGGGTGGATTTTGCAGCATCATATTGTTTAGCACCGGGTATGACTGCTGTGTGTTGAGATTTGAATTTCCAGATGGCATCTGTGTGCTCCTCGTAAGAATAGAAACATAAGGTTAAATAATTCAATAATTATACTTATATTAGAAAATTGAAAATTTGTTGGAGAAAATTACGGATACTGGTGGCCTGGAAAATGATGATCCAATTTGATGTGCGTCTGAATTTTGTGCATTATTCAGCATCGCAAGAAATGATTGCGGTTCGGCCTCTGTGATTCTGCAATATTAATCAATACTGTTATATAAGTAGTAAGATACAAAAAATTAAACGTAGCCATTTAATCTCTTTTGTACATGTGCATTTTTCAAAAAGTGATAATATCAATAATAACATGTATGACTTTTAGTAATATTGCACTTGAGTTGCACTGTTCAAACAAAATCACTACTATCAAACTCATACTTATTTTCATTCCTTCTTATATACCACTGCAAGAAAATAATAATAATTTGCCTACGGAATTAAATTGCCCACAAAAATTTAAGGGTTAATTTCATATAAATTCACAACTTTTATGCTTAGTATCAATTTAATCACGAACTTTTAATTTTTTGTAAAAAAACCCAACCTTTGACATTGTTGCAATTTGATACACATTTTTTTTCTTCCGACCGGCAACCGATGATGTGACTCGTCGGAGCGTGTGTCATCTTGCAACGTAGAGTTACACATGTTTATTTTATTTATTTTTTAAATTCACATCACAAGTAACACTTATCATTTAAATAATATCTTTCTACTTAAAATTAAAACAACAACCAAACAAATCTCAAAAACTAAGAGCGTAAAGAGAAATATTACATATAATTTATGTTGGTGGTTGTTTAATTTATTTGGTTGTTATTTTAATTTTAAGTAGAAATGTATTATTTAAATTGTAAGTGTTACTTGTGATGTGAATTTATAAAGTAAATAAAATAAACATGTGTAACCCTACGTGGCAAGATGACACACGCTCCGGCGAGCCACATCATCGGTTGCCGGCCGGAAGAAAAAAACGTGTATCAAATTGCAACAGTGTCAAAGGTTGTGTTTTTTTACAAAAATAAAAAAGTTCGTGATTAAATTGATACTAAGTATAAAGGTGGTGATTTTATATAAAATTAACCCAAAATTTAACAACAAAAAAGTTTGTAGTAAAAATTGCCTACGATTTGCCCACAGAATTTTCTAATTATGAAAGCATTTATATTTCTCAACCTAAAACAACTTACCTACAGAAAATTACATACAAGTCATTTGCCTACAAAAATTTGCCTACTACACAATTTGCCTACGGAATTTCCGTAGGCAAATTATTTTGTAGGTGGGGAAGAAAGATGACTATACAATTAGAAATTTTTGTAGGCAATTCGTAGGCAATCCTCCCTACGAATTTTTTTTTTGGTAATTCTGTAGCCATATTGTCCATTTCTGTAGGCATATTTATATTTTCTTGTAGGGTACCAAGTGTTGATAGGCGAACATCAATCAGTGTTAGGCGAACAGGAATTAAGGGTTTAATAAAGAAAATCAAGTTAGGGTGCATAAACCGATCCAGGGGGTGTATAAATCGCCGAACAACTCTACCGACGAACAACATACTGGCGAACAGGTCCAGAGACCCGAAGCCAAATATGGACCTTCCACCAAGTCACTAATGACGAACAACATTATAAAAGATGGTGCATCTACCTGCCTAGGAGGTGTATGAAGACGAACAAATGACCAAGATCCCAAAGCCAATCTATACGAAATATAAAGGTGAACAGCTTCTGAGCCATGACAACAAGAGGCGAACAACTTTTATTTAAAGATCAAACTGAACCAATCAAGCCAACTATGACGAACAACAATGAGTCCATGATAAGACTAAAGAAGACTTTATAACTAAAATACAACTTAGATAAGGTCAAGCAAAGGTCAAAGGACACTTGTCTAGCATGCAAGCTAGGAAGTCCAAGAGTCTTGGACACCTCCTACTTGCTAGTCTCTATAAATAGTTGTTCTCCAGCTGAGAAATACAAGTTCAAATACACAAATACTCCTAAAACACACACAAACACACCTAAATGGGCACACATATGAAATTAATTCGATTTCGACTTTCGTGTTTACGATTTCATTACCCGAACCCTCGATTTATCATTTACGATGATAATCAATCACATGTTCTTATTTGGTGGTCCTAAACCGAAATAAACAGTCACTAATCCATCCGATTACAAATTGATCACCAACAATTTGGCGCTAGAAGGAGGGTTCGAACCTCCGATTTAGTGTGATTAGTCAAGAACTTCAAGGTGAAAACTTGAAGATTTGAAGAAAACCTCAAGAAATACTTGAAGATTCAAGCAAAAGTGTTCTTGGTGTTTTTGGTGTTCTTCAATATAAAATTTGAAGATAACATCTCAATCCAAGGAAACACAAGGTTCATGTTTGTCAAGGAGAGCATCTCCCACTCGAGCTTCGTCAGTTGGCCACCAAGATCGTGAGCCTAGACATGCGAACAGATCAAGGCTTATGGCCATAGACCATAACCTTCCACCAGAATTGGAGGCCCTGACGAGCAACCCTAATGAACTGGCTAAAACCATTGTTGCTCTCCAAACCATCCAGAGGCAGCAAGAACAAAATAGACCCTCACAAGCAAGGTCTAGGGCTAAACCCATGGAGGTTGTTAGAGCCAGATCCGTTAGGGGCGAGCAACGTGAGGTAGACAATGCTCAAGTCAGGCGAGATAAGGGCAAAGCCAAGGTGGCCGAACCAAGAGAGGGTTAAGCTGAATCTGCACATGGGCGAGCAACAGTGTCAAGCCATGGAACAACTCGTTCCAGTGCCCAGGACAGACTTGGCCAACCCCAACATCAGGAAAAAGTTGTTCGCCAAGGAGCAGGAGATGGGCGAGCAACAATTGAGCAGCCTCGCCCATCAGTTTATTAAAGACTATTCCAGTCTGCTTTCAGGCGCCCAGGGCCAAACACGGCGAACAACCCTAGGAAACAGCTCCAGGACATGCCCGCTCCGAGTGAGGGACTGCGACGAGCAGAAAGGCTTGTGCCTTTGCTCGCCGCCCAGCCTCCAAGCCAGGGGGCATCTTTGGATGAGTTGTCAAGCCTAAGAAAGGCTGTGGAGAGCATGCAGGGGCAATTGGACCAACAAAGAGGGATGGGGACGACCAGCTTGCCATCCTCTCCTTTATCATCAAATATCTTGAAGGCCCCAATTCATAAAAAGGTCCAGTTTCCGGCTAGCATACAGTACGATGGCATTGCTAATCCCCGAGTCCATTTAACAAAATATTCAGACTACATGGTTTCTGTGGGAGCCAGTGATGCCACCCAATGCCGGAATTTCCCCTTGACCTTGGGGGACAGAGTCCACAAGTGGGTTTTTGCACTACCACCAGCATCAATCCACTCATTCGTTCAACTAAGTCGAGAGTTCCTCTCCCATTTCTCAACTGCATGATCATATTTGTCCCAAAAACACCGGTTGTCGGACCTAAAGCAAAATGACGACGAGTCGGACCGGATGTTTATGGAAAGGTTCGATAAAGTGTTGTTGGAGGGGGAGCCCATAAGTGAAGATATGAAAATCGTCGATGTCATGGCCGGGTTAAAAAAAGGATCGAAGCTGTGGAAAGAGGTACGTCTGAAGTACCCGAGAAGCTATGCCGAATTCAGGAATCAAGCCGGCATATTTGTTTCCATGCACGAAGCCCTGCAAACAAATTTGGGAGAGAACAAAGTCGATCCCAAGGAGAACAACAAAAAACCCGACGGAACAGGCTACAGAGTCCCGAAGAACATGAAGGCATTCACTGAAGGGACGGAGCTGAAAGAAAAATTGAACCAAGTACTAACAGTATCAGTTGATATTGTGTACGAAAATGTAAAGGAGAAAGAGTTGCTATCCCCTCCACGAAGAATCCGCCAAGACACTGGCAAACTCAACCCTAACAAATATTGTGCATACCATCAAAGCGTGGGGCACTTTACTAGTGAATGTAGAGATTTGCTCAAACAACTTTGGCGGTTCTACGAGGAGGGAAAGCTCTCCGACTTTGTTAAAAAGCAACCCGGGAAGAGAGGCCGGGAGAGCAGCCTGGGGGATGAAAGTGACGATCAGCCTCAACGGAATAATAAACCCGGGCGACCGGTTCCCCCCATTGCTGCTCGTCCATTAGAGGATTTGTACATGATGGAACCTACAGGGTCTGCGGGAGGATGTTCTGATGGACGACCACCAATCTCCAATCGAAAAAGAAAGGCTGAATTACGGGAGATCGATCAAGTACAAGAAATGGGGGTCAAACCGTCCATCATGCAGACGGCGGAATTGACTTTTACTGAAAAAGATTTGGAAGAAGTTTTGACCCCCCACAATGATTCGCTCGTGATTTGTGCCAAAATCATGTGGACCAGAGTGCATAGATTGTTGGTCGACACGGGATCATACACCAACATTCTCTTCAAGAAGACACTTGATCGACTGGGGGATTATGCAGGCTACATCCGAAACACAGACCATCGTATTTTAGGTTTCAGAAATGTTGTAACAGTCCCTCTGGGAATAATTACTCTATCAGTGCAACTTGTAACGATCGAGGAACCCGAGAAAAATATTACAAGGATGGTTGATTTCTTGGTCGTAGACAAGGAATCATGGTTTCTTGGTTGACCTTTTTTTAATGAATTCAAAGCTGCCTGTTCAACTTACCATTATTGCTTAAAGTTCCCAACAGCAAGTGGAGCAGGCACAGTTAAAGGAGACCAAAGGAAGGCTCGTGAATGTCTCCTGCAACTGCAAGCAAGACATGTACAAGTATCCATAATGGAAGCACCCACAAGCTACCCTGTTGACGAACCATCAATACTGGAGAATTTGATGGACACGAAGGAAGACCATATGGATACGGACGAACAACACCATGACGAGCAAGTGTTGGACGAACAACTCATCACCATCCATGGGGAACTTCCATCTGACGAACAACAAAGGGGTGGTGACGAGCAACAATCAATAAGGGACTTGAAGGGCCGAATACTGACTAACAACAACGGGTCAGAACCAACAGACGATCTAGAGCCCCGCCTGGGAGCAGAGCCCATGAACATTGAAAATAATTTCAACCCTGAGGGACCAATACTTGATCCTCGTTGGAAAGGACAAAAACAACGAGCAACTCCGGTTGAAGAACTGGAGGCGTTCAAAGTTAATCCTGAAAACGAAGATCTTGAATTGTATATAGGATCTGAGCTCCCTGAGCCTTATAGATCTCGAATGAAAGAGTTCCTCAGCAAGAATCTAGATGTTTTTGCTTGGTCTCATGTAGACATGGTGGGGATAGATCCAAAGCATGCTTGCCACAAGCTAAACATTAACCATGCAAAAAGACCCGTCCATCAAAAATGAAGGAAGTACGGTCCAGATAAGTACCAAGCCCTAAATGAGGAGGTGAAGAAGTTGTTAGACAATGATTTTATCCGACAAGCACTCTGTCCACAATGGGTAGCAAACCCCGTTCTTGTGAAGAAACCAAACGGAATCTGGAGGCTATGCATAGACTTTACAGATCTAAATGCAGCATGCCCGAAGGATAATTTTCCTCCCCCTCACATTGATCAATTGGTAGACAGCACGGCGGGTCATGAGATGTTAACATTCATGGATGCCTTTGTCGGGTACCATCAAATCACAATGCATCCAGACGATCAAGAAAACACAGCATTTTATACGAACAAGAACTTGTTGTATTTGAAAAGAATGTCATTCGGCCTCATCAACGCCGGAGCAACTTATCAGAGATTGGTGAACAAGATGTTCGACCAACAAATTGGAGATACGGCAGAAGTCTACGTAGACGATATCGTAGTCAAAAGTCCCAAAAAAGAAGACCATCTCCAACATTTGACCCAAGTGTTCGAAATTCTTCGACATTACAATATGAAGCTAAACCCGAAGAAGTGCAGCTTTGGAGTTCACTCGGGAAAGTTCTTGGGTCATCTTGTTAGCCAACGGGGGATTGAGGCCAATCCAACAAGAGTCAAAGCTATCGTGGATATGCAACCACCACGCTCGGTAAAAGAAGTACAGAGACTCACTGGATGCCTAGCAGCATTGAACCGGTTCATATCCAGTTCAGGAGATAAATATCATCCATTCTTTGAGGCCACCAAGAAAGGAAAGTTCACATGGACTAACAATTGTCAAAAGGCGTTTGACCAACTTAAAGACTACTTGGGAGATGTTAAAATTCTATCAAAACTCATCCCGGGAGAAAAGCTCTATCTATACTTGGCAGCGTCAGAAGTGGCAATCAGCTCTGTTCTGGTGCGGGAGGACGGCAAGTTTCACCAGCCTATCTACTACGTCAGCCAAGCTTTGCACGAAGCAGAGATCAAATATTCTCCAACCGAAAAGCTGGCGTACGCACTCGTCATGAGTGTAAGAAAGTTGCGATCATATTTCTTCGACCATCAAGTTGAAGTGCTAACAACTTTCCCACTCAGACAAATTCTCTATCGCCCCGACACAGCTGGTCGTCTATTAAGATGGTCACTAGAGATTAGCCTGTTTGGGGTAACCTATGCTCCTCGAACAGCGATCAAAGGGCAAGCTCTGGCCGACTTTATAGTCGAGCTAACTTTTCCACCCGATCCGACGAGAGGACTTGATCACCCTTGGCATCTTTACGTTGATGGATCTTCAACCAATATAGCCTCAGGGGCAAGGGTAGTCCTGATCAGCCCGGACAGACAAGTATTCACCTCCGCAATCAGATTCGGTTTCATGGCTACCAACAACAAAGCTGAGTATGAAGCACTCATAGCTGGTCTCCACCTATCACTTGCAGTTGGTGTCAGACAGTTACAAATATTCGGCGACTCGCAATTGATTGTGAACCAAGTCCGGGGTGAATACGAAGCAAGGGACGATCATATGGTTGAATATCAGCGGATTGTTGCTCACCTGGTGTCCTTGCTAGATCAAGTTTTTATCGAATAAATTCCAAGGACAAGCAACACTCAAGCAGATGCGCTGGCCCGACTAGCAACAAGTGAAGGACCCGTAGAGTTGGCTGACATTATAATCACAAAGATGAATGACCCATCAACAACGAGTTATAATGTCAACCAACTTGACGATCAAACCAGTAAAGAAGGGGACTGGAGAACAAACATAGTCATATATTTGAAAAGTGGGGGAAAACCAAACAACTCTTTTGAAGCTGCCAAGCTCACAAAGCAAGCCACCAGATATACTCTGGTAGGTGAGCAGCTTTACAAAAGAGGAATATCAATCACACTTCTTAAATGTTTGCCTAGGGGGCAAGGACGAGCAATACTTGAAGAGATACATGCTGGAATATGTGGAAATCACACTGGGGGGCAAGCCTTGGCGTACAAGACTATCAGACAAGGCTATTATTGGCAGACTTTACGTCAAGATGCAATCAAGAAAGCAAAGATTTGCCATCAATGTCAGATTTTTGCCCCGAACATTCATACCCCGGCCCAAGAGCTCGTATCAGTTTATAGCCCGTGGCCGTTTGCGAGATGGGGGATGGACATTATTGGTCCCTTCCCAGCAGGAGTTGGTAACGTTCGATTTGCCGTTGTGGCAGTCGACTATTATACGAAATGGGCAGAAGCATAGGCCATGGTAAAGATTACGCAACAGAAAATGATCAACTTCATTTGGAAGAACATTGTCTGTCGTTTTGGGGTTCCACAAACCATTGTGACAGACAATGGTCCGCAGTTTGATGGGAAATAGTTGAGAGATTTCTGCATAAAATGGGGGATCAAGAAACACTATTCTACTCCTTATCATCCCCAGTCAAATGGACAAGTCGAAGCCGTAAACAAGATTATCAAGCATACGCTAAAAGTACGGCTAGCGGAGAGCAAAAGCAGTTGGTCTGAAGAACTTCCGAAAATCTTGTGGGCATATAGAGTTTCTCCCAGGTCAAGCACCGGAGAAACACCTTTTGCAATGGCTTTCGGAACAGAGGTTGTAATACCAATTGAATTAAAGACCAACACGATCAGGACGACCAACTTTGATGAACAAGCGAACAACTCTGCTCTAGCTACTGAAATGGATTTGCTCGAGGAAAAAAGGTTGAGTGACGAGCTAAAAAATGCTACCTATAAACAGTGAGCAGAAGGCTACTATAATTCCCATGTCAAAGTTAGGGAATTCAGAGTTGGAGATATGGTTCTAAGAAAGTTGCTCGCCCAACCTCCAGGTGTATTGGGACCAACTTGGGAGGGCCCGTATCGTATTACCGACAAATTCCTTAATGGTGTATACGATATCGAAGATATGGAAGGCAAGCCGGCCCAATACTCCTGGAATGCCGTACATCTAAAGAAGTACTATCAATAAGGCGAACAAGTTCAAAGTTGGGCGAACAAATGTCTTGGGGGGCAGAGAACCGAATGAACCAAAAACTTGCCTAATTTTTTGAAATTTTGCTAAATGTAGAATGAAAGATTGCTCGGCACATTGTATAGTCGTGTTGGTTCATGATCTTTTTTAGTTTTAGAAAAAGTTGCTCGGCAAAAATACTATAAGCGAGCATGTTTTAGTTAGTATTCAAAGTTGTTCGTCAGGTTGTATATGTTATTGACGAGCAGTCTTACAACACTTGTAAATTTTTCAATATGTAAATATAGTTGTTCGTTAAGGAAAAAGTCCAGAGCTCAAGGTACAAGTCTATTTTGAAGGACCAAGGCCACTTAAAGGTTGTTCGTTTTTTAAGATGAACAGAACCTAAGTCTAAACCCATATTCCATTAAAGGCAAAGTTCAAGTCGAACAAAGCCCAACATTATATGTTATAATTGCAAAAGCATTAAATAGAAATGTAAAGGCAATTAACATGTAAGAAGATGAGCGAACAAAAAAGACATTCATTAAATAAAAGGCATTGAGCCTCAAAAAGTAGTACAAGAATTCTAGAAAAAGTGTACTACAAAAAGGACGAACAGCTATTACAAAATGAAGACTAGTCTAAGCCCTAAATCTATTGCTGCTCGGCGGGAGGAAGATCTTGAGTTTGGTCAGTGGGAGGATCAACAATCATGTCTCTGGCCATATCCTCAGCTGCCTTTTTCTCCATCTCCTTAGCAGTTTGCTCATCCACGGCAGCCGGCTCCTCTTCCTCTTGCTCGCCCTCATCAACTGGAACCAGAGGGTGAGTAATAATGATACTAGGGTCAAGGTTGTCAATCTTGACCCCTAACTCAACCATATCCCCCAATTGGATCTCAATGTTGTTCGGCGGGGGATAATGCTCCAAGAACTCAGTCAAGTCTTTACCCATCTCGTCCACCATATCTTTGTAATCATACGCGTCAGCCATGCGGATGCAGTCGGCATAGGCACAGATATATCCCAAGTTTGAGAAGGGGGCAGACCGGGTTTGGAGCTCGGCCCCAAGTTGCTCGCGGGTGAAGGTGCTGGCCTCCACCTCCCTTAGGCGAGCATTATCTGCTTCAAGCTCGGCAATTTTCTGCTCGGCTGCGGACAGCTTCTTCCCTTCATCGCCGAGCAAGGCGTCCTTGCTTTTCAGTTCGGCAGATAAACCTTGAATTTCATCAAGGTATTTCTTCTCGTTGTCGAGGGAGATGGTGATTTGATTGTTAAGACGAGCAAGTTTTGCCTCGTACTGGTTGACCAAACCATCCTTTTCCTCGGTCAGCTGCCGAGCAGTACTGGCGTATCGGCGAACAGCACCCTCTAGCTCGGCGAGCTGGGCCA
This sequence comes from Ballota nigra, assembly GCA_947034835.1. NCBI lineage: Eukaryota > Viridiplantae > Streptophyta > Magnoliopsida > Lamiales > Lamiaceae > Ballota > Ballota nigra. The sequence continues at coordinate 9,989,573 of OX344726.1, forward strand.
TCCCTTTCTGGGCAGTGATGAGGCCATTAGCGTGCTGCATCATAGAGAAGTGGAAGTTGTCCGTTATCCCTTGTGCAGAGATGGTCGTCTCCATGGGCCGGGTCCATGATCGGGCGATCAGTTCAGTGGCCCTACGGACATGTTCGCCCGAAATCTCCCGGATATTCACCGGAGTCTTGGAACAGACATATTGGTGAACTGAGGCTGCTCGTCCGGGGTGATCTTCGGCCCGGTATCTGCGAACAAAGATATTAGTTACAAGATATTTTTCAAGTTTATAAGAGTTCTTCGCCAGTGATAATGTAAGATGCGCTTACTCCTGGAACTTCCTCTCGTCCCAACCCAGAAGGGTTATGTCCTCGGGCCCGCGAACGGGAGTGGAGTCTTTACCCGCTTTGCCTGCCTTCTCCACCGGCTCGATGGAAGAATGGCAAACAACTTCTCCTTCAGTGTGGGGGCGAGCATGGCTTTTCCCCACTTTCTCCTTGCCTTTGTTCCCGGCAGGAGCAGTCTGTGCTACAAAGGACCCATCCCCTTTTTTCAAGCGCTTTGTTCCTCGGGGGGATGAGGCTGGGGGAGGAGATGGTGGAGGATTTGCAGAAGGTGCGGCCGGGCGAGCAACTCGGGCCCCCTCGGACTTGTTCGTCATCGCCAACACTTTGAAAGGCGGATCACCCTTCGGAGGCGACATCTCGTGGACTCTTTGCTCAAGAAGTCCAAAACAGGGAGGAATGTCGACGGTGACTTGCTCAGCTAAAAAAAAAGAGAAGAAAAAGAAAATGAAAGGATTAGACGAGCAAGTTAGGAAAGCAAATGACGAGCAAGGTCTATATTGAAAGTTAGAAATTTCTATACCTGGAGGCACCTCAGCTAGAGCTTCCAAGTGATGCGGGTATGTGAACAAGCGAGCAACTTTTTTGCACTTCACTTTGTTCACGTACTCAATGGTCCTCTCGGCTCTGTCCCGGAGGGCGACCAAACACGGGGTGAAGAGGAATCCAGAGCCAATCTCCTCTTCCTCTGAGTTCCACTTGAGCAACCGGGGACCTGCGAGCAAACAAAAAAAGTTAAATTAGAACTTTATATAAGGGCGAACAAAGATGACCTTACGTTTGATTTGCCCATAAGTGGTCGGTTCAAATATGCGCCCAGCACCGCCATGTGGGCTAGAAGATGCTCGCCAGTCGCCCCCGATGAAAAAGAAGTGCTCCTTCCAATCCCGAATCTTGTTCGGCACCCCCTCCACCAGTTTCAATCCAGTCCGGGCCTTCAAGTAGTAGTATCCTTCCTCGCCCCTCGGACACTTGGTGATGGTCATCAAATAGTTGACCTCTTCGGCAGTGATGCGGTCAACATACCCCTCCAGGGTGAACAAGCCCATGATACCGAGCAAGTTCATCCACCCAATAGGAGTTATTTGGGTGATAGCTAAGTTGGTCGCCTCCAGAAAATGACCAACAACGGGAGGCAGTGGCAACCTCAGCTCCACGATCAATGTGTCAATGTTGATCGACGTGCACCAGGGAGGAGGTCGATCAGCTCTTTCTTTCCTCTTTGGAGCCCACATGTATATGTCATAGGGGATTTGGTATGCTTCCCGGATGAGATTGAGTTCATCCTTGCGAACAACACTCCGGATCCTGCTCGCTTGATAGTCAGTCTTCACCAAGTCCAAAACCTGATGCGGGGGGCTAGGAAAGTTGTTCGCATGCTCAGCAGAATATGCTCGCCAATCGAATGGGCGAGCAACACCCGTAGAAATTTCATTTTCGAGCATCTTGGGGCCTGGAAACCCTATCCCTTCCAAGAATTCAGGGGTGAGCTTGTCAAACTCTGGATCTTCCTCGGATTCAGAGCCAGAGGAAGATTGCTCATCGGAGGAGCTGCTCGCGGCCTCCCTAGCCTCTTCGATGGACTGGCAAACACCGGTGTCCTCCGTTGATCGGACCACAGAATCCACGTCGGGATGCTCTTCTTAGGAAACCTCAAATGGCGGTTGCTCGACGAACGGCACAATCGGGAAAAGGGGATCTAATCTCTCCTATGAACCTTGGTTGCTCGAATGAGAGGACATCAGTTAAATGGAGGAATTTTTTAAGGTTAGGAGTGAGGTTTTTGGATCTCCAATGGCGGTTCTGGGCGGACGACGGCGGCGCAAATTCCCCCCACGGCGGCGAAGGTGCAAATGTGGAAAAGAAAGAGAGAAGAAAGAAGAGTTAAGAAGAATAACTACCTTGGGTTAAAACTCGAAGCCAAATACTGAAGAAACTTCGTCGGAAAAGCTTGGAGTCGCCGGAGATGGTGGAATTCGCCGGAGAAACTGTAGCAGAGGGTTAAGAGTGGGAAAACTTTTGTTTCTCACTCGTATTTATACCCCTAATAAAAACGGGGTACAGAGTGTAATTTCCCACTAAATATGGGCCAATTTGAAGAAAAACGGGGTCTTTTTCGAGCATTAGCGAAAATTGGAGGACTGGCGTGCAAATCTTGAGGCGCGTGGCCTAGGGAATGATCGCGCGTGGGCGGCGCACAATCATGCCACCCACGTCATCCTCGTACATCCCCCAGATCGTGGGAAGACAAAACGATGGTCAAGGTTTTGCTCGCCAAAAAGAAGATGTTCGTCCAAATCCCTACCAATTAAATATCATAACTATAGTTGCTCGCTACAAAGTTGCTCGGCTGAGGCAACGTCTAGTCAGGATAGGGGGCAATTGTTGATAGGCGAATATCAATCAGTGTTAGGCGAATAGGAATTAAGAGTTTAATAAAGAAAATCAAGTTAGGGTGCATAAACCGATCCAGGGGGTGTATAAATCGCCGAACAACTCTACCGACGATCAACATACTGGCGAACAGGTCCAGAGACCCGAAGCCAAATATGGACCCTCCACCAAGTCACTAATGACGAACAACATTATAAAAGATGGTGCATCTACCAGCCTAGGAGGTGTATGAAGACGGACAAAGGACCAAGATCCCAAAGCCAATCTATACGAAATATAAAGGCGAACAGCTTCTGAGCCATGACCACAAGAGGCGAACAACTTTCATTTAAAGATCAAACTGAACCAATCAAGCCAACTATGACGAACAACAATGAGTCCGTGATAAGACCAAATATATAAGACTTTGTAACTAAGATACAACTTAGATAAGATCAAACAAAGGTCAAAGGACACTTGTCTAGCATGCAAGCTAGGAAGTCCAAGAGTCTTGGACACCTCCTACTTGCTAGTCTCTATAATAGTTGTTCTCCAGCTAAGAAATACAAGTTCAAATACACAAATACTCCTAAAACACACACAAACACACGTAAACGGGCACACATACGAAATTAATTTGATTTCGACTTTCGTGTTTACGATTTCATTACCCGAACCCTCGATTTATCATTTACGGTGATAACCAATCACACGTTCTTGTTTGGTGGTCCTAAACCGAAATAAACCGTCACTAATCCATCCGATTACAATTGATCACCAACACCAAGCATACGCTAATTTTTTTTTTCTCTTTTCTAACTTTTAGCCCTCAATCTACCAGTAATTTGTCTATGACATAAAATTCCTAGGAAATAATTATTTATAAGAAATATGCCTACAAAAAATTACCCACAAACAATTTGCTTACGAAAATTTTGTAGGTAGAGAATGAAATGTCCATACAATCAAAAAAAAAAATTGTAGGCAATTTTGTAGGAATATTAACAATTTCCGTAGACAATTTAATAGTTTTTTATAGTGAATACACTTAAATTACACGGTACACTTAATGCACAGAAAACTTACTCGCTTCTTTTGTTCCTAGTTAACCAAGAATTTAAAATGGCATCAAACACGAAAACACGATTATTCATTTTCTCGGGAAAAAATTTATTTAAGTAAATATATTAAAATTAAACAAATTAAAAATCAAAGAGTTGCATTATTAAGTCCAAAACATTAAATGATAAAAAAAAATCATTGTTTTAGACAACTAGATCCCTTCCTATACAAAAAAAGGTCAAAAAATATCTGAATCCCTTCTATCCAACCAAGGACTTTTCTGTACAGGATGGACAGAAGGGATTTGGGTCCCTAAAATATAAGTTGAAACAAAAGTATTTAAAGACATACCCAACTGGTTGCTTCTCCAGTTGACGTGGTGTCCGATAATAGGGTGTTCCTGTGTTAAATTCGGGGGTTAAAAACGGCCCATATTTTTGTGGTCCTTGTTCCATTTTCTGTCTGAGCCTATAACAATAAACATGTCAAAAATTCAAAAGAAAAAAGTATATATTATTGATAAAATTGTAACTCAAACTCATGACTTTTGGAGCTCTAATCAGAGCTATACCACTTCGTCAAAAATTCTAAAATAATATCATTCCATAATTATATATTACCTTTAAGATTTGGAATTATTTTTTCCCAATAAAACAAGTTACTTCATCAATAATAGTTATCAGAATTTCAAAAAATAAATTACCTCTTTAAGGTATGCAACACGTTCAATTGTAGCGTCGGATTGCTTCAAAGATCTTCCAAACTGCAAATAAATGATGAAATTGATTAGAAGTTATATTCAGAAACATCACCCTTTAAATAAAGTGATGATTGGTGAACAAAAAAAACAAGAATTAATTGATATTTTTGTTTGAATTTCTTTGCAAATTCAAGTAGTTGCCTTCACTAAAAGAAAAGTGTTTAATTACTCTTCCTCTCCTTGGTTTATAAAGGGGGAGGCAACAACTAAAAAAGGAAAAGTGAAATAGAGATAAAAACAATAAATATAGGGCTCAAATTTTGATATCCCAATTCTGAATTCACCCTCTTAACAGCTGTGTTTTATAGTATAAGATGCTAAATTGTATCTTGTATATTACTCGAGAAAATTTTGAATGTTAATAATTGTGTCCTAATATAATAGTGCAGTTTTAGAGTCTGTTTGGTAATTCTATTTGAAATATCTATTAAGCTCTAACATCTTATAAATTATTTTAAAAGTTTATAAGTTGTTAAAATATTTGGCTAATACAATTTATAAACCTTTGAAAATTATTATAAATATATTTTAACTTTTAATTTTAATATAAAATATATATTTTTATGTTAAAGTAGAGGTGGGTGGAGGCGGGGAGGAGTGAGGTGGTTCCAGGTTGGGATGAGTGGTGTTGTTACCGATTTTACCGGATCTAGGTGACGAATTTATGTGGCTATAGGGGTAGTCCCGATTAACCGATAACGAACATATAAAATAATATGAACACGAAGAACACAAGAATGGGGGAAGAACCGATGGGTTCTTCCCTTGAAGATGGCTTTTGGGAGTCCCTGAAGAGGGTCTCCCTTGCCTAGCATTTTTATTTATGTGGGGAGAATTTGTGGGGAGGAGAAAGCTTATGAGCTCCCTTTACAATGGGTTGGAGCCTCTATTTATAGAGTCCCAAGCTTCTAACTAAGGATCCAATCCTGACCCTTTATTTTAGGGTATTTATTACAACCGTATATCTAATAAATAATTATGAAAAACAATAAATCTGTTATTACAATATCTTGTCAGTACTTCGATATCTTTACTGATGTTTGACCTTTGATTCTGTCGGACTATTTGATGCCGAAATTCTGTTGTCGGGGCCTAAACCCCGGTTCCGGTATACCCCGGTTCTGAGATAGTATTTAGGCCAAATATGGGATTATTTGTGCCACAACAATTGCCCCCAAGATCGGGCTTTGACTTTGGTCAGAGTTCGATCTTGATTCGTGCTCCGAACAAATTTTGCTCCTTACTGCAGTTGAGGTTACCAATGCATGCCCCCGAGCTTGTTGATAAGATAGCTCGGGTATCCCATGGGGACTTGGGTGGTAGAGACCTTGATGAAAAGGTCTTCAGTGTTATTTGTGGCTTGGTGTATTTTGATCGGACTGAGTCAGGCGGGAATCGATCTTCTGTCGTGCCCCCGAGTCGTCAGTCTTTAGGTGCTCGTAATTCGAGGGCTATAGCTTCCTTGATGTGTAATTATGTGCTCGTACTTCGAGACTAGGCTCGTCGTACGAGGCTTTTTCTGTGCTCGTACTAGAGGCTAGACTCTCCGTACGAGGCTTTTTCTGTGCTCGTACTCGAGGCTTGGCTCTTCGTACGAGGCTTTTTCTGTGCTCGTACTCGAGGCTAGGCTCTTTGTACGAGGCTTTTTCTGTGCTCGTACTCGAGGCTAGGCTCTTCGTACGAGGCTTTTTCTGTGCTCGTACTCGAGGCTTGGCTCTTCGTACGAGGCTTTTTCTGTGCTCGTACTCGAGGCTAGGCTCTTTGTACGAGGCTTTTTCTGTGCTCGTACTCGAGGCTAGGCTCTTCGTACGAGGCTTTTTCTGTGCTCGTACTCGAGGCTTGGCTCTTCGTACGAGGCTTTTTCTGTGCTCGTACTCGAGGCTAGGCTCTTCATACGAGGCTTTTTCTGTGCTCGTACTCGAGGCTTGGCTCTTCGTACGAGGCTTTTTCTGTGCTCGTACTCGAGGCTTGGCTCTTCGTACGAGGCTTTTTCTGTGCTCGTACTCGAGGCTAGGCTCTTCGTACGAGGCTTTTTCTGTGCTCATACTCGAGGCTTGGCTCTTCGTACGAGGCTTTTTCTGTGCTCGTACTCGAGGTTAGGCTCTTCGTACGAGGCTTTTTTTGTGCTCGTACTCGAGGCTAGGCTCTTCGTACGAGGCTTTTTCTGTGCTCGTACTCGAGGCTAGGCTTTTCGTACGAGGCTTTTTCTGTGCTCGTACTCGAGGCTTGGCTCTTCGTACGAGGCTTTTTCTGTGCTCGTACTCGAGGCTAGGCTCTTCGTACGAGGCTTTTTCTGTGCTCGTACTCGAGGCTAGGCTCTTCGTACGAGGCTTTTTCTGTTTGCACAGCTGGTGGCACTATGGCCTATGTGATAGGTCGACTGCTTTGGGGCCGGCCTAATTTTTGTACTAAGTGTGGAGGGCCGACCGCTTGGGGGCGGGCCCCCGCTTTTGAACTTAGATTTTTTGGGTGGACCAACCGCTTTGGGGCCGGCCCATTTGGTACTAAGTGTGGAGGGCCGACCGCTTGGGGGCGGGCCCCCGCTTTTGAACTTAGATTTTTTGGTTTTTTTTGGGATCGAAAAGATCTGAACTAAGTGTGATGTGCCGACCTCGATACGGTCGACACACGCTTTTGAACTTAGCTTTTGATTTTGTTCCTGACCGATTGTAACCGGGTGGTCAACGCCGGTGAAGACGGACAAATCATCGCTAATTAAAGCGGAAATCTACGCCGATGAAGGCGGATAAAGAGCGTCGACGCCCAAGAAGGCGGACGAGAAGTCGATGCCACGGAGGCGGACGGATCAACGCCGATGAGGGCGGATAAAACACGTCAACGCCTAAGAAGGCGGACGAGATGTCGACGCCACAGAGGCGGACGGATCAACGCCGATGAGGGCGGATAAAATACGTCAACGCCTAAGAAGGCGGATGAGATGTCGATGCCACGGAGGCGGACGGATCAACGCCGATGAGGGCGGATAAAACACGTCAACGCCTAAGAAGGCGGACGAGATGTCGACGCCACGGAGGCGGACGGATCAACGCCGATGAGGGCGGATAAAACACGTCAACACCTAAGAAGGCGGACGAGATGTCGATGCCACGGAGGCGGACGGATCAACGCCGATGAAGGCGGATAAAAAACGTCAACGCCTAAGAAGGCGGACGAGACGTCGACGCCACGGAGGCGGACGGATCAACGCCGACGAGGGCGGATAAAAACGTCAACGCCTAAGAAGGCAGACGAGACGTCGACGCCATGGAGGCGGACGGATCAACGCCGACGAAGGCGGATAAAAACGTCAACGCCTAAGAAGGCGGACGAGATGTCGACGCCACGGAGGCGGACGGATCAACGCCGATGAAGGCGGATAAAAAACGTCAACGCCTAAGAAGGCGGACGAGACGTCGATGCCACGGAGGCGGACGGATCAACACCGACGAGGGCGGATAAAAAACACGTCAACGCCTAAGAAGGCGGACGAGATGTCGACACCACAGAGGCGGACGGATCAACACCGGTGAGGGTTGATAAAAAAACGTCAACGCCTAAGAAGGCGGACGAGACGTCGACGCCACGGAGGCGGACGGATCAACGCCGATGAAGGCGGATAAAAAACGTCAACGCCTAAGAAGGCGGACGAGACGTCGACGCCACGGAGGCGGACGGATCAACGCCGACGAGGGCGGATAAAAAACGTCAACGCCTAAGAAGGCGGACGAGACGTCGACGCCACGGAGGCGGACGGATCAACGCCGACGAAGGCGGATAAAAAACGTCAACGCTTAAGAAGGCGGACGAGACGTCGACGCCACGGAGGCGGACGGATCAACGCCGACGAAGGCGGATAAAAACGTCAACGCCTAAGAAGGCGGACGAGATGTCGAAGCCACGGAGGCGGACGGATCAACGCCGATGAAGGCGGATAAAAAACGTCAACGCCTAAGAAGGCGGACGAGACGTCGACGCCACGGAGGCGGACGGATCAACGCCGACGAGGGCGGATAAAAAACACGTCAACGCCTAAGAAGGCGGACGAGATGTCGACACCACAGAGGCGGACGGATCAACACCGGTGAGGGCGGATAAAAAACGTCAATGCCTAAGAAGGCGGACGAGACGTCGACGCCACGGAGGCGGACGGATCAACGCCGGTGAGGCGGATAAAGATACGGTAATTTCGAGATTCAAAAAATTGTTTTGGAATACCCAAAATTATCTCTAAATATGGGTACTCAAAATTATCTCCAAATACGGGTACTCATGCCCCCGGCTTTTAATGTATTGTAAATATATTCGAGTTGCAATACATTAAAAGGAAGTAATTGGAGAAAACCTGAATCGAGATGGGCAAAAGGACTGCCCGTAGATTCCTCTGGATCGTTGCAGTAGCTCTTGGACGTCTGAGTGAAATTTTTGTTTGTTTTTTTTTTTGTTTGTTTTTTTTTTTTTTTTTTTGGGCTCGGTAGAGGCATCCGGTTTGGATCCTTAAATGGTTGGATCCAAAGAATTCCTCAAGATAGAAGATTTGGACCGATCATTTTGTATAAATGTGGCCCAACAACTCTTGTATAACTGAGAAGCCCAACTATTAATAGAGCTTAGCCGGTAATTTAACATTTGGCCCATACTCATGAAAATCACTGTGGCCCAATAGCTTAAAACTTGAAATAAAATCCAAATAGATTCCCTCTTCCAGAATTTTCGGTCAACACCCCAACAACTCCGGTCTGCCGATTTCAAACGAGCCAAAATGCCCAAAACTGAATTCCTCCATTGCAGAGATCGGCGACGATGCGTGGCGGTAGGCTCGAGACCAGTCCTGCGTTGATCGATGACGAGGTCGGCGGATGGTGCCTGGGGGCGTCGATCAAAGCAGAGCGAGGGCGGCTCGTACCGCTGGGGTCACGTCTGCTATGGTGATAGCTCCCGCGGCGGGTGCTCGGCGGTCGTCGATCGTCTTGCGGAGGAGTCGATTGGTTATACTGGTGGTTGAGGCCGGTGGAGCGACCTTGTCGCGACTGGTGATGGAAGCGGTCGTTCTCGGCTGCGATTGGCTTGCAATGATCGCCAATTAGCTCGGGCATCGGCCGAGATCGATGAATTGGCACGGGTCGCTTGGTCGAAATTGTTGTACGGCGGGCGCTTGTGCCCGGCCTCGGCGGCGGCCTTGGTCGCGCCTGAAGGAGGCACAGGTCAACGGATTTAGGGTCAAGACCGGAGGCTTGGATCGAGGTCGGCAATTAAGGATCGAGGTCGGCAATGCAGGTCGAGGTCAGCAATTAAGGATCGAGGTCGACAATTGCAGGCCGAGGTCGGCAATCTTGGATCGAGGTCGACAATTGCAGGCCGAGGTCGGTATATTAAAAATTTCGGAACGTGCTCTGGTCGATTGAGATCGTCCAGCGGAGGTGGGACTAGGGTCACTCTCAATATATCGGTAGTCATTGGAAAAATAGATCAGCGTTCGGTGATCGGAACTCAATGTCGCCGACCTCACTTGGTGAAATTAAGTGGATGGAGTCCTATGGATGAACAGAGGTCGGTTCAATTTTGCGGATGGAGAGGTCGGCCGTTGTGGCTCTGTGCTCGGGATTGGAGGCCGAGGTCGGCCGTAGTGGTGCGTGCGAGGCCGGAGGTCGGCAGCTGCGGTGTGAGGCCGGGGGTCGGCCGTTGCGGTGCGAGGCCGGAGGTCGGCAGCCGCGGTGCGAGGCCGGGTCGGTAGCCCCTCTTTTTTTTTTTTTTTATTCTGAAATGCCTTCTTTTGTTCTCTATGGCTGCTCTGGTGACCCTGGTTCTGCGGGGAATTTGAGCAGAGTTTTGGCGGAGACTCTACCATGGAGGGTGAAGCAGGGTGCTTCGATCCGAACTCTTTTTGGTGGTCAAGCCGTTGAGGCTTCCATACACTAACCGGTTAATAATCAGTGTAAGGCCTGAGAAGAAGTAAATAGAAATAATAGGATTTGATTTTCTGAATTTTATGAGAGGAACTTCCTGGCTGTATGTTTAGTTTGAATTTCTTCCACTAAATAGAGAGAATGATCTCTTTGGTTGTATAGGTTTTGTATTTCTATGGTTGATTTCGAAGGAAAATTGAAGAAATAAAAACTAAATAGTAAATCACGTAGCTTTGAAATCAGGTTGTTAAAAATGGAGATCTGAACTAAATTTTTGCCTATGGATGAAAAGGCTTATTACTGTGAAAAGGCTTTCAAGATTTGTTTACATTATTACATGGAGAGGCTACCAAGATTTTTATGTAAACTCTCAAGGCCTAAACCACCATTGTTGGCCTGGAAAAAAGCAGTAAAGAAAGGAAAACTTAGCTTTTTTAGTTTGACGAATTTCTTGATGATTTTTCTGGTCTGGATCTTCGTGTCGACATATGAATAAGTGAGATTGTTGAGGATACCCTCCTTCTAGCGCCATTTGTTGTTACCGATTTTACCAGATCTAGGTGACGAATTTATGTGGCTATAGGGGTAGTCCCGATTAACCGATAACGAACATATAAAATAATATGAACACGAAGAACACAAGAATGGGGGAAGAACCGATGGGTTCTTCCCTTGAAGATGGCTTTTGGGAGTCCCTGAAGAGGGTCTCCCTTGCCTAGCATTTTTATTTATGTGGGGAGAATTTATGGGGAGGAGAAAGCTTATGAGCTCCCTTTACAATGGGTTGGAGCCTCTATTTATAGAGCCCCAAGCTTCTAACTAAGGATCCAATCCTGACCCTTTATTTTAGGGTATTTATTACAACCGTATATCTAATAAATAATTATGAAAAATAATAAATCTGTTATTACAATATCTTGTCAGTACTTCGATATCTTTACTGATGTTTGACCTTTGATTCTGTCGGACTATTTGATGCCGAAATTCTGTTGTCGGGGCCTAAACCCCGGTTCCGGTATACCCCGGTTCTGAGATAGTATTTAGGCCAAATATGAGATTATTTGTGCCACAACAAGTGGTTGGGAGTGGAAATGCATGGTTAGGAAAATAAATTGGAAATTTTCAACTTATCTTTTTACCATTTATAAATTATTAAGAATTTAATTATTTTATAATCTTATTAAATGTTAAACATCTTATTTTATTTACTCGGCCAAACGCTCTCTTAGACTTCAAAATTCAAAAGATTATAAAAATTTGAACGTTAGTACTCATGCTGCTTACCTTGTATATTAAATAGCTTTTTGTAATTTTGAAATCTTACTTTAATACAAGAATCTTACGATAGAGATAAAGACAAGAATCTAAAACCACCACTTTAATATTTGCCTAAAATGTGAGTTAGATCCTGTTTTAAGGTCAAAAGTCAATCTAATTTGTATATAATCAATCCAAAACATCTATTTTCTTATTTAACTGTGAAACGGTCTCAAACAATTTTTTTTGTTATAATCATCAAATTTCACGACTATGTATATATTCAGAACTAGAAGAGATGACATGAAATTCTTTCATGGATTAGGTAGATCCTTTGGCAGACATATCTACACATCCTGCTTTAAAATCTCAATGAAAACAATTTCATCCAGAATTAAATTGTTTACTCATTGGGTCTATTCTCCAAAAGTAGAGTTGAGAATTCAAGTCACGGATGAGGAGAGTGTTAAGGAAAAATTAATTAATTAATTAATTTCATAACTCATTATAAGTTCGGAATTGAGAGAGGAAACTTTCTTTATATTAATTCCCTAATACCCTCTCTCTCTCTCACTCGTAAACTGAATTCTCGACTCCACCCTCTAAAAAGGAGGTTCATTAAGTGTACAATGTAATATAAGGATAGTTGCTTATGCAAAATTAGAACGTTGAACCAAATACTTTCTTCTCTTAAAAGTAGAAAGCACTTTACTTTCAAGTATCACTTTTTCTCTTTTGCCAAAAAAAAAAAAAAATCAATTTAAACAACTTTTTTTTATCTAAATTACTCCAATAGTCTCCTTAATCTTCACTCGGACTTAAAAAAATGTATTAATTAAGTGTTGCTGAAGTTTCCTACAATATGTAAACTAAAAAATATGAGTGTCACAATTTCTCCCCTTAAATAAACAATCATGGCAAAAACTTGTGTGAGACCGTCTCATAATATGAGACCTATCAAATTAAAAAAAGTGATAGGATTATCATAAAATGTGATAATATTTTTAAAGAAAAGTGATAAGTCACTTTTAACAAAAATATTATCATTTTTTGTTTAAACTTTATCACTTTTTAAAAGTGACAACTTTTTAATTAATAAGTGACACAATTTAAATTAAAAGTGGATCAAATATTATTGGTCTCATACTATGAGACGGTCTCATACAAGAATTACTCAACAATCATTACTTATTTGACTTAATTGTATCTCTTATTACAATCATTTTTCCTATCCAACAACTAACAACGTTTTTTTTTTCTTGCCTTTTTTTTTTCTTTCTAAAATTAAAATACAACATTAATGATGCAAATACAATGGAAACAACTCTCTCTCTAATATTTCTAGGGGCATAGAAAAGAAAAGATTTTATTTCTTAGGCGTCGTACTTAGTGATATTCAATATTTAAAAATTGACGGCATATGATCAATTAATTATATATGGAGTGTTGATATTAGGGTTTATATATGGAGTTATTCACGAAGTGGTTAGGGTTTCACTACCTATGACCTAATGGTCATGGATCCGAATCGCAATTTTACAGATAAAAAAAAATGGAGTAATGTTATTAATTTTTTATTATTAGTCAAAAATTTTGTCGGGATGTTGTCGGTTAACTAATTGTATATGGATAAGTTTGAGCATTAATCAAAATTTTGTCGTTATGTTGTCGCTCAATAATAAATTGAGTGTTATTAAGTTTTGAGTATTAGTCAATTTTTAAATTTTGTTGGGACGTTGTTGTCAATTGTATAAAGAGTGTTATATTTTGAAAATCAATCAACTTTTAAATTTTGTCGGGATGTTGTCATTAGGTATGCGGTGTCATTTTTTAGATCTGAATAATTGGATTTCATTCTATTAGTGAATTTCAATGTGAATATTACTAATCATCCATTGGACATTGTTCCTCTGATGCTCCTTTCCCCCAACAACCCTAATCAGAGACGAAGGGACACTAGGGCCGGAGGGGTCAATGGCCCCCGGAATTGTTTCTAAAATTATAATATATAGATATGTTTTCCTTTAATGTTTGATACAGTCTCATGTTTAAGTGGTATGTCATTTAAGTGAAAAGGCAATGTCCCTCTTGTTGACCTGTGTTCAACTTTTTACCATATAAATATTTAGTTTTATTTTTTTCTTTATCCCAAACTTTTTTTTATAGATTTGAACTCTTATTAATATATGTAAATCTATCATTATTAATTACCTATATATGAATTTTTTTTCTCATCATTATACAAAAAAAAAAAAATTCTTTTTCTCTTTTAAATTTGTTTAAAATGAAGTAATTTACTTTTAACATATTAAGTAATCAAGAAATATTTTTTTAGAATTTACTTGGATATGTGATAATACTTAATGGGTCAAATATAAATGTATAAAATTATAAATTTGGTCTCATTAGAATTCTTCTATAAAAATTAAACTGGGGTAAATTAATTTTTTAGGACAATATCATTGTGAGTTTGCAAAACTAGGACATTATCCTTTAATTTTGGCAGATTTAAGCCAAATTATATAAAATTAGTGTCAACTGGACAGATCATAATCGGGCTTTATTTGGCCAGTAATATATAAATTTTGGCTCAAATTTGTCCAACATAAAGATAGTATCCTTGTTTTGCAAGATTGTAAAGATTGTGTGCAAGCCCGTAAAGATAGTGTCCTGATTTTGCAAGTTCAAAGAGATCGTGTCCTAATTTTGCAAACACCCATAAAATAGTGTTCTAAAATATAATTTAAAATGTAGTTAGATAAGTAAATGTACGTTGAGGTATTTGAATATCTCTTAGTTTTGTATGCACCAGGTACATTGTGCAATTTAAGTGTATTTTTTAAAAATTACTCTTATTATTATTGAAAAATTACCCTCATATTATTATTGAAGAGACACTCTAATTGTACTGAAAAGTTAATTTAATAAAGAGTAACTTTTTTAGTATAAATAAGGTGAATATTCATTGATAACAGAAGTAATTTTAAAAATATGCTTGCATTGCACGGTGCATCTTCGAATATATGGTCGACGTACCTTCGATGATGATGAGCCTTCCCCGTAGTTTGATCCACCAATATGATTAGGAAGATTGATGCCATAATTTTGTGTATTAAGTGTTGGATTCACACTGCCTAAATTCCCCGTAGCTTGAAACGTGTATGAAATTAATAATTTTGATATATATTAGGTATAAAAAATTCTTCTAAAAGATCAAAATGTGTGCGTAAATAAATTATATATTAGATATATCTTCGAGCACTGTGAGTATCAGAATAAATCGTGGTTCATTAATAAAGTTGCTATAGCAACTCTACAGTTACCGCCTTTATTTCTTTTCCGCATTACGGCATCGTTTTGATAGCGGTTACTTTCTATCAATTTCTCTCTCTCTACATGTACAAGAGTACAACTCTTTTTCCATTAATGAAAATTACAGAGTATTGAAGAGGGACCTAATTCCTTTAGCAATGTTCCTATATCTTTTTATTTTGATTTCGGAATTCATCATGGTATCAAGAGCAGGTTAATCCTGTTGTAGATCTGAAGCGATTTCGAGCTGGTGGTAGCTTGTAATCATCATGACGAGACGTCGTAATACAGCTTGGCCGGCATTAATGGTAGATTCTGGATCTGGAAGTGGTGTGGCTTCGGAGAGAGATCCGTTTTACTTACACGGAGCGGATGGACTATTGCTGGTACAATACCCATTGACAGGAGGAGGTAATTTCTTACCTTGGAAACACTCGATGTTACTTGCTTTGAGTGCGAAAAATAAGGACGGATTTATTGATGGTAGCATTGTTAAACCTGATTTGGATGATGATAGCTATGTTATGTGGAAGAAAGTAAGCTCTACTGTTGCTTCGTGGATTTTAAATTCATTATCGAAAGAATTGAGTGAGACATTTGTTTATACTGATTTTGCTAAGAAATTGTGGGATGCGATCTGTAGTATGTATGGAGAAAACAATGGACCGTTGAAATATAAGATAAAGAGAGAGATCAGTATTTCAACTCAAGGAAATGCTACTGTAGTGGAATATTTTAATAAACTTACAAAATTATGGAATGAATTGACATGCATTGTTCCTCCTATTCCTACTGATAGTGATATTGGAAAGATTGTGGCCAAAGAACATATGGATGATAAGGTAATTCAGTTCTTAATGGGACTCAACGAGAGCTATGATCACATTAAGAATCAAATAATGTTAATGGATCCTTGGCCAATCGGTGGATAAAGCATTTTCTATGCTCTTAACGGCTGACAGGCAGAGATCGGTGAGTGTGAGTTTTGCTGATAAAATAGATTCTACAGCTATGGCAGCTAAGGTTAATGATAGAGGTGGAGGAAGATCTGTCGGATGGAATAATTCTAACGGAAAAGGGATCAACATTAGAAGAACAAAGGAAGAAAGAGCTAAATTAGTGTGTGACCATTGTGGAGGAACTTGACATGAAGATTCTATTTGCTTCAAGATACATGGAGTGCCCGATTGGTATAAAGAGTTAAAGGAGAGGCCTAGAACTTATGTCAATGTTGTTGATTACAGCTCCAAAAACACACAAAGGTCATATGCTGGAGACAAGAAAGGAAGTTCATCTAGTGATTTCTCTGCCATTTTACAACAGTTGCAGGAAATGATTAAATTCATGAAGGATAAGGCAAAACCTGAAGTGAGCTTGGACTTTGCTCAGTTTGCAATTTTGCAGGTATTAAATATGTTTCTCCAATACAATTTGCATTAATTGTATTTGAAAATAAGTATCACAACACTTGGATAGTGGACACAGGAGCTAGTAGACATATGTGTAATGACTCTCGGTTGATGAGTGATCTAAGTATGATGACAAGAAAAGTTGTTGTATGTTTGCCTGATGGAAAGACAATGGATGTGATATACTCAGGAGATGTCCATATATCATCTGATATATATAGTATTGAAAGATGTATAATATACCATCTTTTAAATACAACTTGTTATCTGTGGCTCAACTATGTAAACATCAGGCCTGAAATGTGTATTTCATTCTACTTCTTGCACATTTCAGGACTTTCGGACTGAGAAGGTGGCTGGAGTAGGAGAGTTGATGGGGATCTCTACATATTAAAGAATAAATCGCAGGTTTCTTCTGATTTTCCTACTTGTAGTGTTTCATTACTTGATTGGCATAAGTACTTAGGTCATGCGTCGTACATTACTATGAGACATTTGTCTTTCATTCAAGAACATTGTACTGCTGATGATATTAATAAGATACAAACTTGTGAAGTGTGTTTCAAAGCAAAGCAACACCGAACTCCTTTTCCGCAAAGTTCTATACAAACACATGAGAT
The DNA here is from genome assembly GCA_947034835.1 of Ballota nigra. NCBI lineage: Eukaryota > Viridiplantae > Streptophyta > Magnoliopsida > Lamiales > Lamiaceae > Ballota > Ballota nigra. Next base: position 10,006,601 of record OX344726.1, read on the forward strand.
TTTTCAATTAATTCATATGGATGTTTGGGGGCCATTTAAAGAAGACACTCTAACTAATACCCCTTACTTTCTTACTGTGGTGGATGACTATAGTAGAGGAACATGGGTATTTCTTGTGGGACATAAGTCTGAGGTGAATAGATTGATGCAAAATTTTATCATGATGGTAGAGAGACAGTATGACAAACAGATAAAGGTTATTCGAAGTGATAACGGATCAGAATTTTTTAGTAATGATTTTTAGAATTTTTTGGCTACACAAGGCATCAAACATGAGAGAAGTTGTGTTTATACACCCCAGCAGAACGGGGTGGTGGAGAGGAAGCACATACACCTCCTAGAGATAGCAAGATTGGTCATGTTTCAAGGTAATTTACCTATGAAATTTTGGCCATTTTCAGTGTTTATTGCAGCTTATATTATAAATAGGCTGCCAACATCGGTGTTAAAATGGAAGACTCCTTATGAAAAGATTTATGGAGTGGTACCTGATTTTTCTAGGCTCAAGCCATTCGGGTGTTTGGTTTTTGCAGCCAATGTAACTAATTTGAAAAGGAAGTTTGATTCAAGATCTCATGTGTGCATATTTTAGGGGTACATTGCTGGGAAGAAAGGGTATCACTTATATAATCTGGAAACAAAAGAGCTTTTGATTTCCAGGGATGTACGATTTGTGGAGAATGTGTTTCCATTCCATACCTTACAAAAAGAGCACTCACCATCTCCCTTACCTACTGATCTTGATTTTCAGAGAGCTAGTGATTCAGTTACTCAGGTTCAAGTGCCTACTCCCACTGTGGCACCAGAACTCCGAAGAAGCACAAGGGAAACCCGGAAGCCTTCTTGGCATGAAGATTATGTTTACACTTTAGATTCAGTCGCTCCTAATAATACATGTACGTATCCGCTGCAGGCTTTTCCCCATTGCCCATCTACGGTTACGGATACTAATCACTTGGCCTTTATGGCTAACATAACAATGGAGAAGGAACCTACACACTATGGCCAAGCCAGTCAATCTATGAAGTGGGTGATAGCTATGAATAAGGAGCTTGAGGCTCTAGATAAAAATCAGACTTGAGAATTGGTCTCACTACCACCGGGGAAAAAGGCTATATGATGCAAATAGGTTTTTAAAATAAAGAGGAACCCTGATGGAAGTGTTGAGAGGTACAAAGCTCGATTGATCGCCAAGGGGTATAGTCAAGTGGAGGGCGTGGATTATTCTGATTGCTTTTCTCCAGTGGCAAATCTTGTTACTGTGAGGATGTTGATATCTATAGCTACTGTGCATCAATGGGAATTACATCAACTCGATGTCAATAACGCTTTTTTACATGGCTATATTTCTGAAGAGGTATATATGCAGGCTCCACCGGGTTATACTCATGCTAAGGATGGGCAAGTTTGCAGGTTGAGAAAAAGTTTGTATGGCCTTAAACAGGCCTCCCGGGAATGGAACAATGAGCTATGTTTTACACTTGCCCAATTCGGACTTTGTCAATCAAAGTTTGATCATTGCCTCTTTACCATAGAGAGTAATGAAGGTTTTTTGGCAATATTAGTTTATGTTGATGACGTTTTGATTACAGGATCAGCTACTTCTCTTATCCACAAGTTAAAGATTTTCCTTGATGATAAGTTCACCATTAAAGATTTGCACTTGGCCAAGTTCTTCTTAGGGGTTGAGATTGCTCGAAGTTCGAAGGGGATAAGTCTTTGTCAATGCAAATACATTCTGGATATTCTTGCGGGACACTGGAATGCAGGGGTGTAAACCTGCGGTCACTCCTTTATCTCATGGTGTACATTTGTTAATTGAAGATGGTCTTCCCCTTGATCAACCTGACCAATATAGGAGACTTATTGGACGTATGTTGTATTTACGTATGATGCGTCATGATGTGACATATGTTGTGCAACAGCTTAGCCAATTTGTGAATTCACCTCACTCTTCACATTGGGAGGCAGCTATGCATGTACTTCGTTACTTGAAGGGTACTTCTACCCTTGGGTTATTTTTTTTCCTTGAATAGCTTCTCTTGAGCTACGAGCATATTCAGACGCTCAACCACAGGCTATTGCATTTTCCTTGGGGATTCACTCATCTCGTGGAAGAGTAAGAAACAAACAACGGTGACTCGATCTTCAGCCGAGGCTGTATATAGAGCCCTTGCTTCGACTTCTTGCGAGCTTAAATGGGTCCGTAATATACTTGCTGACTTTCACATTCCAGTTCAGCGCTGCCATACACATCACTGTCAATCCTGTTTTCCATGAACGCACCAAACACCTTGAGGTAGACTGTCATATTGTTCGGGATCTATACAAGGCTGGTGTTGTTCTTCCCAAGCATGTTCCTTCTCATCTCCAGCTTGCTGATGTGTTCACGAAGGTCCTCACTGGAGCCGCATTCTCACGTATGGTGTTCAAGTTGGGCATGATTGATTCTTACCATGCTCCACTTTGAGGGGAGGCTGTTGACTATCATAATAAATCGTGGTTCATTAATAAAGTTGCTATAGCAACTCTACAGTTACTGCCCACGTTACGGCATCGTTTTGATAGGGATTACTTTCTATCAATTTCTCTCTCTGTATAAGTACAAAAGTACAACTCTTTTTCCATTAATGAAAATTAATGAGTATTGAAGAAGGACCTAATTCCTTTAGCAATGTTCCTATATCTTTTGATTTTGATTTCAGAATTCACCAAGCACCATATTATTTAGCACCGTGTATGACTGCTGTGTATTGATATTTGAATTTCCAGGTGGTATATGTGTGCTCCTCGTAAAAATAAAAATACAAGTTTAAATAATTCAATAATACCTATTTAATATATTTGTAGGTAATTATATGTCAAATATATATATGTTTATTAGAAAGTGAAAATTTGTTGAAAAATTTACTAATACTGAAGGCCTCGAAAATGATGGTCCAATTTGTATGCTTTGTAGAATAGTGTAGGGAGTTGTACACTTTGCACCAATGCAGATTTTTGTGCACTCATAATTGAATGCACTAGTGCAGAAGGAAGAGTATTGAAATTTCTTTTTGAAATTTCTTCACTCATTTGCAAACAGCAATTGCTTTTCTTTTGCTTTATGGGGAAATTAAATGGGGTAAAACGGATAATGGGCTGGGTGAATTAAGGATATTTTTGTACTATAACCGTCATATTAGAGCTATAGGTAACAAATTATTAAGATGATAGCTTTTTTGAAAGGTAATTATTAAGATGATAGTTAGGAGTAATATTAAGGGGTAATTTACACTTATAAGTGCTCCACTCTAGTAATTCTTTTGGACAATATCTTATGAGTATTTGTAACACTAGGAAATTATCTTTTGAGCTTGTAAATTTAGGACATTATCTTTTATGTAGGGCAAATTTACTCCAAATTTTATAAAATGTGGGTCATATAAAGCCCGATTATGTGTGACCAGTTGGACGCATGTTATAAAAGTTGGCCTAGATTTGCCAAAATTAGAAGATAATGTTCTAGTTTTGCAAGTTGGTAAATATAATATCTTAATTTTGCAAGCACATGAAGATAGTGTTTCAATTTTACAAGCCCGTAAAGATAGTGTCCTAATTTTGCGAATAATTATAAGATAGTGTCCTAAAGAATTACTCTCTCCGTCCCAGTTTTGTTTTCCCGTTTGACTGTGCGTGGAGTTTAATGCAAGAGTTGAATTTAGTATTAAATGAATAAAGTAGTATTGAGAATAATGAATGGTGAATAAAGTAGTATTTAAATGGATAAAGTAGTATTGGGAATGGTGAATGGTGAATAAAGTATTATTTAAATGAATAAAGTAGTTTCCATTTTAGGGATGGGAAAACAAAATTGGGACGGACCTTTTTGGCAAATGGGAAAACAAAACTGGGACAGAGGGAGTAATTTTTAGCATATATGAAATCATGGGTGTTGTTTTCGGATTTTCCATGCGACTAAGCCTTTATGTTGAAACTTGTTCATATTTGGTTTAGAAAAATGTGTGCAATCATTTTCTCCCATTTTTTCCACAGGTAATACCCAATATAAGAAATAAAATATCAAGAACAATAGTCATCTTCTTGAACTAGGAAAATGAAACAATTAGCAAGTTCAATAAATGTATATAGTTTGATGAAAACCCCAACCATGCATTAGCAGAAAAGCTAGTACCCAAATGCCAAAATAACAATCTCCCGTGCAAACTAATTGAATCGGAAAGGCGCAGCGCGGTCGATAGTCCATCCTTGCACGATGTTAATTTGCATCAAATGAGAAGCTTCCAGTTCTCACATACTATATCCATAGTTACCTGAAAAGTATGACACCATATATATATATAATCAAATCTATGCATCATGTAACATATCATTTATTTTATAATAAAGGAGAATTTACCGATAGAAATTGGGGAAAATTATTTTACGAGTATTTGCAAAATTAGGACACAATCTTTACAGGTTTGCAAAAGTGGGACGCTATCTTATGAGCTTGCAAAATTAGGACATTATCTTTACAAACTTGCAAAATTAGGATAATGTCTTTTAATTTTAGAAATTTTTGGTCAAATTTTATCAAATTCGGGCCAACTGGACACATCATAATCGGGCTTCATTTGGCCCGCAATTTATAAATATTGGTCTAAATTTGGCCAACATAAGCGATAGTGTCATTGTTTTGTAAATTGTAAAGATTGTGTCCTACTTTTTTAAACTCATAAAGATAGTGTCCTTATTCTGCAAGTTCGAAAAGAAGTTAATTGCACTTTTGGTCCCAAGAGAATGTGTCCATTTCAAAATTGTCCTTTTTTGGGCACTTTTAGTCCCGTAGTTTTTTATACACATTTGGTTCCTAGAGAAAATGATAAATTGCAGTTTTGATCCTAAGAGAAAGGATAATTAAATTATAATTTTGGTCCCAAAAAAATTGAGTAATTTAAAGTTTAATGGATGATCGAAAACTGCAAAAACAACTTATGCCTCCACATAGGTACCAAAAGTGTTTTGCACCTATTCTTTTGGGATAAAAGGTGTAATTTTCTTGTTCGAAAAGATAGTGTCCTATTTTTATAAACACCCATAAGACAGTGTCCTAAAATATAATTTTACTAGTAGAAAATACTATTGGAAAATAATTTACCATTTCCATAAATTGATGCTTTGAACATACACAGATGTGGATCAACAGGAATACCAAGCGCTTGATACCTTTCGTCATAAACCGAGTACCTACAGAAAATTCCATTTTTAATTCATGAATAAATAAATTATAATTAATACATAATAATATGTCGCATATGTAGAATTGTTTTCGAATATAATTACCCGGCCTCTAAAATTCCATTATAGCCTTGATCACCACCATAAAGAGCGTTCCAGATTGGAGGGTAGTTTGGAATAATGTCATCTTCCTGTATGTATGTATTAATTAGTTATCCAACAAAATGAATATAAAGGTAAGGATCTTTGAATAAATAAAAATAATCTACCAAAACATTTGGGTAGAAATTTGGCACTGATGCTTTGTCATCTACCAAACATGATATAAAAATACATTATCCCTCTGCCTCGTAAAGATAGTTCACTTTCATTTTTCACATAAATAAATAAAACAACAATTATTGTGCTAGAAATTTTGAATTTTATGTATAAAGTTCATGATATCATCTGATTTATTAAACACAAAAACAATAATGTATCATATCAATACACATTAAACAAGGGCATTAAGCACATTTTTAATATAGACATGGATTATAATTTGGAAAAAAAAAAAAACAAGTCAATTTTTGTAGACCGGAGGGGTACATTTTTACTTAGTTGCCTTAATTATTATTACTATTGCATATAAATAAGACATTCATTTTTCTTTTTTTGTTTAAAAAACATTTAAAATGTAGTTAGATAAGTAAATGTACTTGTAGATTTTCGAATATGGCTTTATTTTGTATGTATCAGATACACTGTGCAATATAAGTGTATTTTTAAAAAGTTCTAATATTATTACTGATATGTTGCCCGTATTGTTATTGCAAAGTCAACCTATTTGTACAGAAAAGTTAATTTAACAAAGAGTATTTTTTGGGTACAAATAAGGTGATTTTATAATATGTATTTGAATTGCACGGTACATCTTTGAATATATAGTCGACGTACCTTCGATCTGGATGACGAGCCTTCCCTGTAGTTTGATCCACCAATAGAATTAGGCAGATTGATGCCATAATTTTGTGTATTAAGTGGTGGATTCACACTACCTAAATTCCCCGTCGCTCTACGGAAACATGTACGAGAAATTAAAAATTTGATATATGTTGTATAAACAATTTTTGTGAATAACTTATAAGTACCAAAATGTGTGCGTAAATAAATTATATATTTATTAGATGTATCACCTAAATGGGGGTTGATTTTCTAGCGTCATATTGTTTAGCACCGGGTATGACTGCTGTGTATTGAGATTTGAATTTCCAGATGGCATCTGTGTGCTCCTCGTAAGAATAGAAATATAAGTTTAAATAATTCAATAATACTTATTTAATCAAATATATATATGCATATTAGAAAATTGAAAAATTTGTTGGAGAAAATTACGAATAATGGAGGCCTGGAAAATGATGATCCAATTTGTTGTGCGTCTGAATTTTGTGCATTATTCAGCCTCGCAAGAAATGATTGCGGTTCGGTCTCTGTGATTCTGCAATATTAATGAATACCATTATATAAGTAGTAAGATACAAAAAATTAAAAGTAGCCATTTAATCTATCGCGAAATGAGATTTGATCATTTAGAACGTGAGATGATGCTGCTGCCTTTTTTTAAAAAAAAAAAAAAAAAAAACACACAAAAAGGCATCTTTTCTTTTGTAAAACACAATTATTATTTTTTCTTTTTAATCCCGAAGGCTCAAATTACATTTTTTTTTTATTTATTAATTTTGTAGCCATATTAACAATTTCCTTAGACAATTTAATATTTTTATATGGTGAATACACTTAAATTGCACGGTACACTTAATGTACATGAAACTTACCCGGCTTCTTTTGTTCCTAGTTAACCCAGAATTTTAAATGGCATCAAACACGAAAACACAATTATAAAATATTCAAGTAAAAATATTATAATTAAAAAAAATTAAGAATCAAAGAGTTGCATTATTAAGTCCAAAACATTAAATGATAAAAAAAAAAAAAAAATCATTGTTTTAAAGAACTAGATCCCTTCATGTACAAAAGAGGTCAAATAAGATCCGGATCCCTTCTGTCCAATACAGGAAACTTTCTGTACAAGAGGGACAGAAGGGATTTGGGGTCCCTAAAGACATACCTAACTGGCTGCTTCTCCAGTTGACGTGGTGTCCGATAATAGGGCGTTCCAGTGTTAAATTCGGGGGTCAAAAACGGCCCATATTTTGGTGGTCCTTGTTCCATTTTCTGTTTGCGCCTATAGCAATAAACATTTCAAAAATTCAAAAGAAAAAAATATATATTATCGACAAAATCATAATTCAAACTCATGACATTTGGAGCTCTAATAAGAGCTATACCACTTTGTCAAAAATTCTAAAATAATACCATTCCATAATTATATATTACCTTTAAGATTTGGAATTATTTTTTCCCAATAAAACATGTTACTTCATCAATAATAGTTATCAGAAATAATTCAAAAAATAAATTACCTCTTTAAGGTATGTAACACGTTAAATTGTAGCTTCGGATTGCTTCAAAGATCTTCCAAACTGCAAATAAATGATGAAATTGATTAGAAGTTATATTCAGAAACATCACCCTTTAAATAAAGTGAATGGTGAACACAAAACAAGAATTAATTGAAAATTGTGTTTGAATTTCTATGCAAATTCAAGTAGGTACCTTGACTAAAATAAAATGTTTAATTACTCTTCCTCTCCTTGGTTTATGAAGGGGGGGCAACAACCAAAATAAGAAAAATGAAATAGAGATAATAACAATAAATAGAAATTAGAACGTTAGTACTCATGCTGCTTACCTTGTATATTAAATAGCTTTTTGTAATTTTGAAATCTAACTTTATAGATAGAGATAAGACAAGAATCTAAAACCACCACTTTTAATATGGGCCTAATAAGTGAGTTAGATGCCGTTTTAAGGTCAAAAGTCAATCCAATTTGTATAAAATCAATCCAAAACATATATTTCATTATTAAACCGTGAAACGGTCTCACACAATTTTTTTATTATAATCGTCAAATTTCACAACTACGTATATATTTGGAATTAGAAGAGATGGCATGAAATTCTTTCATGGAATAGCTAGATCCTTTGACAGGCATATCTACACATCCTACTTTCAAATCTCAATGAAAACAATTTCATCCAGAATTAAATTGTTTACTCGTTGGGCCTATTCTCCAAAAGTAGAGTTAAGAATTCAAGTCACGGATGAGGAGAGTGTTAAGGAAAAAATAATTAATTAATTAATTTCATAACTTTTTATAAGTTCAGAATTGTGAGATGAATTTTTTTTATATTAATTCTCTAATACTCTCTCTTTCACTCGTAAACTGAATTCTCGACTCTACCATCTAAAAACGAGGTCCATCAAGTGTACAATTATGTAATATAAGGATAGTTGTTTATGCAAAATCTGAACGTTGAATGTGAGTGTGAACGTGAACCAAATACTCACTTCTCTAAAAAAAAGTAGAAAGCACTTTACTTTCAAGTATCACTTTTTCTTTTTTGCCAAAAAAATAAAAAATCAATTTAAGCAACTTTGTTTTATCTAAAGTACTCCATAGTCTCCCTAATTTTCACTCGGACTTAAAAATGTATTAACTAATTTTTTTTTTTCTTTTTTGAAAGTAAAAATGTATTAATTAAGTGTTGTTGAAGTTTCCTACAATATGTAAACTAAAAAATATGAGTATCACAATTACTCCCCTTAAAATAAACAATCATTACTTATTTGACTTATTTGTATCTCTTCTTACCATCATTTTTCCTATACAACAATTTTTTTTCCTTTTTTTTCTTTCTAAAATTAAAGCACAATATAATGATGTAAACACAATGGAGACAACTCTTTCTCTAATATTTTTAGGTGCATAGAAAAGAAAAAAAAATTTCATTCTTAGACATCATACTTAGTGATAGTCAATATTTAAATTTTGACGGCATATTGTCGATTAATCATATATGGAGTGTTGATATTAGGGTTTATATATGGAGTTATTTACGAAGTGGTTAGATCCCCACTATGACCCAAAGGTCATGGGTCCGAATCGCAATTTTACCGATAAAAAAATGGAGTATTGTTATTATTTTTTTTATTATTAGTCAATTTTTTGTCGGGATGTTGTCGGTTAATTAATTGTATATGGATAAGTTTGAGTATTAATCAAAAATTTGTCGTGATGTTGCCACTCAATAACAAATTGAGTGTTATTAAGTTTTGAGTATTAGTCAATTTTTAAATTTTGCCGGGACGTTGTTGTCAATTTTATAAATAGTGTTATATTTTGAGAATTAATCAACTTTTAAATTTTGTCGGGATGTTGTCGTTAGGTATGCAATGTCGTTTTTTTAGATCAGAATAATTGGATTTCATTCTATTAGCAAATTTCAATGTGAATGATACTAATCATCCATTGGGCATTGTTTCTCTGATGCTCCCCTCCCCCAACAACCCTAATCAGAGACGAAGGGACACTGGGGCCGGAGGGGTCAACGGCCCCCGGAATTTTCTAAAATTATAATATATAGAAAATGTTTTCCTTTAATGTTTGATACAATTTCATGTTTCAGTGGTACGTCATTTAAGTGAAAAGGCAATGTCCCTCTTATTGACCTGTGTTCAATTTTTTATTATATAAATCTTTAGTTTTATTTTTTTTTCTTTATTCCAAACCTTTTTTTTTTTTAGATTTGAACTCTTATTAATATATGTAAATCTATCATTATTAATTAGAAATAATTGCTTCAAGTCCCATTTTTTGAGCCCTAATTGCATTAAACCACCCCAAAAATCCTACATTTCAAAACACCACATTTTATTTCAAAAAACCTCAAAATACATGGGCCCCTTTTCTCTCTCTCTCTTTCTTTTCCATCTCTCTCCTCTCTCTTTCCTCTCTCCTTCTCGGTCATAAGTAACTCATCCCCCACCCCATTTATCAAATCACTTTTTTTCTCCCTCTCTATCTTCCCTTTCCCCCACCCCCACCCGACTCTCTCTCTCTCCCTCCCTCTGTATCCTCCCACCCCCACTCCCCACTATCCATCACCGCCTCTCACTCCCCACTACCCCCCACCGCCCCAGCCACCATCCCCAGCCCCTCCCCTCCACCGCCCCAGCCCTTACAGCCTCTCCCCACATACTCCACGCCGCCGCCGCCATGCTCGACCGCCGCCAAAATCCGCCGCCGTTTCCAGTTCGAATCTACATAGATCGGACCGCTTGGAGGGTGTTCTCCTCCGATCTGTAACAGATCTGTAGCACCGCCACCTCGCTTTTAACGCGCCACCGCCTCGTCGGAGTCAGGTGAGAGGTATCTCACTAATTTGATGCTTAAACTCTGCGCACTTAATATGTTTCACTAATAATTAAATTGTTATCCTTTTTTTGCTGCTTTTTTTTTTACTTTCTTTGCCTTGGGATTTTATTTGTGGGGAGTTTTTATGGGTTATGTTTCGCGGATCTCACTTTTATCGGCTCCGTTCTCGTTGCCGTCTTCGGGGTTTTCCTTTTTTACCGTTACGGGCCGTTCAGGAAGAGTGGGTCGACGGAGAAGGGAGGTTGCACTGCCACCACCGTTGCTGACAGGGGAGAAGGCAGATCGAAGGACGACCGGGATGACGTCATCATTGTGGGCGCTGGAGTTGCCGGCGCCGCCCTCGCTCACACTCTCGGAATGGTAATTGTATTCTTTTCCTTTTCTGTTTGTTTTGTTCTTTATTTTTTTTCTGGATATGTGTTACTTTTTCTAGGTTGTGTCGTGGTTTTTCTTTTAAGTATGAATTTGTTTTGAAGATGAAAATCATTTCCAATAATTTAGGAGCAGATTCATTGATGATTTTTTCTCCGTTTTTTTAAATGTATTTTTACCTTTTGCAAATGCATTAAGCAGAAGAAATCATAGTGTTTAGGAAGAGAAGGAAAACATGAATGTTAGGACTTGCATCTGCTTGAATATCACACACACACACAAACATATATAAATCTGCTTGATTTTCACATATTGGGGATTGAATCTCGGTTCGATTCCAGGACGGGAGACGTGTTCGTGTGATTGAGAGGGATTTGACGGAGCCTGATAGGATTGTGGGAGAACTCTTACAACCAGGTGGTTATCTCAAGCTGATGGAGTTAGGATTACAAGGTAAATGTTTCATCCATGTATTAGCCATTGGTGTTTGATTTTATCAGTATTGTTATAATTTTGTTTAGGAGTTGTTATTTAACAGATTATTTGATGCTTCTTGTCTAGATTGCGTGGAGGAGATAGATGCTCAAAGGGTGTTTGGCTATGCTTTATTCACAGATTTTATGATTGATTTGGGAGTTCCTGGGGTTTGTTGCTCCAGTTTTATAAATGTTGTTTGGGTTCTGTAATCCTTCTTCTTCGTCTGAGCTTCGATGTTGGTTTCCTAGATTTTCTAGGAAACATTTTCTTCTGTTGTTTTGGAATATTAGATTGCAATGCTCTATGTTCAACTGTTATTATTTTCATGTTTGGTAGATTTTCAACTGGTGGAGCAAAGAGAAGAGAAGATGGCATACTGAAGCAAAGATGGCATACTGGAGCAATCATATATTCAAAGAAATTTTGAATATATGCAACCATATATTCAAATAAATTTTGAATATATGCAACCATATATTCAAATAATTTTTTAATATATGCAACCATATATTCAAATAATTTTTGAATATATGCAACCATATATTCAAATAAATTTTGCATTTCTGCAACTATATATGCAAATATGTTTTTCTACATTTTCTGCAAAAATTATGGATGATTAGAAGTATAGAAGATACAGTGGATGTAATTTTAGTTTTTAAATATGTAGTTTTCAAATTGTTGGTAATAAAATTGTGGTTGGTGCATTTATTTTTTATTTTTATTAGTGTTAGTTCATACTAAAAAATGTTTTCTGCTAAAATTTGAAAAAGAAATTTGAAATAAAAAAAAACAAATCTGAAATTCGAAATAAAAAATCAAATCTGAAATCTGAAAAGATCCCAATATTTGAAATTCGAAATTAAAAACAAAAGGAAAAACAAAAAAGGATATTTGAAAATGTGTCAGAAAATTTAAAATTAAAAAAAAAAAGGCTTGCAAAGTCAAAAAGGGAGCTGCTGGTTTGTGGCTTGTGGACCCCACAAATGGGGTGTCTTGAAATGAAGGGAAAGTAGTGGGCTTTAATGCAATTACACCTTCCCAATTGTGTCTCTAGGTAATTGACCCTATTAATTACTTATATATGATTTTTTTTTCTCATCATTATACAAAAAAAAATCTTTTTCTCTTTTAAATTTGTTTAAAATGAAGTAATTTACTTATAACATATTAAGTAATCAAGAATTAATTTTTTTTTAGAATTTACTTTGATATGTGATAATACTTCATGGGTCAAATATAAATGTATAAAATTATAAATTTGGTTCCATTAGAATTCTTCTGTAAAAATTAATGTGCACGTTTTTGTTTTTGTTTTTTGTCCTTTTTTTTAAAAAATTGGTCCTTTCCGTTAATTTTTTAGACCTACTTTGCAATTTATATATTCACTTGGGACCAAAATTGCAATTTATTTGAGACAAAAAAATGTCGAAAAAAATTATGGGACCAAAAATATCAAAAAAAGAAACTATTTTTGCATATCACTTATTCTTATGGGACCAAAAGTGTTTTATCCAATATACATGTTTTTTTTTTGGGCCTTCGGACAAATTTCATGGCTCCGCTTCACAAATTTGAACCCTAAAAATTTGAAACCATTGAAACTAGCTAATAAAATATCAAACATTAGAGAAAAATAATTTTTTGGTCCCATAAATTGTCTAGTGTCCAATTTTGGTCCCAGAGAAATTAACTTTCCAATTTTTGGTCCCATAAGTTACTGAATCGTCCAATTTTGGTCCCATTTTCACCGGAAACTATAAAACGACGTTTTTGCTCACGTGCCGACGAAAATTGGGAATTTCCGTCTGGGCTGCTTACGTGGACGCTGACTGTTTAATTAATTTCATTTAATTTTTTTTAATTATACCTGGAAAATAACTTATAAAAAAAAGAAAACCAATCAAACCCACCAGATTGAAACTCACGCTGGCATATTATTTTTAAAGAATACTATTCAAAATCAAAATAACAAGTCAAACTCACGCTGGCAAATTATATTTAAAGAATACCAATCAAAATCCAAATTAAAAATTAATATCACGCTAACCATTTGTTGTTAATACCACGCTAAAAATTAGATATAACTAAAAAAATAAAACATAATCGAGATAAAAAAAAAAACATTTCCTGCATTAATTAAAAAATGGCGATAAAACAAGGGTTCCACGCAGGGGAGAAAGGGGCAAATCTGTAAATCCCCAAATCTGCTGCATTTATCTGTAGAATCGAAGCCACACACGTTTTCTTTTAGACTTGGAACACTGTGGGAGGCCGTATTGGTGCCGGTGAGATTTTACGCGCTCCGTCATATTGGGTTAGGGCTTGGGAGGACAATCGGATGAATGATTCAATTGCGAAGTGTTATTGATTTGAATTAGGGTTTGGGTTTTAATTGCACACCATGCTCGTCCTCCAATTTCACACCATTTCTTATCAGAAACTTCTTTTGAAGAAGAAGATCGCGATTTCTTTTCTGAGAAAGAAGAAAGCAATTTGACATTAGCATGGGTGTTGATTAGATTGGAATATTTTTCTTTTAAAGAGAATTTGCTAGCGTAAATTTCAATTAAGGTTTGAATAGGTTTTTTTTTTAAACTTATTTTCCAGGTGTAATTATTTTTTAATTAAAAAAATTAAAATGAAATTAATTAAACAGTCAGCGTCCATGTAAGCAGGCCAGACGGAAATCCCCAATTTTCGCCGGCACGTGAGCGGCACGTGGGCAAAAACGACGTCGTTTTATATTTTCCGGCAAAAATGGGACCAAAATTGGACGAATCAGTAACTTATGGGACCAAAATTGGAAAGTTAATTCTTTTGGGACCAAAATTGGACACTAGACAAGTTATAGGATAAAAAAAACTATTTTTCTCTCAAACATTATGTTCATGTTAATCGTTTTAGATTCACAAGAAAACTTGTAATTAGGGAATCGGTTACGGCAGCAATAAGAACGAAATTGAAATCACACAAGAACACTAGATTTACGTGGTTTGGAGATGAATACTCCTACGTCCACGGGATCGGAGAGGATAGCTTTTCACTAAGTAGAAAATGGAAGAAGTTACAATTCACTCAATCTAAAAAACTCTCTGTGTGTATACGCTCGACTCACTTGTGATGTATTACTTCTCTCAGCTGAGAAGCCCCTTTTATAGTTACAGAGATTGAGATGAACCCTAGATTCGATTCAGTTGTAACAAACTCAAATGTAAGGTAGTTATCCAGCTGGCTAACGAATTCAATAACCGCTTCAGTTGATTCAATTAGAACCGCCATCGCGCTAGCTTCAATTTGGTGTAATTCGCATCTTTGAACTCTGGATCAGGTGACTTGACCTCGTCTGATTCTGGTCACTCACATCAGATGACTTCTGGTCCAGGCCTCCTCTGATAGGACTCCTCTGGTATACCTCATCTGATGAACCTCCTCTGATAGCTCATCTGCCAGACTACTCTGGTCAGACTCCTCTGGTCATCCTCATCTGATGCAACTCCTCTGATACCCCAAATTCAACTAACTCCTACGGCTAACACTTTAACAATATAGCTTCTTATTGAATCAAGCTCAGCAGACAAGATACTTCACATTTGACACTCCACAATTCTCCACCTCAGATGAGAAGTATCAATCCTCTCTTCCTTTCCTCCACACTCCAGCTTGGGCCTAAGGAACATCACATACACTCATCTTTACCAATTCAACACAGAACTTGAATTTCGTACCTAGTAAAGACTTAGTACACATATCTGCAGCATTGTCCTCTGTAGATATCTTCTGGATCAGAACCATACCTTTGTCAATGATTTCCCTTACAAAATGCAACCTTACATCAATATGCTTTGACCTCTCATGGAACACTTGATGTTTAACCAGATGAACTGCACTCTGATTATCACAATGAATGACCACGGCCCTTTGGTTTATACCAAAATCCTTGATAATGTCTTTCAACCACAAAGCCTCCTTAACAGCCTCAGACACTGCAACAAACTCTGCTTCTATAGTAGATAAAGCAACTCCACTCTGCAGAACAGATCTCCAGCTCACAACAGTATTGTAAAGTGTAAAGATATACCCTGTTAAGGATCTTCTGGTATCCAGATTAGCAGCAAAATCAGAATCTACAAATCCTTCCAGTGGACTCTTCTGGTCAGTCACCCTTTCAAACATCAAACCCAGATCAGATGACCTTTTAAGGTATCTGAATATCCATTTTAAAGCTTCCCAATGTAACTTACCTGGATTGGACATGTATCTGCTTACCATACTCAATGCATAAGCTAAGTCTGGTCTACTGCAGACCAGAGCATACATCAAGCTTCCAACCCCGTTTGCATAAGGTACTTTCATCATAGTCTTCTTTTCTTCTTCAAACTTTGGTTCCATCTCCTTAGATAATTTGAACTGTTGACCCAGAGGAGTTGATACAGACCTACTCTCATGCATGTTGAACCTCTTCAGGACCTTCTCAATGTAACTCTTCTGGGATAAGAATAATCTTCCAGCTGCTCTGTCCCTAAGAATATCCATTCCAAGAATCCTTTTAGCATTTCCCAAGTCCTTCATATCAAATCTGGCACTGAGTTTCCTTTTGATACTCTGGATCTTCAAAAGACTCTTACTAGCAATAAGCATATCATCTACATAAATCAGAAGATAGGGTATCACATCACTACCTTGCCTTTCCACATATACACAAGTATCATACTTGCTCCTTACAAAACCAATGGATAGCATAACTTCATTGAACTTCTTGTGCCATTGTCTTGGACTTTGCTTGGGGCCATACAATGATTTCTTGAGTAGACACACCTTTCCTTCTCCCCCTGGTTCAACAAACCCTTCTGGCTGGTGCATGTATAAACTCTCAATAAGATCCCCATGCAGAAAAGTTGTCTTAACATCAAGTTGTTGCAGCTCCAGATCTTCTTGAACAACTCTACTGAGAAGTAATCTAATTGAACAATGCTTAACCATAGGTGAAAATACCTCATTGTAATCAATTCCTTCCCTTTGAGTAAATCCTCTGGCTACTAACCTAGCTTTAAACCTCACTTGATCCTTCACACCAGATTCAAGCTTCCTTTTAAACAGCCATTTACAACTGATTAGCTTCTGCCTAGGTGGCTTATTAACAAGAATCCAAGTATGATTCTTCTTAAGAGACTCCATTTCTTCTGTCATGGCTGTAATCCATGACTCCCTATCATCACACTCAAGGGCTTCCTTGTAGCTCTTAGGTTCTTGGTACTCTATGGCTTCTGTAGTAACAAGTGCATAGGAGACCAGATCAACACGACCAAACCTTGCTGGAGGATGTATTTGTCTTCTTGTTCTGTCTCTTGTCAAACTATAATTTCTTAAGTCTGCCTCTGGCACTCCTTCCTCCTCCTCTGCTGGTGCACTATCCTCATCTGATGACTCATTCTCTCCAGGTTCTTGCTCTGGTTCAGAACCAGATGCACTATCATGATTAGGCTCCACTTCAACTTGAGTAATTGGCTAAAAAATAACACCATCCATCTCTTCAGCTGATGGCTCTCTATCACCTCGACCAGACTTGTAACCCATCTGTGATTCATTAAACACAACATCTATGCTGGTAATACACTTCTGGTTCCCAGGCTCTAGATACCACAACTTATACCCTTTAACACCCTTTGGATACCCAATGAAAACACATTTTAAAGCTCTAGGTCCAAGTTTATCTTGTTTCACATGAACATAAGCTAGGCATTCAAACACTTTCAACTTTGAGTAATCTGATATCTTTCCATACCAGATCTCATCTGGGGTTTTAAACTCAATAGCAGATGATGGCACTTTATTAATGAGATACACAGCTGTGTTAACAGCTTCACCCCAAAAACTCTTAGGTAAATGAGCATCAGATAACATACACATAACCCTTTCCAGAATAGTTCTATTCATTCTCTCAGCTAGACCATTCTGCTGGGGGTTTGAAGGAACAGTTTTATGCCTAGTAATACCCTTCTCCCTACAAAATTGTTGAAACTCTTCTGATAAAAATTCAAGCCCATTATCAGTCCTTAAGTGCTTGATAGTTCTGCCTCTCTTATTCTCAAGTTCAATCAACCATTCTTTGAACTTAGAGAAGGCATCACTCTTCTGTTTAAGAATGTAAACTCAAACCTTTCTGGAATAATCATCAATAAGGGTAAGGAAATACCTGCCTCCACCATGAGTGGATACCCTTGCTGGTCCCCATACATCAGAATGTATGTAATCCATAACCTCCTTGGTGGTATGCTTCCCCTTCTGGTATGCTTGCTTCTTTGATTTCCACAGAACACACCTCTCACAGAATTCCAGCTTGCTTATCCTCTTCCCAGGGATTGCTCCCTTCTTGGATAACTCCACCAGGCCCTTCTCACCAATATGTGCCAATCTCTTGTGCCACAAGTTGACATCAGAAGACTCCATGGTAACATCAGATGATCCTGTTACAGTTCTTCCAATCAAAGTATACAAACCATTCTTAATCATACCCCTCATAACAATTCTTCCAGATTTGGTTATTGATAGAACTCCCTTTTCTGTCTTGAATTCAAAACTTTTTGAATTCAATGTACCAAGAGAAACAAGATTTCTCTTCAACTCAGGAACAAACCTGACATCAGATAAGATCCTATCAACTCCATCAAACATCTTGATCTTGATAAAACCAGATCCTTGCACTCTACAGCTCTCATCATTACCCAAAAGAACAAGACCTCCATCAATCTTCTCAAGATTCAGGAACTAGTCTTCATGTGGACACATATGAAAAGTACACCCAGAGTCCAGGACCCATTCTTGACTTAGTCTCTCATGACTAACCATCAAGACTTCTGCACTATCATATCCTTCAACCTCCACCACAGCTGCATTTCCATCTTGATCATTTTGATTGTCTTTCTTCCTCCTTTCAGGGCAATTCTTTCTCAAATGACCTTCCTTATGGCAAGTGAAACACTTTCTCTTCTCAACAAAATCAGATTTATTCCCACCCATATTCTTTTTTCCACCATCCTTCTTCTTGGACTGAAACCCCTTCTTCTTCTTAGATTGCACATTCAATCCTTCAGCAGGCTTCTTCCCTTCAGTCTGGATCTGTAGAAACTTGGTTTTCAGGGCAGTTTGAATATCATCAAACATCATCTGATCTTTTCTTCCAAATAGCAAGGCATCTTTGAAATTTTCCAGAGACTTAGGTAGAAAATTCAACAACATCAATGACTTGTCTTCATCATCAATTGAAATATCCAAAGTCTCCAGATCATCCACCAATTTGTTGAACTCGTCCAACTGGTCACCAAGATTCTTGTCTTCATTCATCTTGAAGACTTGAAGCTTCTGTTTCATGTATAACTTGTTCGCAACAGACTTGGTCTGGTATAACTGCTCCAGCTTATTCCAGACTTCAAGAGCGGTTTTCTCCTTCGATACTTTCCTCAATGGTTTGTCCCCAAGACACAAGATAAGCGCACTGTGTGCTTTCCTCTTGTTCTCCTCCACCTTCGCCGGATTAGTTCCAGAAGCCACCTGATCTGGTGGCAACAAGGCTTCGTACAAACCATTGTTTACCAGGAGAGCCTTCATCTTAATCTTCCATAAGCTGAAATCGTTCTTCCCCGTGAACTTCTCAATGTCGAACTTAGTTGAAGCCATCATTGCTTCCCACAGACGGCGCCACTTTTTAATCGTTTTAGATTTGCAAGAAAACTTGTAATCTGGGAATCGGAATTACGGCAGTGATAAGAACGAAATTGAAATCACACAAGAACACCAGATTTACGTGGTTCGGAGATGAATACTCCTACATCCACGGGATCGGAGAGGATAGCTTTTCACTAAGTAGAAAATGGAAGAAGTTACAATTCACTCAATCTCACAAACTCTCTGTGTGTATACGCTCGACTCACTTGTGATGTATTACTTCTCTCAGCTGAGAAGCCCCTTTTATAGTTATAGAGATTGAGATGAACCCTAGATTCGATTCAGTTGTAACAAACTCAAATGTAAGGTAGTTATCCAACTGGCTAACGAATTAAATAACCGCTTCAGTTGATTCAGTTAGAACCACCATCGCGCTAGCTTCAATTTGGTGTAATTCGCGTCTTTGAACACTGGATCAGGTGACTTGACCTCGTCTGATTCTGGTCACTCACATCAAATGACTTCTGGTCCAGGCCTCCTCTGATAGGACTCATCTGGTATACCTCATCTGATGAACCTCCTCTGATAGCTCATCTGTCAGACTACTCTGGTCAGACTCCTCTGGTCATCCTCATCTGATGCAACTCCTCTGATACCCAAAATTCAACTAACTCCTACGGCTAACACTTTAACAACATAGCTTCTTATTGAATCAAGCTCAGCAGACAAGATACTTCACATTTGACACTCCACAGTTCAGTTGAAACTCTTCTATCTTTGAATTGGAAAAAAAAAAGCACTTGAACTTTCATTTCTTCTTCTTTTGATCGTGCAAGAGAGAGATAATTGTATTTTACTTTTTGTAAGTATGTTTTATTTGGAAATTTTTTTAAAGCATATATTAGGGTGTGTATATTTATAACCTCTTCAGACTTTTAATTTATAAACTAATATTGTAAGCCTTTGTTGTAGGCTGAAAAACAAATCAAGTTATTCGATACTCGATTCGAAATCGTTCGGTAAAAGCTCGATTGAGCTCGATTCGAAATAGAAATCAAACCAAGCTTAGTATAATGTGTGTCACTGTTTATTATACACAGTGTAATTATTGCAATAATTTTGAGAAAAACACATAAAATTATACATTTTTAAAATAGTGAAACTTTATATGCTAAACAACAACATGATTTTGCATATAAATAGCAATATTTGAAAAACACGATTTATATAAATTTAAATTTATATGAAACACGCTCTCTTTTTTTTAGTTTATCCAACCTACCAACCACGACTTCAATATATTTTGTAACCAGAAGCAAAGAACTAAAATAACAGTATAATAAAAAAACTCAGAGTAAATATCTTATGCATTTGGTGTGCTATACAATTTTTATGCATTTTTAAAAAATCGATGTTGTTATTACTTAAAAGTTTTACTTGTTTTTATTAATAAGTGTCCATTTTTTAAATCATAAAACATCATTTTTCAATAAAAATAAGTTGATCTTTCAGTGGCAACCGAAGTGACTTTTCAAAAATGCATTTGATTTGTACGGTGTATATGTGTTAAACCCTATAATATATTATGAGTATACAACTTTTTTTTAACAAAACCTATTATATACCAGTTAGGGATGTTAAACGGGTCACGGGCTGGCTCGTTTACCCTCAACCGAACAAGGGTTAGGTCCAAGCATTTGGTGACCCGTTTAAAACCGGACCTTTTTTTCCCGGACCATTAGCTCGTGGGTTAAACGTGCTAGTCCGCCGGTCTACCGGGCCAGCCTGTTTATCCCGATTTTTTTATTTTACTTTTTATATATTTTACTTGTTCAACTACAACCGTGTATGCAACCTACCTATTTTACTTCAACTTCAAATTTTCAATTCAAGTCCAACTGTCCGATATATATATTCTAGATTTTATCTAGTTAATTTATGTTTTCATTTAGTTAATTTATTAAATTATTTGAAATTGAATTTAGCCATTTAATTAATACTTGAACTTTATGAACAATGTGTGAATGTGATTTTTATAAATTTATGAACAATGTAGGGCTTCAACATCACTACTTCATTATTATCTTTCCAATTATAGTTCATCGGATATCGCCATGACTGGCAAATCGCTATTGTCGGTTGCCGTCCGCTCTTAAATCGTCATTGACGTTATAAATTTATTTCATGAAAAAGTGAAATGTTGAACAATGTTTAAATGTAATTTTCATGAATTTTTTAACGATTGAATTTTAAGTTTAAATGACATTGTATTACAATTACATGTCTAGTTTTTATATTAAAAATTAATTTTTTTAGTTTTTTTTCTGGAGCTCGTTAGTGGCCCGTTTAGCCCGCGGACCGCTAGGGTTAGGGTTAGGTTTCGAGTGTTAATGGACCAATTAAAATGAACCAATACGGCCCATGACCGTTTAGGTCCGCAACCTGTTTAACATCCCTAATACCAGTGTAAAACCCGTGTATTATGCTATTGAAGATAATGTTTATAACATTAATATAAGAAAAGTTATTTCGTTAAAATTCAATATAGATTTTATACTTTAAAAAAGAAAAAATCTTATCTACCCCTAAATTTGTTAGGGAAAATCTTTTTGTCCTACCACCCTTTAGTGAGAACAATTAATATATTTTAGTAAAACAACTCATATCCTTCAAAATTAATCATGCATGAATCAGTTTCTCTCTATACCTTGTCCTATACTAATTATAAGAAGATGCATCCATATTGATAAAAAAATTATAATCATACCGCATTAATAAACGAATACCAAATAAGTAATCCAATTTAAGTAAAAGGTCGAAGTTATTTGGAACATCAAAAAATGCAGTCCACACTCATTCATAGATGATGAGAAGCATAAGAGATTAAAGCATTATCTTTTGTGAAAAAACATAGAGCAACTAATTTTTAGAAATACTGCATTCATAGAATAGTGTCACGCTTAAAACTTCATTTTCATGCCTCACAAAATTCAATTATAGAGTTTTCCTTGTAAAATAGAATTGTTTTTATCTTTCTTCAGCTAATTTATAATGTATAGTCATAATTATAATTATAAAGGTGATGATTGGTGAAATATAGTTGTAATCTAATAAATAGGGGCGATAATAGGATCAAATAATTATAAAGAAAGCATTGAATTAAAAAAAAAAAATAGAAAAATTATTAATATGATTCACTCACTTTTGTGACATGCAGCTATAGAATATCGTACTCAAATGGCAGGCCACCGTTGTCTAAGAGAAAATTAAATCAGACGTCAATTTCATCATATGGATCTTTGTCAGATAAGAAAATTAAATCAGACGTCAATTTCATCATATGGATCTTTGTCAGAGGAGAAAACCATGAAGGGAGAAAACTTTAATTTGAAAATTTGATTAGTAATTGAAAAGAGAAGAGAAGAAATAGTGGCCGAAGAATACAACTTTATACAATATGATGAAAGACGGGATTGACAACAATGTGCAAAGAGAAGAAATGACCAAAAATGATTCAGCCCGAAGTATTTTACAAGGTCACTTATATATAATAATAATAATAATTATTATTATTATAATAATAATAATAATAATAATAATAATTGGATGTTCTATAACAAAAAATTACAAACAAACATAAAATAAATTCAATTCATAATAAAAAGAAGGTCATAAATCATAAATATAAGTTTCAGGACAAAACCCTTGAACTAAATTTTCACATAGAGTGTAATTTTATCATACACAAATCCTTTTACACTACAAATTCAATTAATGTTTGTGTCTAGATTTTAAATCAAGTAACCATAAATCATAGATGAAAATTTGGAAATAATGTCTTGAATATTTCATAAATGATTATGACTTGAAAACATAAATTATCATTCACACAAAAAATAGCATGAATTATGATAACATATACAAAGTATGTTAGCATAGTTCGTTCGCAACAAATTGAACTCCAAGCTCTTAGTTTGAAAGATAGTGGTGGCAAGTAAAAAAAATAGCATAGCAAAATACAAAAATAAAATTGAACACGAATAATACATAGTATCGAATATTATTTAAAAGTAGCATAACATTTAATCCATTAATTTTAGAAAGGGGACAGAAAGAAATTGTGTTGGTAAATGACGTCAAAGCAAAAATCAATTGAGACGATTTGCGGGCAACAGAGTAACACAAACAGGAATGAAGGCAGAGGAATGTTGGGTAGTGGAAGAATTAATGCAAACACATCGGTGATTATGACATCAAAATGGACATTATGAAACCAACACAACACATAGACCCGCATTAACCTCATTTTCTTAGTTTCTATGTTCCCGATGGTCTAGAAAATAAAAAAACTCACATAAAAAATAACTTATAAATGAGCGTAAAAAGGATATAGAAACAGAGGCTTCTGTAGGCATCAAGGTAAAACAAACTTCAAAGCATCGAATTGTATAGAAGGAATCGGCAGAAGACAGAAGGCGATGAGTTGTATTAACATAATTGTTGAAGAAGATAGATTATAAGCGAAGAACGGTAGAATAGAAAGTAGAGCGCTTATCAAAAATAATTTTATTGAAGTCGTACCAGAGTATGAACGGACGACGAATATGTAAATTAAAATTAAAATTTTAGTATCATTGTTTGAAAACTTATTTAAAAAATTCAAAAAAGTATGAGAAAATTAGAAATTTAAGTAAGAGCTTCTTTGTGAAGTCATGTGGGACAAAAGAGATTGAGAAATAGATATAAAGGGATTGTGAGTATAAGTTTAAAACGATTTTCATAATAAATGTGGTGTTAAAAAAATTTCACCCTATGGAGAGTATTATATCCCAAAATATCTCAATTGAAAATGTATAACCGTGTTTTAAATTATAGTTAATAATATTTAATTAATAATTATCCATAGCCGAGGATATTTTTGACATTAATATATGTATATATATATAGGATAATCTCAAAATTAGAATAGTAGGAGTATTAGTTAAGTGTAATAATCATAAATGCGGTATCTTAATCCATGTGGTGTACTTATTAACAAAACTGGATCCAAATAACCTGGCCATCTTATCAGGCCTTTGTCTATTCGGTGTGTGGTAGGCCCAACTGCCTAAGGTATACAAATACAATACTAACACCTCCTTTCCCAAGTGTTTTTCCTGCCACAAAGAAAATGTTTTACATGATACCGTGAGGATATCGTAATTATGAAATCAAGGGCAAGTTTAATTAAACTTAGCTTAAACATTTTATAAATTTTTCAAAATATTTATAAAATATAATTTTTAAATAAAAATATATGACTTGTTCTTATAAGCTCTTTGATAATTTATAATATATATTTTTAAATTCTAATATAAATTTTATTTTTATTTTTTATGTTGAAGTAAGCGTGTGAGAGGGTGGAGAGGGTCGAGTGGGGGGTGTTTTGGAGTGGATTGGGTGGAGTGGGGGTGAAATATACTAACTTATATTGTTAGGTGGGTGGGTAGATAGGGTGGTTAGGATAAATTGAAATATACTTAATTTATATTATTTGAGCTAATAATCTGTTTAAAGCTTATTATAAATTTATAAATTGTTACATATTTTATTTTATTAAATATTTGGAAATAGTTTATAAGCTCTTAAATAATCTAATTTATAAGCTCAGCCAAACATGACATAAAATGTGTGTCTATATGTGGAAGTTACTGACTAATTCCACCAATTTTGAAACTATACACCCAAGGATGTCCATGCATCTCACCACATACGTGTGTACACCCGATGCCGATGAAAGTATCATTTAATTCAGTAGGTCCATCTCATATAAATGGTCTCAAAAAAACATTTAATATAGGTGCTTTCATTTTTGTTTTTAATATAATTCCAGTCATCATAAATTAATGTCAGTGTATAATTAGACATCGAATTGGAAGACATGTGCCGTTGTTGAATACATACTTCATTTTAATTATTTTTTTGATACATCTAAAGGTGGTAGGACAACAGCTAGAACATACATGATACATATTTGTGTAACCAGAAAAGGCCAAACCACTAAACATACAAACGCTCAAAATAAACAATGTTCACACAAATCTCTCCTTTACTCTCACTTGTAAACCACCTTTCATCCTTAACGTCAAAGACAACACAGTCTCAGGACATTTACCCTTCTCCATCACCACTTCCATTGCAAACCTCTCAAGAACAGAAGCCGCAATCGACTTCATCTGAATATATGCCATGTCCTTCCCAAGGCACATCCTCGGCCCCGCGTGAAAAACGGGGTACTTAAACGCGCTTTCCTGCTTACAAACCCCGTTTTCAATCCACCTTTCCGGCTTAAACTCACAACAATCCTTCCCCCAAATGCTCTCCATTCTCCCCATTGCATAGGTGTGATACGAAATGAACCAATCTTTACCAATAAAAGTGCCGTCCGGCAATATATCATCTTCGTGACAAGCCTTTGTGTCAACCGGCACGGGCGGGTATAGCCTCATTGCTTCTGAAATCGCGGCGTGAAGGTAATGCATTTCACGAAGCTCGTCGAAGGTATAAACTTCGCCGATCGATTTGTTGTTTCGGATTCGAATGGTTTCCAGTTCTTGGAGTATTGTTTTCTCAACTTCTGGTTTTGTGGAGAGTAGCCAGAAGAACCAAGTGACAGCAGACGACGTCGTGTCTCGACCAGCTAAAATGAAGCTAATGATAATGTCTCTGAGAAATTCTACTGAGTTTTCTGTGTTGCCTATGAATCTAGATAACAAATCCTCATCTGTTTTCTCTGTTTTTTCTTCCATTCGATTTCTTATGATTTTATCAGCAAATTGATGCACTATAGCGATTGATTGTTGCAATTTTTTCTCGGAGCCGAGATTGAGGAACTTTTTGATCAAATATAAATTGGGGAAAGCGTACATAAATCTACCTGAGCTAAGAGTCGCGGCGTCTTCAAACGCTCGCATGAATTCGCCGCTCACGGTTCCATCTCCGTCCAAACAGCCGGGATCGACGTTGAACGCGACTTTACAGACGTTATCGAACGCGAATCGCTCGAGAATGTCCTGGACATCCAAAGCCCTAATTCCCGATTTCGCCGCGCTTGCGAAAATCGGAATCAATCGCGCCTGCAATTCCGTCCTGACGTTTGCCATGACGAAATTGCGGAGCGATTTGGTGTTGAATTCGTAACTGGCGGTTTTGCGCTGGATTTTCCATGTCTCGCCGTCGCTGTTGAAGATGCCGGTGCCGAGGAAATCCTGGAGAAGTGTTCGGAAACGGGGGCCTTTGGGGAAGTTGTCGAAGTTGGATTTGAGTATGTGTTCGACGACTTGGGGGTTCGCCGTGATGACGCCGTGGACTTTTCCGGGGCGGTGGAAGACGGCAGAGTTGGTGGGGCAGCGGGAGAGGATTCCGGTGGTCCAGTCGAGGAAGCGGTGGCGATTGAGGATGAAATCAGGGAGGGTACCGAGCAGAGGGTAGACTCTGAAGCCGTACGTGGTGGATTTCTTGGATTTTGGGTAGAGAAAGAAGATGTAACAGTAGAGAGAGACGAGGGAGATGAAGAAGATGATTAGGAGATAGGTGGCCTCCATTTCTGATAAAGGAGAGTTTGTTGGACACTTTTCTTCTGCTGGTTTTGTGTGGCATATAAAAGGTGTGACATTTGCAATATCTACTTTCTTGTCAATTATCTGTAGTTTAATATATTGTTTATCTCAAAAATAATGAGTGTTTTATATATTCTAGTTAATTATTTTTCGTTTCTCCGAAAATTATTTTTTAAATGGTTAGAAACAAAAGCACCCCCTTAACATCAATTCTTAGAGGAGTGAGTACGTATTTATTTATTTTTTCTTTTGACATGGAGGAGTGAATATTTATACTTCCTTTTGTTTTAGGAAAAAAAGAAAGTGTAAACTCAGTCTAATTTAAAATAAGCGATGTTATAGAATTTGTTTGTAAAATTTAGAATGCGTGTTAGTAACAAATATATCTTCAATTTGGCGAAACATAATCTATATGAGGAAATGGTTTGTTTTGTAAAAATGAATGAGTATTAATTAATAAAGTCAAGCTTGGATTTTTATTTGGGAATAAACTAGAGATAAAAGAGGAAAGAATGCGAAAATTATCTAAACAAAATCAAATAAATAAAAACAAAAACTACACTAAAACATCAACTATTCTAACACGAAATTCTACCATTAAATTTATAAACAAAAATTATTTCATATAAAATGCACAAGATCCCCCTTTTTTTGGCTGTCGGACGGAAATATATAGGTTTTTCATTTGGGGATTTAGTGTACACTCAAATTCATAGTATGCATTTGGATTTTGAATCTACTTTTAAATTAATTTTGATTTTTCAATACCCAATTTACTTGACGAGCTTTGAAAAGTTAAAATTAATGCATACTATGCATTTGATTGTATATAAGAATATTGGGTTTGGATTAATGTACAAACTTATTTTATAAAAAAATCTCCCTCAAATCTTATTTTAAGGGAACTCAAAGATAATAGTATAAAATAATATTTAAAAAATTAATTAATGTACAAAAGTATTTTAGTACAACCCTCATGTGTACTTAAACACACCTGCACCAGACGTTGGTTATTCGTCATTAAATGTACAAAACAAATGCATGCGGGTATAATAAAATTTAAAAAATTAATTAATGTACAGAAGTATTTTAGTACAACCCTCAAGTGTGTATTTAACACACCTACACACTGACATTGGTTATTCGTCATTAAATGTACAAAACAAATGCATGCGGATGCGGTCTTCGCTACGAATATAGTAGCGATAGCATAACTTTTCATTTAATAATGAGAAAATTAATTTCGATGAGTCATTAATGAATATAAAATCAGCATTAGTTATAAGTCCCCTTGCATAAACCCTTTACGGGAACGGAATACGGGGATGGCTTTTGAACTTTCTTTTTTTGTTTTACTTATATGAGTTTGGAATTTTAAAGACAACTTAATTTGTTCGAAACCACATATAATTATCTTATTATTAATATATATTACTTTTTTTTTCATACGTATGAATTTCATCTATCGTACTTCTTAGAACAATAATTTAAAAATATTTTTAAATAATTAAGTAGGAATTGTAAGATATCAAACTCCTAGATTTATATATTTAGAATTACAGTACAAATAAATTATTTTCACATTTTACAAATTCAGATATTTAGATGAGATGAATTTTTTTCTTGGTATTAGAGCCAAAACGCCCACCCACATGTCTTCATCCTCATTAAATTATGTACTTGTTGGGTTTTCTCAATTTTTCACATGATGAAGTTTATAAGCCCACAAGCTACGATGCACGGATTCTTCTAAAAATATCACAATGCAGTCGGATTCGCACCCGCCCCCTAAAAGGGGAAAGATTCTTGAATCCGCGAATCGGATTCTCCACGTGGCGAATCCGGCTGCCATGTGGCGAATCCACTAACGGATACTCGAATCCTCCTTGCGTATCCTACTTATTAAGCATTAAATGTGTTATTTCAATTGAATTTTATTATATAATATAATTCAAATTGACAATGTAACACTTGTTTTATATTGTAATCACTGTTATGACGTATATATTAGGCTAATTGAATTTAAATTGATTTTTTGTTACTTAATTATATTAAATTATTGCATATGTTTAAGTTTTAGGTCAGAGAAAATGTGAATTATATACATTCGATTTACAAAATTTTAAAATATATTTAATTTTTTAGGTTTTATATATAATAAAATATAAATAAATAGACGTATCCTTGACGAATCGCACCCTAAGATTTTTGAAAATTCGTATCCCCGAATCCGTATCGTATCGCTCCCACACCCGCACCTGTGCAACATAGCCCACAAGTAAAAAAAAATATTGCGAATTACTATAAAAATGAATTAATTTTACACTTTTCTATAAGTTCTAACTCGCAGTTCTTTCGTTATATGTCTCTAATTGATAAGTTTTATAGCATTTGACGCCATGTTTCAATGTTTTATCTTATGGAACTCTATTGGTTGGTATTTTTTTTTTATATAATTCATGAAATGATTTATATATTTCTGTTATATAAACTAGTCAAAATGGAGTCCAATAATATTTTTTTTTGGCAAATATGACGTGGGGACGCAGATCTTCACTCCATAATCTATGCGTGTGGGGGGTCTCAACGTGGTCACCTAACTGACAATGGTTAGTTGATTTGGCGTGCTGGCTTACTCCCGTCTATGTTGCGCCGGTTGAGATGCGCAGGTACATGAGCGATACATATATTCATAAGAATTTAAATTTAAAAAAAATTCAGGTGCAATTCATTAAACATATATCTATTTATTTATATATTAATATATATATATATATTTAAAAATGTATAAATCAAATGTATATAATTTATATTTTTCTCACTCAAAATTTGATCATATTTAATAATTTAATATAATTAGTTAAGTAATAAAACAACAATTCAAATTCTATCGGTTCAATATATAAGTCATAATAGTGAATTCAATTTAAATTAAGTGTCACATTATTAATTTAAATTACATTACATAATGAAGTTCAATTGAAATAACATATTTAAAATTTATTAGGATGACTATATCTAATCATCAAGTTGAATTTGCACACCAAATTCAAGAGTCTGTTAATCGAATTCGTCAAGTGACAATCAAATTCAAAAATTAAACCCCTTGGGGGTAATTGCTGTTTTGGGGCGGGAGTGTTTTGTGGTGCTACTACCTTATGAAGGCGTTCATTTATGTGGGCCGTGGCCTCCCTTATATCCACGGCATTTGGAATGACCACTAAATTAAGTAGGGGCGGACTTACATGTGGACAAAGGGGGCAAGTGCCCCACCTGAACTCGATGTATTTGCTATATATATTTTATGTCAAACATGCTAACCAGTACTGTATTTGGTTCACTGGTTAGCTAGGCTCTCCTATCTGCATGGAATCCGGGTTTGATTCCTGCACCTTTAAGTTTTTCTTAAGCATTTTGGTATTTATACATTTTGCTTTTATGTGTCATATTCTGTTTTCTTTGTTATATATATATACTAGCACAGGACCCCGCGTATTACGCAGGTTTAGGATATATAAATATTATCCAAAAATATCATAAAGTTATAGAATTGTAGAATTTTAAAATAAAGGATTGAGAGAGGTGGGGAGATTCACACACATATATATATATATATATATATATATATATATATATATATATATATATATATGTATATGTGTGGGTTATAGATAAATGTGGAGTTTCTCGGAGATATAAAAAAATAGGAGTAAGTGGGAGTGGACTAATTCAATGTTTTTAATTTAATTTAAGTAATTTTAGAATTTTTGGAATAGAAGTTAATAGATTTAATAAAATGAGAAGTTAATATAGAAGTTAATAGAATAGGAAGTTAAGGAGAGAAGTCCGGTGATAATAGCATTTTGAAATAATTCATGATGGGACATGCCACATAGGAGAGAGGGGATTCACAAATAGAGGAGGTAATGATATATATATATATGTATATATGCTTATTATATTTCTTTATTCTTTTACTTTAAACAATTTTTTATATACATAATTAATTTCATATGATTAATATAGGGTAAATTGCAAGGATGGTCCCATGAGAATTTGTATTTGACAGATTTGGTCCCATGTTCTTTTTTGGTCCCATTTTTAGCAGAAAATGTCTCATCCGTTAAATATTTTACAGTTTTCTATGGAATATTGGATGGAAAAACCTTTTAAACTTGATTTTTTGAGGGAAATGGATCATCTTTTGCTATTAACAATCATTTCAAGGTAAAATGCAAGTATAGAGGCGATTCTGCAACTTTAGTTTGTAGAGTTTTAAGATGTTGGAAATTAATTATTTTTAAGTTGGAAATTATACGCGCGAGTTTTTGGCAGAAAACTAACGGGCGTGTGGGTCTCATGCTCGTTAATCCGTTATTTTTTGACGGAAAAATCGTATGGGACTATTTGCGCTAAAAAAAGGACCAAATTCATGAGGACCAATTCTTATGAGACCATTTCTGCAATTTCCCCGATTAAAATATTTCTTTATTATTATTTACTTTAAATATTTCTTATGTACTATAAAAACACTACATTGTATGTAAATTCTTGCGTAAGATTGTATTATAGTGATTCGGTTTACAAATTAACATAAATAATCATCCACTAATTTCGAAGTACTGAAGTGTCATTCTCAAATTATGTTTTGTATTACTGGGAGATCGTCTCAACGCAAGACAAACTCTATTTTATAATAATTAAATTTTTATTATTAATTAAATTTGTGACTAAATAGAAATTTAATTTTATATTTACATTTTATTTTTATATTGTGCCCTTCCTGTATATAATTCCTGCGTCCGCCCCTGAAATTAAGGGTCGCACTACGGAGTCCCAGGTACACCTGTACTGGAATTTGAACGGCCAAGATGCATTCATACTTTGATATCAAGCCTCCACCTCACATGTCTAGTTATCACCTTGTTTTGTCTACCTCTTCATCTGGTTTTCCTCTTTTTTTGTAGCAGTATACTCGAGAGCCAAAGCTTTTGCTTCTTCTTCTTCAATCGAGCGTCATTCCTGTTCTTCAAGCTCGAACGCCATTTTTCTGCAAATTTGAAGAATCTAATTAATTTTTCTTCCTTTCCAATTATTCGCTCTGTATAATTATTGTTGAAGTTTTTTGTTTCTTATTCCTAGTTCCCACTATCCTAAAACTAAGTTATTTTCTGACAACAAGCAGCAGCAACGGCGCGATGTCGACGAATTTAAAGGTCCATAAATTCCGGCAGCACAAAAGGCAATTAAACCATCGATCCAATTTCTGATACTCTGTAATTGCATTTTGGATTATTGATTTTCTTGTTCATGTTTTCGTTTTATGATTTGGTAACTGAGATACAATGTTCATATGAAGTTTATTGACTGGTCATTTACATTTTCTGTTGGATTAAGTTGGTTTTGGTGTACCTGCTCGAGTTTTCATCTTTGAATTATAATGGTGGGTTTCTTATATTTACTTTCTCTCTCTTCGTATGGTTTGAAGTTGAAGCAAATTTTCCTTTTTCTAAAAATAGATGTGGGCCCGCTGCTTTTCTCCTCTTCTAACTAATCATATAAAATAAAAAATAAAATATGCAAATTATTATTTCATATATTAAATTATTTTGCCTGATGTTATTAGTTAAAATAAGAACTGTGTCTAATGTTGTGCTCAATAAATAAAATTAGGGATTTTCTTCAAATCTGAAAAATCTCGAATTTGCTAACCAAAAGAAGACATTAGAGAGAGAGAAATGAACTTGGGGGAGATGTTTTTTAGTCCACGGTGAAGCAATTCGAATAGTCTTTACTGTCACACCTAAAATTCCGCCATTGCCACTGTTGAAGAATTTTTTGGCCGCTGGTGAACAATGAACCGGGAGAAGGATGTGGTTTTAATAAATAAAAGAATTAATTTAATATTTAATTATTTTCTCTGTCAAATATAATGTTTTCAATTATTTCTTCTTCTTTTTTTGAAACGGTTTTCAATTATTTCATATGGGAATATGGATAAATACACTACATGGATAAATTCTCTACACTTAGGATGAATACACTACATTTTATTCCTAAAATACCCTAATTAACTATTAGCAAACTCTTCGAATTCTTGCCCATATTTTGAATACACTCCATCTTCAACATCCTTCGCCGTCTACGTCCATAACCACAGCATCGTCGTCCGCCATCTATGCCCATAGTCACAGCACCGTCATCCGCCGCCTCCGTCGGCCATCGCCAAAGTTGAAAATTGCAATGACTGTTGTTCGGCTCTGGTTATCCGAACATGACCATAATTTTCGAAAAAAAAATCGAACACTTTTGTTCGAATTTTTTTACCGAAAATTATGGTCATGTTCGCATCAATTTCCCGAAATTCTGATCGAGTTCATATAACCAGAGACGAACAAGTGCAATTGCGATTTTCAGGAAAAAAAGTGTTCGAAACAAGCAAACAACAATAATATTATCATACCTATGCAATTATATACACTCTGTTGATAGACGACCAGGCAAGCAACAGTGATTAGAGGATTAAGAGACTAAGTACGATTAAGAAGTCGACGACCAGCATAGCTCAAAAGGAATCAAAATACCAGGCGACCAGGGGAGTCGTCAGACGAGAATCTGGCGACCAACACAGCAAAAGAACAAGAAAAATAAGTAACCAAGCCAAAAGCAAGGGCAAAAGAGTACCCACCACCTAGGCGACCAAGCGAGCAAGATAAGACCACGGAAGACAGCTCAAAATTCCACTAATTAAGCATTGCATTAGAAACAAACAAGTGTATTAAACGCTTGTCATTGTACAAAATGTAATAGTTTAGGAATAAGACAAGTGGCTAAACACTTGTCAACACCTAGATCAAAGGGCTAAGATGGTGACACCTCCTAATCTCTTGTAAGCTTATAAATACCCCTTCATGAGAGGGCAATAACAAGTTCAATAATCCAAAAAAGTGCCAAAACTCTTGCAATTTTATTTCTTAATCTTTACTTACACAAAACCATCACTAGCAATCTTGTTTGGTGACCTTCTTTAGTGTTAAACAACCACTAATTATCCAATTCGAATCAACGTCATCAACAATTGGTGCTAGAAGAAGGGTCAGAACCTCCGGTTGATCGAAGATTCGAAGAATTCGGTAGAAGAACCACCGGAATCTGCAAATTTTCACTAGAATCCGGTCAAAAGTCACCGGAAACTGACCAAAAGTCACCGGAAACTGGGTATAAAAGGGGTAATTTAACATTTGTGAAGGATTTGTTCATATTTAAGAGTTTGAATGCATGCATGTGTGAATTAGGGTTTGTTAAATAATCAAGTTCACACATACAAGGCTAGTTACTCTTAAGTTGACAAAGACAAACACAAAGCCTTTATCACCAAAATAACCACATATTCGAAGATGGCGAGATCACAAGAACGACAATCCTCAAGCACACACCCATCGCATAGGTCACGAACTCGAGTGTCATCCACGGGTGACCATGCACGTACGATACGGGCTACGTCAAACAGAAACGTGCAAGTCACCATCGATACTCTTCCCCCGGAGGTGGAAGCCCTGGCCAGAAACCCGGAAGAACTCGCAAAGACGATTGCCGTCTTACAATCAATACAAAGACGTCAAGAAAGAGCGGAGCTGTCAAGGGCGTTGGAGACGGATAGGCGAATAGACGAGCAGTGGAGTAAGAGGCAAGAGGATGTACGAAATGACGAGGTGGACAATGCTCAGGCTCGACGGAACAAAGGCAAAGCCCCAATAAACGAAAGGTTGGGAAGCAGAGGAGAATCCACCCCGGGAGAAGATGTGGAGTCAAGCAAAAGCACAACGAGAGGAACAAGACATAACATCGAAGAAAGATCGGAACACAGGAGAGAAGTTAAGGAGGCCACAACACCATGAAGCGAGCAGCGACCACGCACTGATGCCCGCCCCTCCGTCCATGATCGCCTAAAGAGATCAACATTTGGGCGGTTGGGCCCTAACGGAGCTAGCAATGTCGCCAGGCGACCAACTCAGGAGAAACACCCCGTTGGGGAGGGACTGCATCAGGATGAAGTCTTTGAACTTAATCATGACAAGCAGCCTACCGACGGTGGAGCGTCTCCGGATGAGTTGCAAGCCCTCAAGAAGGCGATTGAGGAAATGCAGAAGAAGTTGGATTCACAAAAAGGCATTGGCTCGACAGTCTTACCATCATCGCCGCTATCACCAGCGATTCTAAATGCGCCCGTGCAAAAGAAAATACAGTTCCCGGCCATCAATCTGTACGAAGGGAACTCGGATCCTAAGGTTCACCTGGCAAAATACTCCGACTTCATGATATCAATGAGGACGTCAGATGCTACACAATGTCGTAACTTCCCACTCACACTCGGTGATGGCCCCCATCGTTGGTTTTTGGCACTTACCCCCGGGTCCATCAACTCTTTCGCACAGCTGAGCAAAGAGTTTTTGTCACATTTCTCCACAGCCGGGTCATACTTAACTCAGAGGCACCGGCCGGCCGACATCAAGCAAGGGGATAACGAGTCGGACAGAAAGTTCTTGAAAAGGTTCGACAAGATCCTTCTAGAAGGTGAAATGGTAAGTGAGGATACCAAGATGGTGGCGGTGATGGCGGACTTAAAGAAGGGGAGTGATTTGTGGAAAGGGATACATCTTGCCTGTCCTAAAACATACACAGAGTTCAGACATCGAGCAGGCATTCATGTATCTATGCAAGAAGCACTGCAAAAGGAGTTGGGTGATAAGATTGATCCCTAAGAAAACCGGAAAGAAATCCGCAGGAAACGAGTACAAAGCTCCCAAAAACATGAAAGTCTTCAATAAAGGAGCAGAGTTGAAGGAAAGACTCAATCAAGTATTCACCACAACAATAGAGGTTGTATACAATAATGTTAAAGACAGTGATATGCTTTCAGAAATAAGGAAAATCCGGCAAGAGCGCGGAAAGTTGAACCCTAATAAATACTATGCCTACCACCAGAACATTGGACACTTCACTAGTGAATGATGCGATCTATTGAAACAACTGTGGAGATTCTACGAAGATGGCAAGTTGTCTGAACTTGTGAAGAAGAAACCGATGAAAAGGCCCAGAATGGCGAGTCCGCCCAGCTCGGATGACGAAGATGGTGACGACCAGCCAAGCAGGACGGCCAAGAAGGGCAAGAAAATCCCAACAGCTCCAGCAGAACAGATGCGAGAAATTCTTATGCTTGAAGCAAGCGGACCCGTTGGAGGTTGTTCAGATGGTAGGCCTCCAACCTCAAAAGGAAAGAGGAAGGCAGAACTAAAAGCAGTAGCCCAGGTGAAAGAAGTGGGAGTCAACCAAGCCACCAAGAAAACGGAAGACCTAGTGTTCTCAGAGAAAGACTTGGATGGGGTGCTCACTCCACATAACGACTCATTGATCATATATGTTAATATTATGGGAGCCCGAGTCCATCGATTACTTGTGGACACTGGCTTGTATACAAACATTATGTTCAAAAGCACATTAGACCAAGTAGGAGATTGTGCAGAGTATGTAAAGGACTGTAACCATAAGATAGTGGGATTCAGAGATGATGTAACCGTTCCCCTAGGCGTAGTTACGTTACCAGTTGAACATGTATCGACCGAGAATCCAGATAAGAGGTTAACTAGAATGATAGAGTTCTTAGTAGTAGATCAACAATCCTCCTATAACGGATTTCTCGGTCGATCTTTTATCAATGAATTCAAAGCAGTTGTTTCAACGTACTATTATTGTGTTAAATTCCCAACACCGAAAGGATCAGGTACGGTAAAGGGTGATAAAAAAAGAGCTCGTGAGTGCCTCCTACAACTACAACCCAAAGACAACCAGGTGTCAGTGGTGGATGAACAATCGAGCAGCAATGTTGAGGATGAACCTTCCATACTCGACGAAATCATGGAGTCCATTGATACAGAAATGATGGAGATTGACGACCAACAGAGGGAAGACAAGCAAGAGATCCAAAACGAACAACAAAGACAAGAGACCGTGTCTTGCTCGAATAAAGCTGGGGACCTCGAACCACGACTAGGAGCAGAGTCAATGGTGATTGAAGATGAACTCAACTTGGAAGGGCCCATCATTGATCCTCGATGGAAAAATAAAAAAAGGAGAGAAATACCGGTCGAAGAGTTGGAAGCAATAAGAGTTGACCCGAACCGAGAAGACTTAGAACTCTTCATCGGGTCTGAGCTCCCGGAGCCATACAGATCCAGGATGAAAGAATTCTTAAAGTCCAATCTCGATGCGTTCGCATGGTCGCATAGCGACATGGTAGGCATTTGCCCCGAGCATGCCTGCCATAAACTAAATATTGATCCAACAAGAAAACCGGTGAAGCAAAAAAGAAGGAAGTTTGGGCCAAACAAGTACGAAGCGTTGGATGTAGAGGTGAAGAAACTTATGGACAACGACCTCATCAAGGAAGCACTATGTCCCAAATGGGTGGCCAATCCAGGATTCCCTGAGTAAGAACCCTTGGTTCATCACATATTCCAGAAATTCGATAAACCGACTAAAAAAAAACAAAAAGAACCTAGAGAGGGATAAGGCTAAGCGGAGCGAAAAGGGTTTTCCATGAGGTGGGAAATGCAAAGTATTAGTCCCACACGAAGTTTGTGAATAAGTGATTGTCTGGGTGTTTCCTTGTTCTGAGATCCTTTCCTTATTTTTAATCATTGGGTTTAGACATTACTTCGGTGTTTCTTAATTCTTTTAAAATGGCATTGAACTATCCATGTGGCTGAGAGCCCTCACAGCCCTGGCGCAAAGAACCAACCAGACTGTCCCAGCGGATAAATCAAGAATACAGAAACAAAAACAGCAATTGGACCAGAGAATGCGATTGCATTATAAGGTCGCAATTGAACAGACCGGGCAAGCTCAAATTGACGTAACATGAAACCTATTAGGGCGAAAGCGCCATGCAGAGCAACAAAAGTCTACAGACCGCCACGAGCTGACGACAGCCATGCACAAAATCTCATCTGCCTTATATGATTACCAATCAAATAAAAAGTTATTGTACATTAGCATGGTGTAATCCTCCTATTCGAACAGGGGAACATTTGTTCGGAAAATTTTCATTATTATGAATAATCAGAAGCCGCGAGTACGTTCACCCACTCCGCTAAAGACGTGGAGATTATGCATTGACTTTACAGACTTGAATGTTGCGTGCTCTAAGGACAACTTCCCGTTACCACACATCGACCAGTTGGTGGACAACACGGCTGGACACGAACTCCTCACATTCATGGACGCGTTCGCTGGCTATCATCAGATCCCGATGCATCCAGATGACCAAGAGCACACAGCTTTTTACACCAACAAAAATCTGCTATGTTGGAAGAGAATGACATTTGGGTTGATCAACGCGGGTGCCACATACCAAAGACTCGTCAACAAAATGTTTGATGAACATATTGGCAAGACGGTGGAGGTGTACGTGGACGACATAGTCGTAAAAAGCCCCAAGAAAGAAGACCACCTGGAACACTTGGCCCAAGTATTTGAAATACTCCGATCCTATAACATGAGGTTGAATTCAAAGAAGAGCAGCTTCGGAGTCCATTCAGGCAAGTTCCTAGGACATCTTGTTAGCCAGCGAGGAATTGAAGCAAATCCATCAAAGGTGAAGGCAATTCTAGATATGCAGCCACAAAGGTCTGTCAAGGAAGTACAACGACTCACCGGATGCTTGGCGGCCCTGAACATATTCATCTCGAGGTCTGGCGACAAGTACTGACCCTTTTTCGATGCTATAAGAAAAGGTGGATTTCAATGGACAAATCATTGTCAACAGGCGTTCGAGCAACTGAAATAATATCTTAGCGATACCAAAATTCTATCAAAACCTGTTTCAGGAGAAAAGTTGTACCTGTATCTGGCAGCTTCAGAAGTGGCCTTCAGTTCAGTTTTGGTTCGTGCAGAGGGGAAATTCCATTTGCCTATCTACTATGTGAGCCAAGGATTGCACGAGGCGGAAATCAGATACTCCCCGATGGAAAAATTGGCATATGCACTGGTAATGAGCGTCAGGAAACTTCGACCATACTTCTTCGATCACCAAGTAGAAGTCCTGACAACTTTCTCGTTGAGACAAATCTTACAAAGACCAGACACTGCTGGTCGCCTCCTCAAATGGTCCCTCGAAATAAGCCAATTTGGGATATCATATGCACCTCGAACAACGATCAAAGGACAAGCGTTGGCCGACTTTATAGTTGAGCTAACCTTTCCTCAAGATCCAACGAGAGGTCATAATCATCCATGGCATATGTACGTTGATGGATCATCGACCAACGCAGCGCCGGGAGCTGGGATAGTACTAATTAGTCCAGACAGATAAATCTTCACCTTGGCAGTACGATTCAAGTTCATGGCGACGAACAATGAAGCCGAGTATGAAGCGTTGATAGCTGGACTACATTTAGCATTGGCAGTTGGGGTTAGAAGACTGTAGATATATGGGGACTCACAGCTGATAATCAACCAAGTCCGAGGAGAGTATGAAGCAAAAGACGAGAATATGGCGTTATATCAAAGAATTATAGCCCATTTAGCTTCCATGTTCAAACAAATTTTCATCGAACAAGTACCGAAAGAGAATAATGCTCAAGCAAATGCGCTCGCTCGCCTGGCTACCAGCACGGGCCCAGCAGAATTGTCAGAAATCACCATCACAAAAATATGTCAACCATCAACTCACGATTACAAGATAAATCAAGTAGATAAAGAATCTAAGGAAGACGACTGGAGAACACCCATTATCAAATATTTTCGTGATGGCGAAGTCCCAGAAGATCCTCAAGAGGCGACCATGACGACCAGGCGAGCAGCAAGGTTCACAATCATGGATGGGCAGCTTTACAAGAGGGGATTCTCACTTCCGTTACTAAAATGTTTGACAAAAGAGCAAGGCCAAGAAGTTTTAAAGGAAATTCATCAAGGCGTCTGTGGAAATCACGCAGGAGGGCGCGCTTTGGCCTACAAAACAGTAAGACAAGGATACTATTGGCCTACATTACTGCAAGTGTTGGGAAAATAGGGGTGCCCGGAATCTATTCAGGATGAAATTTAAATACGATTTTAAAAACAATTATTACTAGCATGAATTAATCCTAATTAATTCAA
The DNA here is from genome assembly GCA_947034835.1 of Ballota nigra. Classification (NCBI taxonomy): domain Eukaryota; kingdom Viridiplantae; phylum Streptophyta; class Magnoliopsida; order Lamiales; family Lamiaceae; genus Ballota; species Ballota nigra. Next base: position 10,046,406 of record OX344726.1, read on the forward strand.
ATAATAATTCCAACAACCAATTTAACATCATGCATGTTGAATTAATTCACATATAATCTATGGCGGAATAAACAAGAAAATATGTGACTTACGTACCTCTCGTAGAACTTGGCCTTTGAATAAAACGGGACTAACACGTACGCGCTTTATCAACCCAAAAGCCTTCTCAAGTATTTCCTTTCACCTTATTCGATCACCGGTGGGAGATGCTATCGAACAATTTAAATAACTAAGGAAAAAGAAAAATATATATGCTCTTGATTTTTCCAACACATGGAATTATGTCCTTGGGGATGAAATAATCATCCCATATTTATAAGCATGAGTGGCCGAAATTTAGAGGGTTTTTGGGCCTTGGAGAAAATCTTTTCTTAGGCTCTAAGAAATCTTGAATATATCTCATATATTCTTTTCTCCATAATAAAATATTCCACAAAAATCTCACACTCCTTATAAACTTAATATTTTCGAAAATTTCAATGAGAAATCCCAAGATTTGGATTTTCTTGAATATATGAGATATTCTTGTATTCCAAGAATACATATCTTCCATAATATCTTTCCAAGAAAATCAACAAAATCTTCTCTCTCCTTGATCTTCTTATTTTCGAAAATTTGATGAAAAATCAGCATTAATATTATCTTTTTATTTTAATCACCTTATCATTATTGGGCTACTTGAGGGGCCTTTAAGGAGAATTAAGATTGGACCTCCTAATGGACTTCTGAATTTCAATATTGAGCCCCAATATAATTCAATCCATTAATATTAATTATTACCACTAATAAATTAATATTGCACTATCCATCTTAATCCATATTACGATAATATGGGCTCTCGGTCATTATTTCCCGTGTTTAAGATTATCAAGTCCATTAATTAATTAAGCTTCTGAATAGCTCTAAATTAATTAATATATTTCACCTTGGAGTAAAGACAGCTCAACATTATTATCCGTACCGAAGAAACTGATTCTTCACTTGCAAGATTTGGTACGATAAAACTTCTGAGCCCACCAAGGGGACTAATCACACGAGCCGTACTCGCACGCGTTTCTCCGTATTAAATCTTAGCAACCGTCGTATGATTAATATTACTGCCCAAGACACAAAGTTCAAAGTCACAATGATTCTCACCCAACATGAATCAAAGCAGTAACCATTAAGCACACACGGTCCTATTTAAGTGACGGAGATTAAGAAATCAACAACCACTGAGGTCTAATTCTTCACATTTCAGAACAGAAGAATTTATCCTCGCTGTAGGTCCTCTTCAACACATACTAAATGTGCTAGTGCAATCTCTTAGTCAAGACAGACCAATCTGAGCCTTACACATCGACCTTTCACGGCGGATTGTTCAATTCCACCTAGGTCGTGAACATGTACGTTTAGTTACAAGGAAACTGTTAATGTTGTCTTCCGTGATCGGGTATCACCACATTAACTACAATGTAACTAGTACCATCTATTGAACGGTTTGCAATAGAAATTCAACATTCAATCATAACTAAAGCAAATGCGATAAAAGAATTATTCTCATAAACGAGTGTTTGATACACGAGTTATACAAAGTAAAAGCATACTTTCACGTATAACTCCAACAATCTCTCACTTATACTTAAAGTCTGCTTTTAGTATACATCACGCATGTCTTAGTGTAGTAGCTCTACGTGACATCTCATGTCAACCTACACTAACCTAATAATTCCTCCCACTTATACTTAAAGCAGATTGACAATAGTCTTGACTCCCATTCCATCCACATGTCTCTCGAATGTACTCTGAGGCAGACCCTTTGTGAATGGATCAGCTAGGTTGTCACCCGACGCTATCTTTGTCACCTCTATATCTCCTCTCTTAACGATTTTTCGTATAAGATGGTATTTTCTTTCTATGTGTTTGCTGGCCTTGTGGGCTCTCGGTTCCTTTGAATTTGCAACTGCTCCGGCATTGTCACAAAAGACAGTTATCTTGTCGGGCAAATTCGGAACAACGTCCAAGTCCACTAAGAAGTTCTTGAGCCAAACTGCCTCTTTCGCTGCTTCACAAGCAGCTACATACTCGGCTTCCATGGTCGAATCGGCGATGCATTTCTGCTTAACGCTTCTCCATGAAATAGCTCCTCCTCCCATGCAAAACACACTACCCGAGGTTGACTTTCTTGAGTCTATGTCTGATTGGAAATCCGAGTCCGTGTATCCCACGGGAACAAGACTATCTGACTGGTAAATCAGCATCCGCTCACGAGTTCTTTTCAGATACCTCAAGATGCACTTTACGGCAGTCCAATGGTCTTTCCCGGGATTACTTTGATATCTTGCCACCATGCCCACGGCAAAGCAGATATCCGGTCTCGTACACAGCATTACATACATAAGGCTTCCTACGGCCGAAGCGTACGGAACACCTTTCATGTCATCTATCTCCGCTTGCGTCTTAGGGCTCATTTCTTTCGATAGATGGATTCCGTGCCTAAAAGGTACAAAACCTTTCTTGGAATCTTGCATGCTGAAATGCTTCAAAACAGTGTCAATGTATGAAGCTTGCGATAAGCCCAACATCCTCTTATTGCGATCGCGAGTGATCTTGATCCCAAGGACAATACCTTTACATTGTTTCCAATGAGCAGAATATCGTCTACGTATAATACTAAGAATACCACTGCAGTTCCGTCACGCTTCTTATACACATAACTTTCGAACTCGTTTTGATCAAACCCATAAGACTTAATCACTTGATCAAAATACTGGTTCCAAGTACGCGATGCTTGCTTAAGTCCATAAATGGATCTCTTAAGCTTGCAAACGAGGTGTTCTTGGCCTTTTTCAATGAAACCTTTGGGCTGTTGCATATAGATATCTATCCCGTCAAGACTTCCGTTAAGGAAAGCCGTCTTGACATCCATTTGCCAGATCTCATAATCTAGGTGCGCAGCGATCGACAAGAGAATACGGATAGACTTAAGCATAGCTACAGGCGAAAAGGTTTCCTCATAATCGATCCCTTCTTTCTGAGTATACCCTTTGGCCACAAGCCTCGCTTTGAAGGTCTCTACCCTTCCGTCCGGTCCTCTTTTCCTCTTGTACACCCACTTGCAATCAATGGGTTCTACCCCACTAGGTGGTTCGACTTGGGTAAATCCGAATAACTCATCATGGATCTGACCATCTCTAAAAGAGTCCGGTTTCTTCGTTCCGCCACACCGTTCTATTGTGGGGTTCCCGGTGCGGTTAACTGGGATACGATCCCTTCGTCCGATAAGTAGTTCAAGAATTCATCGCTGAGGTATTCACCTCCACGATCTGATCGTAGAAACTTGATACTCTTTTCCCTATGTTTCTCGGCTTCGGCCTTAAACTCCTTGAACTTATCAAAAGTTTCAGACTTATGCCTCATAAGGTAAATGTACCCATATCTTGAGTAATCGTCAATGAAGGTGACGAAATACTCATACCCCATTCTCGTTTTGATCGTCATTGGACCACACACATCGGTATGAACGAGTTCTAACACTTTCGTGGCTCTATTCCCCTTGGCTCCAAATGCCCTCTTGGTCATCTTACCCTTTAAACAGGATTCACAAGTTGGAAACGGCTCGACTTGGAATGATTCCAAGGATCCGTCTTTCACCAATCTCTATATCCGCTTTAGATTAATATGACCTAGTCTAAGATGCCATAGAAGTGTTTCGTTCATCTCCGAAGAACGCTTTCTTTTATTACTCGAAATGATCGATGTGTTATTAGATTCATTATTTGAGTGGTGTGCACACTTAATCATATAGAGATTGTTTACCAACGTTCCATGACAGATAGTATCATTCTTAAAAGAAACAGTAACAACTTTATTAAAAGTAACTGAATATCCATCAAAAAACAACTTAGAAACTGAAATTAAATTCTTCCTAAAGTTCGGAACGTATAAAACATCTCTTAAAATTAAAACTCTATCTTCAAAAGATAGGTGCACGACTCCCACTGCTTCGGCTGCCACTCTCGTAGCATCGTCCAAAGTGATTGTGATCTCATTCTTGCTAAGTCGTCGGGTTAGCTGGAACCCCTGAAGAGTGAAACAAATATGATCAGTTGCCCCGGTATCCACTACCCAAACATGGGCAGCATACGCCGCAACATATGTTTCAACGACTAAAGCATGAGACTTACCTTTCTTTACCGCCTTCTTAGGCTTAGAACAGGCAGACCTCCAATGTCCTTTCTCCCCGCAATTGAAGCACTTACTCTTACCGGATACCTTCACGCCGTACGGCTTGAATGCTCTTTCTTTGCCACCAAGAGTGAGTCTACTGGTTTGGTTCCGATCAATCTCCTCCTTCTCAATCTTACCTTCCATTGGCCTAGATTTCGAGAAAAAGCTCTTGATCACCAAAGCCTCATCCTTACTCCCTAAGTATGACTCTACCGTTATCAGAGCTTTGAGCAGGGTATCTAAAGTGAACTTGTGTTCCGATAACACGTATTCCCAAAAGAACCCATCAAAACTACTCGATAGCTTTAGGAGTATGGAATCGATTTGACTTTCTCACTTTGTCCGGCACCAAGAAACTCGAGTTTCTCAAACTCACACCTAAAATTGAGAACATGATCCTTTACAGGTGTTCCCTTCACCATTTGCTTCGTGAGCTTCTCACGAATGGTGAACAGATTCGCCATGGGGTTCTGATGTTGAAACATCTCTTCAAGGCTATTCATGATGTCAACAGCCGCTTCAATGCCTTCATGAATGCGTTTCAAATCTTTAGACATAAATGTCAAGATGATGCGCTTCATGTGCTCATTGGAATGCTTCCAATGATCGAATACCGCCTTTTCCCCATTACTTGACTTATCATTAGGTTTCTTGGGTACGTCAACGTTAAATATCTAATAGTATTCTTGCGCAGGTAGGACCATATTTATTTTACGTTTCCAATCAACATAGTTCTCACCAACAAGTTTGTTATCTTTAAGTATACTAAACAGTGGATTAAAAGGTTGCGACATGATGAATTGAGAATGAAACATACATTCATATCAATATCTAGAAAAATACAAAATTATCACATAATTCGATCACATCAATTATATTGAAACCTTAAAACAATATAATCGTGCATCAGCCAACATCTCAAAACAATTTAAATGCGCCACGAGGGGTGGTCTATACATTTAAATACATTCACGCGGATCACAAACTTAAAAGTTACAAATCCTTAATTCAAAATTAATAGTTGGCTCCCACTTTGACCACATAAATATTGACAGGGACTCCGAGGGGAGTAAATTAATATCAATTTCTTATGCCTAAGTAATAACCATAATTAAATACAGGATTATTATTTCGCTTTGAGCAAGCCACTCGTGGTGAGGGTCAATACCGCCACTAGTAATAATCCACAATTGTTGGTCCCACTAGATAGATTAATTGCAGAAGCCTTTATAGCCAAAATGTCTTTTAGAGAAAATCTTTTTCTAAGAGCACAAATAATAAACAACGGGTATTAAAAAAAGCAATAAATAACACCGTATATATAGTGGTTCGGATCTGAATATCCTACGTCCACTCTCCCTTGATCAAAGGGGTCTCACTATCCAACCAACAAACTCACTAACTACTGGAATTTCCGAAGTACCAGCACCTTCTTACAATCTCTTTAGATCTAACTTCGATCTAAAGACAAACTTACTCCAACCTTATCTAACAAGATGAACAGGTTGAGTATATAAACTCCTTACGAGTTGGATGAGTAATTAAGAACAAAATGAGTGCAAATGCGTAGTGATCAAAAGCTTAGAATGCTATGTGCGCGTGTAGAGTCTCTCTAGAGCTTTTTCTTGAACTGCACTCTTGTATATATAGAGGGGATTAGGGCTAGCCGTTGGAAGGGCTAATCCAATCAGATCCTCTATATAAGGAAGCCTCAATCAATCAATTCCCTAATTGATTGATTGGGTTGGTGGGATCCTTGGATTGATTATCTTCAAATACTTTCCAATCCTGATCTTGTTGACTTGATTTGAATCACCAACGGTCAATAGCTTCCTTTGCCTAACTCTGATTCTCTCCAGAGAAGGCAGGACCAGACACCAGGCAACCTCGGTGTCTTCTGGTCCTCATCTGGTGAACAACCAGAATACTCAGTAGAATAAGGGGATCAAACTGAGCATCTTTTGTTCCACCAGACTCGTCTGGTCCGGACTCGTCTGGTCTGGGGAAGGTCCTCTGCCTCTGGTCTGATCTCATCTGGTGAAGTCTTCTGGTGGAGTCCTCTGGTGAAGTCCTCTGGTGGGGTCTTCTGGTGACTCTTCTGGTGAAGTCTTCTGGTCTGGCAGTTCCCCCTAGACTAAGTCCTAATTTAGATCATCATCTGGCTAACAGGTCCAGATGGTCCTATTACATCTTCTGGTTTGTTTTAACTCATCAAAACTAACAATTTTTATCCTAACAATTTCCCCCTTTTTGATGGAGTTAAAACACTACCAGAACTGATCAAAAGTAAACTTAAGCAAGAAAACAATAAAGGGATGAGACCTTAGAATAGATCTCATCAGGTAAATAATAAGACAACAAGGAGTTGTCTTTAGAACAAAGAAGATATGAATTTTTCATTAATAATCAGAGGACAAATAATTACAGATTACATTGAGGTTCATAGTCCTACTCTAGGCATATCTTCTGTTCTCTTTAGGGATAAGAAACCAGTCAAGGAACCTATCCTGGACGGCCTTCAACTCTGCAGAAGATGTTGGGGTGAAATTCACCAACACCTTGGTCTTGTAAAGCTTCTCCAGTTCTGCCCAATCCACCTGGTTCCCATTCATGGGAGTGTTAAGATAAGTAAATTCAGGAGCAGTCACTTCCAGGTTGAACTCAATGGTTGAATCCATTAGCTGCTTGTACAAGTCTGCATCATAGGCTTGCATCCAAGAATGGAAGGTTCTGTTGATCAGCTCATCATCTTCTGGTGCTGGCCTCTGGATATAATGCTGAATGAACCAGAGGGTCTTGGCTTCTCTCCATCTTTCAATCAGAGGATACGACACAGTAGAGTCAAAGGACCCTTCTGTCCTGAGTGGCAAGATGTTCATAACTTCCACAGGAGCTTTCCTCTTCTGACCTGAGCCACCTGCACCAGAAGGAATACCAGCTTCTCTGGCCTTCTTGTTCTGCCTCTTAACATATCTGAGCCTCTGCTCTTCATCTATGTTCTTCCTGATTCTGGCTTGCCTCTCTACTGGAGTCTCTTCCTTGTATCTCTTCTCTGCTTCTTCGACAACAGATTCAAGGAAACTCTTCTTTACTTTTCTAATCTTCCTCTTAGCAGGACCAGGAATGGTAGAAGGATCCTGCTCAGCTTCAGATGACTCTTCTTCTGCAGCAAGTTGTTTAGCCATAGAAAGGGATTTCAACTCTTCTTTCTTCTTCTTCTGCAACTCAGCCTGGGCCAGAGTGTTCTCCAACAGGTCCAGACGAGCTCCATGGCTAAAAAGAGTCTCATTGGTGGTCTTCGCCAGATCAGTTCTGGCCTTCTCTTCCCCCTTTTTAACTTTATCAAGGAGGGGCTCCACTACCTGCCTTATAAGATCAGGCAAGGCAGTGTTGGAGGAAGAGTGAAGATCACGCAGCTGCTTGGCTTCCTCCAGATAAGCTTTAGACTCTGCAACAAGTCTCTCTTGCTTCTCCAACATCTCCTGGAGGGAGTCTTTCAGCTTTGCAGTCTGAATCATTTGGCTGGCCATCTCCACCTTGAGAACAGAGACTGGCCTCATCTGCTCCAGCACGTGCTCCTGGAGCTGCTTCTGGCTGTGCATGACATCTAACTTGACAAATAAGCCATTAGCCTTGAATGAAGCTTTTACCTCTGCCAGAGAGGACTTGAGCTGCTTCAGGAAGATTCTCCTCTCATGCTTAATCTGATGCTCAATCATAGCAGGGGCCATATGCTGGATTGCTTTGGAAAACCGCCCAATCTGCATAATTTGCTCATTGAAGAAGGCCTTCATCTTCTGGAGCACAGCAGGAGACATCTCAAAGTCCTCCTCATCAGAGTACAACTCTGGAGGGAATGAGAAATGAGGACCAAAATTATAGGAGAAGCCCTCTGGAGTGAGCATGACACCTTTCTGGATAAGGAGAGTCTTGATGAGGATCTTGGCCGTCTCTGGTGTCTCCAACTCTGCTGGGTTTTGAATATTTAGCTTCTTCTTCAGCTCAATCTCCCAAGCAGTGAAGGCAGAAGGAGACATCTCTTCTAGCAGAAGCATGAGATCTTCAACATCCTGGAGTCTAGCCATACTCCAAACCTTGGCATCAGTCAGATCTGCCAGGAGGGGTGAGTGCTCCAACAAAATTGGAAACTGCTCTCTTAGCCAGAGCTGAGCACTCACACTCATACTCTGCCTAATGGGACCCATATAATCAGAAGAGAATATAAAGGGTTTGGGCCCAGAGGCAGAGGAGGAAGGTGCTAAGTGAGCAGGCTCAAGTGAAGCTTCCTCATCTTCACTATCATCGCTTGTTAAACAGGTTGGGGAGGGGGGAGGGGCAGGGAATCCCAGAGCCATAGCAATGGTTGGGTCCTGATCTGTATGGGTTTGGGGAGGGTTGGGGTTTTGTGAAGTAGAGGTGGTAGGAAGGGGTTGTTCTGCACCAGAAGAGGAAGGAATATCTGGTACAGAGTGTGTAGGAGGGATCTGGGAGGTGGAAGAGTTTGAAGGGGGGACTTCTGCACCAGAAGAGGTTGAGGGTACCTCTGGTACAGAAGGTGGGGGAGAGGGGTTAGTGGGAAGATGTGTTTGGGAGTTTGGGGAAGAAGGTGTTTGAGCAGGAATGGTAGAGGGTGTAAAGACAGGGGTATCTGGGATAGTCTGCTCTGGTGGAAGAGTGGGGTTACCAGAGGCAGATGGGGTTTGGGGATTGTTATCTGGGGGAGAGGTAGAAGGGGAAACAAGATTAATGGGAAAAGAAGATGGAATGGAGGGATTTACCTCTGCTGGGTCAACACCAGCAGGTATAGCCGTCTCTGGAGCATCCTCCATCATCTGGGAGGCCTCATCAATGGCCTTCTCCAAGGCCTCTCCAAGATCAGATCCAGAATCAGGATCTTGGAGAAGGGCTCTCTTGGCCTTGGATTTCCTCACAAGAGGCACTTCCTCTTCTTCCTCTTCTTCTTCTGATGGCTCATCCACCAGAAGGGTTTTCTTGGCCTTCCTGCTAATCTTAGACTTTTTAGCAGAGCCTCTCTTGGCCTCCTCTGGCCGCTTCCTCTTGGCTGCTCCAGCCTTCTTTACAGCTTTATCATCATCACCCTTCTTCTTAAGCACATCAAGAAGGGGAATCTGGTCCTCCTCTGAGGAACCAGAAAAGGCAACGGTTGAAGAACCAGTTGCTTCAGCAGCTTTCTTCTGTGTCTTCTGCTGCTGCTGCTTCCTCTGCCCCTTAGGAGGTGAGGGAATAGATTGAATAGGAGGGGCAGGGATGGCTTGCTCTCCATCAGAGTCGGCATGGCTGTGGAGAGGACCATCCTTGGAGAAGAGGATCTTGGACTTGTGATAATTGTGGCACCAAGATGACTTCCACTTCTTCTCTGGAAGAAGAGAATCCAGAATAAGAGTTAACTTAGTCCCCAAAGAGACATTTGCAGTGAAACAGAACTGCAACTCCCCTGGCCAGGATGGGCACGGCTCCTTCTTCACCTTTAGCCTGTTCTTCCTCAACACGTCCCAGAAGAACTCCGCCCAATTACATTGCACACCATCATATAAAGCCCTCATCACACACATCTTACCATTGAAAATGGCATCTGTGCTGTGATTCTCACACATGAGTACTTTTACCACGATATCGAACAACACCTTGAACTTCTGCCTTAAATGCTTATCCACAAAGCCCTTTGTGATGTTCTGGCAAGACGAACGAGCAAAAATCTTGAATGACCCAACGATATCATCCTCCTTGTACGTCAACGGATCCACTCCCACCGCAGAAATGTTCTCGAACAAGGCGCAGAAATCGTGCTTAGAAAACACCAAATCATCTTCACCAATCTTTGAAGAGATGTAATCCTCATGAATCTTCATGCGAACCAGAAACTGGGCCGCATAACCGTCAAGGGTGCGAAAATCCTTGGGAACAGTGGAGATCAACTTCTCCACCCCTGCATTCTGGAACATCTCCAGAACCGACAGCACAACAGGATTCTTGGTGGTATAAAAGTCCACCACCATCTCCGTCTTAAGCTTTTTCATCATCAGGACATGATCGAAATTGCACGGAGGAGCCATTACTATGAAAGAGAGAGAGAGAGAGAGAAAATACTTTGCAGAGAGAGGTTAGGGTTTGAATAGTATAGAAACGTGAAAGGACAGATTGAAAACAAAATTGATTTAAATAGAGTAATACGCGTGGCTTGAAAATTAAATGAAGTGTGAACGCGTGTTGTTTCAAATTCAATTTAGGAAACAAAATCAATTTTAGCATTGATTGACATTTTGCACAGTGATTAAATCTGATGGCCACGATGAAAGGCAAGATACAGATTTAATCTGGTGCGTTGGCATAGTCATTGGGACTGGGCATAAAGGGGTTTTGTGGCAGTCAAGAGAAAAAGTGAAATGATTGCCTAGGCCCTATACCCTAGTCTTAAATACACTCCGAAGTTGAAACGTTTTGAGTGTATTTACTAATTTAAAAGGTGTATCCCAATGATCAGAGGCCAGAGAAGTAAATGCATACCTGTCACCTGATATTGTAACCAGATGAAACCACAGCTACATCTCCTCTGATGGAGCTCATCTGGTTCTGGTCAGAGAAGATTTTGGACAAATGACTCAGCACCTCATCTGGGACAAGTGTCACCTGGTGTATACCTCATCAGTTGCCTTCTCTGATATATCTAATCTGCAGGTATATTAGCTCAAGAAAATAAATATATGAAGAAAAGTAATGAAACAAGGATACTTCTCTGATGTTCCCCATAAAACAAATCTGTCTCTGGATCCAACAAACCTAACTCAAAAGCTAACTCTCTGAATCTGGTCTCAGCCAAAGGCTTAGTTAAAATATCTGCTCTCTGCTTCTCTGTTGCAATCTTTTCCATCCTTATATCTCCCTTCTCAACATGATCTCTGATAAAATGATGCCTTATATCAACATGTTTACACCTGGTATGAAGAACTGGATTCTGGGTAATGGCAATTGCACTATTACTATCACAGAAAATAGGAATATCCTTAGCTCTAATCTGGTAGTCCCTAAGCTGTTGACTAATCCAAAGTAGTTGAGAACAACAGCTCCCCGCAGCCATGTACTCTGCTTCTGTTGTTGATGTAGCAACTGAAGTCTGCTTCTTGGAAAACCAGGATACCAATTTATTCCCTAAAAATTGGCATGTTCCACTCGTAGATTTCCTATCTATTCTGCACCCACCATAGTCTGAATCTGAATAACCACTCAATTCTAAATTGTCATCTGCAGGATACCATAATCCTAAATTCACAGTTCCCTTAAGATATTTCAAAATCTTCCTTGCTGCTTCCAAGTGACTTTTCTTGGGATTAGCTTGAAATCTGGCACAAACTCCAACAGCAAAGGTAATATCTGGTCTGCTTGCAGTCAGATACAAAAGAGAACCAATAAGTGCTCTGTACTGAGTCTGGTCCACACTCTCTCCAGACTCATCTGGATCCATGTTGAAATTTGTCATCATAGGGATCTTGGTTGCCTTGCTAGATCCTATTCCAAATTTCTCTAACATGTTTCTGGTGTACTTAGCTTGATTAATAAAAATTCCCTTCTCTGATTGCTTAACCTGCAAACCCAAAAAGTAATTCAATTCTCCCATCATGGACATCTCAAACTGTCCCTGCATGAGCTCACCAAACTTCTCACACAACTTCTTGTTAGGGGATCCAAATATGATTTCATCAACATATATTTGGACCAGAAGGATGTTCTTTCCTTCTTCTTTCCTAAACAAGGTCCTATCAATCTTACCTTTAGTAAAACCATTGTCCAGAAGAAATTGAGATAGAGTGTCATACCATGCTCTGGGTGCCTGCTTCAGCCCATAAAGAGCTTTCTTAAGCTTAAACACCTTGTCACCTTGTTCAAAACCAGGAGGTTGTTCCACATACACTTCCTCAATGAGAATCCCATTAAGAAAGGCAGATTTCACATCCATCTGGTATACTTTGAACTTCATGTGAGCAGCATATGCTAAGAACAATCTGATGGCTTCTAGTCTGGCAACAGGAGCAAATGTCTCATCATAGTCTATTCCTTCAGACTGAGAATAGCCCTGGGCCACTAGCCTTGCCTTGTTCCTAGTAATGACATCATTCTCATCTTTCTTATTTTTGAAAACCCACTTAGTGCCTATCACCTTTTGATGTCTTGGTCTGTCTACCAGCTCCCAAACATCCTGTCTGGTGAATTGATTCAATTCCTCCTGCATAGCAACAATCCAATTTGAATCTTTTAGTGCCTCCTTGATGTTCTTGGGCTCAATCAAGGACACATAGCAACTGAATAAGGCAGCTAAGTTAATAGTTCTCCTAGTCTGGACACCACCCTTAGTTGGATCTCCTAAGATCAGGTCATTGGGGTGATCAACCAGGGTCCTCCTACCCGTGGTCTTACCTGGATGATCATCTTCTGCAGTACCTTGGTTATTATCACCACCTGCAGAAGAGCTTCCCCCTACAGGAGTTCCAACCTCTTCTGGTTCTGCTCCTTGTGAAGGCTGCTGCTTCAGAGAACCAGGAGATGGGTCATCATCTGAATCTGAATCTGAATCAAGAACAGGTGGATTGACTTTGATAACTCTGGGTGTAGTCTGATTCTGGGTCTCATCAGAAGACTTTAAGTCCACCTTGCACTCAAAAGCAGACTCATAAAAAACAACATGAGGTGTTTCCTCCACACAAAGTGAATTCTTATTAAAAACTCTAAAAGCTTTACTGGTGCTGGAATATCCCAAAAATATTCCATCAGCCACTTTAGCATCAAAGGTTCTTAATTTAGATTTCCCATTGTCATGGATGAAACACTTACATCCAAAAACATGAAAATATGAAACAGATGGGGTTTTACCTTTCCATACCTCATATGGGGTCTTATTGTGTCTCTGGGCAATCAGGCACCTGTTCTGAGTGTAACAAGCTGTATTGATGGCCTCTGCCCAAAATCTCTGTGGAGTGCTGTACTCTGCCAGAAGTGTTCTTGCAGCTTCTTTGAGAGTCCTATTCCTCCTTTCTGCAACTCCATTTTGTTGAGGTGTTCTGGCAGCAGATGTCTCATGAAAAATCCCATGGTCCTTGCAGTAATCTGCAATATGTGAATTCAAAAACTCTGTTCCTTTATCACTTCTGATCCTGACTATGCTCTGGTTCTGCTCATTCTGAATCTGCTTGAAGAACTCTGGAAGCTTAGTCATAGTTTCATTTTTCTTAAACAAGAACACTACCCAAGTGTATCTTGAAAAGTCATCTACTATTACTAAGGTGTACTTTCTTCCACTGAAACTAAGAGGAGAAACAGGTCCAAACAGGTCCATGTGAAGTAGTTGAAGTACTCTGGTCGTGGTTGTGCTCTGGACATCCTTAAAGGAAGTCTTGGGTTGTTTACCCTTCTGGCATGAACCACAAACCTGATCCTTCTTAAACACTTCATTAGGAAGACCTCGAATGAGACCTTTTCTGGCAATCTTGTTCAATGTTTTGAAGTTAAGATGACACAATCTCTTGTGCCAAATCCAGCTGTTCTCTGCAGATCCTTTAGCAACCAGGCAAGCATTCCTTGGGCAACTGCTAAAATCTGCAAGATAAATGTTACCCTTCCTCAAGCCTATTAGCAAGATAACATTATAATCAGAAGAGAAAATAGTGCATGAATCACTAGAAAACTTCACTGAGTATCCCTTGTCACAGAATTGGGATACTGAAAGCAGATTATGCTTGAGTCCTTCTACGTAGTAGACTTCATCTACAGATACTCCATTGAAGGTCAACTTTCCAACTCCTCTGGTGACTCCATAGTTGTTGTCACCAAACATCACTCTTGGTCCATTTAATGGCTTGAAATCTTGGAGATTATCCTTCTGGAAGGTCATGTGCTTGGAACATCCACTATCAATGTACCAGACATGGTTGCTTGAAAATCCTTTCTCCAATGGACTCTTATCTACCTGCAGAGAAATCAATTAGGTCCCCTACTAGTGCTGGGTCCTGATTGGTTAGTTGCAGGTTTTGTAGGAATCCATAGATAAAGATCATCCCTTGATGGATGAGGAGATCTTATCTTCCTTCCAAATCTATCTACCAGTACATGTCCTCTTACTATGACATATTGAGCTAGTGGTCTGATAAGGACACCTTTCCTATAAACAGGTCTGGTGTACCTTTTCTCAAATCTGGCCTTTGGAATGGCCTGCCTCAAAGACATGGTCTTAAAGGTCTGGTTATAAGGGTACATCCTAGAAGAACCATCTCTGGTGTCATAACTACCCAGATCAGTTGGTTTTCTATAGATGGGTCTGGAAGACCTCCTCTGGTTCTGATAATTAGACTTGCTCTGGTGATTATAGTTCCTTTGAGTATACCTATTCTGGAATTGATTCCTCTGAGAAAATTGTCTCTGGGGTACCTGGTTCTGTTGAACATTGTTCCTTCTCTGGTAGTTGTTACTCTGATTGGTATTCCCCTTCCTTGAGTGTTTCCTTTGAGGTCCCCTAATCTGTTTAGGTTCCCTTTGAGGATTTCTCTGGGGTCCTCCAATTTGAGTAATTCCTACTCCTTGGGACTCATTGTTCACAGAACCATCAATCTTTAATGGTTCCCCTGTTAGACACTTATTCTCTAGCATCTTCTCTTCCAGAACAGTCAACTCTTCTGGACCATTTGTTATGTGATTAACAAAGTGATTTCTTTTCCAATCAGGATTGTGAACCACTTTGTAACCATTACCAGTTAAGTCTTTATCATTCCAGATTTCTACCAATTTACCAGCTCTTACAGACTTGTCTTTATTATAGAGGTATTTATGAGTTTTAGTGGTAATTCCAGAATATCCTAAACCACTCTTATCACAAATGCGCTGAGAAGACTCTGATATGATAGATACAACAGATGGTATCTTGGGAGCTTCTCTGGGCATAGGTATCTCCTCTATGTTGTGAGCAACTTGTTTTCCCTTGATAAGTGTCTGGTATTTGGCTCTGAGTTCAGTGATCTCATCCTCTTGAGAATTCCTTTCTTTCATGAGTTGATCTACCAGAGTATCTCTTTCTGTGATCTTATCCTGAAGTTCAGAGACTTCTTTGGAATGAGCTTTCATGAGTTCTCTGGTGGATTTGTGCTCATGAGAGAGTGATTGAACTTCAGCTCTGAGCCTACCATTCTCTTTCTCAAGTTTTTGACAAAGTTGGACACAATTTTGGAGATCTGATAGCATTTGTTGCATATCAGATTCTCTGGAGTTACCAGATGAATTAGAGGATTCAGTACATTTGGAATTAGATAAAACTAGAGTAGTTTCATTTACCTCAGTGATGTCTGCCATGAGACACACATCATCATCTGATCCAAAGTCAGAAGAAGAAGAAGAACTGGAACTAGTATCCTCCTCCTCTGCTTCTGCCAGCAGTGCTCTCTTATCTGCATATCTCCTATCTCTCTTGATTCTTTTCTCTTCTCTTTCCCTAGGAGTAAGCTGAGGACAATCATAATTGTAGTGACCAGTCTTGTTGCATGTGTAGCAGGCATTGTCTCCTCTGGGACTAGGACTTGGCTCTCTCCTCTGGTAGTCAGGTCTGCCAGAGCTACCATCCCTCCTCTGATAATCTGATCTCCTAGAGCTGCCAGGGTTGTCATCTCTCTTCCTCTCTAAAAATTCTGAATCTGGTCTCCCTTGAGTCTCCAGATGTCTTCTCCTTCTCTGCAGGCTTGAAAGAACTCTTCCTGTCTCTGGTAGACTCCTTCCAATGCCTTTTGTACCTGCCATACTTTGAACTCATTTTATCTAATTTATGAGTTAGAAGTGCTACCTGCTCCTTGAGGCTCAAGTCATCTGCAGTAGACTCCTTTGGCTTTACATCAGGCTTGAGAGTTGAAGAGAATGCAACTCCTTTCTGGCCAGAAGAGGAAACCTCTTCTGTTTGATCCTCCTCTTGAAGATCAAACTCGTAAGCTTTGAGATCAGACAACAGAAGATGGTGATCCAGAGTGTTGAGATCCTTGTTGTCCTTGATCACGGTGACTTTAATTCTCCACCTGCTTGTTAGTGAACGCAAGATTTTACTATTAATTTCCTTTTCAGAGTAGGTCTTACCTAAGGCACTAGCCTTGTTTAGGAGGTTTGTGAGACGCATGTCCAGCTGGTCTATGGTCTCGTCTGGTTTCATTTTGAACGTATCAAACGAGTGTTGAACAGCCTGGAGCTTGTTATCTTTAATCTTCTCTGTTCCCTCGCAGAGAAGTGCAAGTTTGTCCCACATCTCCTTCGCAGTGACACAGGTTCTGACCTTCTCTATAACCTCCTTGGTGAGAGTGTTGATAATCTCGGTTCTTGCCACCTGGTCCAGGTTATATAGCTTTCTCTCATCATTATCAAGCTCCTCTTTCTTTTTGAGGATTTTCTGCCTGGGGACTCTATCCTCGGCAGCTTTTTGAGCAGCTTCACTTGTTTCTTCTCTGGACTCAGACCTGCCACTATCAATAGGAGTCCAGTAAAATTTAATGGGGCCACTTTCTACCACATCTAACATGCGGTGGTGGATAGCTCCCAGATGATTACTCATCATGAAGCTCCAGTGGCTATAGTCCTCAAATGAGAACTCTGGCAATTTGCGGCTCTTATAAGAAGATTTTGCAGGCATTTTAAATAAAATTTGGGAAATAACAAGAACTTTAACAAAAGCACTAAGGAGCAATGGATTTGCCCGGTGACCACCAAAAGCTTTACAAAGCAGTGGTCGTTGGACACACTGCTCTGATACCACTTGTTGGTCCCACTAGATAGATTAATTGCGGAAGCCTTTATAGCCAAAATGTCTTTTAGAGAAAATCTTTTTCTAAGAGCACAAATAATAAACAACGGGTATTAAAGAAAGCAATAAATAACACCGTATATATAGTGGTTCGGATCTGAATATCCTACGTCCACTCTCCCTTGATCAAAGGGGTCTCACTATCCAACCAACAAACTCACTAACTACTGGAATTTCCGAAGTACCAGCACCTTCTTACAATCTCTTTAGATCTAACTTCGATCTAAAGACAAACTTACTCCAACCTTATCTAACAAGATGAACAGGTTGAGTATATAAACTCCTTACGAGTTGGATGAGTAATTAAGAACAAAATGAGTGCAAATGCGTAGTGATCAAAAGCTTAGAATGCTATGTGCGCGTGTAGAGTCTCTCTAGAGCTTTTTCTTGAACTGCACTCTTGTATATATAGAGGGGATTAGGGCTAGCCGTTGGAAGGGCTAATCCAATCAGATCCTCTATATAAGGAAGCCTCAATCAATCAATTCCCTAATTGATTGATTGGGTTGGTGGGATCCTTGGATTGATTATCTTCAAATATTTTCCAATCCTGATCTTGTTGACTTGATTTGAATCACCAACGGTCAATAGCTTCCTTTGCCTAACTCTGATTCTTTCCAGAGAAGGCAGGACCAGACACCAGGCAACCTCGGTGTCTTCTGGTCCTCATCTGGTGAACAACCAGAATACTCAGTAGAATAAGGGGATCAAACTGAGCATCTTTTGTTCCACCAGACTCGTCTGGTCCGGACTCGTCTGGTCTGGGGAAGGTCCTCTGCCTCTGGTCTGATCTCATCTGGTGAAGTCTTCTGGTGGAGTCCTCTGGTGAAGTCCTCTGGTGGGGTCTTCTGGTGACTCTTCTGGTGAAGTCTTCTGGTCTGGCAGTTCCCTCTAGACTAAGTCCTAATCTAGATCATCATCTGGCTAACAGGTCCAGATGGTCCTATTACATCTTCTGGTTTGTTTTAACTCATCAAAACTAACAATTTTTATCCTAACAACAATCATCCTTTTGGAATTTATTCATGTGAAATCCGTCCTTTTGGCCGATCCGAGGGGGAAATGTATTCCAAAAGAACTTCACAAATAAATAAATTATGGAGGTCAAATTAATCCAATTTTAATATCCAGAATAAAATTGCGATTAAATAAATATACTTAGTAATTTTCGAAAGTAAGGTTTTTCTTGGACAATTAAATTCATGCAAACACATATTAACAAATAATAAGAAGTGCACGAAATAAAACATCCATCAAAACAAAATTAAACACATTGTAGCACTTGAATCCAATTGTCACGGTTTAATTTCTTCACGTCTTGATGCGAAAAATCGTCCTTGTTGCTTTCCGTCGTTCGTCTCGACATGCTCCCACTCGAACAGCAACACTTCATCAAAAACATCATCGTTTGGGGTTCGGGACGATGTTTAAAATCACACGAAAGAAACGGAACCAAAAAAAAAATCTACGGCCCGAGATACGGCACGCGTCGGCCCACGGAGTGGGCCCGCGCGCCTCTCGGCCAAGCAGCCGAGGCGCTACGTGCCGAGGCGCCGAAGCGCTGCACGCGAGGCGTCGAGGCACTGCAGGCCGCGCGCGGGTCATGCGTCGTGCACCCTGTGCGCCGGGTTTCGACGTTCGTTCTTGTTTTCTTCACCCCATGCGCGATTTTACGTCCATGCTTGCGCCGCGCACGCATGCATCGTCCGGGTACGCCGTTTTTAATTCTTCATTCTTCGTCACAATCCGGTTACAATTTATTTTACAAAAAAATAAATACTAGATCTAGACTAGTCTATTACAATGATCAAATCAAAATAAAACCAACTAATCTACTCGTGGATTTTCTCACGAGAAAAATGAATTAGAACGAATCGAATTAAAAACAATTAATTCACACGCATGAAAGATTAACAACATTAAAACCATGACAATTGGATACCTGCAAAAAATATCTAGCAATTCTACTATCCAATTTCAATTTAATATTTAACAATTTAAATTCCAATTTAAAGATCAGAGCCCGAAACCGTGGCTCTGATACCAGTTGTTGGGAAAATAGGGGTGCCCGGAATCTATTCGGGATGAAATTTAAATACGAATTTAAATACAATTATTAATAGCATGAATTAATCCTAATTAATTCAAATAATAATTCCAACAACCAATTTAACATAATGCATGTTGAATTAATTCACATATAATCTATGGCGGAATAAACAAGAAAATATGTGACTTACGTACCTCTCGTAGAACTTGGCCTTTGAATAAAACGGGACTAACACGTACGCGCTTTATCAACCCAAAAGCCTTCTCAAGTATTTCCTTTCACCTTATTCGATCACCGGTGGGAGATGCTATCGAACAATTTAAATAACTAACGAAAAAGAAAAATATCTATGCTCTTGATTTTTCCAACACGTGGAATTATGTCCTTGGGGATGAAATAATCATCCCCTATTTATAAGCATGAGTGGCCGAAATTTAGAGGGTTTTTGGGCCTTGGAGAAAATCTTTTCTTAGGCTCTAAAAAATCATGAATATATCTCATATATTCTTTTCTCCATAATAAAATATTCCACAAAAATCTCACACTCCTTATAAACTTAATATTTTTGAAAATTTCAATGAGAAATCCCAAGATTTGGATTTTCTTGAATATATGAGATATTCTTGTATTCCAAGAATACATATCTTCCATAATATCTTTCCAAGAAAATCAACAAAATCTTCTCTCTCCTTGATCTTCTTATTTTCGAAAATTTGATGAAAAATCAGCATTAATATTATCTTTTTATTTTAATCACGTTATCATTATTGGGCTACTTGAGGGGACTTTAAGGAGAATTAAGATTGGATCTCCTAATGGACTTCTGAATTTCAATATTGAGCCTCAATATAATTCAATCCATTAATATTAATTATTACCACTAATAAATTAATATTGCACTATCCATCTTAATCCATATTACGATAATATGGGCCCCCGGTCATTATTTCCCGCGTTTAAGATTATCAAGTTTATTAATTAATTAAGCTTCTGAATAGCTCTAAATTAATTAATATATTTCACCTTGGAGTAAAGACAGCTCAACATTATTATCCATACCGAAGAAACTGATTCTTCACTTGCAAGATTTGGTACGATAAAACTTCTGAGCCCACCAAAGGGACTAATCACACGAGCCGTACTCGCACGCGTTTCTCCGTATTAAATCTTAGCAACCGTCGTATGATTAATATTATTGTCCAAGACACAAAGTTTGAAGTCACAATGATTCTCACCCAACATGAATCAAAGCAGTAACCATTAAGCACACACGGTCCTATTTAAGTGACGGAGATTAAGAAATCAACAACCACTGAGGTCTAATTCTTCACATTTCAGAACAGAAGAATTTATCCTCGCTGTAGGTCCTCTTCAACACATACTAAATGTGCTAGTGCAATCTCTTAGTCAAGACAGACCAATCTGAGCCTTACACATCGACCTTTCACAGCGGATTGTTCAATTCCACCTAGGTCGTGAACATGTACGTTTAGTTACAAGGAAACTGTTAATGTTGTCTTCCGTGATCGGGTATCACCACATTAACTACAATGTAACTAGTACCATCTATTGAACGGTTTGCAATAGAAATGTTGGTCCCGAAACGAGTAAACAGGTGTATGGGGGGGGAATACACCTGTGGTTACAAATTAAAACTTCTTCAAAACTTATCAGGTTACTTAAGACAATAGCTCGTCAGTGGACTTGAGGTCTGCTGAGAGTTACTCTGTGAAAGCTTACTGAGATAATACCACCACTGAAAGCACAAGACTTTCAGTTGAACTACTATCTAATTAGCTTTCAGATGCGGATTAGTGAGCCCTTTAGAAAACTCGTTTTACTTTGATAAACTTGAGATTAACACACACTTATGAAATAGCAGAGTGTAAGTACACAAGATGTAAAGTGGTTCAGAGATAAATCTCCTACGTCCACTGGCCTGATCAAACAGGAGAATTCCTTTCACTTGGAATTCCTTGTGTTATAGTGCCAAGGTGCACTGATCAACTTCTCCTCTCTTAGGATGATTGATCACTAGGAAATTCCAGGTCCTAGTTCCCAAAACAAACCAGCTTTCAGACTGATACAACAATCAGCTTACTAACACCACTTAACACTAGCTCTCAACCTAAACACTGAGTAGGGTTTTGAGTAGGGTTTTGGTTCCAACTATTTTGAGATAATCCTTACAAGTTTAGCTCAAGGCTTAGGATTGGATTATCTCTTTCTAAGATTTGGATATAGCTTTAAGCTTGGTTACAGAAGGTTTGTTAGGCTCTCTACAACTGTGAAACACTTGGGAAACAATGATAATTTCGAGTGCTTCTAGATGATTATAAATGTAGAGATAGCTTTGATCTTGTGAGTTTCCCGTGCTTGTAAATGTGCACGTCCTTCTGTATTTATAGGCTTCCTTGAAAATCTTCCCGTTGGATTTGAATCTTCTCAAGTAAGTCTTCTTGTATCTGATTGGCTCAAACGGCTCTATTTGAAGCTTTAAGTCTTGTCAAGAAACGGCTGCAAAACCATGCTGTTCACCAACTTTCTGTAGATTGCTAGGTGAAAGACTTTTGGTACTTGTCAGGCTGGGGCAGGTCGGCTGTCAATAAAGTACACTGACGTGTCATCTTTTCATTGGACCTTAAGTCTGTATGCCCAGATTCTTGTCTTGTTTTAAGGTGGAACTCCTCTGAGAGAACCTTCTTATTCCTTCATTTATTGTAAGCTTCACTGAAATTCATTTTGCCTTGTTCCAACCAGATTAACTAACAGCTTTAAATATGTTTAGCATTCAATGTACTTGTTAGTTTCTTTATCAGTGGACCTTCGTCCTCTACTGATAGATTTAGTCTTAGTGAGAATGTACTTAGAAAACATTCAAGACTTAGACTTCTTTCTCAGATCACTTAGTCTTCAGCGGACTTCACTTCAGCGGACTTCATCTTCAGCAGACTTCATCTTCAGCAGACTTCATACTAAAATACACTCTAGTTATTACTAACTGTACTCCAGTTCTTAACACTTTGAACTGTTGAACTAAACATTAACTCTACTGAATAATTTACTTACAAAACAACTTAGGGGGGACATGTTGGCATCTAATCAAAACAAGTCTTATACATTTTCCCAACAATTTCCCCCTTTTTGATTATGCCGGAACCTATCTTATTATATATCTTCTTCCAGATGAGGTTCTTCAGATGACATTCAAAGTTCACAGATTTTGTAAGTAAAAACATTCAAGTACATAGGCCTAAATGATAATGAGATATTATCTTGGGCAAGCATCAGTAGAGTTCATTTCATTGACAAAAGGATGAAGTACATTTTACATGAAGTCTACTTATCAAAAAGTTTCTAACTAAAAACACACCTGGGACTTATAAACAAATGCCCAGCAAAAGATACAACATTCTCAGATGGACTCAAACAAAGGTTCAAGTCCATATTGTTTGAAGACTCTGATCTTCAGCTCATTCTTCCTTTCCATCATTTCCTTGGAATGTCCTTTGAGACCAAGATGCTCACATAAAGATGTCCACTCTTTAGTGATCCTTTCTCTATCAACAGCTCCTGTTGCATCTTGAGGAGGCCAGTAGGTGATTGGCTCAGGGGCCTTCAGAGCATGATCAGGGAAGGCATCATTCCAAGCACCACTGATCTCAGGATAGAGTTTGGGATAGGCATCAAACAACCATGAGTTGAAGACTTCTTGTGCATTGTCCCTTCCTAACTCTCCACTGACATAAAAGGAATAAACGAATTCCCTTTTTGTAGTCTCCCAAGCATCATTGAGCTTCTTAGGAACCCAGGCATCATGGTGAGGGAATCTGTTTTGAGAAGGTGTGATCTTGTCTTTCTTCAGTTTGGCAGCCCACTTAAGATAACCACTTCTGAACTTCTTAGAAGTAGTTTTATCAAATGTGGCTAGCCTCTCCTTTCTTTTCCTCTCAGCCAGCTCTGCAATGGTCTCTATCTTATAGACCACCTTATCTCTCCTCTCCTGCTGCTGGGATGTTAGCTTCCTTGCTCTCTCATTCATACCTCCAGCCTCTTTAATTAGCTCAGCGAGCTCTGTGACTTTGGTAGGTGCAGACTTGGGAGGTTCAGAAGATAAGGGTTCAGGGTTGAGAATAGGAAGTACCTGAACTTCATCAGTAGAGGTTGTGGACTTAGCTGCCAACCTCCCTGAGGTTCTTGTCTTTTTAGCAACCTCTGCTGAAAGAGTTTCAGATGCCTTCCTCTTTGCAGGTTCCCCCTTCTTTGCAGCTCTCTCTTCCTTCTCTTTCAGATGAGCTTCTTTGAACTTTGAAAGGTCTTATGATGATGTCTCCTTGCCCTTCTTTTCTCCAACCAGCTTCTGGGCCTCAGCATCAACTTTCTTCAGGGTGCTCTTCACCTGTTGGCCTTTTTCGAAATCAGGGGTTTCAAGGATAATGTTCATTTTATTCTTGGGATCAGCCTTCATGTCCTTCGCACTTATCCTCTTTTCCCCCTTTCCGGCATTAATCATACACTCAGCCACTGTGATGTTGAGCTTCAGTTGATCATGTGCCAATGCCTTCAGCTCAGTTGAGCAGTGATCTACCTCATCTTCAAGCCTTTCTAAAGTAGCCCCAGCGGTCTGCCCAAATTGAACAAACTGCGCAAGCTTTTCATTGATAAGCACATCAGTCTTCTCTTGAGTTGGGAAATCCTCAGCTGCCTTCTTTAGTACCTCTCCCAGTTTGGCTCCCAGCTCAGCATGCTTGGCCTCGAATTCAGACATCTTCGAGTTCCATAATCCTTCAACCTTTCCAAGAAGGTCAGTTGAGAAGGCCTCCACTGATGGCTTCAGGTTGATGGAAACGTTCTCTACTGAGTCTTTGAGGAATTTGGCTCTGGCCTCTTCTTCAGTTTTCTCCAGCTTCTTCAGGGCTTCAATGACTAGTAAACTTTGCCCCTCAACTACATCAATCACCATCTGCTGAGAGTCTTCAATTTTAAGTGTGAGATTCTGGAGTGATGTAGTTGTGGACTCCATGAGTTCGTCAATGTGATCTGAGAGGATGACCATTTCGTCCACCTCCTCTTGGACAGCTTCTTGGACATCTCTCAGCTGAGTTTCAAGAGCAGGGATTCTTTTTTCTTGAAGTTTAAGCACTTCATCCTTCAGGGGAGTTAGATTGACCTGGACTGGGGGGATCTCATCAGTTTGAGTACCTGCATTTAAGACAGTGTTAGTTTTTCCTCCCTCAACCTCACCACCTAAGGCACTTGTAGCTTCTAACTCCATTGGAACTCCCTCCTCCTCACTCATCTTACTTCTCTCATCACTCTCTTTTTCAACTATTTATTTTTCAGCCAATTCACCCTTTACAGGGATGATTGCTTTTATCTGACCACTCACAACTCCAGTGATTTCAACATCTTTCTCAGCACTCTCAGCTTTTTTTCTTTTCTTTTCAACTCCTTCGATTCCAGTCACCTCAGTTGACTCTAAAGCCACCACTGAGGGCTGTTGTGGGAGAATCTCAGTAGACACCTCTACTGGACTCTCCTGTGGCAAATTTTGAGCCTCAGTATCCCTTGCCTTGGATACATCCTTGGCTACCTCACCATCACCTTGCCTTGGTGAGGTCCCTCCTCCTTGTATATTTTCTTCTTTCTCTTCCTCTTTCTCCTTCACCTCCTCTCCTTCAGCTAACACCTCAGCTGACTTCTCTTGCTCACCAACATCAGCCCTCTCCACCTCAGTTGCCTTCTTAGCCTCAGCTATCTTCTCCATCACCAGACTCTCAAAAATTTTCTCATCACAGAGAAGTCTGGTTTTGGTCATCCCTGCAAACTGCAACACCTCCATCTCCTCCTTCTTCCAATCATCAGCATTGCTGCCTTTTACTGCCAGTAGAATTTCTCCTAGCCTCCTATCTTTGAGCTGGACAAGGAGTCTCAGCCTCAAGAATAAAGCTTTCAGGGTTGGGTACCCATCAAGCTCAGGGTACTTAGACTCTAAAGAGTATGCAACTTCATCCTTGAGAGTATCAAGGAAAGAGTACTCTTCTTCATCGTCTGAAGGAAGGAAAGGGGTAGGGGATTTGCTTTCTGTTGGCTCTTCTGGGATAGACTCCAGTTGAGTTAGATGAATTTCAGGAGGGTTCAACTCAGATGAGGTTTGAGTGTCAGGTGAGGTTGGGTTTTGGTCAGTGGGGGTGGATGATACGGGTTC
Source organism: Ballota nigra (assembly GCA_947034835.1). Taxonomy (NCBI): domain Eukaryota; kingdom Viridiplantae; phylum Streptophyta; class Magnoliopsida; order Lamiales; family Lamiaceae; genus Ballota; species Ballota nigra. Next base: position 10,071,708 of record OX344726.1, read on the forward strand.
AGATGTGGTTGAGGGAATGGGTTCAGTAGGGTTTGATGGGGTGGTTTCAGTTGGGGTGGAGATGTGTTCAGTGGGGGTTTCAGTTTGGGATCCACTTGCTGGCTTTTGAGAGCCATCAGTGGGGGTTTGAGTGTGAGTTATTTTGGAGATGCGTTTGGTTTTGGCAGTAGGGGTGCGAGGTTTAGTGGTTTTAGGTTTGATGGGGGTAGGTGCAGGGACATCTGAGTCAGACTCAGTTGATATGATGTTGGGAGATGAGTCAGGGTTACCTGATGAGGATTCATCAGTTGAGTTGGTGATCCTGACTTTCTTTGAGGCACTCTCCTGCTCTGCCTCAGATGACCTCCTTCTTTCCTTCTTAGAGGCTTTCACTGCCTCGGCCTCCTTGTGCTGAGCCATCTTGTCACTTAACTTGACCAGCCTCCTTTTGAGCTTGGTCTTCTTCCCTTCAGTGGGGTTGGCCTCTTCTTCCTCAACTGCCTCTGGGCTTTCCTCAGCAGGCTTGAGCATTCTTGTTTTCAGAGTTTTTCCCGACTTGAATAAGGTCTTCAAGTTACTCCATTTCCTCTCCTTTAACCAGTCTACTCCCACATCCACATTCTCAATTAAATAAGAAATTTTAGTGGCAAAATTCAGCTTACTTGCCAACTGGGGAGTTTTGTCAGCCTGAAATTTTGAGTGTTCCCTGTTCCAAGTTCTCAAAAAGAACTGCTGCCAATCGTATGACTTCTCCTTGCTCTCAATAATTGCCTTCATCAATCTTAGCTTCGGCTTGCTCACTTGCTCAATACTTCCTTGGTTTCCCAAGATACATTTACCAACAATCTCACAGAGGACATTGTATGCTGGTAATAGTAGGCTTCTATTCATCGTGGGACTGTATTTCCCTTTCTTCTCCATAATGGTGTAGACCCATTCCTCCTCCTTATCCAAGATGCAAGTATCTGGATTTGGGCCTTCAGATGGGAGTTCAAATATCTCCTTCAGATCATCTCCACTTATCCTAATTTCCTTCCTTATCTTCTGGTGCTCAACAACCTCCATATCGTCTCTCATCACCTTCTTCTTCCTTTGTACAAATAGACACGATTTGATTCTCGAGTCTGAGTTGGAGATGTTGTAGAAAAATTCAAGAACTTGTCTATCATAGCAGTACTCCGGATGTACTGATAGAAATTTTTCTAAGCCAGCGGCTTTGACCATTTCCAAAGCCTCCTTGATGTGAGAGAACTCTGGTTTTGTTTCAATTTTTGGGTTGTTGAAAAGGATTATTGGTTCGTACCAGAAATTTTCTTTGTTGTTCAAAAACCCTAGGTTAATTCTGGCCATGATTTTGAGAAAAATTTGCAGAAAAGGATTGAAGAGATAGTAAGTGTTTGCTAGAAGATGTGTTCGAAAAGGTTTACGAGTGAACGTTTGGGGTTTTTATATGAGTAATGAATGGTGAGATTGAACAAAGAGATCAACGCCTGAGATTGATCGTGTTTGAGATCGTGGGTAGTTGCAAGGTTTTGTGGGGAGTTTTTAAGAAATCTTGACGGTTAGAAAAGAACCGCCTAAAATGAATGGTATGGATTGAAAAAGTTGGTAGCCGGAAGGTCACATCATCCGGCTTTTAGGGCGCGTGAGATAGGTAATTGAAAAAGCATGTCTGACTTGTACCACGCGCATTAAATGCTTGCCATACCAAAATCTCTTCGGAACAGTGAAGACAGATTTAATTTCCCAGAAAGCACTCATTAGTAAGTTTTTGAAAACAAATATATTAAAAAAAAAACTAAGAGGCTTTAAATTTGAAATAATATAAGTAACAAGCTTTTGACCTCCACTGAGGTTTGACCACGTCTGATATTCAAACCTCTTCTGAGATGAAGAGCTTCTTCTAAGAAGGATCCTCTACTGAATATGAACCTCCACTGAGATACCAACTGAGTTGAAGGTAACTCTTCTGAGATTCAATCCTTTATTTACTCTCCTGGATCTAGGAGTCCAAGCTCCACTGACAACTCTTGAAACCTTGCTTCAGCCAAAGGTTTAGTGAAGATATCTGTCTTCTGCTTGTCAGTGTGGATTTTGAGCATTTTGATGTCCTTCTTCTCCACATGATCTCTGATGAAGTGATGCCTTATATCCACATGTTTGCATCTTGTGTGGAGAACTGGATTTTCTGAAATAGCAATTGCACTATTGTTGTCACAGAAAATAGGGACTTCATTGGCAAAGATGTTGTAGTCTCTCAGTTGTTGTCTTAGCCAAAGAATTTGAGCACAACAACTTCCAGCTGCCATATACTCTGCTTCAGTAGTGCTTGTGGCTACTGAATTTTGTTTCTTGGAAAACCAAGAAATCAGTTTACTTCCCAAGAATTGACAAGTGCCTGAGGTTGATTTTCTATCAATTCTGCATCCACCATAGTCAGCATCTGAGTATCCTGTGAGTTCTAGATTGTCATATGAGGGATACCACAATCCCAAATTCACAGTACCCTTAAGATATTTGAGAATTCTCTTGGCAGTTTCCAGGTGACTTTTCTTGGGATTTGCTTGATATCTAGCACAAATGCCAACTGCAAATGTGATATCAGGCCTGCTAGCTGTGAGATACAGTAGAGATCCAATAATGGCTCTGTAGGAAGTCTGGTCTACTGATTCTCCATCCTCATCTGGTTCCATTTTGGTGTTGGTGTTGAGTGGAACTCTTGCAACCTTGCTGGTCTGGCATCCAAACTTGTTGATCAGCTCCCTTGTGTATTTGGCTTGGTTGATGAAGATTCCTTCAGTGGACTGCTTGACTTGAAGTCCTAGGAAGAAATTCATTTCTCCCATCATAGACATCTCAAACTTTCCCTTCATCAGTTGAGAAAATTTCTCACAGAGGACTTGGTTAGGACATCCAAAAATGATATCATCCACATAAATTTGAACCAGCAATGTGTCCTCTCCTTTTGTGATTCTGAAAAGTGTTCTATCAACTCTCCATTTGATAAAACCATGATCCAAAAGGAATTGTGACAAAGTATCATACCAAGCTCTTGGAGCCTGTTTCAGTCCATATAGAGCTTTCCTCAGTCTATATACCTTGTGACTTTCTTCAAAACCTGGGGGTTGCTCCACATAGACCTCTTCATTGAGTACTCCATTCAGGAAGGCACTTTTAACATCCATCTGGTACACCTTGAATTTCTTGTGAGCAGCATATGCAAGAAATAACCTTATTGCCTCCAATCTGGCTACTGGAGCAAATGTTTCATCATAGTCAAATCCTTCAACTTGAGAGTAGCCCTTTGCAACTAGCCTGGCCTTGTTTCTGACTATGATATCATTCTCATCCTTCTTGTTCTTGAATATCCACTTGGTTCCTATCACATTGCAGTGATATGGTCTGTCCACCAACTCCCATACTTGATTCCTTGTGAACTGGTTGAGCTCTTCTTGCATGGCAATAATCCAGTTGGAATCTTGAAGTGCTTCTGCTATGGAACTTGGTTCCTGGTTTGATAAGAAACAACAAAACAAAGCACTTTCACCATGAAAACTTCTAGTTTTGACTCCTGAGGTAGGATCACCTAGGATTTGCTCAATAGGGTGATCTGAGAGCCAAGTTCTCCTAGGCTGATGCCCTTCAGTAGAGTTTAACTCTTCTGAAGTTAAGTCACTAGATATTGGAATGAAATCGAATTCAGGAAATAAGACAGAGGGTTGAAGTCCTGAGTCATCATTCAAGGTATTTTCACTCTCAATGGTAATTTTATTGGTTCCCCCTTAAATGATGGATTCAGTGAATGTCTCAGCTGTGACCACATCTTTATTGACATTGGTTACCTCTTGAACTGGGATGGTGTTCATCAGTTCAGTTGCATCTTCAGGAGGGCTCTCAGGTGAGCTTTGAGGAGTGGTCTGATTTTGAGTGTCCTCTTTGAATTGTTGATCATTGAGGTTGTCCCAATTTGGGATGAATGTATCAACACAATTCTCAGGATATCCTTTTGATTTGATACTCAGTCTAGTTAGCCTTTTGCTTATCACATCCTCATTCTCCTTACTTCTGGACTCAAAGGTAGACTCATCAAATACCACATGAGGTGTTTCTTCCACAACAAGAGTTCTACAGTTGTAAACTCTGAAAGCTCTACTGATTTGGGAATATCCTAAGAAAATTCCTTCATCAGCTTTGCTGTGGTTTTCTGCCATTCCATAACTCATATGGAGTTTTTCCTTGATGTTTGGTTACCATGGATCTGTTTTGAGTGTGGCAGGCAGTATTAATAGCTCCAGCCCAGAATCTTTTAGGAACTTGAGCTTCAGCTAACATTGTCCTTGCTGCCTCCTTGAGAGTCCTATTTCTTCTTTCAGCTACTCCATTTTGTTGTGGAGTTCTTGCAGCTGATGTCTCATGTGAAATACCTAATTCTTTGCAATAATCAGATATAATAGAATTTATTAATTCAGTGCCCTTATCTGATCTTATCTTTACAATGTTCAGGCTCTTTTCATTGCTAACTTGCTTCAGGAGCTCTGGCAGTCTCAGTTGAGTCTCCTTTTTGCTTGCAAGGAATATTACCCATGTGTACCTGGAGAAGTCATCTACAACAACAAGTGTATATTTTCTCCCATTGATACTTACAGGGGTTACTGGACCAAAAAGATCCATATGCAACAGTTGAAGTACTCTGTCAGTAGAGGTTGCTACTTTGCTTTTGAAGGATGCCTTTACTTGCTTCCCCTCCTGACAGGCTTTACAGATATGTTCTTTGTTATAAACTTCATTTGGCATTCCTTCTACCAGTCCATGTCTTGCTATCATGTTCATCATCTTGAAGTTCAGATGACTTAGCCTTTTGTGCCACAACCAATTAGTGTCAGTTGAGCTCTTAGCAATAAGACATGCATTTGTTGTGCAAGACTTCCAATCTGCAAGATAGATATTTCCCTTTCTTGACCCAGTTAGTAATACCTGTTGTGAAGATACATTCTTAACAAAACACAGGTTACATGAAAATTCAACACTGTATCCCTTATCACAGAATTGACTTATGGACAGTAGATTATGCTTAAGTCCACTGACAAAAGATACATTGTTTACCCTTACTGAGCCAATAATTAAAGTACCATAACCTTTAGTGGCTCCTTGAGAGTTGTCACCAAAAGTGACTTGTGGACCTTCCTTCTCAACAAATTCTGTCAGGAGATCTTTGTTGCCAGTCATGTGCCTAGAACATCCACTGTCCAAGTACCAGACTGATGATATAAGAGCTTCTCCTTTGTTGAGGTCCACTGAGCCCTGCAATCACAGATCAAGCTTTAGGTACCCATTTGGTGTTGGGTCCTACAAAGTTAGCTGTACCTTTCGGAATCCAAATTTGCCTCACAGTTCTAATCACTTTAGATTGGCTAATTTGTCTTCCATAAACATCTACATAGATTGTTATCTCCCTAGGTGCCTTGGGAGTAAACTTTCTATGGGTGTCAGCCTTTGAAGGAACAGGAACCTTCTTCACATTCTTTCTCTTTGGCTTGGGTGCACCTGGTCTTGGTTTTTGTTGATAAAGGTATGAAGGACCTTTTCCTTTAGGCACAAAAGGACTAGGTCTTTCATATAAGTCATTCCTTGAGGACTGCTCATGCCTGGGTGTTCTCAGCTGAGGTTGCTTCATCTGTGAAGACCTCGGCTGATAGTACCTCTGCTGAGATCTAGTTTTGGCTTAGATTGACTTTTCTTTTGAGTGATCTCAGCTGGTCTTTTTCCTTTATCCACAGTCTGTGGTTGAAATGTCACAGACTTGACAAAAACTCTCTTTGTGCCACTTGAAGAAGCAACACTCAGAGGACCTTCTGAAGGTTTTGGAATAAAGCCTATCCCACACTTGTTATTTGGATTGGTTTGAAAATTTTGGATCTCTTCTATGGCAAGAGAGGGTTTGTTTAGAGCATCAATCCTTTTTAACAAAGTCTCTTCAGATTTTTGTAAGACATCAATTTTCAGGAGAGAATCCTTTATTTGGCTTACCAATTTTAAGTTCTCTTCAGTTAACTTTGTCTTAGATTCATTGAGATCTTTTATCAGTTGATCTCTACCATTTCCTTGACTTCTGAGGGTTTCCACCTCTTTTGTCAGTTCAATGGTAGATTTGGCTGGGTTCAGATCTGCTTGATTCCCAGACTCAATTAACTTGGAGTTTTCACTCAAGAGTTGTTTGTTCTCATCTTGAAGACAGAAACTTGCTTCTTGCAACCTTGAGAAATCAATCATCAATTGTTCCAAGGCGGACTGAAGATTGAGTTCCTCAGTTGACTCTGAGCTTAGCTCAGGTGTGTGTTCTAGAGAAATGGATGGTTTAGATTGTACCTCTGGTTCTTCTCTTGCCATGAGGCACATGTCTTCTTCACTGCTGTCAGAGAACAGTTCATCAGGTGACTCCAGGTTTTCATCAACATCCCCAGCCATCATGGCTTTCCTTTCTCCATATCTTCTGTCTCTTTTGGCTTGCCTTTCTCTTCTTTCTTTTGTGCTCAGTTGAGAACAGTCATATTGAAAGTGCCCAATCTTTTTGCACTGAAAACACCTGTTGGCATCATCATTCTTTTCCTCAGTGGACTCTTTGGTCTTTGATGATGATCCTTCAGCCTTGGTGTAATTCTTGTATTCCTTCTTCTTTTCCAGCTCAGATGAGTTTTTCTCTCCTTCTCTGGTAGTCTTTTGTGGATAACTTCTACCTTCCATGTTATCCCTGTAAAATCTCTTATATTTGCCAAAGCGGTTGTTAAGTTGTTCAAACCTTCTAGCCATGAGGCTGAGTTCCTCCTGCATCTCAGCCTTGCTTTGAGACTTACTTGCCTTTGTACTCTTCTGAGGCTTTGGGGATTTTGGCTCAGACTCCTTAGCTTTGAAGGCAACTCCCTTCTCAGCTGAGGTCTCATCAGGAGCCCTTTTCCTGTTCAGATCAAACTCATAAGCCTTAAGTTCAGAGAATACCTGTTGCATAGACATGCTGGATAGATCCTTGGTATTCTGCATCATTACAGAGTACACATCCCATCTTGAGGTTAGACCTCTCAGGATCTTTAAGGCAACTTCTCTTTTGGTGTAGACCTTTCCCAGAGAATTTATCTCATTCATGATGTCAGTGAACCTCCCATCAAGTTGGTCTATGGTCTCAGTGGACTCCATGGTGAACTGCTCATATTTTTGAACAGCTACTGAAAGCTTGTTCTCTTTTATCTTGTCAGTTCCTTCACACATGAGAGCAAGAGTGTCCCATAGTTCCTTTGCTGTCTTGCAGTGGATCACTCTTCCCATTACAGAATCTGGAATAGTGGTGTAGAGAATGTTCATGGCAATGAAGTTGAGGTTGTTTCTCCTCCTCTCATCTGCAGTGAAATTATCTTCATCTTTGGGTCATTCTTCTCTAGGATCTGCAATAGTTTCAGCTGTAGTTCTAGGGTTAGGTGTCATAAACACAAATGGACCTTTAGTAATAACCCTTAACATTTCATCATGCACACAGGCAAGATGAGCTCTCATTCTGATCTTCCAGAAATCATAGTTTTCCACTGAGAATTGTGGAAGCTTGTGATGAGACATATGGTTCAAGGGATTAACTCCCATGTTGTTCTCTGCTGGTGGTGCAACCCTAGCTGTGTTGTCAGCCATAGTATAAAAGCAAGTTTATCAAAAGATCAATTCAGGTGACCTTAATAAAATACCTTTACGCACAAGGTATACTTAGAACAATGGTCTTTTGAACCACCGCTCTGATACCAATTGTTGGTCCCGAAATGAGTAAACAGGTGTATGGGGGGGGAATACACCTGTGGTTACAAATTAAAACTTCTTCAAAACTTATCAGGTTACTTAAGACAATAGCTCGTCAGAGGACTTGAGGTCTGCTGAGAGTTACTCTGTGAAAGCTTACTGAGATAATACCTCCACTGAAAGCACAAGACTTTCAGTTGATATCTAATTAGCTTTCAGATGCGGATTAGTGAGCCCTTTAGAAAACTCATTTTACTTTGATAAACTTGAGATTAACACACACTTATGAAATAGCAGAGTGTAAGTACACAAGATGTAAAGTGGTTCAGAGATAAATCTCCTACGTCCACTGGCCTGATCAAACAGGAGAATTCATTTCACTTGGAATTCCTTGTGTTATAGTGCCAAGGTGCACTGATCAACTTCTCCTCTCTTAGGATGATTGATCACTAGGAAATTCCAGGTCCTAGTTCCCAAAACAAACCAGCTTTCAGACTGATACAACAATCAGCTTACTAACACCACTTAACACTAGCTCTCAACCTAAACACTGAGTAGGGTTTTGAGTAGGGTTTTGGTTTCAACTATTTTGAGATAATCCTTACAAGTTTAGCTCAAGGCTTAGGATTGGATTATCTCTTTCTAAGATTTGGATATAGCTTTAAGCTTGGTTACAGAAGGTTTGTTAGGCTCTCTACAACTGTGAAACACTTGGGAAACAATGATAATTTCGAGTGCTTCTAGATGATTATAAATGTAGAGATAGCTTTGATCTTGTGAGTTTCCCGTGCTTGTAAATGTGCACGTCCTTCTGTATTTATAGGCTTCCTTGAAAATCTTCCCGTTGGATTTGAATCTTCTCAAGTAAGTCTTCTTGTATCTGATTGGTTCAAACGGCTCTATTTGAAGCTTTAAGTCTTGTCAAGAAACGGCTGCAAAACCATGCTATTCACCAACTTTCTGTAGATTGCTAGGTGAAAGACTTTTGGTACTTGTCAGGCTGGGGCAGGTCGGCTGTCAGTAAAGTACACTGACGTGTCATCTTTTCATTGGACCTTAAGTCTGTATGCCCAGATTCTTGTCTTGTTTTAAGGTGGAACTCCTCTGAGAGAACCTTCTTATTCCTTCATTTATTGTAAGCTTCACTGAAATTCATTTTGCCTTGTTCCAACCAGATTAACTAACAACTTTAAATATGTTTAGCATTCAATGTACTTGTTAGTTTCTTTATCAGTGGACCTTCGTCCTCTACTGATAGATTTAGTCTTAGTGAGAATGTACTTAGAAAACATTCAAGACTTAGACTTCTTTCTCAGATCACTTAGTCTTCAGCGGACTTCACTTCAGCGGACTTCATCTTCAGCAGACTTTATCTTCAGCAGACTTCATACTAAAATACACTCTAGTTATTACTAACTGTACTCCAGTTCTTAACACTTTGAACTGTTGAACTAAACATTAACTCTACTGAATAATTTACTTACAAAACAACTTAGGGGGGACATGTTGGCATCTAATCAAAACAAGTCTTATACATTTTCCCAACAAGAAATTCAACATTCAATCATAACTAAAGCAAATGCAATAAAAGAATTATTCTCATAAATGAGTGTTTGATACACGAGTTATACAAAGTAAAAGCATACTTTCACGTATAACTCCAACAGCAAGATGCTATCAAAGTGGCAAAAACTTGTCACAGGTGCCAAATATTCGCACCAAGCATTCACAAACCACCAACCGAGATGATAGCGGTTAATAGTCCATGGCCATTCGCAAAATGGGGAATCGACATCATAGGGCCCTTCCCGATTGGAAAGGGAAATGTAAGATTTGCAGTGGTGGCCGTAGACTATTACACAAAATGGGTCGAGGCAGAGGCACTTGTGACAATTACGCAGGAAAAGATGATCAGTTTCATATGGAAAAATATTGTATGCCGGTTTGGAGTCCCACAAGCGATTTTGACTGACAACGAACGACAATTTGAAGGCAAAAAATAAGAAACTTTTGCAAAAAATGGGGAATAAAAAAGTATTATTCAACTCCATATCATCCTCAATCCAACGGCCAAGTAGAGGCAGTCAACAAAATAATCAAACATATTCTAAAAATCCGGTTGGTGGACAAGAAAGGAAAATGGTCAGAAGAGCTACCAGAAGTGCTATGGGCATACCGGGTGTCATATAGAACAAGTACAGGGGAAACTCCATTCACCATGGTGTTTGGTGTAGAAGTAGTAATACCCGTGGAATTGAAGGTACCGACAGAACGAACAACAATGTTCGACGAGTAGTCAAACAACATGGCCTTAGCTGCAATTATGGATCTAATTGAAAAAAGAATTTCAGCAGAAATGAAGAACGCCGTATACAAGAAAAGAATCGCAAAGTATTACAATTCACAGGTAAAAGTTAGAGAATTCAAGATCGGAGATCTCGTACTTAAAAAAGCTCTGGGACCACCACCAGGAGTATTTGGACCGACTTGGGAGGGCCCATACAAGATAACTCAGAAATGGCACAACGGCACATATGACTTGGAAGACATGGAAGGCAACTCGGCCCAATACTCCTGGAATGCAGCTTTGTTGAAGAGATATTATCAATAAACAAAAATTGTACAGTACATGTAAAAAAAATTAGTTTAGGTTCCATATTTTCTTGTGAACACCAGTTGTAAATACGATGAAAAGTTCCATCAAAATTTTATCATAATTTTTTAGAATTTTATGGATGTATATGAAATTTGTGTTAAAGAGTAATTTGCTCAATTGTTCGCTCCACAAAATAAGTTGCTCGTTCAGATGCGCAGACAAGGGGGCGAGCAACAAGGTTGAAAATATATGAATTCAAGGCCAAGTCTATGTAAGGACCATAAGGTCCAAATTAATTAAGGCCAAGTATTTTTAAGGACGGTAAAGACCTTCCCCAAAGATCGAACAGGCGGTCAACAAACAAAAAATATCTATTCATAAAGATGAAAGATATTATGTTTGTGAAGCTTAAACAAGAATAAGCGAACAGCAGTGCAGCAGCGAACAAACAAGAAGCAAGGAAAATAATAAAGGAAGTAGTAAGCATCCCAAATTTCTTTCCATTAAAAGGGCAAAAGGTATTACAAAAGAAAGCGAAGAAATTACAAGGATGACTTAGTACAAGCTAAAGGAAACAAAAAAGAAAATAAGTCTTCAATCCTGGGGGGCAGGAGGAACATCGGTGGTGGCTGGAGCAGCGGGGAGCAGCATCAGTGGTGACGGTCTCAGTGGTGGCTGCCACGGTCGAGGTGCCCGCCCCGTCGATGGGGGTAAGGGGGAGAGAATGGAGACCATCAAAGATTTTGGCCTCTTTTTTTGGCTCTTCGCTCGAAAACTGGGGGGCAATGACTTGGACGTCCTCCCCAAAGATGTCTAGAGGAACTCCCATCTCCCCAAGATCGGCCACGGGAACAAAAAACCCAGCACTGACAGGGTTGCTCTTGACGTAGTCGACAAAATCTTTCTTGGTCATGGCCAGCACATCTTTGCCGTGATCCAAGGCGAAGTTGACAGACCTGATGCTCTCGGCATAGGCACACACGTAACCGAAGATAGTGTTGTCAGCCACGTCTTGAGCATACACATCAAAGGCAACCATGCCAGACTTCTCTTGCTGAAGGCGAGCAACCTCAGTTTGCAATTCTTCAACTTGGGCGACCACGACTGCTTTCTCACCCTCCAATACTTTTATTCGCTCGTCGGCAACCCCTAACTCAAGCATAAGCTTTTCAGATTGGTTGAGGGCAACTTGCTCGCTATCCAACGAAGCGTTGTACTTCTGCTCTAGGTCCGCCACCACCTTTGCGTTCTCAGCCTTCTCTCGGGCAAGCTCGTCCTCCTTCTTCTTCAAGGCGACCGCCTTCTCCGCCTCAAAGCCATCGATCTTGCGACCAAGACCGCGGTTGGTCCGCTCGAAGATCACAATCTGATCAAGGAGTTTTTTAGCCATCACGGCTTGATGGCTGGCGTTGTCGCTGGCAGTCTGCTCTTGGACAACGTCCTCACAGGTTTTGGTCCAAGAGCGAGGGACCATCTCAGTTGCCCGGCGAACATGGGAGTCCGGGATGTCCAAGTAAGGAGGAGGAGACTTAACACAACTGGGCTGATGAAGCACCTCTGATCGCCCGTGGTGCTCCTCAGGCTTGTACCTGAAAAGAAAAGAAAAAATAGGCATAAGTCAAGGTTTTGCAAGGAGCGAACACCAACGAAGCAATTCAAAAACTTACTCCCTCAGCTTTACTGGGTCGTATCCCAGGTACGAGCGATCATTAGAGAGTCGCTTCTTTTTGCCCAGCATAGCAGCAACGGCCTGCTGCTCACTTACAACCTCAAGCGAGGTGGGTTTGGAAACTAGAGAGCGAGGAGCCCGGCTGCTAGCCGCCGTGGTGGGCTTCGAGCGTTTTGTTGCTCGCTCCGCACCTTCTCCCTCACCCTGGTTATCCTCACGAGAAGCCTTCTTCTTCATTTTTCCTTTTCCTTCTCCGCACCACGAGGAGAAGCAGTGGCTTTGGAGGCTCCTCTGGAGCGACCAGTGGTGACCCGTGGGCGAGCATGGGGAGCAGGCTCTTCCCCAGCTCGAAGACGAATGAGTGACAAGGAGGGATCCTGCTTTCTCCTAGTCGGCTCCTCGGCGGCCATTTGTTTCACTCTGGCGGCTAATGACTTGAAGCGAATATACCAACTTTTACTAGTCGATTCCCCGCAAGCGTACGGGTTCACTGTAGTATGAGTAAGTATAATGACCAAGTAATATCGAACCCAAGGGATGAAGTGTATGTGAATAGATCCCTGAAGATCTACGCGTCGTGGCTAATATGAGTGTATGTTTTTGGAATTTTTTGGAAAAATTAATTAAAATAAACTAAACTATCCTACGAATGCAAACAGAAAATTAAACTAAGAATTTAAGATGTGTTTTCAAATAAGAGATTGTGATGCTTAGGATAGGAATCCCTACGTATACTAACGGAGCAGGTACATAATCAAAATAACCGTGACGTGCAAGAAATAACCTAAGTAAAAGAATGCAAGATGAAAGCTCAAGATTCTAAACCTTAATACTTTACCCTAACACTCAACTTCACTAATCCACTAACAAGTTAATAGATTGTGCTTAATTAATGAGACCCTAATTTAACTAAGGTGATGCGGTCGTCCTCCTTCGCTAAACTGGTAGATGAATTAGCCCTTTCTAAACCCTCTTGTTAAGTCTACTCGTTGTTAAAGAGTGATACGGTTGTCCTCTCTCTAACACTTTTCGAACGAAATTCAAAAGTAAAGTTAAGATTAATTTTAAGAATTCATTAATTAAGAGACTTAAATCCTAACGTCACAAGTTACCCTAATTACGTACCCACAACCTACTTCTACGAGTTCATCCTTCCCCAAGCATGCAAGGGTTTTAGATAGACATGGATTTTACGTAAACAATAACAATTGAATAAGTAACGAACATGAACATGATAGTAATAACGAAGAAAAGATCAATCATAAACTAGGGTTTCAAGAAATAAAGGAATAAACTGAAATTAAATCAATAAAACGAAGTCTCAACGTGTTCAAGAACAAAGATATGAAGAAACAAAACTAAAAAGTAAAACCGTGCTACAAATTCATAAAGAAAAACCTCAAAATACGTAAAAGTAAGCTTGCTCGTTCCTTCTTCTCCAAAAACTAACTCTAAAAACAATCTCGTATCAAGTGGTGGTAAGTGGTTATCTCCAAAAACGAACTTGGGATGAATATATATAAGCGTCGGGCCGAATTTGACTTGCATGGGCCAAAATTCCCGTCAAGCTCGAGTAGTGCTCGAGTAGAAAGTACTCGAGCAAGTGTTGCTCGAGTAGTCAAAACTTACAGAACCCAAAAAGTACTCGAGCTCCTTAGCTCGAGTAGTACTACTCGACCAGCCTCAGCTCGAGTGCTCTACTCGAGTGCTCGAGTAGTAGCTACTCGACCAGGCTTGGCTCGAGTGCTCTACTCGAGTGCTTGAGTAGTCAGTACTCGTGCTCCTCCCGCTTGAGTACTCCAGTGACACTTTTGCTCGCTCGAACTAATACTTCTCGTATTTCTTCCATATCTTCTCATTCGGGCATCCGTTTGAGTCGATTCAAAGTCCTACGAGCTCCTCTTTTCGCCCTCTATCCATCTATAAGCATCAAAGAAACAAATTTATTAGTTTATTAAAATGATACTCAAATGACTCTAAATACTTATATAATTCAATCAAAACAAGGGCATTTCGAGCGATGAATCATGACAATTTCACGCCTAATCAACCCCCCCAAACTTACCATATTGCTTGTCCTCAAGCAATGAAATAATAAGTCAAGTGAAATTGTTAGGAATGAGTCAAAGAATCAAATCATGCAAGCAAATGAACTCGAGCTTCAAAGATCAATCACAAGTATACTCACTCATCTTCCCTCATCCTACTCATGCAACAACAGCAAAAATCACCAAAATCAAATATGGATGTGCACTCAACAATGTGTTTCACTCCCTCACAAGTGTATATCAATGATAAAGGGACTCACTCAAATAATCAATCACTCATATCGGCAGCCATAGGCTTGTAAGCACTCTCAACTCTGACCATACTCTAAAAATCAATACCGAATCAAAAAGGACTTTTCTCAAGGTTGTAATGTAGGCTTTTTGGACAGGTGGGATAACAATTTGAGATAAGTGACTCAAGTGAATGGAGAATAGAAAAATCAAACTTCGGTACTTCGAGATTAGGAACAGACTACTTCAACATATTCCGTAAACACACTTTCAATTCCAACACTCTCAACACTTAATTTTTTTTTCTTTCTCACTCTTTTCACTTTTTTTTTCACAAACACATGAGCTCTTTTTTTCTTTTGCTCATTCTCACTTTTTTTCTTTTTCCCACAACTCAAAACTTCATCACACCTTCTTCTCATACTCACTCAACAAACAACATTTTCCTTTTTCAACTCAATTCAATCCCTTCACATTCACACTTTTCCTATTCTCCACTCAAATTGGGACAAAAAGGCTTAGGAATTGGAATATTGTTCATATGTGCTAGCAAATGAAATAAGCTTTAGGCTCAAAGGGGCTAACAAGGGACAAATGTCAATGGTAAGGAAAATTTAGGCTAAGTGACTCATTCAAAACAAAGATGGCCTAAGATCACATTCGGCATATCAAACTAGACACAATCAAGAAGCAAGAGCACACACAAGTTCTAGCATCCTCTAAGGTGACGATCCTCTCACAAACGAAGAGATCAAATCATGCATCTTAATCTCATAAGGCTCAAATCTCACGGATTTCACATCCATGCTAGTCCTAGTGAATTCTCACTCTCATCACACAAGTACTCAAAAGGAAAACTCACAAGCATTCTAGTTCTTTCTCAATTCAACTCTAACTCAAACACTCACACACAAGAATTCCTAACTCAACTTCACAATTCACCCTACTCATCAAATCATACTCAAAGATAGCAATCAACAAGCATAAGATGATTGATAGGCATTAAAGACGCAATAGCGAATCAGATCAAAATAACCCCAAGGAGCATTTCAAGGCACCAAATAACCAAACACACTAAAAAACAAGGGGTACTCCGGTGCAATGTAACAAGAAACATAAAAAACTCCACCCCCCCAAACTTCGACCTTGCGAAGAGGTCTAAGTTTGGGGTTGTGGATTACCTCAACCAAACAATTTAGTTTCTCTCAACAACGTTGCACACTCCCTTGCTTGAGTTCCTCCCTTCAATCTGAATAACTCCATGATACCTTTACTCCTTCGAGACAAGCCTACAAAATAAACTCTCAAGTACGAGGTTAAAACTTACGATTCAACAACACCCTATTAACATAAAACTCAAATAACTAAAAACACGCAAAAGCAAAAAAAAAAGGGTTGTCTCCCATTCAGCGCTATTTTTAAGGTCCTCATGTCGGACCGAGCTCAAAGGAGCTTATGGGACATCATACTAAAAAATACCTCCCTTACTCTCATAAGAGTGGTGGTTGAATTCCTTTCCTTGATTCCCCTCCATCATGAGTTCCTTTGCTTCCTTTTCCACCTTAAGAAGTGGGGGTCTTACCTTTTTCTCTCTCACTTTCCACGGAGGTACCCACTTCTTGACTTTTGACTCCTCCTTCTTAACTCCTCCTTTACCCTCTAATTGGACCACGTCCACCTTTTTAACTTCTTCATCCTTCAATTTCTTCTCTTTATCCCTATCAAAATAAATCAGATCATAATGCTCTTGGGTTAAATCAACAGGTGAAAGATTATCAAACTCATAAATAAAAGAAGGATTAGGGATGGAGGTGTGTCTTCAACTCTAGGATCAATGGCATCCATGCAATACAAACTCTCATCCTCCTTCGGGTACTTCATGGCCTCATATAGGGAAATCTTCACTTCTTGATCATTAACTTTCAACGTAATCTTCTCATTTGTCACGTCTAGCACCATCCCCGCCGTCGCTAAGAACGGTCTTCCCAAGATCAGGGGCACACGCTCATCTTCCTCCATTTCGAGCACTACAAAGTCGGCTGGAAAAATGTGATCTCCAACTCTCACGAGGACGTCTTCAACCACACCTTGAGGTTGAGTAATAGACCGGTCGGCTAGTTGAAGCGTCATCATTGTTGGCTGAAGTTCACCACCTTCCAACTTCTTGAAAAGCGACAAGGGCATAAGATTTATGCTCGCCCCTAAATCACATAGCGCTCCTTTCTTGATCCTGTTCCCAATGTCACATAAGATGGTAAAGCTCCCGGGATCCTTCAGCTTTGGAGGAAGCACCTTGTGCACTAATGCACTCACCTCATGGTTCAACTGCACCAACTTCGGCTTATCCACTCGCCGTCTTTTCGCGATCAAGTCCTTCAGAAACTTTGCATAGTTGGGCATCTGTTCCAAAGCATCATAAAAAGGAATGTTAATATGCAATTGTTTAAACACATCAAGGAATTTAGCGAATTTCTCATCAAGCTTCTTTTTCATGAAGCGTTGTGGATATGGGACGGGTATCACAGATTTGGGTACCCCTCATTCATCTCTCTCGGTCTCTTTCACTTTCTCTCATTGCTTCCTTTGCCTTCTTCCACTTAGGCACGCTCTCAATCTTCTCAAGGTCTTTGCCCTTCTGGGACTCATCCATATCTTTACTCTTCTGAATGCCTTCACCCTCAACCCCTTTCTCAACTCCTATCTCCTCAATCTCATCTCTATCCTTCTCAACCTCTCCTTGGGGCGTCTCAGAATCAGCAGGCATCTGGGGACCTTCATAATTGGTCCCACTTCTAAGCTGGATAGCCTTACAATGCTCTTTAGGATTACCCTCAGGCATTGAAGGGTATTTACCCGGCTCTCTATTCAATGACTTTGCAATCTGGCTCATCTGAAACTCTATAGAAGTGAACCTTCGGTTGTTCTCTTGCTGAATTCGATTTAGCTCTACATCTCTCTTCTGGAGGTCTTGATCACGCTGATCAACTTTCTTGTGCAGATCTTTCACATCGTACTCCAAAGATGATAAACGTTTGCTTCCTTCCTCCACCTTCTGAAGGATAGCTCTCAACATCTCCTCAGTTGAGGCACAACCTTCTCCACCCGGAGGCTTTGAACCTAGATCAACACCTGTAGGAACTGTAATACCCGCCTTCGGGTTAGCATATGAAAAATTCTCGTTCTTTCTCCATTGGTTCTGAGGAAGTTGCTGGCCTCCTTGGTACCCTTATGTGTTCCTCCATTGATTTTGAGGCGGCTGTGGACCTGGGGGTACAAATGGTTGGCCATAAGAAGGCCTTCCTTGAAAATTTCCACCTTGTGGATATCCATTCTGATTGTAATAAGGACCTCCCATATAATTTACTACTTCTTGCTGAATTGTGGGCTTGTCCTCTTGCTCATTCTCTGTTGCATTCCCTCCAACCATACTCTTCCCCAACTCAAGGTTGTTAATCTTTTCCATCATGGCCATCAACAGCCTTCTCGTTTCTTCACCTTCCTCAACTTGATGAACTCTCTGGAAATCTGCGTCCACATTCCAAGCCCCGGCATTCTTGACAATGTTGTCCACGATCTCTCTACGTCTCACTATTCCTTGATTCAGGAATGATCCACTGGCACAGGCGTCTAGATGGTCTTGCCCAGCTTTGTTGGCACCACTATAGAAAAATGCCATGACATCTCCTTCATTGTACCCGTGCTGCGGGCACTCTATCAACATGTTTGAGTATCTCTCCCACGCTTGATGTAGGTCCTCTCCTTGCTTCTGGCGGAAGGAAGAGATCTCAATCCTTGCTTTGATCGTTCTGGATGAATGGTAAAATCGCTCGAGAACAGACGCTCGAGCTCAGCCCAAGTGGTAATACCTCCCCGTGGAAGCGTATTATCATACCACTCTTTAGTTATTCCCGTCAATGAGAATGGGAACAACCTAAGCCTCTTGGCATCTTCAGACATGCCATTGTAATTGAAAGTGGAGGCTATCATTAGAAAACTCCTCAGATGAGTATGAGGATTCTCCTTCCCGATCACCCCTTGAACTGGTTCTCTGTAAGCAGCTTTAGAATTCCCGGGGAAATTGAGAAGTTATTTATCTCTACTGGAGGTAATGCCACTCCATCATAGTACCGTTGTGGCTGCGCCGCAAACCTTCCTTGAATAGCCATATTCTGATCTGCGTTCTGAGGAACGTGTTGAGGATTAGCAGCTGTTACGGGTACTTGTTGGGGTGGTGGTGGTTGATAAACCGGTGGTGGATTGTAAACAGGAGGTGGAGGATACGGGTATGGTGGATACGGATAAGGTGGGTATGGGTAAGGTGGGTAAGGTAAGTTATTTTGTGGTAAGTTAGGATGTGGGTAAGCAGGGTTGTTATGAGGGTTTTGAACAATGTTGTGAGCTGGATTGTTTACGTTTTGTGTATCCGGGTTTAGGCTCTGGCTATCCCCTAACGGAACTTGATTCTGGCTACCACTAACTCCAGTGCCTTCAACTCGGCCAATTCCTAATTGAACTGATTCGCAGCATCATCCAACTCATTAGAGATGTCCATTGGTTCTTTCCCTCCTCCGGCAGTGTTCATTCTCCTCAAGAAAGCTCGGTTCCTTCTAGCTATCGTCTCAGGGTTCAACGGTATTCTCTCTTCGCTCGTATTGCCTTGTGAGCGTGTTTTCATATACCTGACACACTAGCAGAAGGATCAAAACGCAACTGCCGAATGAATAAAAATAAAAATAAAACAGAAAATTAAGCACTCACTACTAACTACTAAGCTATCTACAAGTCCTATTCAAAAGACATACAACGCCATCCCCGGCAACGGCGCCATTGTCTTGAAGCGAATATACCAACTTTTACTAGTCGATTCCCCGTAAGCGTACGGGTTCACTGTAGTATGAGTAAGTATAATGACCAAGTAATATCAAACCCAAGGGATGAAGTGTATGCGAATAGATCCCTGAAGATCTACGCGTCGTAGCTAATATGAGTGTATGTTTTTAGAATTTTTTGGAAAAATTAATTAAAATAAACTAAACTATCCTACGAATGCAAACAGAAAATTAAACTAAGAATTTAAGATGTGTTTTCAAATAAGAGATGGTGATGCTTAGGATAGGAATCCCTACGTATACTAACGGAGCAGGTACATAATCAAAATAACCGTGACGTGCAAGAAATAACCTAAGTAAAAGAATGCAAGATGAAAGCTCAAGATTCTAAACCCTAATACTTTACCCTAACACTCGACTTCACTAATCCACTAACAAGTTAATAGAGTGTGCTTAATTAATGAGACCCTAATTTAACTAAGGTGATGCGGTCGTCCTCCTTCGCTAAACTGGTAGATGAATTAGCCCTTTCTAAACCCTCTCGTTAAGTCTACTCGTTGTTAAAGAGTGATACGGTCGTCCTCTCTCTAACACTTTTCGAATTAAATTCAAAAGTAAATTTAAGATTAATTTTAAGAATTCATTAATTAAGAGACTTAAATCCTAACGTCACAAGTTACCCTAATTACGTACCCACAACCTACTTCTACGAGTTCATCCTTCCCCAAGCATGCAAGGGTTTTAGCTAGACATGGATTTTACGTAAACAATAACAATTGAATAAGTAACAAACATGAACATGATAGTTATAACGAAGAAAAGATCAATCATAAACTAGGGTTTCAAGAAATAAAGGAATAAACTGAAATTAAATCAATAAAACGAAGTCTCAACGTGTTCAAGAACAAAGATATGAAGAAACGAAACTAAAAAGTAAAACCGTGCTACGAATTCGTAAAGAAAAACCTCAAAATACGTAAAAGTAAGCTTGCTCGTTCCTTCTTCTCCAAAAACTAACTTTAAAAATAATCTCGTATCAAGTGGTGGTAAGTGGTTATCTCCAAAAATGAACTTGGGATGAATATATATAAGCGTCGGGCCGAATCTGACTTGCATGGGACAAAATTCCCGTCAAGCTCGAGTAGTGCTCGAGTAGAAAGTACTCGAGCAGTCAAAACTTACAGAACCCAAAAAGTACTTGAGCTCCTTAGCTCGAGTAGTACTACTCGACCAGCCTCAGCTCGAGTGCTCTACTCGAGTGCTCGAGTAGTAGCTACTCGACCAGGCTTGGCTCGAGTGCTCTACTCGAGTGCTTGTGTAGTCAGTACTCGAGCTCCTCCCGCTTGAGTACTCCAGTGATACTTTTGCTCGCTCGAACTAATACTTCTCGTATTTCTTCCATATCTTCTCATCCGGGCATCCGTTTGAGTCGATTCAAAGTCCTACGAGCTCCTCTTTTCGCCCTCTATCCATCTATAAGCATCAAAGAAACAAATTTATTAGTTTATGAAAATGATACTCAAATGACTCTAAATACTTATATAATTCAATCAAAATAAGGGCATTTCGAGCGACGAATCATGACAATTTCACGCCTAATCAGCTAAGAGATGATAAGATTGAGGAATAGTAGGAACAGCAATGGTCGCACGTCGATCTGTTAAAAAATAAGAAATAAAGGGTTATACTAAAGAGGCGATCAGGCGAACAGAGGAGTAAGTTCCAAAAGTTATTACCCTCTGGGATCTCCGCCTAAGCTTCCAGATGATGGGGACTTGTGAAAAGTTGAGCAATCTTTCGGCAATGCGCTTTAGATAGATGGAGGATCTCGCGATCAGTAGGATTCTGCAACACTATCACAACTAAGGTATACAAAAATTCTTCAATCAAACCCAGATGCCCCCACTTCAAAATTTTTGGACCTGCAAAACAACAAGAAAAGAGAAATTAATATTAGTCCCGACGTAGTCCCAGGAAAGTGATAAGAAAGCCTACGTTTTACTATGCCAAAGCGTTCAGGGGAGTTAATGCGCGCTTGGCCGCCAGAAAAGTCTGCCGATGCCCGCCAGTCTCCTCCGATAAAAAAGAATTGATTGTGCCAACTCTTTACTTTATTGGCAACTCCTTCAGTGAGTTTTACTCCTGTCCTCGCCTTTACGTAATACCAGCCCACACCCTCTTTCTTACAAGCCGAGATGACCATGGCATAATGAATTTCGGTAGTGCTGATCTTATTCTTGTAGCCTTCAAGGCCGAACAACGTCATCAAAGCGAGCAAGTTACTCCACCCGTTAGGAGTAATTTGGGTGATGGCCAGGTTCACATCCTCCAAGAAGCGACCAATGAGGGGATGGAGTGGTAAAGGAAACCCCGTGTTCAGGATATCCAAGTTGATCGTCGTGCATCCTGGTGGCGGGCGATCAACAGTTTCTCCTTTCTTGGGGGCATACAAGAAGATATCGTATGGTATTTTGTAGTGGGACCTGATGCTGTCTAAGTCATCTTCAGTAATCAAGCTCGGAATCCTGCTCGCCGTAAAGGTGTTCTCCTGGGCGGTCATGATCATGCGTGATCGAACAGGGAAGGCAACGGAGTAGCGAGCAGCGTATTCTCCCCATTCATTCTGGCGAACAACCCCTTCAGGAATCTGAGACTCGGGAGTCACTCTAGAAGTAGGGAAACCTATCTCCTCCAAAAACTCCCAGGTCACAGTTAGCCTTGGTCGCTCCACCTCGATCGGGTTGGTCGCCCTCAGCTTCGATCTCAGCGGCCACCTCTTCTGAATCTTCTCCCAAGTCGGAGGAAGTAGTTTCTTCCGCATCAGGGCGACCAGCAGGGCGTTGCACCTCTTCGTCACCAGAGTTGTCCACGGAGTGAACAACGGAGGATGCCTCAGAACCCGTTTCTTCATCCACTAACAAGGTTCTCGGATTTTGGGCCAAGGCTTGACGAATCGATCGGCGAGGAACGGGGGAAGCTTCTTCTTCCATTGGGCGCTTCCCAGGATCACGTTCAAAAATCTCGATTGAGGTAGCCTCACTCGAGGAAGGAGAAGCCATTTAAAAGATCGATTTTTCAAAGAAGGGGTTAGCAAAATCTTGTTTAAAAAGAATCGTAGGAGGAGACGGCGGCGCTGGGGAAATGTGGCGGCACCGGGAAGAAGCGTGGCGGCGATGGGAATGGATACAGCGGCGGAAGGAGTTTTTTGAAGAAAAAACGAAAATAAAATGCAAAAACGAAAGCAAAAACAAAATTATAATTAGCAATTACCTTGATGATTCGTACAAAAATCGTCAAGAATTCGAGAATTCTGCAAGAAATAGAAGATGATCGAAGCAAAAGCTTGAAAGAGTGAAACAATGGCAGAAGGAAGAAAAAATTTCGGAAAAATGAAAAAGAGAAAGAAGACGAGTATTTATAAGAAGCAAAAACGGGGGCTAAAACGAAATTTTCAAAATTTTCGTAGGCCCTTATTTGCTAAGAAAGAAATACGCGTGGGCGGCGATGACGTCACCCGCCGCCCACGACGTTGCGAATTCCGAGAACCTCGGGATCTCAACCGTCACACACGCGTAGAACACCCCGTTGGTCGCCTTAATATGCGGATGATCGCCAACCTTCCCGCCAGAGAAAATTCAAAAATTTGTTGCTCGCTTCAAACACATAGTCACTATCCTATCAAAATTATGCCTTGTCCTTCATTAGTCAACAATTTTTTCCTAATAAAGAACAAGTCAGGGGGCAATGTTGATAGACGACCAGGCGAGCAACAGTGATTAGAGGATTAAGAGACTAAGTACGATTAAGAAGTCGGCGACCAGCAAAGCTCAAAAGGAATCAAAACACCAGGCGACCAGGGGAGTCGTCAGACGAGAATCTGGCGACCAACACAGCAAAAGAACAAGAAAAATAAGCAACCAAGCCAAAAGCAAGGGCAAAAGAGTACCCACCATCTAGGCGTCCAAGCGAGCAAGATGAGACCATGGAAGACAGCTCAAAATTCCACTAATTAAGCATTGCATTAGAAACAAACAAGTGGTCTCACCCACTCAAAGTGCCTTCATTCCTAATAGATTGATAACCGATAATGCGATGATTGCTTTTGAGACCTTTCATTATATGCGGAAAAAAAAGAGTGGTAGAAAAGGCTTTTTGGCTTTGAAACTTGACATGAGTAAAGCATATGATAGGGTTGAGTGGAACTTTCTGAAATGCATGTGTCTTAAATTGGGTTTCTGTGAGAAATGGGTGAACCTTGTGATGAGGTGTGTTACTACTGTTTCTTATTCAATCTTGGTTAATGGAAAACCGTCTGAGAAGTTTCTCCCCCAAAGGGGCCTCCGACAAGGAGACCCCATCTCCCCTTACTTGTTTCTGCTTTGCGCAGAAGGTTTCTCTACACTGCTGAAACAGGCTGAACTGCGAGGGGAGCTCACGGGAATCAAAGTGGCGAGAAATGCCCCACCAATTTCGCACCTATTCTTCGCCGATGACAGCGTCCTTTTCTTCCGTTCAAACCATGCTGAAATGAACAAGATTAAAGACATTATTGCTGCATATGAAGCTGCATCAGGTCAAAGAGTAAACCTCGATAAATCTGAGTTGTTGGCGAGTGGTAATATTCCTGATGAGGTCCGTGAGGAAATGGGATTGCAGTTGGGAGCGAGAACGGTTGGAAGTTACTCGAAGTACTTGGGCCTCCCCACTTTGATAGGCCGGTCAAAATCACAAGTCTTCCAAATTATTCTTGATAGGATAATAAGAAAACTAAAAGGGTGGAAAGAGAAAACTCTATCAAAAGCGGGACGGGAGATTCTGATCAAGAGTGTAATACAGTCCATACCAACGTATGCTATGAGTTGTTTCATGTTTACTAAATCCCTCTGTGAGGACATTGAAAGAGTTGTGGCAAGATTTTATTGGGGAGCCTGTGGAGGGGAAAGAAAGACTCATTGGGCAAGTTGGGAGAAGATATCACGATCGAAAGAGGAAGGCGGTTTGGGGTTTAGAGAAATGTATTTTTTTAACCTTGCTATGGTTGCTCGACAGTTCTGGAGAATCCTAAAAAACCCGCAATCCATGATTTCCCAAATCCTTAAGGCTAGGTACTTTCCCAGAGGATCTTTAGAAAATGCACAAGTGGGGTACCAACCTAGCTATTTGTGGAGGAGCTTGATTAAATCCAGGTCTCTAATTAAAGAGGGTCTTGCGTGGAGAGTTGGCGATGGGAAAAGTATTGAGTGTTTCAAAGACAAATGGGTGGGTGTACATGCACCTTACTCCCCAAAAGAGTTTAATCCCCGGCCAAATGACCTCCATTGCATAGCTGATCTCATTGATGAACAACAAGCTACTTGGAATGTGAGAAAGGTCCGAAATAGCTTTACGGAGGAGGATGCAAATACTATACTCTCTATGCCTTTGAGTACCCGATTACCACCAGATAAAATCGTGTGGAATCGATCAAAAGACGGAAAATTCAGTGTCAAATCAGCTTACCATTTGGCTGTGTTAAAGTTCTCAAAGTGTGGTACTGATCTTCCATCTTCAAGCTCGTCGAACAAGCTGTGGAAGAGAATTTGGGGTCTGAAAATACCACCTTCTATCCGCCACTTTCTATGGCGAGCATGTATGGACTCTCTACCTACAAAGGTGAATGTGTGTAAAAGAAGAATGGGAACTGATGCTTTATGCGAGATATGCGGGATTGAGGGAGAAACAACAGGTCACGTACTACTGCGGTGCGAAGCGGCTATATTTTCTTGGAAACAAAGCCCGATTCGAGTTAGCCTACAAAACCAGAGTTCGAGCTTCAAAGAAATCTGTGCTGATATGCTGGAAAATTTACCAAAAGAGGGAGGGGCTCTGTTCGCTATACTTGCTTGGAACATTTGGAAAGCTAGGAACTCTCAGATATTTGAAGATAGAACATTGGAGCCCAGGGATGTGGTTCAACTTTCGCTGCGGAAATTTCAGGAGTTTCAAAACACGGCGGGGGGTGTAAGTGCTAGAGAGAAGAATTCGAACAAGGCAGTAAAATGGAAACCACCACCAGCTGGAGTGTACAAATTGAATTCGGATGCAGCTGTTTTGGGAAATGGAAATGTGGGGTTTGGTTTTGTGGTTAGAAATGATCATGGGGAGGTAATGATGGCAGGCTCGAAACGCTGTAAAGCACAAGGAAACAGTACGCTGTTAGAGGCGAGGGCTCTTCGTTTTGCGGTACGGACTACAATTGATTATGGGATGTATGCTCTCCTCATTGAAACTGACTCAGAGACCTTGGCAAAAATTCTCAACAAAGAGGTGATGGATGAGATGTACATAATGCATATTGTAGAAGATATTTGGATGATGACAGAAGGTTTAGAGTGCTCAAGGTTTACTTTGGAGAAAAGAGAAGCAAATTTTGTGGCACACAAACTAGCGCACTACGGTGCTGTTGAAAACTTTGAAGAGGTGTGGATTGAAGAAGTTCCACAGAGTTGTGAACAATCTGTTCAAAATGATGTAAGGCATATGCCTACCTTTCATTAATATTAATTTCTATTTCCTGTCAAAAAAAAAGAAACAAACAAGTGTATTAAACACTTGTCATTGTACAAAATGTAATAGTTTAGGAATAAGACAAGTGGCTAAACACTTGTCAACACCTAGATCAAAGGGCTAAGATGGTGACACCTCCTACTTGCTTGTAAGCTTATAAATACCCCTTCATGAGAGGGCAATAACAAGTTCAATATTCCAAAAAAGTACCAAAACTCTTGCAATTTTATTTTTTAATCTTTACTTACACAAAACTGATGGTCCCGTGAAAACATTTGCATTTGGGAATTTAGGATTATTTTTAAACACTGGAGTGCACTGAAATGCTTTGTAAATGAGTGGTCAGTGCAGTGCTTAAGCAAATCGGTAAAGCAATAAAGAACACAACAATGTACAGTGGTTCAGAGGCTCAAGCTCCTACATCCACTAACCTGATTGAACAGGATAATCCACTAAGAATTAGCTTGTTTTTAACGTGTCAAGGTGCACTCTCAACTGGACTCACACCCCTCCGCGGAGCTGCCTCTCGAACTGGCCTCACATCCCTCTTCTCTCAGGGACTGCCTCTCCACACCTAACTTCAACCACTAACTCTAACACTAGGGAAAGGGTTTGGGTTTGGTGTTGCTTTCTCCAACTAGGTGAGATTTTCCCTTACATGGTTTTAGCCTGAAAGCTAGGATTGGAAAAATCTCTCTAAGCTTAGGATGTATATGATAGGCTCGAGTATACAAACTAGAACACTCAAATATGACTATGTAGAACTCAGGGTTAGTGTTCTTGATGGAGATGGTGCCTCCTTATGCCTCCCTTGAACTTGCACTCTCTCTCACATCTGCTCCACTCTTCTAAATGCAGCTTGAGTTTGTATTTATAGTGTGGATTTGAATGTTACCGTTGGAGAGAGTAACATTCAAATCCAGACTATCTCTGGAGTGAAATTCTCCTTTTCAGTGAAGTACGGCCTTGTCAGCTTTTGTCAGATTTGCTGCCTTGTCTTGATTGGTCCACGTGGACTGAGTCCAATGGCTCTTTTGTTCAGGGTACTTGATCAGGGTAGTCCTGACTTCAGGCGACTTGTCTTCAGCTGACTTGAAATCCTCTCAGGATACTTTTCTTCAGTAGGCTTGAAGTCCTCTTAGGAACTTTCATTGGACTTGAAGTCTACTCAGTAGACTTCCTTCATTGGACTTTAAGTCTTCTCAGTGGACTTTCTTCATTGGACTTTAAGTCTTCTCAGTGGACTTTCTTCAGTAGACTTGATGTCCTCTTAGGAACTTTCATTGGACTTGAAGTCTACTCAGTAGACTTCCTTCATTGAACTTTAAGTCTTCTCAGTGGACTTTCTTCATTGGACTTTAAGTCTTCTTAGGGGACTAAAGTCCACTCAGGAGAGTTGACATAAGGCAAATTGTCAGCCTCTCATTCCTCAGTAGCCTGACTCCTTCAGGGTCTAATAGGCACAACACTGATCCTCATGATCATGTTCTTCACTGAGTAGTCCACTGACCAGCTTAGAAAGTCAAGTTTATACTCAGTGGGACTTCCTTCAGGACGGTCTTCAGGGTTCTGACTTGATGCTCCAGTCTGATTGCTCTAGGATAGCTCTGACTTCTCAGGTTCCGAGACAGCTGAGTTCCCCCTCAACTGAATACCCGTAAACTGAAAATAGACTAGCCTAACCTGAATCTTATAAGACACAATCCTGACTGCTCATTCCCTATTACAAGTTATTTTGGAAAATCATCAAAACTAAATATCCCAACAATTTCCCCCTTTTTGATGATTCCAAAACTTCTACTCCCTCCGTCCCGGTATTATTCGCATACAAAAAACGGCACACATATTAAGAAAAAATTACTTTTTGAGTAAAGTAGTGGCATATGGGTAAATATGTGTATATTATTGTGAGTGTGCACGCAAATCAATGTTTCCTTTTTTAGAGTGTGCAAATAATTTTGGGACGGACGAAAAAGGAAAGTGTGCAAATAATAGTGGGACGGAGGGAGTAACACTTATGATTTTCTATAATAAGAAACATGTTAGTACAACAAATAATAGTGCAGAAAAAAACTCAAATTTGTAAACATTAAAGATCTGTTCAGTTGATAATAAGGATTTTCAAAACAAGATCAGAGGTCATTTGAACAACCCGCTCTGATACCAATTGATGGTCCCGTGAAAACATTTGCATTTGGGAATTTAGGATTTTTTTTTTAAACACTAGAGTGCACTGAAATGCTTTGTAAATGAGTGGTCAGTGCAGTGCTTAAGCAAATCAGTAAAGCAATAAAGAACACAACAATGTAAAGTGGTTCAGAGGCTCAAGCTCCTACATCCACTAACCTGATTGAACAGGATAATCCACTAAGGATTAACTTGTTTTTAACGTGCCAAGGTGCACTCTCAACTGGACTCACACCCCTCCGCGGAGCTGCCTCTCAAACTTGCCTCACATCCCTCTTCTCTCAGGGACTGCCTCTCCACACCTAACTTCAACCACTAACTCTAACACTCGGGAAAGGGTTTGGGTTTGGTGTTGCTTTCTCCAACTAGGTGAGATTTTCCCTTACATGGTTTTAGCCTGAAAGCTAGGATTGGGAAAATCTCTCTAAGCTTAGGATGTATATGATAGGCTCGAGTATACAAACTAGAACACTCAAATATGACTATGTAGAACTCAGGGTCAGTGTTCTTGATGGAGATGGTGCCTACTTATGCCTCCCTTGAACTTGCACTCTCTCTCACATCTGCTCCACTCTTCTAAATACTGCTTGAGTTTGTATTTATAGTGTGAATTTGAATGTTACCGTTGGAAAGAGTAACATTCAAATCCAGACTATCTCTGGAGTGAAATTCTCCTTTTCAGTGAAGTACGGCCTTGCCAGCTTTTGTCAGATTCGCTGCCTTATCTTGATTGGTCCACGTGGACTGAGTCCAACGGCTCTTTTGTTCAGGGTACTTGATCAGGGTAGTCCTGACTTCAGGCGACTTGTCTTCAGCTGACTTGAAATCCTCTCAGGATACTTTTCTTCAGTAGGCTTGAAGTCCTCTTAGGAACTTTCATTGGACTTGAAGTCTACTCAGTAGATTTCCTTCATTGGACTTTAAGTCTTCTCAGTGGACTTTCTTCATTGGACTTTAAGTCTTCTCAGTGGACTTTCTTCAGTAGACTTTCTTCAGTAGACTTGAAGTCCTCTTAGGAACTTTCATTGGACTTGAAGTCTACTCAGTAGACTTCCTTCATTGGACTTTAAGTCTTCTCAGTGGACTTTCTTCATTGGACTTTAAGTCTTCTTAGTGGACTAAAGTCCACTCAGGAGAGTTGACATAAGGTAAATTGTCAGCCTCTCATTCCTCAGTAGCCTGACTCCTTCAGGGTCTAATAGGCACAACACTGATCCTCATGATCATGCTCTTCACTGAGTAGTCCACTGACCAGCTTAGAAAGTCAAGTTTATACTCAGTGGGACTTCTTTCAGGACGGTCTTCAGGTCTTCAGGGTTCTGACTTGATGCTCCAGTCTGATTGCTCTAGGATAGCTCTGACTTCTCAGGTTCTGAGACAGCTGAGTTCCCCCTCAACTGAATACCCATAAACTGAAAATAGACTAGCCTAACCTGAATCTTATAAGACACAATCCTGACTGTTCATTCCTTATTACAAGTCATTTTGAAAAATCATCAAAACTAAATATCCCAACAAAAACCATCACTAGCAATCTTGTTTGGTGACCTTCTTTAGTGTTAAACAGCCACTAATTATCCAATTCGAATCAAGGTCATCAACACACTCAATGAACAATAATATGCATGAAAAACATCATAACATCAACAAAAATTATACTATTCAACATTTAAAAAATCTCGTTTCTAAAAAATAACAAAACACTTAAATATATGTATTCAGGATTTGGAGGATCGTTCGTCCTTACAATGTAGGTCATCACAACACGTTTCAAGCGTCTAGTGGTCTATTGACGGTGGATCACATTCTTGAAGTATGGAACTCGGTTGGATTGTTCGAAATGACTTTCTTTGTTTGAAAGTGAAGTATGAAAATGAGGTGTAGTGTATTTACTAAAATTATTTTTGGAGGAAAGACTAGAAGGATAATATTATAATTTCAAATATTTGTCTTAGGAATTAAATTTTGTGTAGTGTATTTACTCCACTAGTGCCAATGACCTGGGCCTTTTATTAATATAACCAGTCCAACGGACAACTGGTCCATTGGGTCATATGTTTGATGAGTCTATTTCATTAGCCCACGGTTATTTGCACTATTCACCGTGGTAAAAATACTATCCGGATGTATACACTACTTATTTTTTCAAAAAATTGAAATATATTCGAAATTATTTTCGAAAATGAAGATAGAAATCAATTTTCTTTTCCGAAATATTGTGCATTGTATTATGTTTGGAGAAAATGTTCAAAAATTTGAACCAATTTCGAAAAAAAAAATTAAAAAAAAATCGAATAACAAGTAATGTATTCGTAGTGTCTTCACCGAAGGGGTTAGTGCAAATAACCAGGGTCATTTCATTATCATAATTAGTCCCAAGACATATTGAGCATTATGTTTGATGGGCCCATCTCATTATAATAATCAGGTCCATGGCTAATCAGGCCATTGGTCATATATTTGGTGGGGCAATTTAAGGTTATATATAGTCTTATTTTTTGTTAATACACTCCACCCAAAAAGTGTTCGGAAAAAAAAAATCGAAAATTAATTTTTTTGAAAATATAAAAAAAAAAAAACACTAAATATATAAATTTTCTTATAATTTTTTTCTGAAAATTGTTACATTTGTCGGAAAAAAAAATTCTAACATTTTTTTAGTGGAGCGAATATATAAATAATATCGTTTGACACGCAAAGTAATAGTATCATTTAACGTTGAAGTATCACATTTAAAAAAATTGTTTGATTTTATGGGCCATTCTTCTTAAATATACCTAACATGAGATGATGTATATGCTAAAAGATAGTACTACCTTCATCCCAATTTTGTTTACTCATTTGACTTTTGTTGACTTTAATATGAGACTTAATTTATACTCCCTCCGTCCCCTAATAATATTCACACTTGTCTGGGCACAGGTTTTAAGAAAAACTGCTTTATTGACTTTTTGAACCAATGAATGAAGAGTATTTTGAATTAAAGTAGGTAGTGTGAGAGTGTTTTATTTCCTTTTTTGGGGTGTGAATATTATTGTGGGACATCCCAAATAGGAAAGTGTGAATATTAAGAGGGGGCGGAGGGAGTAGTATTTAAATGGATAAAATGGTTTTTTTATGATTGCGTATTATTCAATTTTAAGTGCATGAAACAAAATGAAGACGCTTTTTAACGTAATTATTAGTAGAACGGAGTGTAATTTAAAAGTGTTTGAAGGGAGTAAATAATGAAATGGGTAAACAAAATTGGGACGGATGGAGTACTCTTTAGTGAATCAAGTTAATATAAATTTTTGCCTAATGTTTTTGTTATACTCATTCCATCCTCTTATTAAAAAAGGAGCGAAAATGTGCCCTTGTTAGCTTAGTGTATGATAGTGCATATTATTAGGAATTACTGTACAAATAAATTAATTTTATATTGTTTTATAAGTTTAGACTTTTAGATGTGGCGGAATTCTTTCAGGTTGTGTTTGGATAGAGTCATTTGAAATCCAAAAAATTTAAAAAAAATTTGGATTTCAAATGACACGGTTTTGCTAAATATTTAAAATTCCTCCAACTTGAACTAAGATTAAAGCTCATTTGAATATTTTACCCAAACAAGTGATGTGAATTTAGGGTATGAATTTAAAATTTATAGTTCAAATCCCTCCATTCAAATACAACCTCATGGTGTAGAACCAATAGGTTCATGCCCATCCAAACATAACCTTATGAAAATGAAATACATGTGCAAGAAGCCACATCCTTGTCGGCCTCTAATTTTATTAAAAATTCAAGAAATATGCATGGATGAATTATTCACATGCCTGCTTTGTGTTGTACGAAAAAGTTGTACCCTTTAGTTCAATACAACCAAACCCAACACAAAGACAACCTCAATTAGAGTTTGGTTTACAACGCTTCAGGAGAAACTCTAATTTCTATTTTTTCCCAAGATACTGCTATTCTGATAGCTCGTTTTCTAGTGACGTTACTTGAAATTTGTAGAAGCAACCTTACGACTGTACCAAGCTTTAACAAGTAGTACATACGACTTGATTTAAGGTACCTTGGAGTTTTCCTTTAGTTACCACGATTTATGTCGATGTCCTGGAGATTTATTTTCAAATCTTCATTTGAAACAAATATTAAGAGTATATTTGATAACCTAATTCTACATTGATAAGCATATGCCTGTGGAACATGTGCAAATAAACAATAGATATCGCCCATCTGGAGAAAACCCATCTCCACACCAGCTTCACATATGGTATGGATATGTTGTTTAAATGTAACATAGAGACTAGCACTGTGGTCTTGAAACATCAAACTTCTAACACAGGATTACATAAAATAGAAAAGGAACAAGTCCCAAAATTGGGGCCACCTATGACCCAAAGTTTCATCTAATCTTCATATCATTTCACCCATACATTGGTTCTGCTACTTGTGATGTCCAGGTGTTGGTTATGCAGAGGGATGGGATTGGGCATCGTTTGCTGTTTCACCAGCAATGCATGCTTCCTCGGGTAACCTGAAGCTTAAGCAAAACATTGCCTGCAAAAAATGAAGTCCATGCTTTAAAATCTAGATTTCATGAACGTAGCAAGAGGGGGACCAGTTTATACCTTGTTTGGCGCAACGTCTCTAACCCTGTGGAATGTTGGGTCTTGTATGCTAGCACCCAGTGCAGTCTCTGCCACCTGCAAAACAACAAGGGACTCAAATTTTAGAGTGAATGCTCAAAAAAGAAAAAGAAGGAAAGAAGGGGGGAATGGAGTATAACATTTAACTATTTAGTAGGTACGGGGGACAAACAGAATGTAGGAAAAGCAACAAAAAGACGTAGCTCTGCACATCATCAAGAAACTTACTGATTTTATTAAATCCTCTGTCTCAGTTGCTCGTATGAAGCAATAACAGTGGATCCATGGGAGAGAACCTTGCCAGTATTTTCTGTTGATAAGTCTTCTAAATGCATCTGTAAAAGTTTTATATTCAAGTGCTTAATTTCTCCCACTCCTTTTTTTAGCAAATATATTAACAAGGTGACAAGTAAGAAGTGCAAACTCAGGGTAAGAAAATGCTTAAGTTGCAGTATGAAAAAGAAGAAAACACAAAACTGAATTTCTAAATAGGCCTAGAATTCACTTCTTAGATAAAGATAAACAACGGCAAGATTAAACTGAAACATCAAACGCCATTGATGCCCGCCGCAAAGCAGGAAGTATTACCACGGTAAACATACACAACATAGCATAAATGAGGGACATGGGGAAAAACTAATTTGCAGTGACAAAAACTGCATAAAATTTTAACAGATACTATTCAAACATCTTGACTTCTTGGATGCAAGATATCTGATGCTCATACCAAGAATACTTGACAGACAAGTTCTATGTTATGTTCCACTTAGAATACCCATCTTCCATAACAGTCTAAACTGACATACAAAGTGAGTTAAACCTGACTGACTGCATAACAGCTGAAGATAAACTTTCTTGGACCATGCCAAAAATAAACCATAATTCGAAACAGCCAAACTAATACTATGAAGATATAAACTGCTAATCACGCATTTCAATCAACCAAGAAAAAGTAGAGAGAAAGGCAGGAACTGGAAATAGAAGAGAACATACCAAGAAATTGTAAAGCAGAGGCAGGTAGATTCATTATGACATGATCAATGTGCTCCCATGGCTTTGCATCAAAAGGCTGAGACCCTGCAACACGCTTTAAGACTTTTTTCTTCCTTTCAGGAACACAACTGCCAGCACTGTCAGAATTTCCATTTTCTACAAGAGATAGTACAGAGACATAATTTTAGCAGCCAAATTAAGATATCTGAAAGGAAATACTAAAAACACTATTTGGATACAGTGATCAAAGCAGTTCAATTCTGGACCTATCATACCTGCAAGTAAACTTTCAGAACGTCTTTTTACAGCTACTGAATTCCCTTCTTCCTTTGCCCGCAATTGTTCACCCTCGTCTGGAGTTCCTTGCATAGCACCTTCAAGAGATTTGAAGTTTAACTTAACTCATAACCATACAACGGAAAACATCCAGCAAAAAGATGTTACCAGTTTGACAACTATCTTCCAACTTCTGTTGTGAGTTATGCATGCCATCTTCCTCAGAAGTAGTATTCTGTTTGGCTTCATCAGATTTTGGGCTACCTTCGCTTGAAGGTACTTTTATTAGTGAAGAAATAAACTTTCTTGCATCCAAATTGTATGCACGGACTAGATCAGAAACCTTATTGATTTCTGCATTAATCTTCAGATACCGAATGCTATCTGGATTTAGATCATTTGCATACACTTGGCAACCTTTCTGTGCTGCCGGAATAGCAAATGGACCAATACCGGCAAACATATCACACACAGTATCACCAGCCTGGAACTTCGAGATAAGCCTTATATGCTCATGTTCCAGTCTAGAATTCCAATAGACCAAACCATAATCAAGCTTGAAAGTTGCTCCATACTGCTTCACCTCTGTAACCATATTAGCATCTCCTGCTAATACTTCAAACTTTGGCACACGAAACTCATTCGTTATTGTTCCAACTTTATTGACGATAGTCTTGATTCGTGGATAATTTTTCTGAAGGACATAAAGGATCAGTTAGATGAAACTATATAACAGAGGATTATGCAAACAATGCTAGTATCTTAATAATAAGATCTAAGCACAAATTTTGTTGGAATTTTGAGAACTAATCCATCAAGCACTACCAAGTGTGTAGTTGTTATGCTTTTCTACCTAACTCCTACAAATTTGAATAACTCAAAATTCAATTTTACTCTATCATTAATTTGATTTCGGATTAGTTCAATGTTAATCTAACTACTAATAATAGCCTTATAACATTTGCAACACAGTAATCAAAAGGCCAACAAAAAGCCAGTGTTATAACATACATCATAGATAACTTTTGCTATAACATCCTTGTAAGGGAGTAGCTCATCTGCTATATTCAGGTGGGCAACATGACCTGCAAACAGATCAAGCACGGAGTATAATCAGTAACAGAGACCAGGTATGAGAATCTTGAATTGCAGCCACAACCTCCAATCAACAAACCCTCCAAAAAACCTGTGCAAGCAGACTTAACAAAGCTGCAAATGTAAAGTACGAATGCTAACACATAAAGTACTTAACTATTGTCTCAAATGATGAAGGTACTTCAATTCCACACGGCAGAATCTGTTTTAATACATGGTCTGTATCCAAATACATAGGAAATAAGTTAACATCAGTCACTGATAAAAGAACTTGCATAATAGCTAAAATGTAGCAGCCATTCGCCCAATCAAGCATTTCCTATCAACTACCTCGATTTGCACTTATTATTCACAATCAAAACATTAATAGCTAAAAGAGTTGCTACTTCTGTCAAGAGTTAAAAGATATTAAATTGCATAAATAGATGACGAACCTGCACTCCAATATTGATAACCAAGTGTCATAGAATATGGAACTACTTGGATCTCAAAGAGCTCTTTCAATTCATTAACTTTATCAGCTGGAATTTCTGATAAATCTGCCATCATTTGGCCAACAATAAGCCCATTTACACATAAGAATAATAGAGCTAATGCCATATATATGCATATTTTACTGATTTCTC
The DNA here is from genome assembly GCA_947034835.1 of Ballota nigra. Lineage (NCBI taxonomy): Eukaryota > Viridiplantae > Streptophyta > Magnoliopsida > Lamiales > Lamiaceae > Ballota > Ballota nigra. The sequence goes on from OX344726.1 coordinate 10,107,187, forward strand.
GCAGAGTTGAATAATAACCAGAACAAGAGGACACCTGGATTTTGAATCTTCTCCGATAATAACATATAACGATTTTTATCACAAGTTGGATCCTCTGTTATAGGCTTAATGCGTGGCCTATCAAGTAAATATCTTCACAAAAGAAAAGAACAATAATAAGACATAGGCATGAGCTTAAACAATGTAGAGATTACTATTCCTAACATACCCGTTTAGAATACGAGTTGCAAGTTTGCAATGCTCCCGTGGAACTCGAAGTGCCCACAAACTCAACTGCACGTCAAATTTTTTCTCGTCCAACATTTCGAAAAATCGATCTATGGGGAATTGAAATATATAAAATCAGTAAAAAGCAATAATTCTTGCAACCACTTCACTTGAACGACGGTTGCGAGTCAGCGAGGGTCCTCAACGGAGAGGAACCGGCGGTAATTAGGGTTTTATGGCCGCCGGCGGGGTTAAGAACGGCTCTCAGTCTTTTCTGTCTCTGCTGTTTTTTCCTTTTCCTTTCCTTTTATTATTTAAATTAATATTATAATTAATTAATAATATATTGATAGTATTTATTTGGTGCAATTATTATTTACTACAATCCTATAAGCTTAAATAGTTAAATGCACTATACAACATAAGAAATCCCATAAAACCAATTCATATATTTTGGTGGTCCCCATTATTAATCAAAACCACAAGTTCATACAATTTGATGGGTCCCATGTTCAAAATCTGATTCTTACAAAACTTGACATACTATTAACTGATTGACACTTTTTTGCACAATTCCCGAGACAAAAATTTGACCAGTATATTTATTATTTTCGGGTGTTTATTAATTTTGAACATAAACATAAATTTTATGCAAGTATAAAATAATTTTTGAACATATAAATAAATATTTTGAGAATTCTAGTAAATTCAATTTCAAATTCAAATGCATTTCTTTCATTAATAATGTGAGAATTACATATTAAAAATTTCAAAAGTATTACATATACAAAATTAGGCACATTCAGCCCAAAAATTTATGAACTACTAAAAAAAAGTGCACAGACGCACAAAAATTATGAACAAACACTTTAAAATTATGAACAAATGCCGGTAAATTGTGAACAGAGGGCGTTTTACGTTTCTCTCTCAGAAACTTACCTGAAAACAACAACAACAAAAATTAGAGCAATTGAATCAGTTTAAAAGAAAAAGTCATCCATAAAACTTCACAATCAAAATACAAAACTCCCCAATCAAAATACAAAACTCCTTAATATCCGACCCTCCATTAATCCCTGACCCTCCAATACTTCACCCTCAAATACAAATCAAGAAATCCTCAATAAGAGATTGAATAAGAGCAACAAAATGTTGAAATTGCATGCTCATTTCATATACAGACAATTATATGTAAAAAAAAACCAAATTAAAGCATAACTATTTTAGTGGTCATCTAAAATGGCTGGAAGATGATTAGTTTTTCTCTTAATTAAAGGACTCTACAGGGGAGGGAAGAACCAAAGAGAAGAAAACTCCCAACAATATCTAAAAGCAATTATAAATAACCGTCTGCATATGAGTAGCTATTTTTACAAACTGAATGCTCAAACTAAAACTCATACCAAGGCAAACTAATATAGCTTGCTCCTAGGGCAAAATTGTCAATCCATCCATTTTGCTTGAGTTGCAATACAGAAAACGTGAGTTTCTATTAATTCTTTTTTTCAAAGTGAAAATGTATATCAAGGTGAAAGATGATGTGAATACCTTCAAAGGAGGAGCTGAATATATGTATGATAACAAGGATCCACCAAGGGCAAGGTAAAATATCACTGGGAAATTATGCCCTGCTTATATAGGAGCACAATTAGAGAAAAAAATTAAACTGTTCTCAAGAAGAGACGTCATTTTGAAGACCTACCCACACATCTAATAGACCGGCCAAGCCAAGGCCTGAGGGTAAACCCAAATCTTGAAGGCCATGAAAAGTTTTGATTTTTTTACAGTAAATTATTTTCTTCGGATTCTTTACAGTAAGTTTTGAAGGCCATAAAAAGTTGTGTTAATTTTTTCTTCAGATTTATCACAAAATCAAAGCAAAATTCTTCTTCAATTTTTTTACAGTAACTAAAATATGATAAAAACTACCTCAGATCTGAGGCCACAGCGTCGCGGACGTACCATGGGGCTGAAGGAAGTAAACCCTATCACGCCGATGGGGTACCCACCGGTTTGTGGTGCTCCACCTCCAAACCATGGAGGATATGGATATCTGCCGCCTAGGAACGCATATCCGCCGCCGCCTCCAGCAGGATGTGGATATCCCCCGCCGCTTGTTCTCCAGGTCTCGCCGCCGCCACTTGTTCTCCAGAGCACCGCCGCTTGAAATATTCGCAGGTGCCGCCGCCCGCCGTGTATTTTCTTATGTGTTGATAGTGAGAAAAGAGAGAGGGAGAGGGGGGGAGAGCAGAGGGTTTCTCGTGGTCGAGAGAGAGAAAGAGGGGATGTGGGTGGGTTGGGTGGGTTTGTTTTTTAATTTTGAGGAGTGAGAGGAGAGAGATACGTATATTCTGAAAAGAAGAGGGAGAGAGAGAAGACTGACAAAAAGGAGAGAGAGTGCTGAAAATACATATTACTAGCCAAATGTATGGATTTGTGCTATGGGGAAAGTGATGTTTTAAAGTGCATTTATGGTCCTCAAAATGTAGTGTCATGTGTATTTCTCTATTTATTTTTCGCGGCTTAAGCCTGTTTTTTGAGATTTTGTATTACAATTTACAAATCGGCCCCAACCAACAAGGTTTAATACGGAATGACCTTATGAAAAATAAACATACTAAAACAATTACTCCCTCCGTCCCAAACTCATTTTCTCATTTACTGTTTGCACGGGTTTTAGAAAAAGAGTTGTTTATAGTATTTAAAGTGACAAAGTTGTTATAAATCCAGTAGATTTAATATACCAAATTTAGAAGATTTGATTTGGACATTACTAATGGACTTATAGCCTAAACGGGTTTTAGGTTTAGACTAGGTTTTATCTATTATAAATAAACCTTTGTACTCAGTATTGTATACGTGCATACACACATATTAATGAAACTTCTGGCTTGGTACGCCCCCAGACGTAGTCGTTATCGACGAATTGGGTGAGCAAATTCGCGTCTCTATTTTACGTTCTCTATTTACAACGCGTTATCAGCACGAGTATTCTGCCAATTATGATTCATCCAACTCGCCCGCACGACGTACGAAATATGATCCCAATAAAATCGATTTGCAATCTAGCGTGGAACGTCGACATCAATATAGACTATAGGTCGAATTGATATCCCTCTTGCAAAATATTGATCGGATTCAAGGGGGGAAACAACAAATTTCGCCAAACGACGACAAACGACGACAATAAAGAAGAAGAGATCAAAGAGAAGTTTAAGGTGTACGCTTTTACCCTGGACATCAGTTGCTATCATGATAATTACTTTATTATCCAACTCAAGTAATCAATTACTATCATGTCTAATTATTTGTACATGCTTGCTGTTTAAAAATAAAAACTAAACTGGAGCCAAGGAATTGCAGGGTAATTAACGTCGCTTCGGCATGGTCCCGTGTCAGAAAAAAAAAAGCTTTTTTTTCCATTGGAGTATTTTTTTTCCCCCAAAATTCAAGTGTATTTCATACACTCAAAATATAATCAATTGAGGCGTGAAAAAAAAATTGATTCCATTAAAATTTCTACATATTTTTTTATTTTTGGCTAATACGTCTTTGTGTTTGAGTATTCTTTTAGACTCGATGTTCGTTTGGTTGTTCTACCCACATGAGACGTGCCTAAGGCCAATGGAATTGTCCCCACTTATGAGACGAGGAAGCAAGTAGTCCATCCGTCCGCACTCGACGCGAGATAAGTTTCATCAGATGTTTGGGAACCCTTATTGTTGGGTTCCGTTCTAGTAAAGTGGTTTAATCCCTTTTAAATTTCAGCATTTAGAACCGTTTGTCGCCGAACAGGCTTGGGGATTATTTGCTGTAAAAATTAGGATTTATGTGAAAATCCTTGTGTGTCTATTATTATAATTGCTATTAATTTAATTCACTCAAAGAATGCCCAAAAATTTTATATACAGGTTTGCCTGAAGCAAACATGGGTATTGACTAAAATTTGAACTTGAACAGTTGCTCCTACTTGTATAGCTGTTTATGTGAATTAAATTTATATTATTAATTATAGTCCGCATATATTGTCTAGGTAGGCAGCACCCAGTACTTGTTGGACCGTAAATTTTGTTTTGGGTAGACGGTGTCCAATTATTGCTTCTATGTGCCCTAGAATAATCAAATAAATCTTTATTTCTCCGTTGTCAATAAATTGGTCAACATGCTCACCATGTCACTTTAAAAATTGTAGTGAATAATGTCTGATATTACCAAAAGAGAATTCGTTGAGCTTTCTCTTGATGGTAGTAACTACCTGACATGTGCGCTAGATGTTGAGATCCATCTAGCCTCAACTAATTTAAGCGGTGCTATTGTCGATGATTCAAAATCAACTGACGTCCAGAAGGCGAAAGCTTTGATTTTTCTCAGGCATCATCTTAATCAGGACCTGAAAAATGAATATCTCACTGAGAGAGACCTCAGAATGTTGTGGAAGTCCCTGAAGGACCGTTTCCAACAACAAAACGATATACTCCTCCCTCAGGCTTAATACGATTGGTTGAACCTCCGTTTCCAAGATTTTAAGTCTGTGACGGAGTACAACTCAGCCCTACATCGTATTGTATCTCAATTAAAGTTATGCAAGCAAACTATAACTGAGGCTGAGTTGATCCAGAAGACTCTATCAATTTTTCACGCTAGGAACCTTGTACTCCAACAGCAGTATAGGGCCAAGAATTACACTGTACACTCTGAGCTAATTTCTGCACTTATAGTGGCAGAAAAGCACAACCAACTCCTTATGAAAAATTATAACTCGAGACCGGTTAGCTCACAAGCAGTGTCCGAAGCACACGCTATAGCTCAGGGAAGTACAAGTGGCCGCAGGGGGAGAGGAAGTAAACAAACTTGTGGCAAAGGCAGAGGTCGTAGTAAATCCTGTGGTCCATGTACCTTGAAAGAAAATCAAGCACAGGCTCGTGGAAAGGTTGTACCTAACACGAATCCCGCTCCACAAAAATCTGGCACTCAAGATAAGGTTGAGCAGTCCTACTATAGGCCATTGGTCTCACATGTGTCGTACTCCCAAGCATTTGGTTGAGGCTTATCAAAAGCACCAGAAGGACGACAAGGGGAAGACCCCTAAAGTCGAATCTCACCATGTCAGCCTGCCTGAAGCAGAATTTGACCATGACAACGATGATCTCTTGGGCTTGGAGCTCAAAGACTTTGGAGACAATGAGTGATTTGAGTATTTGATCATTTTAGTACTTTGTTTTGGTTAAGACCATTTATTTTTGGATCCTGTCTTTCGGATATTTTATTTTCATATTTGATATGACATTTATGATTTAACTTTGATATGTTTACCTTAATATATGCTATCCGTTAAATTTATTTAGATATTGTTATTCTTATACATGGCTTGTAAACATATCAGCTATTAGATTTGAGCTTTTTTCTCTGGCATGATGGATACAAATTGTGATTTATGTTTGGTAGATAGCGCCACCACACACACAATCTTAAGAGATAGGAAGTATTTTCATAACTTGGTAGAAAGAAAGGGGAGTGTAACCACGATAGCCAATGATAATATTATGATAGTTGACTCCGGAAGAGCTTCCATCATCCTCCCTATGGGTACCGAACTCATAATTGACAATGATTTATTGTTTCCACAATCTAAGCTTACCCTTCTCAGTTTTAAAGACATAAGATTTAATGGCTATCACATTGAAACTGAGAATAATAACGAATACCTTTTGATGACTATCACTCGAGGTAGTCGTAAACAAGTTATAGAAAAACTCCCCTCCTTCTCTTTCGAATTGTACTATTCTTACATTTGTCCATCTAATCTCCATCTAGCTATGAGTATGAAATTTCATGACTCGAACTCCTTTAAATTATGGCATCAGCGGTTAGGTCATCCAGGATAAACTATGATATGTAGGATTCTATCTAATTTCATTGGTCATAATATTTCGAATAATAGAATTCCTCATGTTGATAAATTTATATGTGATGCATGTTCTAAGGGTAAATTAATAGTGCGCCCGTCGCGCAACAAGGAGGGACTAGAGTCTCCGGTTTTTCTTGAACGGATTCAGTGAGATATTTGTGGACCGATTCACCCAGCAGCAGGACCATTTCGGTATTTCATGATCCTAATTGATACCTCCACTAGGTGGACATATGCCTATTTGTTGTCTACCCGCAATCAAGCTTTTGCAAAGCTCATTGCGAAAACTATCGAGCTTCGAGCTCAGTTCCCAGATTATGCAATAAAATCTATTCGAATGGATAATGTTGTTGAGTTTACCTTAAAAGCCTTTACAGATTACTGTATGGCTCTGGGAATTAGAGTGGAGCATTCGGTCCCCTACGTCCACACCCAAAACGGTCTTGCTGAAGCGCTAATAAAACGTATCAAACTTATCGCTAGACCATTACTTATGAACTCTAAATTATTCACTTCATGATGGGGGCATGCAGTCCTACATGCATCACACCTGATACAAATCCATCCAACTGCATATAATGATCATTCCCCCTACAGTTAGTGCGTGGGATAGAACCAAGTATTTCCCATCTGTGTATTTTTGGATGTGCGGTGTATGTTCCGATAACATTACCAAAGCGGACCTCTATGGGCCCACAAAGAAAGCTAGGTATTTACGTTGGATTTGACTCTCCATCCATCGTGAAATACCTAGAACCTTTGTCTGGGGATCAATTAACGGTCAGGTTCGCTGATTGCACGTTCGATGAAGATCTCTTTCCGGCATTGAGGGGAGATCTGAATTCAAAATTGAATGAATGCCGGGAGCTTACGTGGAACGTAAGTAATCTTCAGTATCTAGACCCACGCACTAGTCAATCTGAACTGAAAGTTCAGAAGATCATTAACTTGCAAAATTTAGCAAATAATCTGTCAAACGCGTTCACTGACCATAGAAGTGTAACTAAATCGCATATACCAGCATTAAATGCACCCAAAGGGTTGAGGTCCCAAGTGAATCAAGTATACATGCCCCCACACGCCAGAAGCGTAAATGACCTACAACCAATACAAACACACCTAAAAGAAAGGCCATCAAAACTGGTCAGCAGAACGTGAAATCTCTAGAAGAGATTTGTCCAGAAGACGAGTGTCCTAGTAATGAAGCACGTGCACAAAATATTCAAAACACTAGGACCGCGGAACGATCAGACCCAGATACACTGGGAAATGAAGAAGGTCTGATTGACATAAATGTTGAAGTCTCTATGAATTTCATAGATACGGGAGTAACATATAATAGAAATATTACTATCGTCGATGACACATTTGCAACGACAATTGCTCTTTCCGTTATAAATAACGATCTAGATCCAGAACCCAAAACTATTGCTGAGTGCCGGAAGCACTTCGATTGGGTAAAATGGAAAGAGGCAATTGAAGCAGAGCTCACATCGTTAAATAAAAGAAAAGTATTTGACTCTATCGTTCGTACACACGCGCGCGCTATCCTTGTAGGATACAAATGGGTTTTTGTACGAAAACAAAATGAGAATAATACTGTGGAGTGATACAAAGCGAGGCTAGTAGCTCAAGGGTTTTCGCAGAGACCTAGTATTGATTTCGATCAAACTTATTCTCCCATAATGGACGCAATAACGTTCCGCTACTTAATATCTTTGACAGTTAAATTGAATCTCCAGATGAGATTAATGGACATTGTAACTACATATTTATATGGATCACTAGATGCCGACATCTTTATGAAAATCCCTGATGGATTTAAGATTCCCCGGATGAGGAATGAAGAAAATCGCAGTATGTATAGCATAAAACTGCAGAAGTCGTTGTACGGCCTAAAACAGTCAGTCCTCATGTGGTACAACCGACTTAGTGAATTCCTCCAGAAGAAGGGATACACGATTGATATAGTTTTCCCATGCGTATTCACGAAGAAATCGCAAGGTGGTTTTTTCATCATATCCATATATGTTGATGATCTAAACATAATCGGAACATGCAAAGAGATTGAAGATGTCAGTTCAATCTTGAAAGCTGAATTTGAAATGAAAATCTTGGGTAAAACCAAGTATTGCCTCGGCCTGCAGATCGAGCACCTCCCAGAAGGAATTCTTATACATCAGTCAACCTACGTGAAGAAGGTATTGTGGAGATTTCACATGGATAAGTCTCATCCACTAAGCACAATTATGGTTGTCCGATCCCTCGAAGTGGATAAGGACCCATTTAGACCGAGAGAAGTGATTAGGCGTGAAATTGTCATGATTCGTCGTTAGAAATACCCCAATTTTGGTCGAATTTGTTGAGTATTTAGAGTCAATTGAGCATTATTTCTATATATTGATGAATTTGTCTCTTTGATGCTCATAGGTGAATCGAGGGCGGAAAACGGAGTTCATAGGACTTTGAATAGACTCAAACGGATGCCCGGATGAGAAGATATCGAAGAAATACGATTGGTATTAGTGCGGAAGAAGAAAAGTAGTAGTTGGAGAATTTTTGAAGTCACTCAAGTGGAACAGGTCGAGCACTAGCGCTCGAGCACGTTGCTCGAGCGATAAAAACATACAGAAGATTTCTTGCGCTCGAGCAGCTCGAGCGCCACCGCTCGAGCGTGTTGCTCGAGCGCCCCAAAACATGCAGAGAAATTCGAGCGCTCGACCAGCTCGAGCGCCATCGCTCGATCGATTGCATCATTCGAGCTACACAGCTCGAGCGCCACCGCTCGAGCGTGCTAGCTCGAGCACTTTATAATTTTGTGTTTTCGGATGCATTTTTTCGGCCTACGAGTTCACGATTCGGCCCAATGCTTATAAATACTCGTCCCGAGCTCGTTTTTACAGACACCTTGACACCACTTGATACCATATTACTTTTGGAGTTCGTTTTTGGAGAGAAGGAGAAGAGCAATCTTTAGATTAACGTTTTTTGAGGTTTTCTTACGAATTCATATTACGATTTTGTTTTTTTAATTTCGTTTCTTAAGATCTTTGTTCGTTTAATACTTTGAGACTTCGTTTTTCTTAATTTAAATTCAGTTTTTAGCATTATTTTCTTTAAACCCTAGTTTATGTGTGATAATTTATTCGTCAAAATTGTTATGTTCATGTTCATTACTTATTCAATTATTTTTGTTTACGTAAAAACCATGTCTTGCTAAAACCCTTGTATGCTTGGGGTAGGATGAACTCGTAGAAGTAGGTTGTGGGTACGTAATTAGGGTAATTCGTGACGTTAGGTTTTAATTCTCTTAATTAATGAATTCTTAAAATCAATCTTAACTTAATTCTTGATTTTCGTTCGAAAAGTGTTAGAGAGAGGACGACCTTATCACTCTTTAACAACGAGTAGACTTAATGAGAGGGTTTAGAAAGGGTTAATTAATCTACCGGTTTATCTAGGGAGGACGACCGCATCACCTTAGTTAAATTAGGGTCTCGTTAATTAAGCACGATCTATTAACTTGTTAGTAGTTTAGTGAAGTCGATTGCTAGGATAAAGTATTAGGGTTTTAGATCTTGAGCTTTCGTCTTACAATCTTTTACTTAGGTTATTTCTTGCGCGTCACAATTATTTTGATTATGTACCTGCTCCGTTAGTATACATAGGGACTCCTATCCTAAGCATAACCATCACTTCTTTGAATACAAACCTTAGTTAATTCGTTTCTTTTGTTCTCTAGTTTAATTAGTTTATTTTAATTTAGAATTAACTTTTCAAAAAATCCAAAAACATACATTCATATTAGCTACGACGCGTAGATCTTCAGGGATCTGTTCGCATACACTCCATCATGTGGGTTCGATAATACCTGGTCGATATACTTACTCATACTACAGTGAACCCGTATGCTTGCGGGGAAGCTACTAGTCGAAGTTAGTATTTTCGCTTCAAGTCAATGGCGCCGTTGCCGGGGATGGCGTTGTATGTCTTTTGAATAGGACTTGTCGATAGCTTAGTAGTTAGTAGTGAGTGCTTTACTTTTCTGTTTTATTTCGTACGTATTCGACAGTTGTGTTTTTATTCTTTTGTTAGTGTTTCAGGTTTATGAAAACACGCTCGCAAGGTAATACAAGCGAAGAGAGATTATAGTCAGATCCTGAGACAATAGCAAGAAGAAATTGAGTCTTTTTAAGAAGGATGAATGCTGCCGGAGGAGGGAAAGAACCAATGGACATTACTAATAAGTTGGATGATGTCGAGAATGAGTTTAATCAGACATTGAACTGGGCTGACGGCACTGAAGGCAATACCAGTAAGAACCAAGATCCGTCAGGGGAAAGCCAGAGCCAAAACCCGGGTACACAGAATCAAAATAGCCCAACTCATAACATTGTCCAAAATCCTCAGAACAACCCTGCTTACCCACATCTTAACTTACCACAAAACAACTTACCTTATCCACCTTACCCATACCCACCTTATCCATATCCACCATACCCGTATCCTCCACCTCCTGTTTACAATCCACCACTGGTTTATCAACCACCACCACCCCAACAAGTACCCGTACCACCTGCTAATCCGCAGCACGTTCCTCAGAATGCAGATCAGAACATGGCCATTAGAGAAAGGTTCGCGGCACAACCTCAGAGGTACTATGATGGAGTGGCATTGCCCCCTGTAGAGGCAAATAACTTCTCAATTTCCCCTGGAATTCTAAAGCTGCTTACCGAGAATCAATTCAAGGGGGAGGTTGGGAAGGAGAATCCTTATACTCATCTGAGGAGTTTTCTTATGATAGCATCCACGTTCAATTATAACGGCATGTCTGAAGATGCCAAAAGGCTCAGGATGTTCCCATTCTCTTTGATGGGAATAGCAAAGGAGTGGTACGATAACACGCTCCCACGAGAAGGTGTAACCACATGGGCCGAGCTCGAGCGTCTGTTCCTCGAGCGATTCTACCCTCCATCCAGAACCATAAGAGCAAGGATAGAGATCTCTTCTTCTGCCAGAAGCAAGGAGAAGACTTACGTCAAGCGTGGGAGAGATACTCCAACATGTTGATTGAGTGCCCGCAGCACGGGTACAATGAGGGAGATATCATGGCATTCTTCTATAGTGGAGCCAGCAAGGCTGGCCAAGCCCATCTTGACGCATGTGTGAGTGGAGCATTTCTGAACCAAGGAACAGTGAGGTGTAGAGAAATCGTTGACAATATTGTAACGAATGCCGGGGCATGGAACGAGGACCCAGACTTTCAGAGAGCTTGTAAGCTGGAGGAGAATGAGGGGACGAGTAAGCTGTTGATGGTCATGATGGAAAAGATAAACAACATTGCGGTTGGGCAAAGTTTGGTTGGAGGGAATGTAGCAGTGAGTGAGAAAGTGGATCAGCCCACAGTTCAGCAAGAGGTAGCCAATTATATGGGAGGACCTTACTACAATCAAGGCAGGTATCCACAAGGCGACAATCAATTTGGAAGGTCTTCTTATGGCCAGCCATTTGTACCTCCAGGTCCACAACCTCCTCAAAATCAATGGAGGAACACACAAGGGTATCAAGGAGGCCAGCAGCCTCCTCAGAACACATGGAGGAAGAACGAGAATTTTTCATATGCTAATCCAAAGGCCGGAATTATAGTTCCTCCGGGTGTTGATCCAGGTTCAAAACCCCCGGGTGGAGAAGGCGGTTCCTCAACTGAGGAGATGTTGAGAGCTATCCTTCAGAAGGTGGAGGAAGGAAGCAAAAGATTGTCCTCTTTGGAGTATGATGTTAAAGAGTTGCATAAGAAAGGTGATCAGCGTGATCAAGAACTCCAGAAGAGAGATGTAGAGTTGAATCGAATTCAGCAAGAGAACAATAGACGGTTCACTTTATTAGAGTACCAGATGAGCCAGATTACAAAATCATTGGGAAGAGAGCCGGGTAAATATCCTTCCATGTCGGAGGGGAACCCGAAAGAGCATTGCAAGGCGATCCAGCTTAGAAGTGGGACCAACTATGATGGTCCTCAGATGCCTGCTGATTCTGAGACGCCCCAAGTAGAGGTTGAGATAGAGGGGAAATAGCCTAAGAAGGATAGAGATGAACTTGAGGAGGTAGGAGTTGAGAAGGAAATAGAGGGTGAAGGCATTCAGAGAAGTAAAGATATGGATGAGTTCCAGAAGGACAAAGGCATTGAGAAGATTGAGAGAGTTCCAAAGTGGAAGAAGGCAAAGGAAGCAAGGAAGAAAGTGAAAGAGACCGAGCGTGATGAATGGGGGGTACCCAAATCGGTGATACCCGTCCCGTATCCACAGTGCTTCATGAAGAAAAAACTTGATGAGAAATTCGCTAAATTCCTTGATATTTTTAAGAAATTGCATATTAACATTCCTTTTTATGATGCTTTGGAACAGATGTCGAATTATGCTAAATTCCTGAAGGACTTAATTGCGAGGAGACGGCGAGTAGACGAGCCCAAGTTGGTGCAGCTAAACCATGAGGTGAGTGCATTAGTGCACAAAGCGCTTCCACCAAAGTTGAAGGATCCCGGGAGTTTCACAATCTTATGTGATATCGGGAATGGAGTCAAGAAGGGAGCGTTGTGCGACCTAGGAGCGAGCATCAATCTTATGCCCTTGTCGTTATTCAAGAAGTTGGAAGGTGGAGAACTTCAGCCGACAATGATGACACTTCAACTAGCCGATCGGTCTATTACTCGACCTCAAGGTGTGGTTGAAGACGTCCTCGTGAAAGTTGGAGATCATATTTTTCCAGCCGATTTTGTGGTCTTAGAGATGGAGGAAGATGAGCACGTGTCTTTGATCTTGGGAAGGCCTTTCTTAGCTACGGCCGGGATGGTGTTAGATGTGGCGAATGGGAAGATCACGTTGAAAGTTGATGATCAAGAAGTGAAGATTTTCCTATATGAAGCCATGAAGCACCCGAAGGAGGATGAGAGTTGTTATTGCATGGATGCCATTGATCCTTTTGTTGAAGACACACCTCCTATCTCTAACCTTTCTTATATTCATGATTTTGATAATCCTTCATTTGATGATTTAAACCATGAGCATTATGATCTTGATTATGTTGATAGGGATAAAGGGAAGAAGTTGAAGGATGAAGAAGTGAAAAGTGAGGACGTGGTCCAGTTGGAGAGTAAATGAGAAGTTAAGAAGAAAAAGTCCAAACTCAAGAAATTGTTTAGTAAGACTCCTCCAGATAAAGGTGAGAAGAAGTTGAGACCCCCACTACTTGGGGATGAGAAGGAAGCAAAGGAACTCATGATGGAGGGACATCAAAGAAAGGAATTCAACCACCACTCTTATGAGAGTAAGGGAGGTAATTTTGAGTATCATGTCCCATAAGCTCCTTTGAGCTCGGTCCGGCATGAGGACCTTAAAAATAGCGCTGAATGGGAGGCAACCCATTTTTATTTGCTTTTGAGTGTTTTATGTTATTTAGGTGTTGTTGAATCGTAAGTTTTAACCTCGTACTTGAGAGTTTATTTTGTAGGCTTGTCTCGAAGGAGTAAAGGTATCATGGAATTATTCAGATTGAAGGAACCAACTCGAGACCAATGAGTGTAACACATTGTTGAGAAACTTGAACTATTTGGATGAGGTAACCCACAACTCCAAACTTAGACCTCTTCACAAGGTCGAAGTTTGGGGGTGGAGTTTTTTTAATTTGTTTTATGGTGACATTGCACAGGTGCACACCCTCTCTTGAGTTGAGTTTGGTTATTTGGTATCTTGAGATGCTAGTTGGGCTGATAGTGATGTGATGTGGTACTACATATTTCATGCCTATCAATCATCTTATGCTTGTTGATTGCTATCTTTGAGTATGATTTGATGAGTAGGGTGAATTGTGAAGTTGAGTTAGGAATTTTCTTGTGTGAGTATAGGAGTTAGAGTTGCTTTGAGAGAGAACTAGTATACTTACGAGTTTTCCTTTTGAGTACTTGTGTGATGAAAGTGAGAATTCACTAAGACTAGCAAGGATGTGAAAGCCGTGAGATTTGAGCCTTTTTTAGATTAAGATGCATGAATTGATCTCTTCGTTTGTGAGTGAGTCGTCACCTTAGAGGATGCTAGAACTTGTGGGTGCTCTTGCTTCTTGATTGTGTCTAGTTTGATATGCCAAAGGTGATCTTAGGCCATCTTTGTTTTGATTGAGTCACTTAGCCTAAATTTTCCTTACCATTGATATTTGTCCCTTGTTAGCCCCTTTGAGCCTTAAGCCTATTTCATTTGGTAGCACATTTAAACATTATTCCTAGTTCCTAAGCTTTTTGTCCCAATTTGAGTGGAGAATAGGAAAAGTGTGAATGTTGAAGGGATTGAGTTGAGTTGAGAAAATGAATTATGATGGTTGAGTGGTGATAAAATAAGGGTGTGAATGAGACTTGAGTTGTGGGAAAGAAAAAAAAAGTTGAGAATGAGCAAAAGAAAAATGAGCTCATGTGTTTGTGCGGAAAAAAGAAAAAAAAAAGTGTGAAGTGATTGAAAAAAAAAAGTGAAAGGAGTTAGAAAGAAAAAATTGAAAGTGTGTTGATTGAAAATGTTTGAAGTATTATGTTCCTAATCTCGAAGTGCCAAAGTTTGACTTTCTATTCTCCATTCACTTGAGTCACTTAGTCCATATTGTTATCCCACCCGTCCAAAGAGCCTACATTGTAATACCCCGACCCAAAGTGGTAGGATAAATGTGTTTATTATTATGTTCATGCGTCTTTTCGATTTTAAATCCTTCGAATTAAAGGCTTCGTACTCTAGTTTAAAATTTTCAAACGACGGGCGAACAAACCAAACCGGAGGCACTCCTAGCACTTAAAATACGAATCAAATAAATGGAAATGAGTTCAAAAGTAAGTAAAATGCAATCCAAATGAATAATATACACGTCCAAAAATCGGGTATAATTATCAAATAAAAACCCTAATTTTCGGGCCGCAAAATCAACACCGAAAAATACAGTTTCGACCAAACCGCGTCCCGTAACACTGGGGGCCACCAAATGGCAGCCCCCAAAACCCAAATTTCTGCAAAAGGGGCGATCACATGTGTGGGGGGGAGACCTTCTCCCCACAACCCCAAGCCATGACCCATCACCCTCACTCCAAGTTAGGAATGGTCAAAGCCCCCTTTTTCCCTTCCTTAATACCTTGTTTCCACCCATGTTGGTGCAACATCCCTCTCCCTCAAAGACCACACTCCCCCTACTTAAGACCTTGTCTTGCACCAAACACAAGCCAAAAACACAAAAAAAAAAATCAGCACTTCTTCCCCTCCCCTCTCCATTTTCGGCCACCCCACAACTTGGGGAGAAAGAAATTCTTCTCCCCATTCTCTTGAAGAAGAAGGCCCTCTCCCACCTTCCAACATCCATCCATGGACAAGTCTTAAAGGTTTCAAGGTTTTCATGAAGAGAAAACCTCCACTTCCTCTATACTTCCTCACAAGCTTCATTTCTAAACCAATATTCTAACTTGTCTTGTATTTTTCATCTTAAAGCTCCAAGACAAAGCTTCCCATTCAAAGAACCACTTTCTAACATTCAAAGGAAGAGAACTTGAAGAGCTATAAGGCCCCCTAGCTTAACAAGAAAGAAACTACAAAGGTTTATCAACCAACAACTCAAAACTCTAAATATCTTATCTTTTGAGCATGCTTAGTGTTTTTCTTAGAAGGCATGGTATCTAGGTTCAAATTTTCTTTTGAATGCTTGAATATGGGTTAAGTAATGTGTTATTTTGCTAAGATATATGTTTAGGGAAAGATGTATGGCATGATAAGTGTGGAGGTGGAAGATATGTGTGTGTGAGCATGCCTAAATGAGGAAGTTGACACTGATGGTGTTTTCTGGAATAAAACGACGTTCTTGAAACTTGTTATTTACGAATTTTGTTTACATATTTGGAAAGTAGGTCAAAGTGGCTTTCAGTTGCCACTGGTCTCATGTGATTTGGAATTTTCTTCAATAATCTATGAATTTTTAAAGAAAACGTGAAATCTGCAACTACCTTCGTGTTTGGAAAGAATCTGGTACTAATCGGAAAGAGAATGTTTTTTTTAAAATTCGTATTAAAATACTATGGGTTGTTAGCTACGTCTATAAATTTTTTCATGATTTTAGGAGGTGTCTAACTAATTTTACCAAAATGTTCTTGTTAGTGGTGCACTGCTGTGGACCTACTGTGACACATGAAAAGTTTCTGTACTAGTTTTGAAAACGGACCAAAATCCCTATTTTCGACACACCAAACGGATAAGAACTATTTTTATGTGTATTCTTCATTTCAAGTTGAAGGTACTGTATAAATTTTATGATTTTTGAATGTGTCTAAGTATTTTTGAAAAATACCCAAAGTTATAAGTAGAGGACCTAGGAGAACAAACTGCATCATTTTCAACTTAGTGACTTGAAGTGTTTACTTTTGTTTAAATGCTCATACATGTCTTGCATGATAGAATAAGGACTTAGAACATATTAGTATCATGTGGATAGGAGTTTAGTAATAAATTTCACGATTTGGTGTTTTGATCCTAGGACGAAAAATCAATTCCTTGGATATATGTTATTGTGTAACTTTAATGAAAATTTCACTAAGACTAAAAGTTATAAACTTGCACTAAAGGAACTAAAATACTAAGTATGTCAAAAGTCCTTTTAGGACCAACGTGTTACGTATGAGAATGCGAGAAAACTTGTATAAATAGATAATGGACTAAAACATGGTTAATAATTCGTGCTAGGTTGAGTGCAGTTCGTTTGTGAGTTCGGAAGTCTCGCTGTCCCCAACTTTTACGAAAAGCTCCTTGAAAGGTGGGTGGTTCATATCTGTATTGCCTGGAAATTATGTGCAAAATTGGTGTGCTTTCTTGTTGAAATTATACATGTGATTTCTCGGTGCTATGCATCGCAGGGTATATTGAAATTAAGATATATCCACAGGATATGTTGAAATTAAGACATATCTGTAGAGTATGTTGAAATTAAGACTGCTCATAGGGTATGTTGAAATTAAGACTGCCCATAGGCATTGATGAAATAGTCGTGCCAAATTGTGTTACGTTCGGAAGGATAGGTGTAATAGATACTCGAATTATACCGGTTTTTACATAATCGCGTACAGATCACCCACACTGAGAATTCAAATCTCATCCCCTGCTTTTACAAACATTTTCAGGTACTGATGCGGAGGAATGGGAGCAGCTGTAGTGCAGACCTCCCCACCACTGTCTAAAACTCATAACTGTCTTAATATTTATGTCTTATTCGGGATGAATGTACTTTAAGTCGGGCGACTACTCTTTTCACGCTCGATGCTTTTGACTAGAAACTTATCGTATTTGTGCAACTATTTAGACTTGGCATGTTAAATTATTCAAATGACTATTTAGGGCTTGCATGCTTAGAAGTTAAACCCCGCTGCAAAATTTGTCAATCGGTCGAATCGCGTAATTAGTTATTTCATAAACTTGAGTAAAGTATTTGTTTAAAAAAAAATGGCCCAGTTTTCTTATATTACTAAATGACGGCTCGATCTGAAGCGTTAAAGCTAAGGGAGGCTACGCTCCGGATTCGGGGCGTTACAGGTGGTATCAGAGCCTAGGTTCAAACCGTCGGACCAAATGAATTACTTTATAAAGAGATTTTCGTCTGAGTCTTTGTGTCTTAGGAAATACTTTTAAAATTTAACGTTCGTTAGTAACGGTGTGGGAAGGTATGTCTACAGTCACGACCAAACCTCCAGGTATGATTACCGTTTTACGAAAAGTTCAAATTTATGTGAATTTTGAAGTATTTCATGAACGATGATTCTTGATTAGCGTACGAATATATGATGTAGTAAAAGAGATAGAAATTTTATGTTTATGAGGCTATTGCATCGCATGAGAAATTTCAGGAGACGAAAGTTTATTTTTGAGCATGTGTAGAATGTATTTTGATTATTACATCTGTCACTATAAAATTTTAAGATATATAGTTCCTCGTTTTCTTTATTAGAACTGACTTAGAACCGTTCCCTACTTACGAGGAACCTAGGATCATGACTTACACGCACCGATACCTAGCAGTAGCCCAGGAATCTGACGAGCCCATTACAGTTTTCACGCATCGTTTTGACGTCTTATGAGCCCGTGCCGCTTCTGAGGGCTACATAGACTCTAGGTGGGCTGTCATCCACCACTTGCACAGGGCAGTGCACCCTCAGTTCCGGCCCCACGCCACTACCGCACTCGACCGTGCGACTAGTAGCAGCTCCGTCCATGGGATCCGTATCCATTTCCCATACTTTGTCGACGAGCTTCACCGCGAGGTCCAAGCCGCGATGGACGCTCACGACCAGCGCCAGAGTGCGATCCGTCGCAGTATCGTTTTGGAGGAGTGCGCTGAACTGTATGACGGGGCCATTCAGGAGCTCAAACAGGAGCTTGCCTATGCTCAGAGTGAGTTCGAGGAGAGCTACCGTCGGCTCACGGAGGCCCAGGAGGTACTCGCCACGGCCCACAATGAGCACGAAGTACGCCGAAAGGAAGTGAAGAGACTGAAGAGAAAAATTGAGAGGAAGGAAAGTAAGAAAGAGGACCGTCGGAAGGATGCCCGGTGGGCAAAAATTGAGGCCGAAAATCTGTGGGAAGAGACAGGCTTCATAGACTTGGGGACTGAATCTGATCCGAACGAGGACCCCGCCTTAGCAAACCCTGATGAGGAGTCTGAGACTAGCTCCACCAACACTGTCCGAGACCCTGACCAGCCCGGACCTAGCAAGGCCCCCCGCCTAGACTAGACCATCTTCTCTACTTTTGGTTGTCAGACTTTTGAGTTGTATGTATTTATCCTGACTTAGTACTATAAGCCTAGGAAGGCTAGAACTTGTATTCTATTTTCGATATATGTACTTTGGATATAGGGACTTAGTTCCCAATTTTTACCTAATATCTATGTATTTAACGTACCTCGTTTGTTGCGAGCTACTTTATTCTACCCGCTTATTTTTTTGCCCAATTACTGCTTTATGATGTGCGTTACTAGTTCCCTAACTTACAAAAGATAGAGTTCGTGACCGTGCTGCTGAGCTAGACAGTATGTTCCGGTCTCGAAGACTCCAAATGTATAATTGGTGCTAGTAAACTATTGTTGACTTGATTGGGTTGGATTTGAATTTGATCATACCTATATATGAAATAATATCTATTCTTTTCTTTTCAGCACCCTGTCTAGATGGCACCAGGAAGACCCCGCGGCAGACCTCGCAACCGTTCTAGGCACGAGGAACAGTCAGCCGAATCTATAGGACAACAACCTCCACCACCACCAGCCGAACCACAGCCCGCAAATGCCGCTTCGGGGGCCGATATGGCTCGAGAGTTCTTTAACTCGCTGCAGAACTACATGCAGCAACAACAGCCACCAGTACCATTTCCTCAGCAGGAACAAAGGACTACTGGGATAGTCGAGACCTTTCGACGCATGAATCCGCCCCGCCTCAATGGGAAGGAGGGACCCATGGCTACAGAAGAATGGATCTCCGAGCTGGAGAGGATTTTCAAGCACATGAACCTTTCGGATGCACAGAAGGTCTCCTGTGCACAATTTCAGCTGGCGGAGGATGCCGCCAAATGGTGGGAATCTTTTGAACGCACCATGAATGCCGAAGGGAGGCAGGCTCTGAACTGGGAGGACTTCAAGGAGGCCATAATGAACCGGTATTTTCCGGAGGCCCTCCGGGATCAAAAGGAGGTTGAGTTTGTGAACCTCCGCCAGGGAAATCTCTCGGTGACTGAATACGAGAGACAGTTCAACCGCCTGTCGAGGTATGCCCCACATTTGGTGGGTATCGATGAGAGGAAAGCAAGGAGGTTTGAGAGGGGCTTGAGGCCAGAAATTGGAGGAATAGTCGCTGGACTGCGTCTACAGACGTATAATGAGGTCTTTGATCGAGCACTCATAATCTCGATCGGTCTGGGGTTGGAGTTTAAGACTACTCCGTCTGCATTGGCTGTAAATAGGGGAGGGCAGCCAGGTTTTAAGGGAAATCAGAATCTGGTCAATCGTGGAAGTAACTCTGTACCATCTGGGTCCAGACTACTGCCTTTCTGCTCGAGGTGCAACAGGAGGCACACGGGCACCTGTTTGATTGGAAGTGGAACCTGTTACTTCTGCCACCAGCCGGGGCACAGACGCGTGGACTGCCCGAAAATGCGGAATGGGAACTTCCCGGTGGGAAACAACCCAATCAGGCCACCTCCAGCTGGAAACTACCGGCCGCCGGGGCCACCAATGAACAACCGCCCGCCAGGAGCACCAGCGAACAACCGTCTGCCCGGACCGCCCAGGGGAAACCCTAACCTACCTGGACCACCAAGGAGAAATGGACCAGCGCCAGGCCAATGAGGAAGGGCGCAGGTCAACGCCATCCTTGATGAAGGAGAAGAGGAGAACCCGGAGCAGCACAAGACTATGGCAGGTAATTTACGAGTTTTCGGAAGACCTGCTTATGTGTTGTTTGATACGGGAGCATCTCACTCCTTCGTATCGGAAAACTTTAGAAAGAAGCTAAAGTTAGAGTGTGTAGTAGGAGAGAACTTAAGGGTGAGTGTTCCGTCAGGGAACATAGTGGAAATTAAGACTCAGGTGAAAGGAGTGAAGATAGAATTAGACGGACACCATATAGAATCCAACCTTCACGTCCTTAAGATGAAAGGTTTTGACCTAATCTTGGGAATAGATTGGCTAACCAAACACAAAGCAACCATTCGGTGTGCGGAACGAGAGATAGACTTCGAAGATGAGAGCGGACAATGCTACACTTTCCACGGAAGCCGAACCAGGACTGGGATACAAGTGATATCTACAATAAAAGCCAGGAAACTATTGCAGAAGGAGGGGTATCAAGGATATCTGGTCAATATCTCAACAAAGAAGAAGGAAGAAGGAACACCAACAGACCTGCCCATTGTGAGGGAGTACCCAGATGTATTTCCAGAAGAATTATCAGGAACGCCTCCTGACCGACAAGTGGAGTTCTCCATCGAGCTGATACCCGGAACTACGCCTGTTTCAAAAGCACCATACAGAATGGCACCCAAGGAATTACAAGAATTAAAGGAGCAGCTTCAAGAACTCTTGGATAAGAAATTCATCAGGCCTAGTGTATCACCATGGGGAGCACCTGTCCTCTTTGTGAAAACGAAAGATGGGACTTACAGAATGTGCATTGACTACCGAGCCCTGAATCAGCTGACCATTAAGAACAAGTACCCTCTACCAAGAATTGAGGACCTGTTCGATCAATTGAAGAATGCCAGCGTGTTTTCGAAGATTGATTTGAGGTCTGGCTATCACCAACTGAAGGTCAAAGAGAGTGACATTCCAAAGACAGCCTTCAGGACCCGTTATGGACATTTCGAGTTTACGGTGATGCCTTTTGGAGTGACAAATGCACCAGCAGTTTTCATGGATCTGATGAATCGAGTGTTTCATCAGTACTTAGACCAATTTGTCATCGTATTCATCGACGACATACTAGTGTACTCCAAGGACGAGGAGCAACACAGGGAGCACCTCAGGATTGTATTAGAGACAATGAGACGCGAGAAACTCTATGCCAAATTCAGCAAGTGCGAGTTCTGGATTGATCGAGTTATGTTCTTGGGACACATAATCTCGTCAAAGGGGATCGAGATGGATCCCGCAAAGTTGGAGGCCATAATGGACTGGAGGACCCCGATAAATGCCAATGAAATACGAAGTTTTCTTGGGTTAGCAGGGTACTATAGGAGATTCATTCAGGATTTCTCACGAATCGCAAGACCTCTAACCCAACTGACAAAGAAGACTCAGAAGTTCATTTGGACGCCCGCCTGCGAAGAAAGTTTCCAAGAGCTCAAGAAGAGATTGACTTCTTCGCCGGTGTTAACTATCCCCGAAGGATCAGAGGGATTTGTGATATACACCGACACATCCTTGTCTGGGTTAGGATGTGTCCTTATGCAACATGGAAAGGTCGTTGCATACGCGTCCCGACAACTGAAGATTCACGAGCAGAACTACCCAACACATGACCTGGAGTTAGCAGCGGTAGTTCACGCACTAAAAATCTGGAGACACTATCTTTATGGAGGCAAATGTGAAATCTACACTGACCACAAGAGCTTAAAGTACTTCTTCACACAAAAGGAACTTAACATGCGACAGAGGAGATGGTTGGAATTGGTGAAGGACTACGACTGTTCGATTCATTATCACCCTGGAAAGGCGAACGTAGTGGCCGATGCCCTGAGTAGGAAAGGGAAGGCGACACTCAGCTCCATGCCAACAGAACAAGCAACATTGATCAAAGACTTCGCCCGGATGAGCCTGGAATACACAAGCCAATGTTGTGCAGACGCCGTGATCTATGCGCTCAACCTACAACCAACCTTAAGGGAAAGGATTAGGGATGCTCAGAAGACCGACAAGTTTCTTGACGGCATAAGGATTCGAGCCGAAAAGGGGACCATCGAGGGATTTGCGATGGATACCGATGGGAGTTTAATGTTTGGACGATGGATATGTGTGCCAAAGGATGGAGAAATAAGGGAATAGATTCTAAAGGAAGCACACGGTTCACCCTACACAGTGCACCCCGGAGAGACAAAGATGTATAGGGGACTGAAGGAAAATTTTTGGTGGAGGGGTATGAAAAGGACGATAGCTCACTTTGTGAAGAAATGTTTGACCTGCCAGCAAGTCAAAGCCGACCACCAACGACCATCAGGATTACTGCACCCGCTGGAGATACCTGAATGGAAATGGGAAAACATCACCATGGACTTTGTAACCGGTTTCCCCAAGACTGTGAAGAACCACGACGCCATCTGGGTCGTCGTCGACAGACTCACCAAGTCGGCCCACTTTATACCTATTCGAATGACTTACTCCTTAGATAAGCTAGCACAGTTGTACATAGGAGAAGTGGTTAGATTGCACGGCGTACCAGTTTCGATAGTTTCTGATAGAGACCCTCGTTTCACTTCGAAATTCTGGAAAAGTTTACAACAAGCTTTGGGGACGCAACTCAATTTCAGCACTGCTTACCACCCTCAATCCGATGGACAATCAGAGAGGACCATTCAGACCCTGGAGGACATGCTCAGGGCCTGTGCTTTGGACTTCGAAGGGAGTTGGGAAGCTCACCTTCCCTTGGTAGAGTTTGCTTACAACAACAACTACCAGGCCACAATACAAATGGCACCGTTCGAGGCCCTTTATGGAAAGAGATGCCGATCACCTATTTGTTGGGATGAAGTGGGAGTCCGCAAAATTTTAGGACCAGAGTTAGTGGAGCAGTCCGTGGAAATCGTTTCTCGAATTAAAGAAAGAATCAAAGCTGCACAAGATCGTCAGAAGTCATATGCCGACACCCGCCGAAAGGACCTACACTTCGAAGTTGGAGAGAAGGTATTTCTGAAGGTGGCACCAATGAGGGGATTAATTCGTTTCGGGAAGAGAGGCAAACTGAGACCCCGCTACATCGGACCCTTTGATGTATTAGAGAAAGTTGGAGACGTCGCATATCGCCTAGCCTTGCCGCCGGACTTATCACAAGTGCACAATGTGTTCCATGTTTCCACGATCAGGAAGTACGTGGGTGACCCAGCGCATGTCGTTGACTTCAGAGATTTGCCGATAGGTCGAGACCTAACTTATGAGGAAGTACCTGTGGGAGTTCTAGGAAGGAAAATGCATAAGTTAAGAAATAGAGAAGTCCCTTTAGTTTTAGTACAGTGGAGTAGACACGGAAAGGAAGAAGCAACTTGGGAGAGAGAGAATGAAATGTTAGCGAAATATCCGCAATACCTGGGATGACCAAGTAAGTTAAATTTTGGGGACGAAATTCCTTTTAAGGAGAGTAGGATGTAATACCCCGACCCAAAGTGGTAGGATAAATGTGTTTATTATTATGTTCATGCGTCTTTTCGATTTTAAATCCTTCGAATTAAAGGCTTCGTACTCTAGTTTAAAATTTTCAAACGACGGGCGAACAAACCAAACCGGAGGCACTCCTAGCACTTAAAATACGAATCAAATAAATGGAAATGAGTTCAAAAGTAAGTAAAATGCAATCCAAATGAATAATATACACGTCCAAAAATCGGGTATAATTATCAAATAAAAACCCTAATTTTCGGGACGCAAAATCAACACCGAAAAATACAGTTTCGACCAAACCGCGTCCCGTAACACTGGGGGCCACCAAATGGCAGCCCCCAAAACCCAAATTTCTGCAAAAGGGGCGATCACATGTGTGGGGGGGGAGACCTTCTCCCCACAACCCCAAGCCATGACCCATCACCCTCACTCCAAGTTAAGAAAGGTCAAAGCCCCCTTTTTCCCTTCCTTAATACCTTGTTTCCACCCATGTTGGTGCAACATCCCTCTCCCTCAAAGACCACACTCCCCCTACTTAAGACCTTGTCTTGCACCAAACACAAGCCAAAAACACAAAAAAAAAAATCAGCACTTCTCCCCCTCCCCTCTCCATTTTCGGCCACCCCACAACTTGGGGAGAAAGAAATTCTTCTCCCCATTCTCTTGAAGAAGAAGGCCCTCTCCCACCTTCCAACATCCATCCATGGACAAGTCTTAAAGGTTTCAAGGTTTTCATGAAGAGAAAACCTCCACTTCCTCTATACTTCCTCACAAGCTTCATTTCTAAACCAATATTCTAACTTGTCTTGTATTTTTCATCTTAAAGCTCCAAGACAAAGCTTCCCATTCAAAGAACCACTTTCTAACATTCAAAGGAAGAGAACTTGAAGAGCTATAAGGCCCCCTAGCTTAACAAGAAAGAAACTACAAAGGTTTATCAACCAACAACTCAAAACTCTAAATATCTTATCTTTTGAGCATGCTTAGTGTTTTTCTTAGAAGGCATGGTATCTAGGTTCAAATTTTCTTTTGAATGCTTGAATATGGGTTAAGTAATGTGTTATTTTGCTAAGATATATGTTTAGGGAAAGATGTATGGCATGATAAGTGTGGAGGTGGAAGATATGTGTGTGTGAGCATGCCTAAATGAGGAAGTTGACACTGATGGTGTTTTCTGGAATAAAACGACGTTCTTGAAACTTGTTATTTACGAATTTTGTTTACATATTTGGAAAGTAGGTCAAA
The DNA here is from genome assembly GCA_947034835.1 of Ballota nigra. Classification (NCBI taxonomy): domain Eukaryota; kingdom Viridiplantae; phylum Streptophyta; class Magnoliopsida; order Lamiales; family Lamiaceae; genus Ballota; species Ballota nigra. The sequence goes on from OX344726.1 coordinate 10,132,463, forward strand.
GTGGCTTTCAGTTGCCACTGGTCTCATGTGATTTGGAATTTTCTTCAATAATCTATGAATTTTTAAAGAAAACGTGAAATCTGCAACTACCTTCGTGTTTGGAAAGAATCTGGTACTAATCGGAAAGAGAATGTTTTTTTTAAAATTCGTATTAAAATACTATGGGTTGTTAGCTACGTCTATAAATTTTTTCATGATTTTAGGAGGTGTCTAACTAATTTTACCAAAATGTTCTTGTTAGTGGTGCACTGCTGTGGACCTACTGTGACACATGAAAAGTTTCTGTACTAGTTTTGAAAACGGACCAAAATCCCTATTTTCGACACACCAAACGGATAAGAACTATTTTTATGTGTATTCTTCATTTCAAGTTGAAGGTACTGTATAAATTTTATGATTTTTGAATGTGTCTAAGTATTTTTGAAAAATACCCAAAGTTATAAGTAGAGGACCTAGGAGAACAAACTGCATCATTTTCAACTTAGTGACTTGAAGTGTTTACTTTTGTTTAAATGCTCATACATGTCTTGCATGATAGAATAAGGACTTAGAACATATTAGTATCATGTGGATAGGAGTTTAGTAATAAATTTCACGATTTGGTGTTTTGATCCTAGGACGAAAAATCAATTCCTTGGATATATGTTATTGTGTAACTTTAATGAAAATTTCACTAAGACTAAAAGTTATAAACTTGCACTAAAGGAACTAAAATACTAAGTATGTCAAAAGTCCTTTTAGGACCAACGTGTTACGTATGAGAATGCGAGAAAACTTGTATAAATAGATAATGGACTAAAACATGGTTAATAATTCGTGCTAGGTTGAGTGCGGTTCGTTTGTGAGTTCGGAAGTCTCGCTGTCCCCAACTTTTACGAAAAGCTCCTTGAAAGGTGGGTGGTTCATATCTGTATTGCCTGGAAATTATGTGCAAAATTGGTGTGCTTTCTTGTTGAAATTATACATGTGATTTCTCGGTGCTATGCATCGCAGGGTATATTGAAATTAAGATATATCCACAGGATATGTTGAAATTAAGACATATCTGTAGAGTATGTTGAAATTAAGACTGCTCATAGGGTATGTTGAAATTAAGACTGCCCATAGGCATTGATGAAATAGTCGTGCCAAATTGTGTTACGTTCGGAAGGATAGGTGTAATAGATACTCGAATTATACCGGTTTTTACATAATCGCGTACAGATCACCCACACTGAGAATTCAAATCTCATCCCCTGCTTTTACAAACATTTTCAGGTACTGATGCGGAGGAATGGGAGCAGCTGTAGTGCAGACCTCCCCACCACTGTCTAAAACTCATAACTGTCTTAATATTTATGTCTTATTCGGGATGAATGTACTTTAAGTCGGGCGACTACTCTTTTCACGCTCGATGCTTTTGACTAGAAACTTATCGTATTTGTGCAACTATTTAGACTTGGCATGTTAAATTATTCAAATGACTATTTAGGGCTTGCATGCTTAGAAGTTAAACCCCGCTGCAAAATTTGTCAATCGGTCGAATCGCGTAATTAGTTATTTCATAAACTTGAGTAAAGTATTTGTTTAAAAAAAAATGGCCCAGTTTTCTTATATTACTAAATGACGGCTCGATCTGAAGCGTTAAAGCTAAGGGAGGCTACGCTCCGGATTCGGGGCGTTACATACATTACAACCTTGAGAAAAGTCCTTTTTGATTCGACATTGATTTCTATAGTATGGTCGGAGTTGAGAGTGCTTACAAGCCTATGGCTGCCGATATGTGTGATTGATTATTTGAGTGAGACCCTTTATCATTGATATACACTTGTGAGGGAGTGAAACACATCGTTGAGTGCACATCCATGTTTGATCTTGGTGTTTCTTGTTATTGTTGCATGAGTATGAAGAAGGAAGGTGAGTGGGTATACTTGTGATTGATCTTTGAAGCTCGAGTTCATTTGCTTGCATGATTTGATTCTTTGACTCATTCCTAACAATTTCACTTGACTTATTATTTCATTGCTTGAGGACAAGCAATATGGTAAGTTTGGGGGGGTTGATTAGGCGTGAAATTGTCATAATTCGTCGTTAGAAATACCCCAATTTTGGTCGAATTTGTTGAGTATTTAGAGTCAATTGAGCATTATTTCTATACATTGATGAATTTGTCTCTTTGATGCTCATAGGTGAATCGAGGGTGGAAAATGGAGTTCGTAGGACTTTGAATCGACTCAAACGGATGCCCGGATGAGAAGATATCGAAGAAATACAATTGATATTAGTGCGGAAGAAGAAAAGGTAGTTGGAGAATTTTTTAAGTCACTCGAGTGGAACAGGTCGAGCACTAGCGCTCGAGCACGTTGCTCGAGCACCAAAAACATACAGAAGATTTCTTACGCTCGAGCAGCTCAAGCGCCACCGCTCGAGCGTGTTGCTCGAGCGCCCCAAAACATGCAGAGAAATTCAAGCGCTCGACCAGCTCGAGCGCCACCGCTCGATCGATTGCATCATTCGAGCTACACAGCTCGAGCGTCACCGCTCGAGCGTGCTAGCTCGAGCACTTTATAATTACGAGTTCACGATTAGGCCCAATGCTTATAAAAACTCGTCCCGAGCTCATTTTTACAGACACCTTGACACCACTTGATACCATATTACTTTTGGAGTTTGTTTTTGGAGAGAAGGAGAAGAGCAAGCTTTAGATTAACGTTTTTTTAGGTTTTCTTACGATTTTGTTTTTTTAATTTCGTTTCTTAAGATCTTTGTTCGTTTAATACTTTGAGACTTCATTTTTCTTAATTTAAATTCAGTTTTTAGCATTATTTTATTTAAACCCTAGTTTATGTGTGATAATTTATTCGTCAAAATCGTTATGTTCATGTTCGTTACTTATTCAATTGTTTTTGTTTACGTAAAAACCATGTCTAGCTAAAACCCTTGTATGCTTGGGGTAGGATGAACTCGTAGAAGTAGGTTGTGGGTACGTAATCAGGGTAATTCGTGACGTTAGGTTTTAATTCTCTTAATTAATGAATTCTTAAAATCAATCTTAACTTAATTCTTGATTTTCGTTCGAAAAGTGTTAGAGAGAGGATGACCTTATCACTCTTTAACAACGAGTAGACTTAATGAGAGGGTTTAGAAAGGGTTAATTAATCTACCGGTTTATCTAGGGAGGACGACCGCATCACTTTAGTTAAATTAGGGTCTCGTTAATTAAGCACGATCTATTAACTTGTTAGTAGATTAGTGAAGTCGATTGCTAGGATAAAGTATTAGGGTTTTAGATCTTGAGCTTTCGTCTTACAATCTTTTACTTAGGTTATTTCTTGCGCGTCACAATTATTTTGATTATGTACCTGCTCCGTTAGTATACGTAGGGACTCCTATCCTAAGCATCACCATCACTTCTTTGAATACAAACCTTAGTTAATTCGTTTCTTTTGTTCTCTAGTTTAATTAGTTTATTTTAATTTAGAATTAACTTTTCAAAAAATCCAAAAACATACATTCATATTAGCTACGACGCGTACATCTTCAGGGATCTGTTCGCATACACTCCATCATGTGGGTTCGATAATAATTGGTCGATATACTTACTCATACTACAGTGAACCCGTACGCTTGCAGGGAAGCTACTAGTAGAAGTTAGTATTTTCGCTTCAAGTCAAGAAGATACAGAAGAAATTTTGGGGCTAGATGTTCCTTATCTTATCGTTGTTGGAGCATTACTCTATCTCGTAAATTGCACTAGACCGGATATTGCATCTGCAATTAATTTGCTTGCGAGATATAGCGCTTCTCCTACAAGGAGACATTGGAATGGTATTAAGCATGTTCTACGGTATCTCCAAGGGTCTCAAGATCTTGGACTATTTTACCGTAGGAACCAAGACAAAACTTTGGTAGGTTATGCGGATGCTGGCTATTTGTCTGATCCCCACAATGCCATATCCCAGACTGGTTACGTGTTTTTCTGTGGTGGTACTGCGATCTCATAGAGATCGGTTAAACAAATTATGGTTACCACATCTTCAAACCACTCAGAGATTATAACTTTGTTTGAAGCCGCACGAGAATGTGTTTGGTTGAGATCCTTGGTAAAATACATTGGCGACTCGTGTAGTATCGATAAAGACAATATATCCCCTACTGTTATATTTGAAGACAACGCAACTTGCATCGCACAAATGAGTAATAGGTACGTCAAGGGAAACCTGACGAAACATATTTCTCCAAAGTTTTTCTACTCATACGAACTCCAGAAGAGTGGCGTAATTACCATACAAAAGATGCAATCTAGTGACAAACTAGCAGATCTGTTCACTAAGTCCCTACCTACATCAACGTTTGAGAAGTATGTTCATGGTATCGGGATGCGAAAGCTCAAAGGGTTGTTGTCTTCAGGGGGAGCGGTAACCCCGAAATAAATCCAGAAGATTAGATCCGGAAGATCAATAAATTACATTCCTCCCTAACTAAATATTTAGTCGCTACCTAGCATGTGGAGTTTTTATGACAAGACATATATGTTATGTCGTAATATCCAAGGGGAAGTGTTATAAATCCAGTAGATTTAATATACCAAATGTAGAAGATTTGATGTGGACATTACTAATGAACTTATAACTTAAGCGAACTTTAGGTTTAAACTAGGTTTTATCTATTATAAATAAACCTTTGTACTCAGTATTGTATACACGCATACACACACATATTAGTGAAGCTCCTGGCTTGGTACGCCCCCAGACGTAGTCGTTATCGACGAATTGGGTGAACAAATTCGCGTCTCTATTTTACGCTCTCAATTTACAACAAAAGTAATAAAGTAGATGATTTTAGTTATTAGTGTATGAATAATATAATATTAAAAAATATTGTTATTTTTTTGTCAAAAGTAGATGTAGCAAATGAGTATGGGGACGAATTTTTTTTGGCAATGTAGCAAACGAATTTGAGATGGAAGAGTATATATTTTGGATCACAAAATTAAGTATTCAGTAACTTAGTGAGAAAAGATTATTGTCTATTTGAATATAAATGACTTTAATTTTAATTAATAAAATTATCTAATATTTTGTATCTCGTCAACAAAAACTGATATATTCTATACAAAGATCCAAATGAAAAAAGATTGGCGAACAAAACTCGATAATTATAAATTCATCTCGAAGCTAGTAAAACTTAAACTTCTTTAGTTTGTAATTATAATAATAAACCCCGTCCACTTAATATTAATGTCTCACCTTCAGTTTCAGCACTAATTTTCTTTTTGAATTTTTTAGCTGTTCTATAAAATCGCATGGACGTGACAAAAGTTTAAAATTGCTTTTTTCATAATTTTATTTCGTCTTCGGATTCAACTTAGGCTAATGAGCTATCCTCGTATGAATGGCCCATGAATAAATGCCGGCCTAAAATGGATATAGAAAACCTTTTCGGTGTTTTTTTTTTCAGATTTTTTTATTTGGTTTAAAAATTATTAGATGGTAATGGATATGAGAATAAATATAAAAATACTAAATATAATGGTTAAAGATAATTATTATTCCATTTGAATAAATTTTTTTTTTTTTAGTTAAAGCACAACACTAATGTAATATAACCATTATGGGAGACAATCATTCATCCAACGTATTTAAAAATTGAGAGAAAAAATAAAATTTTGTTTTCATTCTCTTTGAAGAATTTGAAACATGTGTATACTTAAGATAATGAGGCCTATGGCTAGTTAGCCTTCTAGTGATATGTTTGGTTGGCCCGAAGGCATATGGCTAGCAATTGGGGACGGGACAAATAACTAATAACATGATTAGTTAGGAACATATAGATTGGATTGTTAATTTTTCCAATTAGGTGTTATTTTTGATTGATGGATTTTATTATTATTTTATGTATAAGATATAATTATCAATTTATCATACTCCTGAGCCAGCCCTGAATTAGGGATGGTAACGAGGCGGGGCGGGGCCGGAGATGCAATTCTCCATCCTCGTCCACATGAAATTGGGGATTCCCCGTTCCCTTCCCCAAGAAAAAAACACTATGAGAATTCATCTTGATCCTTAATTTGATGTACTTCCAAGTATAGAATAAAGTATGAATTTATATATATTTCAATATCTTTAAATAATAGGATTAAGTGCAGGATAATACAATTCCAAACCACTTTTTACAAATTGGTACAACATAATTGAACAGGCGCACAAAAAAAAGTTGAACATAAGTATATATTTTTTGAACACTGTACTATCTTGTAAATAGTGGTGTTCAATTGTATTATTTTGTGAACGCCCCTAAATAATATTTACTTCCATAACGTCTATCCGAGATTTGACAAAATAGATCAAATATTACATATTTGATATCACTAAAAAATGCTAAATATAATAATATATATTATATATATATATAAGAACTACAATATTAATTCAACTAATATCAAATAATAAAAAATTTGTAATAACTAATGCCTTTCATCCAAAATTAAAATTATAAACAATTAATTCTGAGAGATTATGAAATGAATAACAATATCGTATAAATCTTGGTTAATATTTTCGTTATATAATATTAACCATCATATAAAATTGGATTATTTCATAAAAAATTGTCAATTGTGGTTTATTGTTATATTATTAGTATACTGTTTAAAACTAAAAAAGTTGAATGAAATTTTTTAATGTTATAGAATATAGTTAGTATTTAGTATAGTAAAAAGAGGTTTTCTTATGTCAGGCATCCTATCGAGTTGTCTGATATCAGGTATACTCTATAAACCATCAAATCTAAAATATAATAAAATCTAATGGTTCAAAATTAATGACCTGTAACCTGTTGAGTTAATTATCAAATTTTCAATTATTTTGCATAGAACACTATCGAGTTGTGTCGTTTTATCGCACTATAAAGAAACATTAATAATTTTAAAAATATAATTATTTATTTACTATATTAACCTTATTTAATATACATTAAAATTCTATTTTAATTTAGAAAAATCTTTAATAAGGTTTAATTCACTACGTCTTCTTCCTCTGCTCATTCCACGCGATCATATATCCCTTCTGTTCTGTTCCACGCAACACTACCCCCGTATCACCTTACTGGCGCTGCACACTGACGTCGGCCTTCATATTTCAGGCTAACGCGTCGTCTCTCCCCCATTCAAGTTCTCGACACCAGCAATTTTTTCCTCTTAACAGTTTTGTTGTCAATTTTTCTCTCTCAGATTCGCGGTACTGGACTTTGGAAATTAAGGTTAAGGCAATTTTTCTTACTCTCACTTGCGTTTGTTAGGCATAACATAAGGTTTCCTTCTCCATCCACTTTCTCTCCCTCACAATCACAACAAAGTATGAGGATCATAAAATTTTTGTGTTAACCAATTAGCGGTGATTCGATTTTTTTTAAGTGATTTGATATTTTTAATATATCATAACTTGTATTCTTACATTTTAGAGCTATGGTCTCTCGAATGGTAAAAAATATGATAAATTTAGTTTTATATGAAATCATGCTCTTAATGTGTATGATAAAATGCGTAAAAGAACTTTGATATAAAATTTTAGTTTTGAAGGTTGTATTCAATTTATTAACATTAGAGGAACAAGCAATAGATGATGGACCATGAGTTGGTTGACTGAGACTCCGAATTTGGTAAGGTAGATGGATGATATGAGAAGTTGTGTTATTGATTAGAAAGAAAAGAGAAAGTAAATATGGGAGAGCTCTAGAGATATTTGTAATCTTGTCTTTTGATATTTCTTGTAAGCTTTGGGGAGTATGGGGAGGAAGACAGAGCCTCTGGAAAGGCTGTTGTGTGCTTTCTTTTAATGTTTTTTATTAGTATCCCTTGAGTTATTTGTCAAATTTTAGCTAGTGATAAATTGCTTGCACGATCCAGCCTATTGTTGAAAGGGTTAACTAGACTCTACTTTTTCAGATTCTAGTCATATACCAATTATTACTTTGAGAGTTAATGATTTTGTTGGATGTAGTAGGAATGCCTGATTCACTTTCATATTATTAGGCTTTTAGCTTTTTAGTAGAAACTAGCAATGACTTCACTTCAATTCATTATTCTCCCCTCTATATCAACCGGACGACGTGGCCGGGTTCCGATCCATCCTTTGACCGCTTCGATGTGCCTCTGTTGATGAGCGCCAGCCTCTTTTTAACTGCATTGCCTCTGCATATGATAATGTGCGCACCTTTGCTTTCCCAAGCTTTATCTTTGTAGATATAATAACTAATATGTGCTTTGGTTTACTATTACCCTTTAGGATAGTTAAAATATCATGTTACAATTGAATACTTAAATTGACAGGATGCTTTTCAAGTCTTTGATTCATATAGAACCTAAGTTTTTTAACAAAGAAACTAGAGGCAAATTATCATTTAAGTGTACTAAGAAAATCAACATTCGACAACCTTCAGCCACATAGATTAGTAGAAAACTGTGCAAGAATGTAAGAATCCTAAAAATTAGAATAGTGGGTATGTTGATAACTCTTCATGTAACCAAATTAAGAAATTTAACATTAATTCCAGCCATACTCCAATGCCCCATATCAAATTATCAATTATGCCTTTGAAGATCTATGGATTTAAGAATATAGTTCTCATTAAGTTGTTTCTGATCTCAACTCTCTTCCTTCTCCATGTTGGTTAATTGAACTAATTGCAATCATGATTGACGTTTCTCTTAGGCAAGGTTTGTCTGAAATTCTATCATCTCTAACTAGTTTAGATACACAAGTCACTCATCTATGCACACGTTTATATTTGTATGTAACCCCCCTTTCCCACCCCACTCCATCTCACCAATTTGCTTACCAATTTATCTCACTTGCATATTCTAGACATTTAATCTACTAGACATGCTGAAGAAAGAGGAAGAAATGCTCGTTTCTGTAAAGGAGAGACGGTCACAGGTATTCACTTGTTATAGTTGAGGTTTCGCTTTGTGCTTACAAGTAGAATTCTCTTGTGTTACAATCTGCGAGTGCAATTCTCAACGTGTTCTCCGCACCTGAATATGAGTAGTCGTGTTCCAAGTAATATTATTGAAGCCTAAGTTTGAAAATTGTTTGAAAGAGTTTCTGAATTTTTGAGCCCCCGTTTATGCTACCTGATTCCATTTGGTAACCATTTTTGTCATAAAAAATAAAAAATATATGTCACTGAACAAGTAATAATTTTAAAGTGCATTTAGGGGATCATATATATTTGCTTTTTTCAGCATTTAATTCCGTCGTTGGGTCGGTAGTACATGTAAAGTGTATATTGGCTGCTTCATCTTTGCAATAGGTGTTTCAAGTTTGGGAACATGTTCTTCAGTTTATTAGGATCAGTATGTTGATCTACAATCATCAAGTAAATAGAAGTATCTCTACCTGAATATAATCTTGTGATGTTTCACTTGGCCTACACTAATGTTATTATTTTCCATAATGTACACAATCTATCTCACTCTTATATCTCTTTCTCTTTCTTTGTTTTCTTACTTTTGTTGATGTTGATGGCCTTTCCCAATCAAATTTTCATGTTGTTTCTTATTTGTTTTCAACAACTTGTTCTTTTGTATGTAAATGGCAAAGCATATATAACTTAGAAGGTGTTTGGCTGAGCTTATAAGCTACTTAAAATATCTTATAAGTTGTTTAAGAGCTTATAAGTACTACTAATGTGTTTGGCAAAACAAGATGCTTAACAGCTTATAAGATCATAAAATAAGCTCCTAACATCTTATAAGCAGTAAAAAAATAAGTTGGGATTTACCAACTTATTTTCTTAACCACCTCCACCCCAACCACCCACCTCACCCTGGAACCACCCCACCCCTCTCCAACTCCTACCCACCCCTACCTCAATATAAAAAATAGAAAAAATTATATTTTATAAATTTAAAAAATATTTGTTATAAATTATCAAAGATCTTATAAGTTGTATTAGCCAAACACTTTAGAAACTTATAAGCTACTTAAAAATTACATCTTATAAGCTCTTAAAACAACTTATAAAATGTTAGAGCTTATAAGATGTTTCAAATAAGCTTAGCCAAACACCCTCTTAATGGTTCAATAGGATCTATGTCATCTATTCTTTTTGTTGATTATTATTGTTTTATTGACCATAGTTTTCTCCGAAAAGAAGGTTATTTAAAAAATGGCTGGATATACAATAAATTAAAATTTATTGAATGATAACATGACTTGGACAGCTAATGCTTTCTTTACATTTTATTTATTTTACTTTTCTCTATACAACTAAATTCTCATGTTCCTTCTTTTGATTAATTTAAAGAGAAACACCTGGATCGTGACTTGATGCAAACATAGAAGTTTAGTTTATATTGATTCTCTATTTTTATAATTTTTTTCAATATTACCTGGGATTTTAAAAGTTAATTTATTTGCGAAGTTGGGGGCTCTGAATGGGGAGAGAAGTAGATTGGCGATTATAATAATGGCGATTTTTACCCAAATTTTGAGGCTATTTTTTTTAATAGGTATCTCAAAAATCTGCAAAGAGGTTAAAGAGGAGAGTGCAATTGATTTAGAAACCTCTCCACCCCCACTCTGTTTATTTTTTGAAGGCTATTGTTGGGTTAATTGCACTATGGTGTTTTACTAGTTTATGTTAATGAAATATTGGTTGCTTCATTTGAATTAACTTGAAACTTTTATCATAAATTTTGTTGGAGAAAAGATCCACAAGCTCACTTTAGGGAATACCAATACAATAGATTTATTAATCATACGAGGCATTATTATTTTAATACTGAAATTTGTAAAAGAATTGTTAAAAGTGTTACCTACTCGTTTTTTTATCCCAATCCAATTAGGAGACGAGTGATTTCCATGGTTTTGAATTCTTAGCTGAACAGGTGATTGTAAATTATTTCACTAATCACTACAACATTCTCTATTTTTATATTGATAGGTTTGATGTGGTCAATAATTTTTTTAATTATTTTTTGTAGGAATGACGTGACTTGAGATAGAAGACAATACATGGAAGAAGACGATATTAGAACAAGTGTTATGTTCTTGTGTAGTTGTGTTTTTATAATATGTTCATAAATTACACTATCGAATTATAAATTATTGTATTATCAATAATTTGGTTCTGGATATATTATGGAGTTTAATTAGAATTTGGTTCTTGTATTGAATATTATTTTAATTAGAATTTTATAATATATTGTTTATTATCCTAGTATTTAAAATTATGGAAATTATGATATTGCAAAAAATATAAAATAATAATAAATAAAATTTTGGCCCTTGTACTTAGATTTCAGTGATAAAAAATTCAAGTGTATGATATAAAAAAATATGTACAACTTTTTACATATATGAACATGCTTAAAACTATCGAACACAGCTCAGCAATGTGATATGAAAACAACCCATCTCACACAAAATAATGGCTAATAATGATATGAAATCTAATATTTGTTGCAATTATAGAATGATTGTATTTCCAAGTAATATTATTCTGTAAAGAATAAATAGGCAATTAGAAAACACATGATTTTGTTTAAAGTTTTAAGTTAAGTACAACAATACATTACAATCTAAATTTTTCACGATCACGTGTACAATATATTAGCTCTAGGCATTCAAATGGACAAAGTATGATATCTCTACATAGCTCAATAAATGTTCAATCTTTATCAGACAATTTAATTTAGACAAAGCACTGCACTGAAGAAACGGGCTGAAAGGAATTTTTGAGATCTGACATAGAACATAATCCTTTATAAATTATAAATTATAGGGTTAATTCTATATTAATACATAACATTTTCATGGCTTTAGCTATAAAGAATTTTGGGTTATTGTCATTTTTTTTAACTTTAAACTATGAGAAAAAAGTTCAATATAGAGTGAATATAATAGCACCATGTCTTTTTTATAGCATCTGTGGAAATCTGATTTTGTTAGTAGTATCTACAATTTGGATTTAGTTTATGTAAGAATTACCGATTATTTTTGTGCAAATACTAGCACCATGTTTTTATTTTATATTTTATTTTAACTAGTATTGTTACACAAGTCGTTATATAGTTTCCTAATGAGCTGCTGCTTTATTTATTTATTTATTTATTATGCACATTTCACATTGTAATGGTCGTAATGAACATGTTTTGGAAAGTGTTTAACATATATAGACGTTGATGTTCACAACGACATGTTTTCCTTCGTAACTACGCACACATCACTTTTTGAATTTAAAGTAAAATCAATATTCTACTATTCCAGAGATCATTCATTCTCATTCTTTTGAATACCCTTAAAATGAAAACTAAGTTTGATGGTGGAACTAAATTTAATTGACGAGCATTGTACAAATTCACCGATCATTTAAATTTAATGTAAATGTGTGATAAAATTAATGATCATTCAAGTTTTAACTATATGACAAATATACATCCGAAAATGCACTAATAACTTTTAAACACTCTAAAATACTTTGATGGGAAGATACACGATGGTCGTGTAAGAAATGTACGAGTTTATTATTACATGTAATAATACCCGTTCAGTTATAATGACATACAAGTCGTTATATAGTTTTCTAATATGTGACTGATTTATTTATTTACATCAACTTCTTCTCACAAAAATAAGATGTTGCAAATAAATTAGTCTACGACTTTGAATAAAACAAATCTCATGTAAAAAAATGTGGAAATAGTTAAAACAAATCCTCATTAACATATCACAAATCTAGAAATAGTTAAATCATTTACTCAAAAAACATAGAAAATTAATTACACTGCCCAATCCACTAACCTTAATTTAAAGGGGCAGATCCAACTAACAATGGTTTTATAAATTAGACAAATAAGAAAATAAATCAATATCTCCATCTGAGGGTGTTATTGGGAAACCATGTGATTGAAAATAAGCCTTGTTATTTGTTACTTCTAAATCTCTTCCTCATAAAAAGAAAATAAATCCACGTGATGTTTCTTTAAAAAAATCTGGATTTTTCATGGCAAAACACCGTCCTCAATATGCATAAATCTTATCTTTTAAAAGTGGCAGTTCATAAAAGTTGTAATATGCATTTTAGGCATTTCAGAACAATAAAATGACTACAAAACAATATAAATCCATATATGTTTAGGAAAAAATGAAATGAAAAAATTCGACACCACTCCATACTTAATCATAAAAAAATATATAACCTATTAAGAGCTAACTTCGTAGTAGTTCAACACACTTCCACTGACCACAGTGGACAAGTCTTGGCTCGTTGCATCCATATAACAACTTTCTGAAGTTTGTCTCTTGTCGTGATACTAACTTAACAATCTTATATCACTTCATCTACACCTACATGATGAGCAAATAATAATTAGCCATGAAAATGATATGCTTGCCATTGTAAAGACATTACAATATAACACATTTATTGGTGTTCTACATCATATAACTTGTAATTATGAACAATGGGAAGTCCTAGCTTCCACAATATCTCCAAATTTTGCAACTTTGAGATCTGTGTATGCTTAAATTCATTGGAGAATAGCAATAAACCAACAAATGTTGAGACACAAAACATATCAATAAAAAAGAATTTGATGTCAAGCTTATAACCAAATAAATAAAAATCTGGACTTCTAACATTTGCTGGACTTGATTAAAGGCTCATTTTAAAGAAAAATATATTTGCATATCTGCTCTAAGTTTCTCATGTTTCAAGGAATTAGAGTTGGCTTTTAATTATGTGTGTGTGTAACTGTGTATATATATGTACTGCGCGCCAGAAAGAATGTGTAGAATAGCAATTTTAATACAAATTCTAAAGGCTGTGATTTTTTAGAAAGCACATATGTTTAACCTCAATTGTTTAACCGGGCAACTCATTCAGTAATTCACAAAAACCAGAAACCTTATCATTCCATTGACATCGTTATCAATTTACAAAAAAAATTGAGGAAATGAACAGAGACGATGATAATCACAATTAGCTACAAACAGCCTGCGTTGGAGCAGAAAAACATGACCAGGTAAAGTTTGGGACCTCATTTGTTTCTGCCAAATAGTTACAGGAGAATACAACCTTGTTTCATTCCCAACCAAGAGGTCCATCCTCACCACCTTTCCTCCATTTCAATCAACTTTATACTGCAAACAATTATTTTCACGCAAATAGTAACCTAAAATCAACCTTAGCATGAGAAAGATTCATCCATATATTCTAAAAGATGTTGTTAATTCACCTTAATATGAGATAATTCTAAAAACTCCTTTAGAAATTCAAGGCAATGTTATCAAAAATGAAAATTTTGCTGCTCTACAACTAAAGACTAAACGATTTCAACTTCAGTGCCATATAAATTTCCTCCACAAGAACTGCTCCTTATGATCAAGAAGAAAATACAGATACAAACAAGTACTATATATTATAACTGGATTCATCTTCATAAACCAATTTCTCTTAACCAATTAACATTTATGAGGCTACAAGTTTTTGTAGTGCACAAAAAATTTAAAATAATAATATATCATAAGAGAAAAAATAATCAGCAAGAACCATCATAGCAAGGTAGCGCATTTGATGATTTGAGATTTGTTGCTCACCGAAAAACATCAAAATCATGTTCGAGCCAACTGAGGACAACCTTGCTAGTTTTGATACCATTCAATCTATTAACCAAAACAACAAATCAAACTTGAAATTAATCACAGAGAACTTATGAAAAAGAATACAAAATACTCCCTCCGTCCCACTCTAAGTGTCTCACTTTCCTTTTTTGGTTGTCCCACACTAAGTGTCTCATTCCATAAATGGAAAAATCAACATTCTACTACATATAAACTTTAACCTTCAAATTCAAACAATATTACCAAAAATGTCACTCATTCAATCCACTTTTCAACATTATTCATTACTTTATTAAACACTATTCATTACTTTTCAACACTATTCATTACTTTTCCACCATATATTAATAAACAAATATACTTTCTTAAACCATTCAACCAAAAGAAATGGGACGCTTAGATCGGGACGGAGGGAGTAGCATTTTTTTTTCATACTATCAACGCGATAAACTACTATCTCTCTTTCTTAATTATTTAGTCAGAGAGAACTTAAATTAGCATTTTATGGTCCTTCCTCTGTTTAGAACATATATATATATATATATATATACCCAAATTTAAACCTAGCAACAGAAACCAACAAAAACTTTCATTTAACACTCTATCACCTACAGGAATCGACAAATCAATGCTCAAATCTGAATCTAATGTACATCAGAGCAGAACTAAACACCATTTTTTTTGTTGCCAATAATATCATGTCACAGACACCCTCAATTTCAATTCTGAGTCTTAGAGCTAGAAAGACATAACAACATAATATTAGGCATAACTTTTCCGAATTCTCAAAACTTTCACTAATGCATTGCTCGGAATTACAGCTGATGGAGCCAAAATAATTTCTAATCACAACCCAACTTTAAAAACCAATTTTATTTTCATCTAATTTTTTGGTGAAACTCAATTCCTAAATTAAAAGTACCAACGAATACAATTTGGGCAAAGGGTGAGGACATGAATGTATCACAATACAAATTATAAATACAACTTACAAGTGGAGGTGATGGTGTGAGCGGTGGCGGTATGACCGGAGCGGCGTGAGTGGAATATCCTGTGGGAGTGGGAGCGACAGCGCCGTGCGGGGAAGTGGCGGCTTGTGAGACTGGAGACAATTGGGATGAGGGAGCAGCGTCGGACAAAGGAGTGGTAGTGGAATAATTTTTTTTCCGTCGACTTCATTTTTCCCTAGGAGTAGTGGGAGCGCCAGCGCCATTCGAGATTAGACGGCCGATGATACTGGAGGGAGTTGAGGGGAGTAGCAGCGGGAGCGGATGGCGGAGTGGCGGTAGGAGAGCTTTTTTTGCCGTCGGGATTCTATGATTTCAAAATAGGTCTCAATTTTAATTGTTTTGTTTTTGGACGAGTTATTATTAGGATTGAATTAATTTTATCTATTTCAATTGAGAAAGATTTGAATTTGAATTAATAAATGGACAATAATAATAATAATTAATGTTATTTTATTAAAAAGGGGTGTAATAGTAAATTTAAATTTTAAATTTAAAAATTAATTTAAAAATAATATATTAACTCAACAGGTAGCAGGTCAATGCGATATAGTGCGATGACACGTGGCACAATTATAAAGCATACCTGATATCAGGCAACTCGACAGGGTGCCTAACATAAGAAAAAAAGATTTGATCATAGAGTAAAATTTGACCAATTCAATTTTACATAATTTTCATTCACAAACATTACAATTTATATTTGATTAATTTAAAATTTAATGTTTAAACAATTGACGAATTCGAACGTAACAAAATATTAATAGATATTGCACATTCAATACTAATCCAGAAGTTCCATAAAAAAAAAAAAAAACTAATCCGAAAGAGATTTAGTTATAATCTATATCATATATTATATCAAATATTACTTATAATTAATTCAAATTAATTGAGATTATGAAAGATGCTTTATACCATATTTAAAATATAAAACCATTTACTATATTTTAAAATCAATTATTAAGATATGGATATAATAGATTTTACGTATATGAAATTTAGTATTTCTAAAATATATTGAAAAAAAAATAAAAAATTATTTAACAAATTCAAAATTTGAATATAAAGTAAAAATTTGTATGCGTAAAGATATATACATAATTTATTTTCATAGAATCAATTTATTTTAAATAGTCCTTTTTATTAATTTATTTACAAATACAATTAAAATAAAAATAAGTTTGTATATAGTGATTATACAATTGATTTTTTTTGTATAATATAAACTGTTATTTCTTCTGAAAATATTTATACATAAATACATAAAATTACATAAATTTACTCTTTTATACATAGAATTATTTTACATAAAGTATTATCTCTATATATACTCTTTTAAAAAATACATAAATTTATTTCTAACTAAATTATTACTAAAGTATATGTTTTTTTTTTTAATATACTTAAAACAAATTAAAGATTTTCCTCAAATATTTTTAATAAGTTAAAAATCACTATCAAATCAAAATATCGGCTAGTTTTATTCTATTAGAAGAAAATAAAGAATAAATTAAATATTGGTATAAGAAATACACCATTTAAACTATATAAATATCAGCGTTTTCAAATCTGAAATAAGAAGGTTATTAAAATTAAAAAATTTAATTTTGTAAAATAAAAAGTTTATTAATAATTACTCTTGAATATAACATATCACTAAAATTTAAATATAATATTGATTATAAAATAATTAGTTTTATTTAATCAATAAGTAACTAAAGAAATTTTTTTATTTCCTTCTCTTTTATATAAACATGTAGGTTGATTATATATCACACTTACTTTATATATCACAATTATACATTATAGCTAATTAAATAAGAAATAAGAATAGATAATATTAGAAATTATATAAAACACATAGACAACATATACATCACAAAATCCAAATATTTATTTCAATAACCATATCTATTACAATAGATAACATAATACCAGATAATCCGATAATTATTAAAACAGTCTGTAGATAAAACGTACATGCTTAATCAAATCCAAAATTATTTATTCAAAATTTTGAAGTATAAAGAAAGTTATTCATCAACAGTCCTCGCAAGAATGGATTTGGATTTCTTCAAAGAATCAGAAGTCGAAGATTTATCTTCGACATGCCTTTTAAGAGTATGCATAAAAGTACTTCTATCAAAATCATCATCACCACAACAAAATCTCTTAATCGGCGAGTAGGAATCTGGAACCTATAAAAAACATTTTAGATACAACATTATACCAACACAATAATAAAAAATTAATAATTATTGTTCTACAAAAAATTATAATTAAAACATGAAGAAATATATAATTACCTTAGAAATATTGGAATCAGTAACATAATTATCTTTCAAATCCTACATATATATAACACAATTATTGTGTATACAATCGATTCAAGGAAAAAGTAAAAATGCAATAATAGGATGAATATATAAAAAATATAGTTAGAAAATATATATACATATTTATCTAATACATTACCTGATCAACATCATCCAAAAGAGAATATTTGGCAATCAAAGACGCATCTATATTCACCTTCAACACATTGAACACATCAGTACGACGCTGAATATCATTCGGTCTAACTTGAATTCTAAACATAATGGTACGCTCCACAAGATCTTGAATCTCAGTAGGAATATACGAATAAGCACCCTGTGTATATATTATAAGAACATAAATATACATTTTTTAATGCAAATAATAGACATATATAGTTACAAAAAATATATATATATATATATATATATATATATATACAAACATTTTCATAAATTATATTAAATATACTACAGAAGCAATAAAAATAAATAATTTGAAAAAAAATTGAAATTCAAACTTACATTATTTCCAATCTCCAAAAGTTCGCAAGTTCTCTTCTGAATCAGCTCAAAACAAATATTATCCCATAGATTTAGACTCATATTACCAGTACCATCAATAACAATCACACGCAATCCATACCTCCAAATATGCAACAAAAATATTATACATACATTAAAAATGTATAGTTTATTAAAATTACGAATAAATTTAAGAAATAATGAAGTAAAATAAAATTAGAATATAAAATAATGATAGAAATTACTTTATAAGAAAAGGAACATTCTTGATTCCACACTTCAAATATTCTAATTTTCCATCTTCTTTAAACACTTTTCGTGAACACTTTTTGCACGAGTAAAACCACCAGTTGTCATACGAATCTAATTCAATAATTTTAGCACAAATCCAGAATGTACCAACCTAAAAAATTCATAAAGTTAATAAAAAAATCCAAAAAATTAAATATATAACTATAAAATACTATAAAAACACAACAATATAATAATGATACAAAAATATTTGCAAAACCAACTGTGTTATTCTCAAGAATCCACTCAATAGTTTTAACATCGAGGTCACGACTTCCAACAGTTAAAGAAGTATCACCAAGGGATGACCACGAAAAAGATGAACACACTTGCTTATCCTTCGAATTAGTATTAAATCTAATAACATGGTGGAAAAGAAATAAAAAATACAAATAACAGAACAAAAGGTTTGATAAAACAAACAAAATAAAGAATACCTCTTTCTAAGATCTGCAATTTCCTTAATTTGATCACCAAAAACAATCTTGGATGTGTTGAAAGAATTAGAGATTGAAACATCTCCTAACAATATACATATATATAAACAATTCAATACATAATTTTTTTTTAAACCAACATAATAAATTTAGTTCATACGAATACCCAGTACATAAAGAAAAGATATAAATATTGATTACATAATAACCAAGAAGATTATAAAATTTATAAACACACCATTGAAAATCTTGGGCCGGAACATTTGAAATATAAGAATAGGAGGTAGATCACATCCAGATTTCTCAACATTCTTCAATTCATTGATAAAATCACCCCACAAAGAAACTTTCAATTTCAAACCACTGCAAAAAAAAATACTAATTTTTTTTAACAAAATTAAAATAAAATTTAATTATTTAAAAAGTCGTCGTAAAAATTTAAAACTAACAGGTCATCTTCTAGAATAAGATCTAACAAATTTGTAAGTCCTGTAGAAACTTCTCGCTCAACAATTTCACTAATGTCGAAAATTCTGCCAACAACATCTAAGAGAAACAAATAATATATATTATTTATAAAATATAAAAACCACTAAACTTTACCAAAAACGAAAAGAAAAAAAATTACCAATGAGAAGATTTTCATCAATGTCAGAATTAATCGTTAACTGAGAAAAATCCTTGATCAAATACATATTGAATGGGAAATCGGGATCGACAACTTGAATAACTCTAGTATTAGAAATAAATTGAATTTTATAATTTTTAGTTGTTGTCTTAAAAGAAGTCTTATTAGCAGTCACAAGGAAATTTCGAACAGTATAGATATTTCCTTCGACGATAGAATCTTTGTACTTATCAAAATGATAGGACTTGTTTGTAGCATGAATTCTGTCACCCTACAAAAAAAAAAGGAAATTAACAAAGAATATATATATTTAAATACTTGACACTATCAAAATAAAATACAATAAAATGATAAAACAATAAACAAACCTCTGAATCATGAAATACACATTCCGAATTTCTTAAAGGATTCTTAATGCCATACGCTGGACCATCATATATACGAACACAACGTAACTTCAAAAACCAATTAGTTTTAGTTGGATTAATCTGCCTGATTAGCATTCCAGTTGAAGACATACTTTAATATGGTCAATATCTGTATAATAATAAAGAGTTTATGGTTATTAGATATTTATATACATTCAATGTAAAAAAAAATAGTTAATCAATAATATTAATACCGTGAATTATAGACTTATATGAAATATATAAAGAGAACGTTGTATTTATACTAACACAAAGAACATTGACAAAAGGAAGAATAAATAGATTATGGCTGAATTTCTACCATCTTTATATATATTGAATATGTACAAATAAATAACCATCATTCCCCGCCCTAATAGTACATATACTTAATACGACATTTATTAGTATTTAAATTTAAAGTGATAAAGTAGATATTTTTAGTTAGGAGTGTCTATAGAAGAATATAATATTAAAAAGTATTGTCATTTTTTTGCCAAAAATGAATGTAGCAATTGAGTATGGAACATATCTTTTTAATAATATAATAAAGAACTTTGGGACGGAGGGAGTATTATTTATTTTATTAAGTTCTTGAAACGTTAGCTTATGTTTAGATGTATATCAAAATAATTTAAATTAATTCTTTATTCTTTTAATTTCATTTTTCATGTATATTCATTTCTTACAAAAACTTGGATATGGTATACCATGTGTCAAGAATTACGATCAACGTGATTTTAATATTGCACTTTTCATTAACAAAATATTTTAAAAGAAGTGTTTAAATATATATTTTATATACTGTATTTTAAATACTCTATTGGTGGTGATTTTCGTTAATTTTTTAATCATCCATTATAATATTCGAGCTTGTAATAATATATGTTTGGTTGTGGTTGATGTTGTGTAGTATTCGTGTGAATGTGCATGCATCAATATGTTTTCTTACAAAAAAATTGATTAAGAAAATGAGCAAATGATTAAAAAAATGGATAAAATTTCCTTTTCTCTGCTCCGTACCGATCCGGTCCATTTGTAACTGAAAATCCGCTCCGATCCATACTGAAAAATAAAATATCTGTACCGTACCGAAATTTCGTTATGGACACGGACACGCGCATTTTAAAATAACCGAAGTTTGGTACGGACACAAATATTTTCAAATATCCATTTTGGTCTGTACCGTGAGCAGCCCTACAAATACCTGTGTGTTAAATTTATTTTTTACTTCTATGGTTTCCAGCGTATGAAACCAATTCTCCATGTTCGTTGCAGTTATTCCACGTATTTTTAGCAATAGCGCACTACACGTCAATGATAATATAAATATATATATATATGTATATATTATTATTATTATTATTATTATTAAAAGTATCCCACATATTGTTTTGTCATTGTTTATTTTTTTAATTTATAAACAATTTTAATTGATTATGTTATGAATATAACAAAGACTGTTTAATCATTAATTTATGAGTATATATAGAGTAAAATTGGTTCATACATAAATTATTCTAGGTTATTAGTTGTTTTTATTGAATTTTTTTCATTATACAATTGATACTTTTCAGCGAAACAATAAATACCATTTAAAGGAATAAATTAATACTTTTTTGTTAAATCAAGTAATATCCTTTAAGCTTTCGTGTTTGAATCATTTCTACTCTGTACTTTCTCTTTGTTTATATACTTTTGTAGGTTTTATTTGAAAAATACTCCCTTCGTCTTACTGTTTCTTTTGCATTTGAAAGTATTACGTTGTTTAAGAAAAAGTGTGTTATGTGAGTGTAGAGTTGAATAAAATAATGATAATTTGTGATGCAGAATTATACTTTATTCATTTTTTGTGATGCAGAATTATTTCCTTTCATGTGGTATGAAAATATTTGTGGAATGTCTTAATTAGAAAAATATGAAAGTAATCACGAGACGCAAGAAACACTATCTTCCAAACATCATATATTTATGTTTTATTACACGGTATTTTTCAATAAACTTTTTTTCAATTAATTTAAATTTATTTAATAAAAAATAATTTAATAAATTCTCAAAATTTCACGTTTTAACAGTAAATAATAATTTGTACATTATATTTATCATATTTGACATATATAATTTATATCTTATCAAAAGGACTACTTTTTAAATAAAAAAATTAACAAGTTTCATTTTATTTAACGTTTTTGTGTTAAAAAATTAAAGCAAACATTTAAATGTATTAGTAATTTTATAATAATAATAATAATAATAATAATAATAATAAATGAGAGATGACATTTAATTTATTTTTGTGAATATAAATGATTTTTCTGTAACTATTAGTTTTAATTATTTTTGTTAAATAAAAAAAGAATGATGCATTTTAAAATCATTCAATATATATATATATATATATATATATATATAATTTAGAAAAAATTAAAAAAAATGACTTCCGTGCGAAGCACGGGTAGATCTGTTACTAGTAAATATAAAAATACTAAATATAATGGTTAAAGATAATTATTACTCCATTTGAATAATATTTATTTTTTTAGTTAGAGCACAACACTAATGTAATATAACCATTATGGGAGACAATAATTCAACCAACGTATTTAAAGATTGAGAGAAAAAATAAAATTTTGTTTTCATTCTCTTTGAAGAATTTGAAACATGTGTATCCTTAATATAATGAGACCGGGGCTTGTTTGGGTGATTGTAAAGTGAATGTGTGGAGTGAGCCTTGGCTGTACGATGGGGGCATGCCTTTTGCAACATCTGAGTTGAGTCATTTTTTCCGAAAATGACTGTATCGGATCTGTTGAACCAGGGGGGTAATGGTTGGAATGTGGATATTTTATCGCATCTATTTACTGGGCAAATGGTTGACAGAATTCTCACTATTCCAGTGAATGGCCAGGGGGTAAGGATTTTCTAGCATGGCGATTTGAGAAGAGTGGGAAGTTGATTAGGCGTGAAATTGTTATATTTTGGTGCTCGATTTTCCCATGTTTTGAGTGTTTTTATGAATGTTTGGAGTCAATTGAGTATCATTTTTATAAAATCATTAATTTGTCTCTTTGGTTTTCATAGATGGATAGAGGGCGAAAAGAGGAGTTCGTAGGACTTTGAATCGGCCAAAACGGACTCCCGGTTGAGAAGATATGAAGATTTTACGAAAAAGTGTACAACAGCCGAAAACCACTCGAGCGAGAGCACTCGAGCATCAGCGCTCGACCGATTGCACCACTCGAGCTACATGCTCGAGCGCCCTTGCTCGAGCACTTTCCTATTTTTTGCCTCCGAATTCGTTTTTGGGCCCATGAGTTTCCGGTTCGCCCCGACGCTTATATATACTCATTCCAAACTCGTTTTGGAGGATAACAACATACCAACACATATTTTTACATACTTTGAGCGAGGAGAAAGCTTGGGGAGGAGTTTTGAAGGATTTTATACGTTGTAAACGAGGTTTTAATTTATGAATTCTTAGTTTTAGTATTTCTTTTTAACGTATTAGATTAATTCTTTCTTTCTTTACTCTTTGAGACGATTAAACCTAGTTTTTCAGATTTATATAGATTTCTTTGGAGACTTTAATTTGTTCTTTTATTTATGTTCTTGATTTTATTAGTTAATTCAATTATGCATATGTTTATTGTTCTTGTGATTGCTTTGATTATTCAAACCACCATGTTAGGCTAGAACCCTTGCATGCTTGGGATAGGATGAACTCGTAGAAGTAGGTTGTGGGTACGTAATTAGGATAATTCGGGACGTTAGGTTTTAATTCTCTTAATTAATGAATTCTTAAAATCAATCTTAATTTTACCTTTGAATTTCGTACGAAAGTGTTAGGGAGAGGACGACTGTATCACTCTTTAATAACTAGTAGACTTAACTAGAGGGTTTAGAAGAGGTTAATTCATTTGCCGGTTTAGCTATGGAGGACGGCCGTATCACCATTAGTTAAATTAGGGTCTCATTAATTAAGCACAATCTATTAACTTGTTAGTGGATTAGTGAAGTCGAGTGTTAGGGTAAAGTATTATGGTTTAGAATCTTGAGCTTTCACCTTGCATTCTTTTACTTAGATTATTTCTTGCGCGTCACGGTTATTTTGATTATGTACCTGCTCCGTTAGTATACGTAGGGATTCCTATCCTTAGCATCACCATCTCTCATTTGAAAACAACCCTTCGATTCTTAGTTTAATTTTGATTTTTTGCATTCCTAGGATAATTTTAGTCTTTTAATTAATCTTTAAAAAAAAACCCCAAAAACATTACACTCATATTAGCTACGACACGTAGATCTTCAGGGATCTGTTCGCATACACTCCATCTCGTGGGTTCGATATACTTGGTCATTATACTTACTTATACTACAGTGAACCAGTCCGCTTGTGGGGAAGCGATTAGTAGAAGTTAGTATATTCGCTTCAAGTTAATGGCGCCGTTGCCGGGGATGGCGTTGTATGTCTTTTGAATAGGACTTGTAGATAGCTTAGTAGTTAGTAGTGAGTGCTTTATTTTCTGTTTTATTTTTATTTTTATTCATTAGGCAGTTGCGTTTTGATCCTTCTGCTAGTGTGCCAGGTATATGAAAACACGCTCACAAGGGAATACGAGCGAAGAGAGAATACCGTTGGACCCTGAGACGATAGCTAGAAGGAACCGAGCTTTCTTGAGGAGAATGAATACTGCCGGAGGAGGGAAAGAACCAATGGACATATCTAATGAGTTGGATGATGCTGCGAATGAATTCAATCAGGAATTGGGCCGAGTTGAAGGCACTGGAGTTAGTGGTAGCCAGAATCAAGTTCCTTTAGGGGATAGCCAGAGCCTAAACCCGGATACACAAAACGTAGGCAATCCAGCTCACAACCTTGTTCAAAACCCTCATAACAACCCTGCTTACCCACATCCTAACTTACTACAGAACAACTTACCTTATCCACCTTACCCATACCCACCTTATCCGTATCCACCATACTCGTATCCTCCACCTCCAGTTTACAATCAACCACCTGTTTACCAACCACCACCCCAACAAGTACCCATACCACCTGCTAATCCGCAGCACATTCCTCAGAACGTAGATCAGAATATGGCTATTCGAGGAAGATTTGCAGTGCAGCCACAACGGTACTATGATGGAGTGGCATTGCCTCCTGTTGAGGCAAATAACTTCTCAATTTCCCCGGGAATTTTAAAGCTGCTTACAGAGAACCAGTTCAAGGGGGTTATCGGGAAGGAGAATCCTCATACACATCTGAGGAGTTTTCTAATGATAGCCTCCACTTTCAATTACAATGGCATGTCTGAAGATGCCAAGATGCTTAGGTTATTCCCATTCTCATTGACGGGAATAGCTAAAGAGTGGTACGATAATACGCTTCCACGGGGAGGTATTACCACTTGGGCCGAGCTCGAGCGTCTGTTCCTAGAGCGATTCTACCTTCCATCCAGAATGATCAAAGCAAGGATTGAGATCTCTTCCTTCCGCCAGAAATAAGGAGAGGACCTACGTCAAGCATGGGAGAGATACTCAAATTTGTTGATAGAGTGCCCGCAGCACGGGTACAATGAGGAAGATGTGATGGCATTTTTCTATAGTGGTGCCAATAAGGCTGGGCAAGACCATCTAAATGCCTGTGCTAGTGGATCATTCCTGAATCAAGGAATAGTGAGGTGTAGAGAGATCGTGGACAATATTGTCACGAATGCCGGGGCTTGGAATGTGGACGCAGATTTCCAGAGAGTTCAACAGGTTGAGGAAGGTGAAGGAACGAGAAGGCTGTTGATGGCCATGATGAAAAAGATTAACAACCTTGAGTTGGGGAAGAATATGGTTGGAGGGAATGCAGCAGAGAATGAGCAAGAGGACAAGCCCACAATTCAGCAAGAAGTAGCCAATTATATGGGAGGTCCTTATTACAATCAGAATGGGTATCCACAAGGTGGAAATTTTCAAGGAAGGCCTTCTTATGGCCAACCATTTGTACCTCCAGGTCCACAGCCGCCTCAAAATCAATGGAGGAACACACAAGGGTACCAAGGAGGCCAGCAGCTTTCTCAGAACCAATGAAGGAAGAACGAGAATTTTTCATATGCTAACCCGAAGGCGGGTATTACAGTTCCTCCAGGTGTTGATCCAGGTTCTAAACCTCCGGGTGGAGAAGATGGTTCCTCAACTGAGGAGATGTTGAGAGCTATCCTTCAGAAGGTGGAGGAAGGTAGCAAGAGATTGTCCTCTTTGGAGTACGATGTGAAGGAGTTGCATAAGAAAGATGATCATCGTGATCAAGAACTCCAAAAGAGAGATGTAGAGCTGAATCGAATTCAGCAAGAGAACAATAGGCGGTTCACCTCAATAGAGTTCCAGATAAGCCAAATTGCAAAATCATTGAATAGAGAGCCGGGTAAGTATCCTTCCATGCCGGAGGGGAACCCGAAAGAGCATTGCAAGGCTATCCAGTTAAGAAGTGGAACCAACTATGAAGATCCTCAGAAGCCTGCTGATTCTGAGACGCCCCAAGATAGAGATGAGATTGAAGAGATAAGAGTTGAGAAGAAGGTTGAGGGTGAAAGCACTCAAGCGAGCAAAGAGCTTGAAGAGAAAGGCATTGAGAAGGTTGAGAGAGTTCCTAAGTGGAAGAAGGCAAAGGAAGCAAGAGAGAAAGTGAAAGAGACCGAGAGAGATGAATGGGGGGTACCCAAATCTGTGATACCCGTCCCATATCCACAACGCTTCATGAAAAAGAAGCTTGATGAGAAATTCGCTAAATTCCTTGATGTGTTTAAACAATTGCATATTAACATTCCTTTTTATGATGCTTTGGAACAGATGCCCAACTATGCAAAGTTTCTGAAGGACTTGATCGCGAAAAGACGGCGAGTGGATGAGCTGAAGTTGGTGCAGTTGAACCATGAGGTGAGTGCATTAGTGCACAAGGCGCTTCCTCCAAAGCTGAAGGATCCCAGGAGCTTTACCATCTTATGTGACATTGGGAACGGGATAAATAAAGGAGCGTTGTGCGATCTCGGAGCGAGCATAAATCTTATGCCCTTGTCGCTTTTCAAGAAGTTGGAGGGTGGAGAACTTCAACCGACAATAATGACGCTTCAACTTGCGGACTGGTCTATTACTCGACCTCAAGGTGTAGTTGAAGACGTCCTCGTAAAAGTTGGAGATCACATTTTTCCAGCAGATTTTGTGGTTCTAGAGATGGAGGAAGATGAGCACGTGTCTTTGATTTTGGGAAGACCTTTCTTAGCTACTGCCGGGATGGTGCTAGACGTGGTAAATGGGAAGATCACGTTGAAAGTTGATGATCAAGAAGTGAAGATTTCCCTATATGAAGCCATAAAGCACCCAAAGGAGGATGAGAGTTTGTATTGCATGGATGCAATTGATCCTCGTGTTCAAGACACACCTCCTATCTCGAATCTTTCTCATGTTCATGATTTCGTTAATCCTTCACTTGATGATTTAACCTATGTGCATTATGATCGTGATTATTTTGATAGGGATAAAATGAAGAAGTTGAAGGACGAAGAAGTGAAAAAGGTGGACGTGGTCCAGTTGGAGGGAAAATGAGGAGTTAAGAAGAAAAAGTCCAAGCGCAAGAAATTGCTTAGTAAGACTCCTCCAGATAAAGGTAAGAAGGAGTTGAGACCCATAACACTTGGGGATGAGAAGGAAGCAAAGGAGTTCATGATGGTGGGGCATCAAGGAAAGACATGCAACCACCACTCTTATGAGAGTAAGGGAGGTAATTTTGAGTATGATATCTCATAAGCTCCTTTGAGCTCGGTCCGGCATGAGGACCTTAAAAATAACGCTGAATGGGAGGCAGCCCATTTTTATTTGTTTTTGAGTATTTTTAGTTATTTGAGTTTTATGTTATTAGGGTGTTGTTGAATCGTAAGTTTAACCTCGTACTTGAGAGTTTATTTTGTAGGCTTGTCTCGAGAGAATAGAGGAATAATGGAGATTGAAGGAACTTAAGCAAGGGAGTGTGCAACGTTGTTGAGAGAAACTAAATTGATTGGTTGAGGTAACCACAACCCCAAACTTAGACCTCTTCGCAAGGTCGAAGTTTGGGGGTGGAGTTTTTTATGTTTCTTGTTACATTGCACCGGAGCACTCCTTATCTTTGAGTGTGTTAGGTTATTTGGTGCCTTGAGATGCTCCTTGGGTTGATTTTGATCTGATTTGCTAATGCATCTTTCATGCCTATTAATCATCTTATGCTTGTTGATTGCTATCTTTGAGAATGATTTGATGAGAAGGGTGAATTGTGAGGTTGAGTTAGGAATTTTTTTTGTGTGAGTGTTTGAGTCAGAGTGGATTTGAGAGAGAACTTGTATGCTTGTGAGTTTTCCTTTTGAGTGCTTGTGTGATGAGAGTGGGAATTTACTAGGACTAGCATGGATGTGAAAGCCGTGAGTTTTGAGCCTTTTGAGATTTTAATGCATGAAATGATCTCTTCATTTGTGAGTGGATCGTCACCTTAGAGGATGCTAGAACTTGTGTGTGCTCTTGCTTCTTGATTGTGTCTAGTTTGATATGTCGAATGTGATCTTAGGCCATCTTTGTTTTGATTGAGTCACTTAGCCTAAATTTTCCTTACCATGGATATGTGTCCCTTGTTAGCTCCTTTGAGCCTTAAGCCTAATTCATTTGCTAGCACATTTAATCACTATTCCAAGTTCCTAAGCCTTTTTGTCCCAATTTGAGTGGAGAATAGGAAAAGTGTGAATGTTGAAGGGATTGGGTTGAGTTGAGAAAATGAATTATGATGGTTGAGATGTGATAAAAAAAAGGGGAAAAAAAAGTTATTTGGTCCCATAACTTATCAACTGTCTGATTTTGGTCCCAAAAATTTTGACTCTTCCATTTTGGTCCCGTAACTTCTATGGATTGTCCATTTTGGGTCCCATTTTCTTTAAAAATACAAAAATGGTGCCCTTTTTTGTCATGCTCAACTCACTTCTGCCCGAATCTGGGCCTTTACAATACCCTCAAAGATGTGTCCGCAAAACGATATTTTTTTTCCGTTTTGTATTTTTTTATCATTTTTTCCATATCACTAATATGTGGTTGAAAAATAGACAAATCATAGGAGTTATGGGACCAAAATTGAAGAGTCAAATTTTTCGGGACTAAAATCGGACACTCGATAAGTTATGGGACCAAAAAGGAAATTTCTCAGCAAGAATGGGACCAAAATTAGGCAAACCGTAGAAGTTATGGGACCAAAATTAAAGAGTCAAAATTTTTGGGACCAAAATCGGACACTCGATAAGTTATGGGACCAAAAAACTTTTATTCTCAAAAAAAGGGTGTGATGAAGTTTTGAGTTGTGGGAAAGACCAAAAATTTGAGAATGAGCAAAAGAAAATATGAGCTCATGTGTGTTGTGAAAAAAAAAGAGAAAAAAAAAGAGTTGAGTGATTGAAAAAGTGAAAAGAGTTGAAAAAAAAATTGAGGTGTTGAGAGTAAAGGAATTGATGTGCATTATTTGAAGATGTTGAAGAAGTATGTTCCTTGTATCGAAGTACCAAAGTTTGAATTTCTATTCTCCATTCACTTGAGTCACTTACCCATATTGTTATCCCACCTGTCCAAAGAGCCTACATTACAACCTTGAGAAAAGTCCTTTTTGATTCGGCATTGATTTATAGAGTATGGTCGGAGTTAAGAGTGCTTACAAGTCTATGGCTGCCGATATGAGGGATTGATTGTTTGAGTGAGTCCCTTGATCATTGATATACACTTGTGAGGGAGTGAAACACATAGTTGAGTGCACATCCATGTTTGATCTTGGTGTTTCTTGTTATTGTTGCATGAGTATGATGAAGGAAAGTGAGTGAGTATACGTGGGATTGATCTTTGAAGCTCGAGTTCATTTGCTTACATGATTTGATTCTTTGAATCATTCCTAACAATTTCACTTGACTTATTATTTCATTGCTTGAGGACAAGCAATATGGTAAGTTTGGAGGGGTTGATTAGGCGTGAAATTGTTATGTTTTGGTGCTCGATTTGCCCATGTTTTGAGTGTTTTTATGAGTGTTTGGAGTCAATTGAGTATCATTTTTATAAAATCATTAATTTGTCTCTTTGGTTTTCATAGATGGATAGAGGGCGAAAAGAGGAGTTCGTAGGACTTTGAATCGGCCAAAACGGACTCCCGGTTGAGAAGATATGAAGATTTTACGAACAAGTGTACAACAGCCAAAAACCACTCGAGCGAGAGCACTCGAGCGCCAGCGCTCGACCGATTGCACCACTCGAGCTACATGCTCGAGCGCCCCTGCTCGAGCACTTTCCTATTTTTTTGCCTCCGAATTCGTTTTTCGGCCCATGAGTTTCCGGTTCGCCCCGACGCTTATATATACTCATTCCAAACTCGTTTTGGAGGATAACAACATACCAACACATATTTTTACATACTTTGAGCGAGGAGAAAGCTTGGAGAGGAGTTTTGAAGGATTTTATACGTTGTAATCGAGGTTTTAATTTACGAATTCTTAGTTTTAGTATTTCTTTTTAACGTATTAGATTAATTCTTTCTTTCTTTACTCTTTGAGACGATTAAACCTAGTTTTTCAGATTTATATAGATTTCTTTGGAGACATTAATTTGTTCTTTCGTTTATGTTCTTGATTTTATTAGTTAATTCAATTATGCATATATTTATTGTTCTTGTGATTTCTTTGATTATTCAAACCACCATGTTAGGCTAGAACCCTTGCATGCTTGTGATAGGATGAACTCGTAGAAGTAGGTTGTGGATACGTAATTAGGATAATTCGGGACGTTAGGTTTTAATTCTCTTAAAAAACGTGAGTTGAGGACCCTGTAATGGTAGGATTCCTATCCTGAGTATCACCATCTCTCATTTGAAAACAACCCTTCGATTCTTAGTTTAATTTTGCTTTTTGCATTCCTAGGTTAATTTTAGTCTTTTAATTAATCTTTCAAAAAAAAACTCAAAAACATTACACTCATATTATCTACGACGCGTAGATCTTCAGGGATCTGTTCGCATACACTCAATCTCGTGGGTTCGATATACTTGGTCATTATACTTACTTATACTACAGTGAACCCGTCCGCTTGTGGGGAAGCGACTAGTAGAAGTTAGTATATTCGCTTCAAGTTAGAAGTATACAGTGAAATCGGGATATGTGGAGGTTTTGAGGCCGGCACTTCCAACTGTTATTTCTCAAATTCAGCCGCGGGTATGGAAGTGGGTGTGGACGATTGATGTGATTCCGAAGGTTCGTTATTTTTTATGGAAGCTGGTTCATAAAATTTTGCCGTCTTCGATTAATCTAGTAGGTCGTTTTGTTGATGTTGATACGTATTGTAAACGGTGTGGGATTGAGATGGAGACGTCGGAGCATGCAATACGTGATTGTTCGTTGCTTAATTCCATTTGGCAGGATGACCGTTTTGAGTTCTCGTCTTGTATATCACGAACAGATTCCATGAGCTTAGAGGAATGGTTTGAGTGTGTGATGGTTGATCTACCCATGCATAAGAAGGGCCTGTTTGCCACCCTGTTATGGTCCATTTGGTATAGCAGGAATCACTTACTCTTCCATAACAGGGTCATACCTGCCGCTGAGATTGCTAGACGTGCTGTTCAGCATTTTGCTGAGTTCCAGGACGTGATTGGCCGACGTGTGAAGCGACCGCAGGGCCATGTGGATGCTGGTTGGAAACCCCCTGAGGCTGGAATATTTAAACTAAATACAGATGCATCTATTAAACAAGGATTTGGGACATCTTTTGGAGGGGTTTTGCGAGATTCCATGGGCCAAGTAATCTGGTGTTTTGCTGAGCACGTTCGGAATGTGTATGCGATTGATTTCGCAGAAGCTGAAGCCGTTCGTACGGGTTTGTTGTGGGCGGTGGATAGAGGAGTACATCGGATTGTGGTGGATACGGATTCACAAGTTGTTATAAATGCGTTGCTTCGACCAAATCCAGATTTATCATATTTGGGGAGGACTTTACAACGTGTGTTGCTGCTACGTTCGAGAGTTGGTGAGGTGACTTTTACTTGGACTAGGCGTTCGGGCAATGTGGTTGCTCATAGATTAGCTTTATTTGGCTTTTCTTGTTGTGTGCCTTTCTTTTCGGAATTTATTCCGGCACCTTTTGTTCATGATGTTGAAGCCGATTTGGTGGCGATGTAATTAATATATTTACTTTTCCTGTAAAAAAAAAAAAAAAATATATATATATATAATGAGGCCTATGGCTAGTTAGCCTTCTAGTGATATGTTTGGTTGGGCCCCAATGCATATGGCTAGCAATTGGGGACGGGACAAATAACTAATAACATGATTAGTTAGGAACATATAAATTGGATTGTTAATTTTTTTAATTAGGTGTTATTTTTGATTGATGGATTTTATTCTTATTTTATGTATAAGATATAATTATCAATTTATCATACTCCTCACCCGGCCCTGAATTAGGGATGGCAATGAGGCGGGGTGGAGCCGGGGATGCAATTCCCCATCCCCGTCCACATGAAATTGGGGATTCCCCGTTCCCGTCCCCGCAAAATAAACGGAGAATTTTTTTTCCCATCCCCGCCCCATGGGATCTCCGCGGGGATTCCCTGTTCCCCGTATTTTTTATCTCATTTTTAAATACACAAAAAAATATAATATAATATATAAATTAAAAAATTTAATCATACACAATAATTAATTGAGTATGTCTTGTATGAGACCGTCTCATGGCATGAGACAATGAGAATGTGTGTAACTAGGGCATTGACTCATTAACACTTTGGTAGGTGTAGGTGTTAATTTGTGTGGTCTCATGCCATGAGACGGTCTCATATAAGTTTTTGCCTAATTAAGATTTAAGTTGGTGTTAAGAAAAATTAATTTAAGGAGTCTTAATTCTAATCATTTTTAGTTAACATATTTATTAAAAAGAAAATTATACAATTTGAAACTAATAGCATAATATTAAATAAAATAAGATGTAATTTTAAAATAAATAATTAATTGATCAGGAAAATTATGAAATATTTATGTATAATTTACTTCTAAATTTTTATATTATATACATATAAATATATTAATTATATAAAAATAATACGAGTCCTCACGGGAACGGGATGGGGAATACTATCCCCGTCCCCGTTTGCTTCGGTGATTCCCCGCCCCGTTGCCAAGCCTACCCTGAATCCATCCCGAACTCGTGTGAAGTGGACCAAATGTGGGACTTCTCATAATTATTTTTTCTATCATTCCTGCGTTTACAAACAAATTATCTCTTAGTTGTCCAAGTTTATTAAGATTGAATCTCTTTGAAAAGTTAATTTTGTTTGTACTGAAAAGTTACACCTTATTAAATTAACCTTTCAATACAACTATAGATAACTTTTTAGTATTAATAAGGACAATCTAGTACCAAACTACCAATGAATAACCGTTCCATTGGGTCATATGTTTGATGAGTCTATTTCATTGACATAATTAGTCCTATGACATATTGCATTATGTTTGATAGGCCTATGGCTAATCGGGCCGTTAGGCCATATGTTTAGTGGGTCAATTTAACTAAAATAAGGCCAATGGCCGATTGATTAATTTATTGGGTGCGACTATATACCCCTCCATATTTATTTGATACACCCACGCACTTAATTTACCCACTTAAGTTTATATAATTATTAAATACACCCTTCACAATATACTTAAATTACCACTCTCTAATATTATTCAAAATATTCATACACCCACAAACCCTCCTATTCTACACGATTTCAAGACTTTATCTTCACGCCGCGCCGCGACACCCCAGGACTCAACGCCGCCACCGCCAAGCAGCGCCGCGAGTCAGCACCGCAAAATACCACGACTCAGCGCCGTCACCGCCAAGCAGCACCGTCACCGCACATTTCGGCAAATACATTTCGAAAAACGGTTAATATTTCGACAAAAATATATTTTCGAATACCTAACCAAATTTTGAAAACTTCTTGTCGAAATACTAACCATTTTTCAACGAACCAGGTTCGAAAATTGGTGTCGTGATTTAAAAAAAAACGCGAAAATAACACTCTTGGTACACAATATACGAAATTTGTAGGCTAAAAATACGAAAATCTTGGTACACAATACTCATTCCATAAACAAAAAACAACATTAAAAAAAAATAAAGTTACACTTCATTAAACAAAATATTCAAACAAATACACTTACACATAGCGTAAGACTCCTGAGTGTACACAAATTCTGTAACAAAACCATGAACTAATGTTGCATCGTCATCGTAAAGATGATAAAATGGTGGACAATATGTATTTTCTCTTCTCTTTTCTTCCCGTATTGATGTTCTTCTTTGTGTTTGTGTTTCTTGTGACTTTTGGTATTCTAATGGGTGTATTCAGTTATTTATTTTATTTTTTATTATAGGGCCACAAAAGTCATTCAAAATATATATTATAATAAGTCAAAAATAGGGTGGGGGTATCAAATAAATATGGAGGGGTATATAGTAGAACCCTAATTTATTTTGGGACAATTTAATTAATATAAGGCCCAAATTATTTGCACTATCATCTTTAGTAAACACACTTCTCGGATGAAAACACTACCTATCAAATGAATACACTATCCTAAAAAAATCGTTTATATACTCGTCTCTTAAAAAAAAAAAACCTAATTTTTCATTCATTCTGCTGCTTAAACCTCCTTCCCCCCAACCCCTCCCTTCTTTCACCCAACTCTCCCCCTTCTCAGCCCCCTTCATCTCCCAAATCCCACCCCCTCGAAATACCAATAGTGCGCAACTCAGGCAAGGCGAAGCGGCGATAGACTCCACGTGAACAGAATGGCCGCGCACATGCAAGCAACAATGAACACAACACAATAGCATCTGAATGCCACCCTTAACCTCCTGAACGGTGACTCATATAGGGGTCCATCGCAGAACTGAGATGATTGTTGAAGGCGCAATAGATTTGTAGATTCAAAAATTAAAAAAAAATATCAAAATTTTAGCAATATGTGTTAATTTGTAAATCGTCTCATAAAAAAACCGTCTCATACAAATTTTGTCATTTTTAATAATAATAGCTTTTGGCATGCAAAATAGTACTACCTCCGTCCCACAACACATTGCGGGGTTACTATTCCTCTCGTGTTTTCACGAGTGAGTTTTTTATTAGTAATTGAAATGACAAAGTAATTTTAAAATTACTTTATAATAGATAAGAGGTAGATCTATCATACCTACCTT
This sequence comes from Ballota nigra, assembly GCA_947034835.1. Lineage (NCBI taxonomy): Eukaryota > Viridiplantae > Streptophyta > Magnoliopsida > Lamiales > Lamiaceae > Ballota > Ballota nigra. The sequence continues at coordinate 10,167,961 of OX344726.1, forward strand.
AAAAATTATTTTATCATTTCAAATACTAATAAACAACTCGCTCGCTAAAACACGAAGATAAAATGAACTCCGCAATGTATTCCGGGACGGAGGGAGTATCATTTGACATTAACTATCACATTTTTTAAAATTGTTTGATTTATGGGCCATTCTTCTTAAAAATTTCTAAAATTTGATGATGTATATTTATTTATTATGCTGAAAGAGAAATATATTATCTATTTTATTTTTTTATCGATAATCATGAAACTTTCCTCAACCGATTTCATATATGTTTTTTGTTATACTCATTCCATTCCCTTATTAAAAAAGGAGAGAAAATATGCACTTGTTAGCTTAGTGTGATGATAATGCATATGTCAACTAGAAAAAATAAAATCTTATATTCGAATCTCTTCCAATTGTAATTAAAAAAACAAAGGAAAAAAAAAAACCTTATGATCAAATGCTATTAGTTATATATATTATTTGGAGGCCCAACACAACATTTTTCTTAGCCCAAGGTTATATACAGTCCTATCTTTTGTTAATACAACCCCATCAAAAAGTGTTCGGAAAAAAAATCCGAAAATTTTGACAATTTTCAAAAAAAAATTCAAAAATGCAAAAAAAAAAAAAAAAAAAAAAACTAAAACATATGAATTTTCGAATTTTTTTTCCAAAAATTGTTACATTTTTCAAAAAAAAATTCCGATTTTTTTTTTTTGGCTGAGGTTGTATTCACAAAACAGGGGACTGTATTTAACCTGGACCTTTTTCTTTTGTACCCAAAACACAACATATTATTTAAGGCCCAGGTTAAATATAGTCACATGTTTTGTTAATACACTCCACCCAAAAAAATGTTCTTAAATTTTTTCCGAAAAATGTAACAATTTTCAGAAAAATTTCAAAAAATTCATATATTTAGTGGATTTTTTTTATATTTTCTAATTTTTTTTTTCGAAAATTGTTAAAATATTTGGATTAACATATTTTAAGTGGAGTGTATTAACAAAAGATAAGACTATATATAACCTTGGCCATTATTTAAAAGGTGCACATATTTTACTATTCTTCTTTCTGGTACTTCATAAATTATTATTCTCCGCCCTTAAAAATTTTCACTCTTAAACCACAAATTCTTATATGAAACTCGTTTATAATATGAAAATTATATACCTTTAAACAATGTGATTTGGACATTTAGACTCATAAGCTTAGGTCTTGAGAAAGGTATACAATTAATCGAAAATACACAGTATTTAATTATATTAATAATTCATCCTAGAAATTAAATTAATTGAGATATCAAAACTTTATATAGACTATACTCATATTTTATCACACGTTAGACGTTGTCAATGTCATTTATTTAACTTGTTAGGCTAGGTTAAAAGAAATGAAAAGGATCAGTAGCATATATGATTGAAAGACAATTATACAAATGACCAAGAGGGGGAAAACTTGTATAATTGATCTACTATTATTTATAGACACGTCAAAAAGAAAAAAAAAAAAAAAGGAAGAAAAAGTAGTAGAAAACGACTGACATGATTATTATTTTAATTTGATTGACTAGAGATTGAAATGAATATTATTATACAAATGTAAAGTATCTATTTTGAATGTGTGACAGGTATATATATGACTATATTCATGATATATACTTTGATATATTTATAATATCCGTCAATATAATGTAATTGAATTAAATTGAAATTAAAGGAAGAAAAAACAGTTTTATCATACGTCTCCATTGATCTAACAACTCATATAGAATCAAAGAAACACACAAGCATTCTCTAGTTTCTCCTTCAATTTTGAAACTCCCAAGTGTGTTTCGTTCATTTTTGATGGTGTACATACGTAGTTAAGTACAGTTTTTGCACACTACTATTTTTCATATATCATAAACACAACTTTTCATAATAATTTATTGCAAAACAACTTACTTTTTAAAGTGATATACCTTGCAAAATCTCAAAACGAAACTATTATTAACATGTACTAAAAAAATTAAATGTGAATTTAGCTCAAAATATTACTTAAGTTTGAAAGAGACATAACCTTAACCATGTTAACCAGTTTTACTGTGAAATTTGGTTGCATTTTATATGCACTTTTAATAATATTTATTTTTTTTATTAAAAAAAATTAATTTGTTAATAATATTATATTATAAAAATAACTAATATAGTATTACGTAATGGTAAAATTAGTTGATTTATAAGAGACTTGCTTAAAAAAAAAAACATTTTTAAATGAACCTCAAGAAACAAATAAGTATATACATATCCTTTGCGTGAAGGTATTGTGAAGCTTCACGACAAATTGCTAGCCTAAAGGGGGAAAAGATGGGAAAAAACTAGCTAATATGCCTTTGAACTAGTTCATTGATATATACATCCAAAAGAAAAGGAGAATAAAGGATTAAAAGTAATCGATAAAGACTGGCATGATATCCCCTATTATACTAATAGGGAGTCTGACATGCTTATGTGTAGTCTCTAGGTTAATTTTGCCTATATGTCGTTCTGAAGTTAAGTTCTCCTATGTGTCGAATGCTTACGTGTCATTTATTTCGTCTATATGTCGCTTATGTGTCATCTATGTGGTCTTATATAATAAGGAATCTAATAATAATTACAAAAAAATGGGCATGCAAATGGATTTGAACCCTACACCTAATGAGCAATTGTTATGATGTTTACCAGTTTAGCCATACTACAAATTCATATAAGCTTTGAATATTTATTGTATATAACTTGAGTATATAAAAATTACGCACTAATTTTACATTTTATTTAACTACATTTTATTTAATCACAACTTTCAATAAAGTTATATAGTTCACCAATGTTTAGTTTTCAATCAGATATATGACTTGCACTTTTAGCAACAACAAAAAAATGATGCATGTTTGTGTGTGTGTTATTATTTGGGTAGAAATCTCACAACATTGAGGAAATCGTCTTAGGGAGGCAATGAGAGGTATGTAATGCATATTTGAGAAATATATATCATAATTTAAAAGCGAATATCAAATTGAAACAAAAAGAAAATACGTGAATTTTAATAAAAATATTGAAAATTGTATTTAAATTGAGATTAAGCCTAAAGGTCGTGGGTTACTAAGAAATTAACCTATATTTTTATTCATACATATTATTTAAATATGTTTATTATATAATATAATTATATTATTTTACGATGATCAAATTTAGTTAAGTATATATAATTCATATGCAATTAATAAAAAATAAAAAAATCAGCGTACAGTATGTGTGTATATTAAAATAGATTGTATTAATAATGTGATGATACGTCAATAAAATATAAATTTTTAAATTAATTTACCGAACAACCCGCGTAAAACGCGGGGTAATCTAGTTCTACAAATTAATGTAAAGTTTATCCAATTCTTTTTTTGGAATAATGGAATTCAATCATTACTAATAAAATTAGCAAAAATAAGAAATAAACAAAAACGAGGTCAAGATATATATTAATTGATAAGTATGAATGGAGTAAAAAATTGTTTATGCATAAACAATTTTACAAATGATTTTTAATAGAACAATTCATATTTTTTTTAGTGGAAAAAATTAGACAAAAATTTATGTGAGATCGTCTTATGATATGAGATATTACAAATTAAAATCCATCCCTGTCAAAGTGTTAATGCGTCATGCTTAGGGATGTAAACGAGCCAAGCCGAGCTGAACACTGTCAAGCACGAGCTCGGCTCGTTTGGATTTTTTTAGGCTCAAGCTCGACTCGAGCTCTATTAGTTGAGCTCGAGCTCGGCTCGTTTGGATTTTTTTAGGCTCAAGCTCGACTCGAGCTCTATTAGTTGAGCTCGAGCTCGGCTCTTGTGTAAATTTTTAAGCTAGCGAGCTCGACTAAAAAAAACCCGTTTTCAAATTAATCAAGCATAATTCGAGCTCGAGCTCGAATAACTCGGCTCGAAAAGCTAATTGAAATCTTAAAAATTATATAAAAATAACACATCTAAACTATGTCTAATTAAAACCATAGTTGTCCATGATAATAAAAACATCATCTAAGCAAAGACCAACAACTAATCCGAAAGCTAAACAAAGACAATTAATGGTTTAAAATAAATTTATCTCAAATAACACACAATAATACTATGTTACATGCTTATGGATATATTTTTTAAAAATTTGTATAAAAATAAAAAAGTAATTAAACGAGTCTATTCGCGAGCTTATAAACGAGCCTATTCACGAGCCTGCTCGCGAGCTTGTTCGCGAGCTCCATAAACGAGCCTATTTACGAGCTTTCGAGTCGAATACCACCAGGCTCGAGCTCGGCTCGATAAAATAATCGAGCTCGAAATCGGGCTCGAGCTCGACTCGTGAAACTTAACAAACGAACTCGAACGAATATTTTTCGAGCCGAGACCCGAATAGCTTGCGAACGGCTTGATTTGATTACATCCCTAGTCATGCTCAATCCATATTACATCCCACCATCTCATGGCATGAGACGGTCTCACACAATACCTACTCAAACAACAAATACCCTTTCGTGTTACAATTTATTCCTTTCATATCCTTCAACTCATACTCTTCAGTCAAAACAACTTGTTTCTTTGAAAACTAATACCTTTTAATATAATCAACTAATATCATTTAGTAAAACAACTCATACCCTTAGAGCATCTCCAAAGCGGAGGCAAAGACTATTTTCCACTGAAATAGCTCTCCAAAGCTGAGGCAAATATCACCTCAAATAGTCACCCAACTTTTTTTGTGGCAAATGTATACTCTTTTGCCACATACTGTTTCGAATGCAAATGCCTTTTTTTTTATATATATAGATTTAGTTGATATTGTGAGAATATTATGCAATATTAAGTGTAATTTTTATTTTATGTGGCATTAATATTATGATAATTTAAAAATAAAAATATACAACTTAATATTTTATCAATACAAACAAAAATTATAACTAACATAAATATAATAAGACAACATTAATTAATTTAAATTACACAATACAATAAGAATTAAAACATGATAACATTAAAAAAAAAATGCAAAAATCAAACTAAGGAAACAAAACAAAGCATGATAAATTCACTACAACATACATGAACTTAACGACACAAATAAAATACAAATTAAACATGAATACTATGAAATCTAGTATTCTGGTAGACCACTCTCAGATCCTCCCATATCATAAAAATGTCCAAAAGTGTTGGAGGAATTTTGAGGTTGATATTGATGAGAATTTTTTTTGCATAATTTGAGTTGTTCATTCCAAAACCATTCATGTCGAGCCGGATCAGGAATAGTATCCAAATCACGAGCATAATGCTATCATCCTTTCTTTGTGCATTCTCTTCCCTTCTTTTTGTACTCTCCTCCTTTTTTTTTTTTTGCAATTTTGTCTATGACTCTGTCTTGTTTTATGTTTGATTCAGCCCACAAATCTTCAATCCTTTTATTTGCTTCTTCCACACATTTTATAACACGAGACACATTTTATAACTCTTGTGCAAACTATCCGTGATCCACGAGGTCCAAAGAAGAAATATTTTGCATTGATGCAAGAAGCGTGCAGAAAAGATGTAGAACGTGCATTTGGAGTTCTTCAAAGTCGATTTGCAATTGTAGCAAATCCTGCTCGTTTTTTGATGAAAAGTAATTTGGAAGACACAATGACTGCATGCATAATTATGCATAATATGATAATTGAGGATGAACGAGATCTCAATGCCCCAATTGTAGAAGAGAGAGTAGTGATAACTTCAGAGGTCAAAATGACAAATAATGAAACTTCTCGATTTCAAAATTTTCTTCGTCGATATAGAAAACTCAAAGATGCAGATGCTCATTTCAAACTTCGAAATGCATTGATTGAACATCTTTGGGAAAAATACAGAAATGATAAAAATTAATGACCATCAATATGTAATTTAATATTTTATTGTGTTTTAATAATTAGTATTTAATATGTAATTGTGTTGTATTAAACAATTGAATTTTGCCTTTTTATATTGTTGTTTACCAAATATATTTTGCTGGGCTTAGATGGCTATTTATTAAAGCTTTGGTAAAAACACCAAATGATTGGGTTCTTAAATGCTAAAATGAATGCTTGGATGAAGAAAGGCTTTAAATACTTAAGAACACTAAGAACACCAAGAATTGCCAGGGGTTGTTAATCCCTGGACTTGAATGAGTATGTGTATTGATTATATTGAGAATGATTGAACCCCCTTTTACATTACAAGTGTTGGGGTATTTATAGTTTTCTCACTATAGGGGTATGTTGGTCATTTCCGGCCTCTCGGGGAACAGGTGCATTAAATGCCTCCTGCCTCTGAGGACGCGCGGGCTCTGATGTGTCAGGGCTCGCAGGTGGCCGGCCACTTGGGTGTCGACGCGTGTCCAAAAAGGACGATTCTCTGACGAATTTCCTCATTTGGATGGAATATTCTCTGTTGCTGGGTACGGAGGCGGCCTTTTTCTTCCTTGGGAGAGGATCTTGCCTGATTCTGTCACGTGCTCATGATCCCTTTTGCCGGCCGGGGGCCTTAAGTGATCGGATGCCGGTCTCCTGGCGGACACCGAGGTCGGAAAACGCTCCAGCCAGTCGGTCGCGTCCGGGCGTCCTCTGTTGGACTTCACTGATCATGGCCGGGCCGGACCGGCCACGACAGGGCTTTGATGTAGCTGTGATCAACGTGGATGGACGTCCCAGGCAGGTTTCCGGCCTCGCTTTCGCGGCCGGAATCTCGTGTTCGGAGCCCGCTGAGGTCGGGTTCAGGCCGGCCAGGTCGGTCCCGACCTCGGGGTATCTTCTTGCCTTTTCAGGCTTTCTTCCGGCCGGATCCAATGCGCGGTCCGAAACGGTCACAACAATTGCCCCCCAGCTCGTTTCTCAATTTGAGGGGCGAGGTGGTCGTCTATCATTTCTTATTGGTGCCGGCCTGGATCCGCCCGGGGTGATCGGAGATCGGCCAACGGTTAGGAGATGGTTGAGGTGACGTATGTTGTCAGGCGACGCTTCGGGTTTCGCGCACTAGCCTGACGTGATGTGATGCGACTCCTCGAATCCCGTTCATTTAATGCGCGCCTAGTACGAGGCGTCTGGCGCTGAAACCGTCGTTTCAAATTCTTGCTTCTAGGCCCCTATGCCTAGAAACTTATTTCGCCGTAGGTCCCTGCCCCATTCTTATAAATAGGGGGGCTATTCTCTTATTTTGGACTTTTGCTTCTTCACTCATATTGCAGCGTTTTCTTTGGCGATTTCCGGCGAGTTCCTTGCGGCGGCGACGAGTTTTGAGCGGCGGCGACTGGTGGCTTTTCTAAGGTAAAACTTCGACTTTTTGCAATTCGCACTTCTATCTTCGGTTATGGTGCGACGGTAGGCGGGTCCTCCGCCTGGACAGGGAGGAGGTGCCTCCTCCAGCGGCGGAGGCGGCGGTGCCCATCGACGCTTGTTTGATGAGGGGGGAAGCACTCGGGGCGCGAGTGGTGTTTCCCCCTCACGCTTGGCGGGCTCAATATGGGCGCACGACGATGATGGCTTGGATGCCCTATTCCCGAGCCCGGGACGATCGCTGCTGGGCGAGGGTGCCCGGGAGGGGGTTCCCGCGGCGACCGAGAGGTGTGGAGTGGGAGGAGCGGCCCGGCCCGTGGGGGACAGAGATCCCCTCGACGACCTCCTGGAGGAAGATGAGGAGGAAGGCGGCCGTAGAAGCGGCGACGATCAGGCCAACAACCAGCTACTAAAAGAACTCGCAGCCGAGCGGATTAAAGAGAGGCTCGGGATGGCGGCTGAGACCTCGGGGTCGGATACGGAAGTGGAGGAGAGGCCGGCCGCCATTGGTCGAAACGTGAGCCAAGATCGGCAAGGCCAGGTCAGACGGGCTTTTCGGCTATGGTTGGAGTACGTGGACCAAAAAGACGACGTCGCGTCTCTCGCGTATGATTACGAAGAATATTCGGACCATTATCCGCGAGGGCCGACTGTCCGCCCTCCGGCTACTATTCGGATAGCCGATCTGGAGGAGTCCCATAGGTGGACCATCGGCCAATTCCAGAGTAAGGTGACCCAGCGTTTTCTCGACGACGCCCGGGCCGGATGGGAGATTTCTTTTGATGTCGACCTCTACGCGCCGGAGCCAAACGAACGGGCGAACCAGCCTCCGCGCGGAATGGTGGCCGTGACCCAAGACATGATGGAGGTCGGTCTGCGCTTCCCTCTACATCCGGCCGTCTCTTATCTGCTGAATTTCTGGGACCAGGCGCCCATCCAGCTTCTTCCGAACGCGTGGATGATAATTGTGAGTGTTATGGCTCTGTTTGGCAAGAACCGACTTTACCGGATGCCCACCCCTGGAGAGATGACTTATCTCTATCGGGTTCAAAGTGAGCGGAGTGGGACCGGTGAAGTCTATATACAGACGAAAGGGCCGAAGCTGGTGACCGGCCTGCCCAGTAAAGGTCGGAATAACCGGAGGAAATGGTTCTTTGTTGGCGGGGCTTGGAAGACCGGGTATCCTGACGGAACGGAGATCGACGTTCCGACCAATATCCGCCCTAAACATCCCAGTAAGGAATTTTTATTTTATATTTGAAAAAAGTACTGATCTAATCTTTACTTTCCTTCGCAGGCTATCCTTGTCCCACTGATCGTGAGTTGAATTTCGACTTCACGGTCGTTAGAGAGCGGATCCTGTTCCTGTCGGCCTCGGAACGGAATCAAGCAGTTCTTCGGACGAGAGAAGCCAGGATCGCCGGTCGGTTCTTCCAGTACCCTCGTCATATAAAGTTGACGGGTAAGAGACAAATGGATGACCGGGGGTCCGGTCCATAAGTTATATTATTATTATTATTATATATATATATATATATTTTTTTAAACACCTCGGGATTTGACCTTGCAGTGCCAGACTTTCCGGTCGTTAGGCAGTGCCCCCGTGAGTTCCTCGATCGCTGCCCGGAAATGTTTGCCCAGATGGGATCTTGCGCGGCGAAAAAGGCGGCCAAGGGTACGAAAAAGAAGAAAGGGACCGGCGCCCGGACCGCGGTCGTAATTGATGACCCTCTCCCCCTCCAGTCCGTGCCGGCCGTGGGGACTGCTGCTACTGGGGCGACTGCCTCCCACCAACTTACTGGTCGGAAGAGGCCTCGTGAGGTGGATGAGAATGAGGAGGTTGGCCCGCACGGGTCTAGTCCGGTCCGGGTAGACGTGTCTGACGATACCCCGCCTGGGGTTGGGCCGGTAGGGGCGGAAACTGTGGCCCGGGCGGCACATCTTCCAGGCCAGGAGGATGACCGGCCATACTTTGGTCGCGACCCGGTTCGCTTTCAAGCGTAAGTCTTTTGACAAATTCCTATTTTTCTTAGATAACTTCGTTTGTTCCTGACTTGGGTTTTCTTTTGCCTAGGCTGACGCGAACTGACTCCGACCTCCCCCCTATGGTGCTTGACTTCCTCTCCTCCCGCGTCCCGGGATCAACTGTAGAGATGCCGGACTATATGCGCCGGGCTGCGAATTCTCTCCCTCAGGCTTGGACGCGGGATCTCGCTGATATCGTCGAGCACCGACCTCTGCACGTGGGCCGGACCGGGGTCGCACTGATTAATCAGGCGGCCATCGTGGTCAACGCGATGGAGAATGAGCTCACCGAGACCTCCCGGTCGCTCCGGATAGCCGAGACTGCGCTGACCCGTGCTCGGGAGGAGAAGACTGGTCTCGAGGGCGAAGTTGCCAAGCTCAAAAGGGAGAGAGATGGCGCGGTCGGACAGATGGAGGCCGTCCTGAAGGAGAGGGATGATGCTCTGGGCCGGGCGGAGATGGCCTATAAAGCCCTGGAGGATGCTCGGCACCGCGTGTCAGAGATGGAGGACTCCCTCGCCGATCTGCGGTTGGAGGCGCACCGTGCCCGGGGGGATGCAGACCAGGCTGCTGCCCGGCAGGTCGAGGCGGAGAAGGAGCTCCAAAGGAAGAATGATGAACTGGCCGCTGCACTGAGCCGGCCGGCTTTCGACCCTGCGGATCCGACCCAGAACCCGGCACTCTTTTCTGAGTTCTGCTTCTATGTGGCCGCCGCCAATGTGATCCGGGCCGGGCGCCAGGCCAGCCTCGATACCAAGCCCCAGGAAGACTACTTCCGGGAGTATGCTGCCCAGAACCCGGTCAGCGATGGTTTCTGGTTCCCCTTCCTCGATCTCGAGACCGACTACGGGGTGGACCTCTCTTGGTTCCCCCATCGGCACAGATTGTTCAAACATGGCGAGAACCCGCCGGCCGGTGATGAGGAAGAAGGGGACGAGGAAGAGGAAGTCCCTGCGGAGGGGCCCCAGGCACCGGGCGGAGACGGGGCTGTGGTGCAGGCCTTGGTCGATGAGGTGGCCGATTATGTGGCCGGGGCCGGAGGCCAGGCAAGCCCAGCGGCCGGGGAGGGCGGCTTTTGAATTCAAGCTTAGATTTTATTTTACTGCTTTCCTGATTGTAACCGGCTTCCGGCCGGGTTTATTCTGTTTTGAAACGTTGTACTTCCCGGCTTCCAGATCGGTTTTGACTTAATATAATTCGGATTTTCCTTGAATTTTATTGTTTTGTCATCGCTTTCTTGCTTTCATATTCTTATCAAAGTAAATTTTTACAAGTATGAAATGAGATTTGACCCGGGCTCGAGTGTGATATGCCGACCTCGATACGGTCGGCATATGTTTTGAACTGAGCCCGGTTTGTAGGAATGCCTTGGTTGCCTTGCTGAGCTCAAGTGTGATATGCCGACCTTGATACGGTCGGCATATGCTTTTGAACCGAGCTCGGCTTTCAAAGTGGCTAGGGTGGCCTTTCCGAGCTCAAGTGTGATACGCCGACCTCGATACGGTCGGCGTACGTTTTTGAACTGGGCTCGGTTTTTGGGTGGCCTTAATCGGCTTTTCCGGGCTTAAGTGTGATATGCCGGCCTCAATACGGCCGGCATACGCTTTTGAACTGAGCCCGGTGTTTGAAATGAGATACAGCTGTGCGAAGAGCTTTTGTACTAATTGATAAACATAGTATAAAATCATTGGAAGTATTTCTTCAAGTGAATTGCATTCCAGGGGTATTGGTCCGGAGTTCCATCCATGAGTTCCAGCTCGTAAGCTCCCTTAGAGAGCCATTTGGATATCCTGAACGGACCCTCCCAGTTCGGGCCGAATACCCCTTTTGGTACTTGAACCCTCTTGAGGACGAGGTCCCCGACCTGGAATTGTCTAGCCTTCACTTTGGAGTTGAAAATTTTTTCAGATTTCTTCTTGTAGGCCGCGTTTCGGAGGTCGGAATTGAGTCTTCTCTCCTCCAACATGTCCAAGTCGATCATCCGGGCGGTGTCATTGTCTTCGGTGATCGTCTGGGCTGTCCGGTGGCTTGGTAGGGAGACCTCTGAAGGGATGACGGCCTCGGTCCCAAAAGCTAGAGCGAAAGGTGTTTCGCCCGTCGAGTTCCTCGTGGTCGTTCGGTATGACCAGAGGACATCGGGTAGCTCGGCCGCCCACTTCCCCTTTTTGTCCTCGAGCTTGGCTTTGATAGTGTGCTTGAGGATCTTGTTTACGGCCTCTACCTGGCCGTTCGTTTGCGGGTGGTAGGGGGTGGAGAAAACCTTCTTGATATTCCATTTTCACAAAACTGGATCATCTGGAGACCGTCAAACTGTTTCCCATTGTCGGAGATGATCACCTGAGGTAGGCCGAAACGGCAGATGATGTTTTTCCAAATGAACTTGATGATTTGGGTCTGGCTGATTTTGTTGAGTGGCTCGGCCTCGGCCCACTTTGTGAAATAGTCGACGGCTACGACGGCGAATTTGTGGCCCCCGGGCGCAGTGGGCATTGGTCCGATCAGGTCGATGCCCCACTGGGCAAAAGGCCAAGGGCTATACATAGAGGAGAGCTGCTCGGGGGACAGTTTGATGTTGGGTCCCAAGACTTGGCATTTGTGGCATGACCTTGCGAAGCTGACGGCGTCCTTATTCAAGGTTGGCCAGAAATATCCTTGTCTGATCACTTTGTGGGCTAGGGCCCGGCCTCCGGCATGATTTCCGCAAACCCCCTCATGGATCTCGGCCAGAATGGTCTGGCCTTGCTCCGGGGTTATACATTTTAGGAGTGGGAGGGTAAAGCTTCTCTTATATAAAAGATCGTCAATGAGGGTGTACCTTGACGACCGGAGTTGCAGTTGCCGGGCCCGGGTCCTGTCCTCAGGGAGTGTGCCGGTCTTGAGATATTTCACGATCGGCGTCATCCAATTTTCATCCGTGCTTAGAACGGTTGCCACCTGTGCTCGGATGACCGTGGGCGTTCCGAGCGTGGAGAGTTGGATGTTGGCGAGGTCGGCTGCTCCCTCCGCTGTTGCAAGCTTGGAAAGTGCGTCGGCCTGGGTGTTATGTTCCCTCGGGATTTGCTCAATGAAAACTTGATGAAATTTCTCGCATAAGGTTGTGACCAGGTCGAGATACTTCATCATTTGCTCCCCCCGGGCCTCGTACTCTCCTTTGATCTGGTTTACCACGAGCAGGGAGTCCATGAAAACATGCAGCCGGCAAACTCCGATTGCGATTGCGAGCTCAAGGCCTCCGACCAGGGCCTCGTATTCGGCCTCGTTGTTGGTGGCCGGGAAGCTGAAGCGGACTGCATGGGTGAAATTTTGGCCCTCCGGACCGATCAGGACAATACCGGCCCCGGCACAAGAATTAGTTGACGATCCGTCCACATAGAGTTTCCAAGGGGGGTGGTTGATTCTTGTGAACTTGGGTGGGAAAGTTAATTCTACAATGAAGTCGGCCAGGGCCTGGCCCTTGATGGCCGTCCTTGGGGCGTATGAGACCCCGTATTGAGCTATCTCCAACGACCACTTCAATAACCGGCCGCTGGTGTCCGGCCGGTGTAGGACTTGCCTCAGGGGTAGAGTGGTGAGGACCTCTACATGGTGGTCGAAGAAATAAGGCCTTAGTTTCCTTACACTCATGACCAGAGCGTAAGCTAACTTTTCGAGCGGGGTGTATCTGAGCTCGGCATCGTGGAGGGCTTGGCTTACGAAATAGATCGGAAGGTGGTTCTGACCGTCTGCCCGGACTAGTACCGCGCTTAGTGCGACCTCGGAGGCCGCGAGATATAAGTAAAGCTTCTCCCCTGGGACTGGCTTGACTAAGATTTGTGGGTTTGCCAAATATTCCTTTAGTTTCGCAAAGGCTAATTGACTTTCCCTATTCCATGAAAACTTGCCATTTTTAATAGTCGAGAAGAAAGGCTTACTTTTATCTCCGAGCCGGGCTATGAATCTGTTGAGAGAGGCGAGGCATCCGGTCAGGCGTTGCACTTGCTTGATCGTCCTTGGCTCTTGCATGTCAAGGACGGCTTTGATCTTGGCCGGATTGGCCTCGATCCTGCGCTGGCTGACGATGTGTCCCAGGAATTTGCCGGCCTCCACCCCGAAGTTGCATTTCTTCGGGTTCAACTTCATATTGTAGGCCTTGAGGATCTTGAAAGTCTCTCCGAGATCCCTGAGATGGTCTTCTTTCTTCAAGCTTTTCACCACAATGTCGTCGATGTAGACCTCCATGGTCTTTCCGATCTGATCTGCAAACATCTTGTTGACTAGGCGTTGGTAGGTCGCGCCGGCGTTGATCAGATCGAAAGGCATCCGGAGCCAAGAGAATATGTTCTTCTCCGTGTGGAATGAGGTGTGCTTGATGTCTTCAACGGCCATGGGGATTTGATGGTAGCCGGCAAAGGCGTCCATGAAGGACATCATCTCGTGTCCGGCCGTGCTGTCCACCAGGTGGTCGATGTGTGGCATCGGAAAGTGATCCTTTGGGCACGCCGTGTTGAGGTCGGTGAAGTCTATACATAGTCTCCAGGCATTGTTTGTCTTTTTGACCAGGACGGCGTTCGCGACCCATTGGGGCTCGTCCCAGGCTTGCTCGATCAGCTTGTTGTCTAGCAACTTCTTGACTTCCTCAGCCAAAGCTTCGTACTTTTTCGGGCCGAACTTCCTTCTTTTTTGATGGACCGGCCTCCTGTTGGGGTCGATCTTTAGACGATGGCATGTGTGCTTTGGGTCTATCCCGACCATGTCTTGGTGAGACCAGGCAAAGACTCCAACGTTGGCTTTGAGGAATTCGATCACTTCTCCCCGCATTTCGGTCAGTATGCGAGAGCCGATCAGTACTTCCAGTTCCGGCCTCGAGGGGTCGACCGGAATGTGTTCCAGATCCTCCAAAGCCGTAGCTTGTTCATAGCTCCGCCGGTCGGAAGAATCAAATCTGGGATCGAGGTCGAGCTCGGATGGTTCGAAACCAATCCTTGGCTCGGGATCGTCGATCTGCATAGGCTGGGGGTCGGCCGATGTGGATCCGACCTCCGCGACGGGTTCTGCGGCCGAAATGGCCGTTTCAGAGTCGGGGTGTGGCCCGTCCGGTGTTTGGTTGTCGCTAATTGAAAATAAGTAAGAGTAGGAATAGTTCAAACACCTTCTAGCCATTGCCTGGTCACCCTTAATGGTGCCGACCACCCCCTCGGGGGTGGGAAATTTGATACAGTAGTAATAGGAGGAAGCAACGGCTTCAAAAACTTCTAAAAAGGGCCTACCCAGAAAGCCATTATACGAGCTTGGCTGATCTACAATTATAAAATCTAGCGGCCTAGTTATCCTGACCTCCTTGTTGTAGCAGCAGATGAGTTCCACGGAGAGCTTTATCCTTCCGTACGCGGCGACCGTCGCGTCCCCAAATCCCTTCAGCTGAAGGTCGATTGGCCTGATGAAGTTGACGAGGTCTCCGAGCTGGTCTAGGGCTGTTTTGAAGATGATATTGCAAAAGCACCCATTGTCGACCAGAACGCGTTGAACCTCTTTGCCCAGGATCTGGGCGGCAATCACCAGCGCGTCGCCCTTCGGGAACAGCACCCCGGTCCGGTCCCGGTTGGAGAAAGTTATCTCCAAGTCCTTGTGAATCTTCGGCTCTGGGGGTGTGACCAAGTTGACGTTGGTCGCTGCCCGGACCTCTGCTTTCCGCTTCCGGTTGGACTGCGTCGAGATGGGGGTGAGGCCGCCTAGGTTCCCTCCGCCGGCCTGGATCATGTTGACCCGACCGCCGGGATTCATGGGCGGGAGGAGGTCATCCTCGTCATCATCTTCCTCCAAAGCTGCGACCGGCCTAAGAGGCCGGCCGTCTTCCTCGTTCCTCCGAGGGTGGCGCTGGGGCTGCTGCTGCTGCTGTTGGTCCTGCCGGCCGGCTGGCCTCTGAAGGAGGTCGTTCAGATGCCCTTCCTCAAACAGCTTCCAAAGCTGCTTTAGGAGATCACGACACTGGCTCGTATTGTGGCCAATAGAGTCGTGATAGGCGCAAAACTTTTTAGGGTCCAGCCGGGACCGGTCTCTGGAATAGGGCCTTGGCCTGGGAAGCACGTCCCGGTGCTGAATCGCATTGAAGATATGCGCGGGGGACTGCCTCGTGGCCTGGGTTAGGTGAACCTCAACGTCCTCGAAGGACTTGAAGTTGCCGGGCGGCTTGGCCACCCTTCTGGCCTTTGGGCCGTTCTTGGGGGAGGTTTGGGCTGCCGCCTCTGTCTCCTTTGGGGTAGGCTCGGATTCCCCCAACCTTAGTGCCAGAAGCTTCCTCCGAGCCAGGTAATCGCCGGCTCGGGCGCGGAATTCGGCGTAGGTTTTAGGGAAATCCTTGGTGAGATGTTTGAACATAGGGGATCGGCCGTGGAAACCCCCCAGGGTTGCGTGCAAAGCCAGTTGATCGCTTACCGCTTCGCCGGTCAGCATGACCTCGTCCACTCTGGCCACGTAATCCTCGTCGGACTCTTCTTTCTCCTGGCGGATCCGCATCAGGCGGTGCCAGCTTTCCGGCCGGGCAATCTTGGCCCCAAAGTAAGATGAGAATTGGGCGCTTAGAGTGGCGAACGAGTCAATGGACCGTGCCGGGAGGGACACGTACCATCTGTGGGCGAGATCGCCCAGGGTGAGGGGAAAAAGCCTGCACTTCGTGGCGTCTGTCGCGCCACGCCCGGTCATATAGATCCGGAATTTGCTCAGGTGAGTCTCAGGATCTGTTTTCCCCTCGTAGAGAGGAGTTGGCGGGGGGACGATCTTGAGCTGGACCGGCGCGAGCTCAATATCGACCGCCAGAGGTTCGCTGGCGACTGGCCGGGCCTTGGTTTGGCCTTGCGCTTCGAGGAGCGCCTTCATTTCGTCCAGTTGCTTTTGTAACTTGACGATTTCTGGGCTGGGGGTTTTGGCCAGCTGGTCACCAACGCCGGCTAGGGGGCCGATACGGTCGAAAACGGCCGCGCGAGGGACTCCGCGTCCCAAGAGGCCGCTTTGGGCGAAGCTTAACTTGCGCCTGGCGGAGTTCACCGGGGTCAGGCTGACCTCGGCCGCCCTCTTGTGGGGCATTTGGGCCGTGCTCCCAGAGTTGGAGACGGACTCGGTGTCACCGTACCCAGTGTCGTAACTGGGTACGCGGCTCGGATACCACGACGGGTCCGTCATGCCCAAACGGTCAAAAACCGGATGGGCGAAGCCTCGTGAACGGGTGGAGACGAGGTTTGCCCGACATTGGCTTTCGCCTTGGTGCTCTCCGGCTTTCGCCTTACCCTTGAGAGCGCGAGCCTGGGCCTTCTTTTTGGAGGCAGAGGTGGTGCTCCGGCACCCCCCTCGCCTCTTCCGCCTGGCGGCGTCTTCCTGACCCGGCCTGGTCAGGGGTAAAGAAACCTCGACCCCCGGATGGGAGTGGTTCCTCCGGAAAACGAATTGGGGAGGCCACTCGTGTGGCTTTCCCGTGGGCGTGGGATGACCTCTGGGGATCCATTCCTTTCAAGAGGAGGAGTTTGAGGTTTGAAGGTTTGAAGGTTTGAGGATGTGAAGCTTTGAAGAACAGTGAGTGTTCTTCAAAGAGATGAAGAAAATATGCGTTTGATGGGTTAGATACCCTCTTTCTAGCGCCAAATGTTGTTTACCAAATATATTTTGCTGGGCTTGGATGGCTATTTATTAAAGCTTTGGTAAAAACACCAAATGATTGGGTTCTTAAATGCTAAAATGAATGCTTGGATGAAGAAAGGCTTTAAATACTTAAGAACACTAAGAACACCAAGAATTGTCAGGGGTTGTTAATCCCTGGACTTGAATGAGTATGTGTATTGATTATATTGAGAATGATTGAACCTCCTTTTACATTACAAGTGTTGGGGTATTTATAGTTTTCTCACTATAGGGGTATGTTGGTCATTTCCGGCCTCTCGGGGAACAGGTGCATTAAATGCCTCCTGCCTCTGAGGACGCGCGGGCTCTGATGTGTCAGGGCTCGCAGGTGGCCGGCCACTTGGGTGTCGACGCGTGTCCAAAAAGGACGATTCTCTGACGAATTTCCTCATTTGGATGGAATATTCTCTGTTGCTGGGTACGGAGGCGGCCTTTTTCTTCCTTGGGAGAGGATCTTGCCTGATTCTGTCACGTGCTCATGATCCCTTTTGCCGGCCGGGGGCCTTAAGTGATCGGATGCCGGTCTCCTGGCGGACACCGAGGTCGGAAAACGCTCCAGCCAGTCGGTCGCGTCCGGGCGTCCTCTGTTGGACTTCACTGATCATGGCCGGGCCGGACCGGCCACGGCAGGGCTTTGATGTAGCTGTGATCAACGTGGATGGACGTCCCAGGCAGGTTTCCGGCCTCGCTTTCGCGGCCGGAATCTCGTGTTCGGAGCCCGCTGAGGTCGGGTTCAGGCCGGCCAGGTCGGTCCCGACCTCGGGGTATCTTCTTGCCTTTTCAGGCTTTCTTCCGGCCGGATCCAATGCGCGGTCCGAAACGGTCACAACATATATTATTGAAATCACGATGTTTTATTTTATTAAATCTTCTTGTTTTTTTTAGTTTGTTTAATTTATTTTATTTTAGTGGTAAATATGATGAAATATATTTAATTATAAACAAATATTGGATAAAATGTAAAAGAAAAAATTTAAGTTAAGTATATGTTAAAGAATATTCTCATTTGGGTTAGAATTTGAGTTTAATGATTGGAGACAACTTTCCTGTATGAGGCAAATTTGGTAGCAAATTGATAATTTTTTGTGGCAATTTTCCTCATAGCATTGGAGATGGTCTTAAAAGTGGTTTATATACGAATCAATTTCACTATATATTATTTTACCTTAATCGATGAATACACACACACACACACACACACTCATGTTGATAGAGATGCTAATCCGGGCCGGCCCGTTTAACCCTAAAAAATGCAGGGATAGAGTCATGGTTTAAGAGACCCGTTTAAATCCGGGCCTTTTTGGCCCAGTGGGCTAGCCCGTCAGCCCGGGTTATATATATATATATATATATTTTTTTTTTAAATTATTTATATATATATATATATATAATATAATAAGTGTTAATATAGTTTTATATATTTTTTTAAGTATTAATATACTCACATTTTTCTTTATGTTTGAATATATATATATATATATATAATACTCTCTCTCACACACACACACACACACACACACACATATATATATATATATATATATATATATATATATATATATATATATAATAAGTGTTAATATAGTTTTGTACTAAGTATTGATGTTTGAATTTTTATAATTATGTTGAATTATTTTTATGTAATTTTAATGAATTTATGAATAATATTTAAATTCATTAACATTTTATTGCCACTATTTTAAATTTTTTGTTGAATTTTAATTTTTTCGACATAACCCGTTTGTGGCCCGTTTAGCCCGAGACCCGCTAGGGTTAGGGTTAGAGTTAGGTCTTAATTATTAGAGGTCCATTAAGAGTGAACCGGATTAGGCCCTAATCAGTTTAGCCCGAAGCCCGTTAGGGCCGGCCCTATAGGGTTAGGGCTAGCCCGTTTAACATCTCTATATGTTGATCTTATAGTAATAGTAAAACGAAAATGTTTTTTTTACAGTTTCTATTAAGGCCAATCATTTAGTTTAGTGAATGTGTATGCTTGTTAATTAGAAAAATAATAGTATTAACTAATTCTGCCTCATTCATGGATTAAGCTAAATAATATTCACACTAATGATATCATTAAGCTTTAAATTAACAAAGGTTGCCATTCTCTAGGTGGGACTGAAAATCACTACAAAAAAGACGCGTTTTAGCTACCGATTTTTACGACCGCCTTGATGTCGGTCGCTAAATAGTGTGATTAGCGACCGATTTACAATCGACAAACCGAAATGGTAAAAAAATTTAGGATTAGTGACCGACAGGTAAATCGGTCGCTAATCTGAGACCGATATTAGTGACCGCTTGACCGTTGATGCACGACGACGTCGTATTTTTTGGATTAGCGACCGATATCGGTCACAAAATTGGAACCAAAGGGCGGTCGCTAATATCGAATCCCGATGTGGGCAGTTGGGCAATAATGACCCGGTTACGGTCCGTTGGTCTGGCGGTCGCTAATACCGTGTAGGCGGTCGCTAAACATCTATTACAGAACATATTCCGCTCTTTTTCTTTCATATTTTTCTACGAAAAAACTCTTTTGAACTCATTTTTTGTCCGTTTAATCTACAACGAAGTTGTGTTTGAAGTGTTGGTAGCAATCGACTGGTTCTATATCACATTGTGCTCGTTGCTTCAACTTCACCGTACATTTTTACACTTTTACCGTTTAATTATTTTGTTGTATATATTTTCATTTTTGGTAAATTTTTAGTATGCATGCTTAGATGTATATTAGTGATTTAGTATATATGATTGCTATGTTGGATTTCTGTGAAAAATAAATATGAATATGTCTATATATAGTCAAAACTCTACCCAAATTTTTGGAATTAATTAATATGTTGTATTTAGTTAGTTTATTATGTTTGATGGATATATGTTTGTTTACAGTTGAAATTCTGCCATTTTTTTTATAATTAACTTGTCATATACTATTAATTTGAAACAAATGGAATTTTCAGATCGTGGTTGGATGTACTCAATGCCTCGTATGATAGGAGGGGGCATGAATCTTCAATTTTACCGTAAAATTGAAGAATTTATTGAGTTTGCATATAGTCATCCATATTGTCTTGATCGTTTCAATCGGCTTAGATGCCTGTGTAATGGAAGAAAATGCTGGAATATGCAATACTTGAGCATTGATGAGGTTAAAGCTCATATTTTTAGGGTTGGTTTTGTTTCCCGTTACTACAATTGGACCAGTCACGATGAAGAGCGTTGGAATATTGATATCAACATACTAGAAATTTTTTATACTCGGTGGAATATTGGTGAACGATTTGAGTTTGGGGGTTCAAGTCATGATCCGTATTTTCAGGAGGAACCACCCATCGAGGAGACCCATGTTCCATTTAATCAGTTCGGACCACCTTTGGAGGAGGCGGATGAAGCCTATAGGTACCACATGATGGTTAATGAATCCGTGTTGGGTGGTCACACAGCTATGGAGGAGGAACCAAATCATCGGGCAAAGAAATTTTTTGAGATGCTAACAACCGTTGATCAAAAGTTGTTTCCTGACTATGATACCGAGACGCAGTTGTCATTCAATGCGCAAATGCTGTCCATCAAATCCGAAGGTAAAGTCAGTCAAAAAGTCTTCAATCAATTTGCAAAATTGTTCAAAAAGACCCTACCTAAAGAGAACACTGCACCTGAAAATTTCTATCAAAGCAAAAGGTTGTTGAAGGAGATGGGTCTACCGTTTGAGAAGATTGATTGTTGTACAAACGGTTACATGTTGTTTTGGGACTAGGATGAGAGTATTGATCAGTGCAGGATGTGCAACCACCCCAGGTACAAACCATCTGGTCGTAAGAAGGACAAGAAGAATCAAAAGTTGAAGGCATTTAAGTCGATGTATTACCTTCCTATCACTCCTCGTTTGGAGAGATTGTATCAGTCTAGTGTCACTGCTAAAGATATGACATGGCACGCTGATGAGTGTTCTGATCCAGAATCTGGAGAGATGCGGCATCCAGCAGACTCGGAGGCATGGAGACATTTTGACAGAGAGTTTCCAGATTTTGTGAGAGAGAAGAGAAATGTGAGGTTGGGTTTGTGCACTGACGGTTTTGCTCCATTCGGAATGCACGGAAAGAAGTATTCGTTGTGGCTTGTGCTGTTGACTCCGTACAATCTACCGCCTTGGTTGTGCACGAAGCCACAACTTATCTTTTTTACTATCTTGGTGCCTGGTCCACAGAACCCTAAGCATAAGTTGGATGTCTATCTCCAGCCACTGATTAAAGAGCTCTTATTTATGTGGCATATGGGAGTGGAGACGTATGATGTGTTTGAAGGTATGTTATCCGTGAGCCTCGCAACTACGATGGTCGCGGAGTAGAACATCCCCTTCGTGAGTTTGAAGGTATGTTATCCGTATTCTTGCACGCAGGTCGACCACTGGGTAAGAGAGTCAAACAGTGGTTTAAGAGCAACTCGGAAGAGGAGACGATACAATCATACGTTTTGATGAATACTCCTGAAGTGCAACCTTACATCCAGTAAGTACTTTCTTTTTAGATACATCTAGTTATACTCAATACTTTGTATAATTGTAATTTTTTTTTTCATGTAAGGATGTTTTGTGACTACACTCGACAAGAAGTACCAGACATCACGGATGCAGCAGTCGAAGAGTTGGTTTCCAAACAATTCCTATATTGGTTCCAATCCTACGTGAGTTAAAATTAATTATATATATGACTATTATTTAAATACAACTAATCATGTTATATAATGCATTATATATTTACAGGGTCTAAATAACCAACTTTACAACCCACATCTGGAAGCGCTGAGCAAAAAGCCACTACGACAGTTGACATCATATAAAAGGTATTACGTAAATGGATACAAATTACATACAAATGCGTATACTTTAACAAAAAGAACTACAAACAGTGGTATTTGTATTTCAAGTGGGAGTTGCAACGAAGCACCGATTGATTACTACGGAGTGTTGCAGGAAGTGATTGAAATAGAATATTCGGGGTGGCCATCGAGGAAAATAGTTTTGTTCTTGTGTGAGTGGTTTAATCCAGGGCCTGCAGGAAAAAGAGTCGACCCAAACTACAAGATTGTTGATATTAATGTCAATGGGAAGTACGCTGCCGCATACAAACCCTACGTCTTTGCAACTCAAGCGTCTCATGTATATTATTGCAAATACCCGAAGCTAGGTAGATCACACTTAAGGACAGTTTGTAAAGTCAAGGTTCGGTGTTTGATGGAACTTTCTAATTCAACCAAGGAAGACACTGCACAACCTGAAAATGCATTTCAGACTGAGGTCCAAGAAGCTCAAACACTGGTCCTTGAAGAAGGTGTCAATCTCGTAGTGGACTTGGTAGCAGTAAATCTAGAAATAATTATGATTGGGAGCGACGAGGGGGACGAACAAGAAGAAGAGGAAGAAGAGGAGGAAGAAGAGGAGGAAGAAGAGGAAGAAGAGGAGGAGGAGGAGGAGGAGGAGGAGGAGGAGGAGGAGGAGGAGGAGGAAGAAGAAGAGCAAGAGGAAGAAGAAGAGGAAGAGGAAGAAGGGGAAGAAGATGAAGACGAAGATGAAGAGGATGATGATTAAAATTATTTAATTTTTTTGTAGTTCGTAACAATCATTAATTTGATGAATTTACAAAAAAATTAGACTCACATTGAAATATAAAAATAAAAACTAATTAACTTGATGGATTAAAAAAAAAGGGAGTAATTTTGAAGTTATATACAATTAAATGCAAAAAATGGATGAATTAATAATTTATATTAGTCTAATATATATATTACCGAATTAGTTTTGTGAATTTAAAAAAAACGGGAGTAAATTTGGAATTATATACAATTAAATGAATAAAAATAAATTAATTAATAATTTAGAATAGTCTAAATATTAAATTCATAAAATTAATAAAATAAAGTTAGTAAATATATATATATATATATATATATACAAACGAATTAGAAAAAAAGGATTGAATTTGATGAATTTAAAAAAGAACGGGAGTCAATTTGGAATTATATACAATTAAATAAATAAAAATGAATAAATTATATAATTATATATATATATATATATATATATATACGAATTAGAAACAAAAAAAATTAATTTGATGTATTTTTAAAAAAACGGGAGTCAATTTGGAATTATATACAATTAAATAAATAAAAACGAATAAATTAATAATTTTGAATAGTCTAAAATATTAAATTTATAAAATTAATAAAAAAAGTTAGTAAATATATATATAAACGAATTAGAAACAAAAAAGAATTAATTTGATGAACTAAAAAAAAAGGGAGTCAATTTGGAATTATATACAAATAAAAACGAATAAATTAATAATTTAGAATAGTCTAAAATATTAAATTTATAAAATTAATAAAAAAGTTAGTAAATATTTATATATAAACGAATTAGAAACAAAAGGATTGAATTATAAAATAAATTAAAAGATTAATTTTATTTAAAAAAACAATTTAGTGAGTCGGATGTCGGTCGCTAAATCATAACCCAACCGGGTCGGACCCGATAGATTCAGCGACTGGCTATGGGCGGTCGTTGATATTAGGGACCGCCTTGACGGTCGCAGATTAGCGACCGATGTAAAAAACGGTCGCTAATATTAGCTACCCGTTTTTTAATGACTGACATTTTTCGGTCAGAAATCGGTCGCTAATCACGATTTGCGATCGAAAATCGGTTGCTAATTTTTTTTTTTTTTCCAGTGAATCAATTTTGCTATCTTTAATTCAAAATCGGTTAATATCACCATGAGCTCGTCGTAAGCTCATTTCAATGAGATATATCATATATATAAACAAGTCCGATTAAATTTTTATGTTTGACTTAAGTTTAAAGCTCAAATTAATTCAACCATTAAATATTAACCAAACTCAAATTAACGCAAGTTTTGATCAGACTTGATACGTTTCAAACAATTGTGAGTTCAATTCGACTGCATTAATTTAATTGCCAACACTTTCTAGCTCTACGTACGTAAGTTTCTCAGACGTTGTTTTAGTGCAA
Source organism: Ballota nigra (assembly GCA_947034835.1). Taxonomy (NCBI): domain Eukaryota; kingdom Viridiplantae; phylum Streptophyta; class Magnoliopsida; order Lamiales; family Lamiaceae; genus Ballota; species Ballota nigra. Next base: position 10,192,007 of record OX344726.1, read on the forward strand.
AATCACATGAAAATAATTAAAAGCTGTAAAGCCAGGGCTTCATTAATTAATGGATACATGATTGAACAAAAATACGTACAAAGATCATCACATAAATGAATCTTTGACCATAACTTTATGGAACTCCAATTATTTCACTTAATTAACCTCAATAATTCAAAACTTTTCATTGCAAAGAAATTGTATTAAATTCGCAGCCGTGCATCAAACAAAAAGGAGTACAACATATATATCTTGGTCCCAATTAACAAAATTAGGACGGTTGGTCAAAAAAACAGTCCATTATGATGAAAAAGATTGTCATAAAGAAGAAGAAAAAAGGGAAAAAGAATCAACGACAACATTTTTGTGACAAATTAACAAGTTATAGTGAAAGGTGGGCTATATATAATAAGCAATAATATATGTAAATAAATTAAATTAGTTCTTTTATTTCTTGGCCTTCTCATAATATTATGTGAAAAGGGGTTGCCTTTTTTTTTTTTTTCCAAGAATTATTGAAAGAACGAATGAGAAAGTTTGCGGAAAAGGTTGTGGGCCCTTTTCACATTGAACACAAATTTGCATGCAGTTTGTCGTTATATAGGGACCAGAAGAACTAATTAAGATATTAGCATGCAAGTGCACCAATTGATCAGTTAACGGTGAAGAGTAAACAAACAGTGATACTTTTTGGTATCTTTGCAATAATTTTGGATTTGGAGCTAGCAATATTCACGAAATTTAACGGAGTGTTTATTTTTCAAAAAATGGTTTATAATATTATATCATTTCTATCAATTATATAAGTCTAATACTCAAGATTGAAGACCAGATGTCAAATAAAAAATCCTAACTTCTTCCCTTGTTTATATCTTTGATAATAATTTCATCGAATTTCATTGGTATACACTACAAAAAAAACACTGTTTTGCGACGGAATTAGCGACGGAAAATCCGTCGCAAACAGTGTTTTGCGACGGGATCTGCAACGGACACGTATCCGTACCTAAAACAGCCGTAGCAAATTTTTGCGACGGATTCGGCCATCCGTCGTAAATTAACGACGAAAAAATCCGTCGCAAAATCGGCGGGTCAGATCCGGCCGGGTCACACAGAATTTGCGACGGACAGTAGTCCGTCGCAAACTTTTCGGGTCAGACCCGATCGGGTCAACAACATTTGCGACGGCTAAATTCCGTCGCAAATGTTTTAATATATTTTTTATACTTTTTTGTGTTATAATTTGCGACGGGCTGTTTTCCGTCGCAAAATTCAATATTTGCTACGGAATATGGCCGTTGCAAATTACCGAGCCTATACAAAAAAAAAAGTGGCTCGCGTGGTTCGAGCCCGGGCACCCGAGGCGGCCGGGGCGGGCGCGGACCACTGGGCCAACCGGCCCATTCCTTATTATATGCAGCCCACCTTCTATATTAGTCTTATTAGGCCTGAAACATTTAATCTATTTTTTGCGTCCAAGGGGAATCGAACACGGGACCTTTTGTGCAAGAGGAGAGAGCGCGCGCCACTAGGGCACAAGCTACTTTCGTTTATTTTTTTGCAATTAATTGTATATGTATTCAAATTAAGTCATTTTTTTTATAATTCACCAAATTAATTTCTTTTCGTATCTAAGTTGTTTATTAAAATATTTTGCCCAACTATTTTTTTTATTTTGTAAAATTATTTATTTCGACTCCCGCTTAAATTTATAATTCGTTCATTTGTACGCAATTAATTGTATATGTATCCAAATTGACTCATTTTTTTTCTACAATTCACCAAATTAATTCATTTTCGTTTCTAACTTGTTTTTATAAATATTGGGGCCATTTAATTTTTATTATTTCTGTAAAACTATTTATTTCGACTCCCGCTTAAATTTATAATTCGTTCATTTGTACGCAATTAATTGTATATGTATTCAAATTGACTCATTTTTTTTCTACAATTCACCAAATTAATTCATTTTCGTTTCTAACTTGTTTTTATAAATATTGGGGCCATTTAATTTTTATTATTTCTGTAAAACTATTTATTTCGACTCCCGCTTAAATTTATAATTCGTTCATTTGTACGCAATTAATTGTGTATGTATCTAAATTGACTCATTTTTTTTCTACAATTCACCAAATTAATTCATTTTCGTTTCTAACTTGTTTTTATAAATATTGGGGCCATTTAATTTTTATTATTTCTGTAAATTTATTTATTTCGACTCCCGCTTAAATTTATAATTCGTTCATTTGTACGCAATTAATTGTGTATGTATCTAAATTGACTCATTTTTTTTTCTACAATTCACCAAATTAATTCATTTTCGTTTCTAACTTGTTTTTATAAATATTGGGGCCATTTAATTTTTATTATTTCTGTAAATTTATTTATTTCGACTCCCGCTTAAATTTATAATTCGTTCATTTGTACGCAATTAATTGTGTATGTATCTAAATTGACTCATTTTTTTTCTACAATTCACCAAATTAATTCATTTTCGTTTCTAACTTGTTTTTATAAATATTGGGGCCATTTAATTTTTATTATTTCTGTAAATTTATTTATTTCGACTCCCGCTTAAATTTATAATTCGTTCATTTGTACGCAATTAATTGTGTATGTATCTAAATTGACTCATTTTTTTCTACAATTCACCAAATTAATTCATTTTCGTTTCTAACTTGTTTTTATAAATATTGGGGCCATTTAATTTTTATTATTTCTGTAACTTTATTTATTTCGACTCCCGCTTAAATTTATAATTCGTGCATTTGTACGCAATTAATTGTGTATGTATCCAAATTGACTCGTTTTTTTTCATAATTCACCAAATTAATTCATTTTCGTTTTTCACTTGTTATATATACAATAATTTAGTAATTCTAATCGTCGTCTTCTTCCTTGTCATCCTCATCATCATCTTCATCCTCTTCCTCATCTTCATCCTCTTCCTCTTCCTCTCCCTATTCTTCTTCCTCCCCACCGCGCTCTTGTCCATCACCCTCATGATCACTTTCAATCATTATCATTTCTGGATTTGCAGCAAGTAAGTCGACAAAAATATTCACACCTGCTTGATCAACCTCTGTTTGAGCCTCTTGTATCTCTGTTTGAAATGGATCTGTTGGTTCTACACCGTCTTTGTTTGACGGATTAGAAACTTCAACCAATGATCTTGCCTTTACTTTGCAAACTGTCCTCAAGTTGGGCCTACTTGATCCGGGGTATTTGCAATAATATACCTGAGATGCTTGCGTTGCAAAAATATAAGGATCGTATGCCGCCGGAAACTTCTTTCCGGTGTTGATATCAACAATCTTGTAGTTTTTATCGACTCCTGTTCCTTGGTTCCCTGGATCATACCATTCACACAAGAACAACACTATCGTCCTGCTCGGCCAACCCGGATATTCTATTTCAACTACTTCTTGCAGCACTCCATAGTAATCGATGGGTTCTTCGTTGTAGTTTGCACCGATAACGCAAACACCACTGTTTGTAGTCGATTTCGTTGAAGCATACGCTTCAGTATGAAATTTGTATCCATTTGCGTAATATCCGTGGTATGATACCACACTACGTAGTGGTCTTTTGCTCAGAGCTTCAAGATGTGGGTTGTTATTAAGTATGTCATTTTGTCCCTGTAAATATTAAATTATCATGTATAAAAATAATAACATATTTGTTATAAGGTAAAAATCATATAATTATGTGGTACTCACGTAACGTTGGAACCAAAACATAAAATCATTGCGGATGGATTGAAAAACTGTTCCATCTGTGATGTCTGGTTCTACTTGACGCTTATACTCACAGAACATGCTTATATATCAGAAAAAAGAAATTAATTACTTTTCAGATATCAACAGTATACATATTGTAAACAACTCAACTATAAAATTAAATTACTTACTCTATATACGGTTGGACTTCAGGACAATTCATCAAAACATATGAATGTATTGTTTCCTCTTCAATACTGCCCCTGAACGGTCGTTTGGTGCCCTTACCCATTGGTCGACCCGGATGCAAAAATACAGATAACATACCTGCAACATCACGAAGGGGATGGTCTACTCCACGACCATCGTAGTTGCGAGGCACATTTCTGATTCTGGTTTGAACTTGATCGCCGAAGTAGTAAGAACAAAATGCTCCAACCTCTTCAGTAAGGTATGCATTAAGAATTGATGCTTCGATGTGGGCCGCATTTCCAATATTGAGCTTTAAATTGTGCAAATACCTAAAACATTCTTGTGTTAGAAAATTTATTCAGTATTGATCTTAAAAGTCGATTTAAAAAATGGTATAGAATTACCTCTCAAAAGGGTACATCCATCGATATTGTACGGGACCAGCAATTGAGGCTTCATACGCTAAGTGTACGGGTAAGTGCTCCATCGAGTCGAAGAAGCTGGGTGGAAAAATCCGCTCAAGTTTGCATAGAATAACAGGGATCTCCTCATCCAAATGCCTCATGTCCTCAACTGTAATCGTTGATGCCGTTAAGTGTCTGAAAAAGAGACTTAATTCCGTGATGAAACTCCATACATTCTTGGGATGTGAGTACCGAAATGCAATAGGTAAGAGTCGTTGCATGAACACGTGACAATCATGACTCTTCATTCCAGACACCTTTCCGGTTTCCGTGTCAACTCTGTCTCCCAAACTCGACACATAATTGTCAGGGAAGCTCAACTCTTTCACCCACTTACACAAATTCTTCCTTTCTGCTTTACTAATTGTGTAAGAGGCCTGGGGATATGTTCTTGTCTGCTCATCCTTGTGTAGGGAAGCACGAGAACAGAAGAGCCTCAACTCATCTCTGGATTTTGAAGTGTCTTTGGTCTTCCCTTCAGTACCCACGACCGTATGAAACAAGTTGTCGAAAACATTCTTCTCTATATGCATCACATCCAAATTGTGTCGAATCAACAACTTGCTCCAATAAGGTAAGTCCCAAAAGATACTTCTCTTCTTCCAACCACCCTGGATACGTTTATTGTGCTCCATTGCACCCGCCTCAGTTGTCTTCATCAAATCAGTGACTGTAACCTCATACAACAACGAATCACCTGAAATAATTAATTTATATATGGTTAACTTATATATATGAGACACATAGACATCAGTAGTGATTCAGTACCCAGACACATATCTGATCGAATCCGTGGTCATGGGCGGCCTACTGCATTTTTACCCTTTAGAAAGTCTGTTTTGTTCCTCCGAAAGGGATGATCAGGAGGAAGAAACTTGCGATGGTTGTCGAACCATGACACTTTTCTACTCAACGGAAGATAGAATGCATCAGAACCGTCCATGCAATACGGGCATGCTAGTTTTCCTGCTGTTGACCACCCAGACAACATATAAAATGCTGGAAAGTCACTAATGGTCCACAAAAGTGCAGCTCGCATCGTGAAGTTCTGCTTCCTATGAACGTCGTAGGCCTCCACCCCCGTAGACCACAAAGATTTCAACTCTTTAATCAATGGCTGGAGATATACATCCAATTTATGCTTGGGGTTGTGTGGTCCAGGCACCAAGATACTAAGAAATATATGTTGAGGCTTCATGCACAACCAAGGAGGTAGATTGTACGGGGTCAACAGCACATGCCATAATGAATACTTTTTTCCGTGCATTCCAAATGGGGCAAAACCATCCGTGCACAAGCCTAACCTCACATTTCTCGTCTCCCTTGCAAAATCTGGGAACTCCCTATCAAGATGTTTCCATGCCTCCGAGTCTGCAGGATGCCGCATCTCTCCAGAATTCTCACCAGAACACTCCTCAGCATGCCATGTCATGTCTTTAGCCGTGGCACTGGACTGATACAACCTCTCTAGACGAGGAGTTATGGGAAGGTAATACATTGCCTTATAAGCCTTCAACTGCACTTTCTTCTTACTTTTTGTACGACCAGATGGTTTGTACCGTGGGTGACCACACATCTTGCAATGATCCTGATCCTCATCCTCATCCCAAAACAACATGCAACCGTTTGTACAACAATCAATCTTCTCAAAGGGTAGACCCATATGTTTCAAGAGCCTCTTGCTCTGATAGAAATTATCAGGCGCCGTGTTGTCTTCAGGTAGAGCTCGTTTGAACAATTTAGCAAATTGATTGAACACTTTTTGACTGACCTTGCCTTCAGTTTTGATGTTCAACATTTGAGCATTGAATGACAATTGCGTCTCAGTCTCACAACAGGAAACAACTTTTGATCAACGGTTTTAAGCATATCAAAAAACTTCTTTGACCGATGATTTGGTTCCTCCTCCATAGGTGTTTCATTGAATTGTGGTTGACCACCCAAAACAGATTCTGCAATCATCATCCGATATCTATCAGGTTCATCCTCTATTTGTGGTTCAAATTGAGTATACGGAACATAACTTGAACCACCAACATCAGAACTTCCACCACCGCTCCACCCAGTATACCAGTATTCTACGGTTTCGATGTCAATATTCCACCGTTGTTCACCGTGACTGGTCCAGTTGTAATAACGGGGAACAAAACCGGAAATCACAAGATGAGTTCTAACCTCATCAACACTCAAGAATCTCATATTTCTGCATCTTCTGTCTTTACACGGACACCTAATATTACCCATACAATCCATATTGCATGGATGTTGTAGTGGAAACTCAATAAACTCATCAATTTTATTGCAAAAGACAGAGTTAATGCCTCCTCCTATCATTCTAGGTATATTGAGTACATCCAACCACGATCTGGAAATTGCATCTGTTACAAATTAAAAGTAAATATCACATGAGTTGTAAAAAATTGGGCAGAGTTTGCCTAAAAATAAGGATATACACAATTTTTCTTCACAAAAATCAATCCAACACAACCATATATATCAATCATAGTAAACCAATCAAATAAACAAACATCACACAATTTATCTAATAGTGTACAGAAAAATTGAGCAGAGTTTCGACTAAAAATAGGTATAAAATATCACACAAACTAAAATTAACCTAAACCCATCAAATAAACATATATCATCAATCATACTAAAACCCATCAAATAAACATATATCATGCTCATTACTTAATAGTGTACTAAAAAATTGAAACAATAAAAATATGACGATTAAACGGTTAAAAATGTGAAAACGTACGGTGAAGTTGAAGGCAATGACAAATACGTACGCTGAGGTTGAAGGCAATGACAAATACACCAATTATACGTGAAGAACATATTAAAACCGTATCATTTCTTATTTTTTTTCGTGAGTGAAAGTGAAAGAGAAGGAAAAGGAAGGGGACTAGTATAAAACTGCGTAAATTTGCGACGGCCTAAATTTCCGTCGCAAATTGCATTATTTGCGACGGCTATTCCGTCGCAGAGCTCTTTTGCGACGACACGGGTCAATTATTGGCCACCAACCCGCCTGACAAATTTCAACCGCTCACATTTGCGACGGCTTTAGTCCGTCGCAATTACAAAGTTTAAATTGCGACGGCCTCTTCCGTCGCAAATCAGTCAAACGGGTCGCTTCCCGAACGGTCACCTTTAAACGGGTATGTTTTGCGACGGAATTGACCGTCGCAAACTCAAAATTGAAATTTGCGACGACCTTTCCGTCGCAAATGTAGCCGGTTCAAGACGAAGTAGGTGGGCCCTAGATTTTGCGACGGCTTATCCGTCGCAAATTACTATATTTTGCGACGGACTTCCTAAGCCGTCGCAAATTGTCATTTTTTGCGACGGCTTACAAAAATCTGTCGCAAATTCAGGAATTTGCGACGGATATTCTTGCCGTCGCAAAATTCCCGTCGCTAATCTCCATCTTTTTTGTAGTGATATATGCATATGCCCTACATCTAATATGAATTCAAGTAACTTGATTTGCTAGAACATTAGTATTGAATACTTATTATAGTACTAAAGAAAGCAACTTACATGTAATCTTGTCAAAACAAGTTGATTCGTCTTTATATATTATACTCCCTTGTCCTCTATTATCTTTCATATATAGTTTGACACACTTTTTAAAAGAGTTGTTGAAAAATGGCTTTTTAAAAAGTTTATTTGAATATTATAAAATAATATTGTGAGAGAGTGTTATTTTTAATTTAGAAGTGTGAAGATTATTGTCGGACGAATGAAAAAGTAAAATATGAAATTTATTGTTGGATTGAGATAGACCAAATTTATTTCTTGACAATATATTAAAAAAATAATTCTCTCCGAACCTAAGTTATTTAACTTAGTTCAAAAGATTCATAGAGATTCATTTTCTTTGGACAAAGAAAACAAAGTGAAAAAGGTATACTAGTTGTTCTTAAATCTTGGAAAAGCGTCCATTGAAAGATCCAAAAAAATGGAAGACAAGGTTAGACACCTATGCGTGTTCCACTGTGTGCTAGGGCAGCCCATCACCATGCACCCCAACTCATCTTGCTTCCACATAATATACAACTTGCTTGATTGATCCATAATTGCTCAAGCACTTGTTCTTCATTTGGTCCCTCCAAAAAAAAATTGATCATTTCCTACCAAAAATAAGATACACATCAAAAGTAATTAGCAAGAAAATAGTAAAAATAATCAAATAATAATTTTCCATAACATTTCTAGTAAATCTCTCGATACCAATTTCATCGTACAATTCAATATTTTTTCTTTGTACTATACTATTATTAAACAAATATTTTTAATTATATAATTAATATATTTGAAAATGCACACATAATGCAAACAAAATTCAAATCCCAGTGAAACTGGTTCTAAGTGTACTATGTCTAACATTTATATAGGAAGAAGGTACGCAGTTTGAAATAAAACTCCCAAATATTTACTAAGATGTTCGTTCCTTATTTAAAACTTGGTAGAATTACTTTACGGCTATGTTAATAATTAAGCCCATCTATAATTCTTGGTTTGTTGGGTGCTGACGTGGATAATAATGGTCCGTAATGTATTTAATTTCTTGCTTTAATTTTTTATTTACTTAATTTCTTAGCTTGCTATACATGTATAAGATTCAGTCTCAATATCACACTTTATAGGTGGTTTTTTCTTCCCAAAGTCCATCCATAATTCTCGGTTTATCGGCATCTGGAAAAGTTCAAGGGAGGATCATAATGATCGTTAATGTGCTAGTTTATTATACGGATAGGAGATTTAGCCTCAATTCCACACATTTTATTAGTGTCAATTTAATAGAATTTCATTTCTCTAAAAACTTGAAGTTGTTGAAATTAATTCATTTATACTAATTCCTTAACATTTCTACTAAAGAGCTAGACTTTCAACTTCTACTTGTTGGGGACGGTTCATCAAATGGCTAATTTAATATAGATGAGCGGCTTTATGCGGAATTTAAATGCATAATGTGGAATTGAGTCAAAAACTGTGATACTATAACGAGAATTCTCATAAAACACATTTATATTAATACAAATTTTACTGTGAAACTTGTTCATAACATTGAAATTAATTAATATGACATGCATTACACTTATAAACTAATATCACGTTATAAGATATAATGATATCAGTAAATACATGTAATGATATCAATTAGCATGCTTGTTAAGGAAAAAAGAAAGAAGCCCATCTATAAATGTGTAGCCCAGAAGTCTTGGGCCCTATTTCTTTGCAATTGGAACCATTTGTCTATATTACGTCGTTGGACACGACTCAATGTCGAGATGATTGAGGGTGAATAGATGCCCATTTTGAGGTGCTACCTCCACTTTAGTATGCTAAATTGCTAATCACTAATCACTCCCCCTCTTTCTCCTTTCAAATATGAATAGCCAAACAACTTGTCTTGGACCCGCTTGGTCTTGTTTTCATCACATTTTTCATTCATATTATTGAAATCTTGAAATTATTGTAAAGAAAAAGGTGACGAATGAAGTCACTTCTAGCTAGGCAGGCGATCGTATAATTGAAGAGATCTCCAAATATAGTGGAAATATATTCCCACTGCTTTCATTTTGGCTATGGAAGTTCTATTTTGGTTCCCGTTAATTACTCCCGGTAAAAATAATATAAATAAATTAATTTAACACTTATATATAAATTCAAACTTATAGAGAGTATTTGTAACCTCTACTTACGACATACAAAATAATTTTGAAAAGTCAAAGCCACGAGGGCAACTTAAAAAAAGAAGAGTAACTCACTTGTGCATTTGGTGCATGCTGTACTCACTCAACAATTGAAATTGTTTACACTGAAATATATAATTTGATTACAATGAAATTGTGGTTAGATTTTACGGAAAAATTTACACTAAAAATCAATTTTTAGTGTAAATTTTCAGTATAATTTAACCATACTTTTAAGTATAACTAACTTATACTTTTCAATGTAAACAATCTCAACTGTTAACTAGTGATAAGTTCACCATGGACTTGGTGCACATGAAAGGCATATGAGGGTGGGAAAAAAGAGGTGTTTAGTATGGTTCACAAGTGAGGTTTATCCAGTAAGGGGCTGTTTGGTTCGCGGGATAAAATTGATTAGATGAGATTGAATTAGATGACATTGGATTAGATATGATTATTTGAGGATGAATGTGTGTTTGGATTGTACGATTGTTTTTTTTTTTTTTTTTTAATTGAATGATTAAGTGGGTTTAAAGTGCAATATACCATTTTTAAAGCATGGGTCTATGGAGTCTCACTATCCCTGGAATTAATTAGTCCCTCATTCGATGGATTAAGTAGGTTTATGACTCGAACCCCAATTTTATTCCAAACCGTAAACCTGCGAACCAAACACAATATTACATGGGAGAGTGAGACTAAAACTTTAGTCTCACCCAATCCAACAAACCAAACGACCCCTTACTATATAGAATTGTGAGTAAAATGACAATATTTGTATCCAATAACTGGACTCCCGATGAACTCACAAAGTCGACATTCATATTAAAGTATATCATATAATATATATACCATTTTCGGTTTGAGTTGAATCTACACAGATTTATTTATATATTTCTTAATTTTTTTTTTTTTATTATATACATCATTGTAGATCCATATGTCATTCTTTTTATTTCCATAATCATCATATTTCTCTAATGTGAGATTTGTTTGACTAATAGTCCAACAATTATATCCCAATTGATGATCCTAAAAATTAATAATCTTATCACTGACATGAGTGTATATTTAATAAATAGTGAATCACAATTTGATTATAGATGAATGCAAGAGTATAGGTGGAGATGTAAATTTATGTAAAAAAAAAGATGATGTATAATTTTATTATTGATCATTGGAGAAAAAAATAACGTGACTTGCAAATATGAGAGATAGAAAATGGATGAGATAGTAAAATAAAAAAAGAAAATGATGGATTTAGAGGTTGAATGTAAAAATCCAAAAAATGGATATCCCAAAATAAACACCAAGCATTTGATAATTGCAAAAGTAAATTATAATTATTGAGTAAACCGTTGGGACATAGTCTACAATTATGAAAAATAATAGGGACGAAAAATAAAAAATATAAATTTGTTGACTAAAATCATCAAGAATGACTACATCGGTCGGTCATGTTAGGAGATTTATTAATTTTATGATATGAATTACAATAAATTAAGAAGTGTTTTTTATATCTAAAAGTCCATCAAACTCCATTACTCTGTGATCGGGATGTGTAGCAAACGATCAGACTTCATAACCCAACAAACCATTAATCAGATAATATTGAATTTTTCTGAACTTAGAAGATAAAGCATTCAGTGATTAATGAACAGAAAGTCAATTATCATAGGCATAATATTTATGGTATATGCTAATTAAACAAAAAAGCTTAATCACGGGATGCTTCCATGTAAGGCAATATTAGTATACACGATTGCTTTGCCACCACATAGACACATGCATGCGATATCTCTACGACTTTCTTCTGCAATCTTATCGATACCATGCTTTTAATCTGATTATGCCATTAACCTACGCATGAATGCATGATATATTATATGACTACTGAATTTAATAGCTCGAATTGGATATATATATATCGTGCACTAATATTCCAGTTCCGTTAAAGGAATATTCTTGATGATATTCTAATTTAGACATATTAATATATGTGTTCTTTTTTTTGTTTTTGTTTTTTATTGATATATGTGTTAGTGCTTGTTTTTTCTTTGGCTCCAAAGAGTACTACCTCTTGTAAATTAAGTAAGGCTGTTTCTGAATTGAGGGATTTGGGGTTATGGATTTTAAATTCACTCTATTTTTGTGTGTAAGATATTGAAATTGATGGATCCAAACTACTTAGCTTTGACGGGATTTTTTTTCCAGGTCCATAACTTAGTGGTGGTTGTGTTATAAGGACAATATATTTTCGGACTTTTAAAAGTAGGGACAACATGTTTTTGTGTTTGTAAAAGTATGACAATATATTTTTTAGCTTGTACAAGTAGGACAATAAGGTTTACAAACTTGTAAAAGTATGTCAATATGTTTCAGAAATCTACAAATGTAGGATCCTCAAGCACGATTAGAAGCCCGAAATACACCTCCCATGGGCTCAATTGTCTTACATTAATTACAGATTTTTGGAATATATTGTCATACTTTTACAAATCGAAAATATTATCCTACTTTTACAAACTCGAAATATATTTTCCTACTTTTACAAGACCAAAAATATATTGTCCTAATTTTACAAGTCCAAAAATACATTGTCCTTAAAACACAACTACCTTACGTTACAGGTCTAAAAGAATAATATTCTCTTACTTTGACTCTAGTTCAAATTAGAAGAAGTTTAAATACTAAAAAAAACTACATCATTTGAAATCTATATATACTTTTAAATTCTTTTATTTTTCAAATTTCTAATATTTCAAATGACTCTAACGCAATTTAAGTGGTGTACAAACGGGTACTACAATATGTGAGATATGCTCCTTTTGGAGTCCGGATTGGTAGAGTTGGTGTGCGTTCAAATTCTATGTACTTTTTTTTTTTAGTCGAGTCCATCACACTGGATCGAGTCTTTCAAGTGTTGTTTTAATTTGTTTATTAAGTGATTTATCAATTATTAGACAAATACAAATTTATACTACAGTGCAAAATTCCTGATTAAGTGTTACGAGTTGTCCTTAAAAAAATAAAAATAAAAGACAAGAAGCAGATAATTTTTTTTTTGTGAAATTATGACCATGCATAAAAAAATTCTTGATACTGGAGAATTATATTCGTGGAATATCTAATATACAGGTTGCAATTCTCCATTAACATCATTTCAACTTGTGACAATAAACGTATGTGCGTGTATATATGTATCTAAAGGAATCAAATTATGTGCAATCAATCAGCTCCCAGCAGCTGGGCGTGAGTCGTGTGACAAGAGAATCAGGCATCTATATCTGTAGCTTCACATTTCAGATAATTTTTTTTTTTTAATTTTATTAAATAGGAAACAGGATAAGGCAAGCAAATGCAGATCAAATGATGTAATCGATAAAGACTAGCTAATACGTAATATTCTTCTGCCAATTCTTGCAAGAATATATCCATATTTTATAAGTTATGAATCAAATCTAGAGTTTTCTTTATTTATATAAAATTTCTAAGAATATTTAATTTAATATTATGATATTGCAGGGGAGGTTTTGATTCTGTCACATGTTGCAGAAATATTTAGGTTACTCAGCTTTCACTATTCAAGAATAAATGCGTTTTGTTTTATAAATGTCATGTAAATAGGGTTCAATTGCATGTGTTATAGAAATTTTGCCTGCGGATAATTTTTAATTTAACATCTTTGGTCTAATAGAAAATTGTTGTTCAAAATTAACGATTGTTGATGCGTGAAATACACCTGTCATTAGAAATTTTACGGAATTAATCAATTTTGGTGTCACGGAAATTTCAAAATTCTACAAGAATCTATCAAAATTGAAAAAAAAACAAAAAAAGGAAAAAAAAGGCCTGTTTAATTTAGATAAATAACATCAAGCTGGATGAGTAAAAACCAGAGTAGACGCACTAACATTTTTAAAATAAGAAAAAACGATAAATAAGTTGTAAGTGGAGAGTGTACCATAAATTAACATTAAAGTTAGCGAATACTCTTGGTGCAAAGTGGTACCTAACCCCAGATGGAATCAGAAAAACGAAACCGAGTGATAATAAGCAACCAAAAGCATGAAAATTTGCATAATCATCTTCCATTTCATGTATACGTACTTCACTTTTTGATGTTCTCTTCTTATTGCTACCTTGCCTACCAAATATATATATGTTATTCTTATTTTAAAGAAAAGGTAATTTATACATACACAGTTCTATTTTGATGACTCTTCTATCAATCTTGACGGACATGCATATAACTTGATTAACAGAAAATAAAACTCCCTCGCCCTTAGACGGTTATTTGCCCTCCTAAATATATTTATTATTAATCACAAATTTGGTTAAGCAATTAAAAAAAAAAAAAAATTGCGCGAGACCGTCACACAATTAGATGTAGTATAATTTGAGCATGACACATTAACATTTTGAAAGATGTGTTTGTTAATTTGTGAACCGTCTTACTGTGAGACCGTCTCACACTAATTTTTACCTTATAAAAAGGTGGAAAGTACTCCATCAAATTATTGTTTGAAAAAATGTGCGTAAATTTTCTAAATGTTAAATCTTACTCCCTCCGTCCCAGATCAGTTTTCACACTGATCTGTGCCCGATAATTAAGAAAAAATATTATTTTATATAATTAAAGTGATGAAGTGAGAACTTTATGTCAAATCAACTTTAATTGTGTGGTTGTGGTTTGTTTGTGTAAAAAAAGTAATGTCATATGGGTAAATAAGTGAAAACTTTGAGGATAAAAGTTATAAGAAACCTTTCATTTTTAGGGTGTGAAAACTACTGTGGGACGGATAGAAAAGAAAAGTGTGAAAACTGATTTGGGACGGAGGGAGTAATATTTTAAGAATAATTGTACGAAAACAATCTCACGAGTTGGTTTACGTTTTTTTTCTTGGTTGCAACTCAAGTGTATTTACTTACTGTTTAGTTAAAAAAATTATAATGGTTCATTGAAAACAACTCTTAAAAATATACTTTTCAATGAAAAAAATATAATTCACCAGTGAAAATAACTGATACTCCCTCCGTTCCGATCTAAACTTCTCACTTTTCTTTTCGAGTTGTCTCACACTAAGTTTCTCATTTCATAAATGGAAAAAACAACACTCTACTACATATAAACTTTAACCTTCAAATTCACACAATATTACCAAAAATGTCATTCATGCAATCCACTTTTCAACACTATTCATTACTTTATCTTAAAAGTTAACATGTGGGCCACTATATATTAATTAACAAATACACTTTCTTAAATCATTCAACCAAAAGAAATGAGAAGTTTAGACCAGGACGGAGGGAGAACTATTTAAAAATATACTTGAATTGCATTGTACATTTGGTATACAAAAGACACATTTTTTTTTATAAAAGTAAAAGAAATTGAAATTTAAGTAATGACTATAGGCAAACAAAACAATATTTGCACTAGGCTACACCTTAATTAGCGGTGCCACCGGTGTGCACGATGCCGGAGTGTCGCGTCGGGGATGACGGTATGCGGGCCCCTACACTTGAAACCCCCACATTAGGTGGGTCCCACAATTGCATCAGTTAGCACTAACCTCACCTTTGGTTAATTTGGTTGTTTCTCAGATCAGCTTGGCCACTACTATGAGAAAAAGATGATGGAACCCACACATACTCATTTATCAATCCAGATATATGCGCCACGTGTAATCGAACCACCCCATATATTGATTTACACACAACAAATCAGAATATTCAATTAGATGCAGCTGTTGATGCATGCCTTAGTAAAAGTATCTGCATCTTCTGCATTTCAATCACGTAATTTAATTTTTGGGATTTTTTTTTTTTTTTTAATTCCTGGCGAGTCTTTCCTTTTTTTATTTCAGGATATTCAATTTTTTCAGAAAAGAGTTTCTTCGGATTTCAATCTTTTATCTGGCTACAATGCTCAGCGGTTCGGGAAGTGTAAATGATAAATACAGTAAAATTTATTTTTAGAGTGTCAATAAATTATACTAAAAATATCAGTAAATTGCACTAAGGGGATCAACTCCAAAGAATAATACTTCCTCCGTCCCATAATTGTTTGCACGCTTTCTTTATTCTTCCGTCCCACAATTGTTTGCACACCCAAAAAAGGAAACACTTTTATACACTCTACCCTCACAATATTCAAATATTTACAAGAATTGTCATTACTTTTTGCCTTTTGGGCCCACACTACACTTAATTTAACTCATTTCTTCACTTTATACCCCACAAAACACTACTCCTTACACTTTTTTTTTAAAAGTAGTGCCCATTTTATGGTGCAAACATTGGTGGGACGGAGGGAATAATTGTTTTCTCTAAAAATATTAATTGAAATAGTATTAGTTAATTTCACTAAAGATATTAATTGGTTCAATATTAATTTTTTTTTTAAAAATATTTTTACTTTGAATTTCATCATGCTAAATTTAGATTAGAAGTAACCTGTTGTACACAATCAATCAAAGAACTAAAAAACTAAATTAACAAGTCGAAATAAAATTCGAGAAAGTAAAATGTCGTAGAATCAAATAATGGAAAAAGTACTTACGTCTAAAAAAGACCTACTCGCTTAAATTTCTTGTGAAGAGAGTGAAGTACGTAAATAGAAAGATGTAAATTCCACTATTTCACTTTAGGTGTATTTTTTAATAATATTAGTTGTTTCATTAAAAAAAATTTTATTTAATATTTTATAATGAAAATTTGAATGATAAGGTTTACAAACTAGTACAAATTAATAATACTCATTACTTCCAAAGTGTGATCCATTTATACTCACGCAAGACCGACTCTTTATTAATTGCGCGTCTTTCTTCCTCTAAAATTTGTAACAAGTACTACTATATCCACTCACGTAGCAGCAATCGCTGAAGTTCCCAAACTACCCCCATAGTGCTTATAAATAGCCCACAAACAAGTCTTCATTCCTCAGGACAAACACAATTTCTTCAAGTGTTTTCCTCTGTAACAGAAGTAGTAGTATACTTCTCTCTCTAACTCCCTCCTCCCTGTTCAGTCATAACAAGAAAACATGGAAGGAAAAGGGTGCTTTGGTAATTTCTTTGAAACGGCCAAGCCTTACATAGCCATGATTTGCTTGCAATTTGGGTATGCAGGCATGAACGTTATTACAAAAGTGTCCCTCAACAGAGGCATGAGCCACTATGTGTTGGTCGTTTATCGCCACGCCTTCGCCACCGCCGCCATTGCTCCCTTTGCTATAGTTTTTGAAAGGTGCAGATTTTGCCCTCATTTTTCCCATTTTAATTCCAAGAAATATTTAATGGTGGCTCATTTTTATTTAATTTATTAATTACAGGAAAGTGAGGCCAAAGATTACATTCACAATTTTCTTGCAGCTGTTTGTGTTGGGACTTCTCGGGTGAGTATATAAATTATAATCTTCATACAATTAAGACATTTTAATACATAACTCATGTTGATCAATTTGGAATTTTTACAGGCCTGTAATTGATCAAAACTTCTACTATGCTGGGCTCAAATTTACTTCTCCAACCTTTTCATGTGCCATGAGTAACATGCTCCCTGCAATGACTTTTGTTATGGCAGTCATATGCAGGTATACACAACCACCACCACCACCCCCCCCTCCTCCCCTTCCATAAAAAAAAAAATAAAAAAATTGACAAGTATCTCAATTGGTACGAGACATTTTGAATAACTCAAAAGACAAAATCAAAAATAGAATTAGTTAACTTACATGGAGGATAAATTGGTAATTTGGTGTGCAGAATGGAGAAGCTGAATATGAAGAAGGTGATGTGCCAGGCAAAGGTGGTGGGAACAATTGTAACAGTGGGAGGAGCCATGCTGATGACAGTATACAAGGGCCATGTCATAAATATGTTCTGGTCCCAATACATTCATCCTAACCACTCTTACGAGCCCGTTTCAACAGCTCAGACCGATGCAGACAAGGATTGGGTTAAGGGATCCATTCTCCTCATCATCGCCACCTTTGCTTGGGCTTCTTTCTTCATTCTTCAGGTGCGCAATATTTTTTATTTTTTATAAATAATTGAAAAAAAACAAACATTTCCTTATTTAATTTCCGATTCATATTAATTCAGGCGATCACACTAAGGAAATACACGGCCCAGCTTTCGCTCACGGCAATTGTGTGCTTCTTGGGGACATTGCAATCTATTGGTGTCACTTTAGTGATGGAGCATAGACCACATGCTTGGGTTATTGGATTTGACATGAACTTGCTAGCTGCTGCCTATGCTGTAAGTAAACTTAATTAATTTCTCACTTTATTTATATTTGTATATTAGTATGTAACTTTATAATTAATTAACATCATATTATTTGTAATGATGCAGGGGATTGTTTCATCAGGCATTGCATACTATGTACAAGGTCTTGTAATGCAAAAAAGAGGCCCTGTTTTCGTGACGGCTTTCAGTCCGTTGATGATGATCATTGTTGCTATCATGGGGTCCTTCATCTTAGCTGAAAAAATATATACCGGAGGGTAATTAATTAATTTTTTTAATAATCCTTAATTATTATTATTTCTTATTAAGTATTAAATTGTTACTGAATTGGTTCTTTGTGATGAATTCAGGGTTCTTGGGGCAGTTTTGATTGTGATTGGACTTTACTCAGTATTATGGGGGAAATACAAGGAATACAAGGAGAAAGAAGCAGAGGAATTAATTATTGAGCCTTTGAAAGATGGGAATCAGAATATAGCAATGGTTGAAGATATTGAAGCAAATAATGTTCAAGTTTATAGAGAAAATAGAATGGCTGTTCCAGCAATAGCTGTTAGTTCTAATCCGCCCATGCTAGCTCTGGAGGCCCCGAAAGCGTAGACGAGTTCCGGGAAACGAGGCTACGTCAGTTGAAATACATCGGCACAATGCTTACTATCAATAATCACATGTATGTGAAAATTGATGGTAATTATTGTGTCCGGGTATTTCATCATATGTAGCGTATCAAGATGGAAAATGAAAGGGGAGTTATTAGGGAAAAAATAAGAAAATAAATAACCATGGAGTTTGGGGAATTAAGGAAAAAAGTGGGGGAAAGTGTAAGAAGCGTGACTTTTTTTTTTAAGTCATTTGCAGCTTCATATTTTTCCTTTTTAGATGTTTTTCTTTGTTCTTGCCTTTTTTGACAGTGAGTAAATTAGGGAAATGTAACTTTTTTCGTGTAAGTTAAGAAATTCCCATGAGAATTTGATGAAAAGAAGTCTGTTTTTGGATATTTGGCGATAGTGTTTTTCCTAGTTATCTCCACTTGGGTCGAATAATTGTGTGTCGATTTCTCTCTTCAGACAAATGGCGAAAGTCTGATCAGATTCCCACTTAGTAATTTTGTGGTTGACCTTCCTAGTTAAAGACCAAAGAAATTATTAGGATGTATACGTGTGCAATTTTTAGTTGATACCTATTTAATAAAATAAGTACTACTAATTTTTTTTTTTTTTTAAATGCGTGGTGTTAATAAATGTATATACAAAAACTTATCAAACGTGCCAAAAAAGTTAAGTTTGTTTGCACACTATTCTGACAATGTATGTCTTCAAATTGGTTGAAAAACGCAAAATGGGGGTAGTTTTTGCTGCACGTGATCGATGGTTTCTGTCAAAATTGTAGTGCACGTTAAAACGTCATTTTTTTTCCAATCAAATTGAGATTGAAATAGTACATTATTAAAAATAAAAAATAAAAGAGACTAAATCGATGAACTTAACTTTTTTAGAACTAATTCCCTTTATATGGACAATTATGAGACCAAATATGACTTGGAATTGAAAATTTAGCAACTTTTCTCCGTTAACTAGAGACTATATATATTTACATATAGCAAACAAACATTATTCACAAATTAGATGACGCAAACCAGATACAGTAAGTTCCACTATAAGTTTCATATATATTCCATAAAAACACAAAAACAACACTTCATGTATTAATAATAAATATTTTTTTAAATAACTACCCTTTGTTTTTCCGCAACTCACATTACATTACACAAAAGTTAATATGCGACTCACCATAATTAATACTCCCTCCGTCCACCAAATTTTTAGTCACTTTCCTTTTTTGGTTGTCCACCAAATTTTTATCCATTTCCTTTTTGGAAATAAACACCACTCACGAACAAATAAATGGGTCCCATAATACCAACCACAATACTCTTACTTTATCTACCTTTTCAATAAAAAACTAATTTTCATTAATAACTGTACCCAACAATAATTGGATAAAAATTTCATGGACAGAGGGAGTAAATAATACACTTTTTTAAACAAATCAACAAAAAGAAAGAGAAACTTATATCGGAACGGAGGGAGTACTCCAATTCTAGATGTACGATATGTGGATGGGAAAAAGTAACCAATGAATTTTATATTTCATGCTGACACGTGTTGGTAATTCAATAAGTGAAATACAAAGTGTAATACGAGTTGATTTTGTATGAAAATGATTCATGATAAGTTTTATCATAAAACTATTTTAAATTATCAATTTTTTTTATTAAAGAGTATATATCAAAAATCTCATCAGGGCAATTATCAAATATTTGATTAAGTATTAAATATTTAAAACAACTTTATGATGAACTTATTATAACAATTTTTATGTAAAAACTTTGCCTAAAAAGTGATACGGTCCACACGATTACGAAGGAATCAAACTAATCAGTATGCTTGTGTATGTATGTGTATTCTTGTGTGAAATTAGGGCTTGTCTTGATTCTTGAGCACAAATCCGATCCAATAATCAGAAAAGAAGTAGGTTGAAGGGGTGTATCTATGAAGGTTATAATATTATGATAACATCTTTAATATTCCTTTAATTAGATTGGACGCGTACGGGAAAAACAATGGCTGGAGCCTGGAATTAAGTGGACAAAGCAACACAATTTATCAATATATATTTAAGGATATGTTTTAGGCCAACTTTGTTTCCCACTTCAAAAAAAAAAAAAAATTCAGATTCCATCTTCCATTCTCGAAAGGGCAACCCAAAGTTTGCAGTTTGTGTTACTTGATGTGTGGGGGGGGGGGGGGCGTAAAAAAAAAAAAGAAAAAAGAGAGAGAGAGAAGTTCGCCGTCTTTCATTTGCATCAATGTTAGTTTGTGTGTTTCAAAATGAAAAAAAAAAAAAAAGAGTTGATCTTGTGTAATCCGGTTTTACCATATCATTTAAGGACCCGTTTTATACCCGTGATAAGAAACACTACAAAAAGGACGGGGTTTAGCGACGGCAAATTTGCGACGGACATATATCTGTCGCAAAAATAGGTCATTTGCGACGGATTTCGTTAGTGGTCAATTTTGACAGCTTTTGCGACGGCACGAGTAGCCCGTCGCAAATTTGCGACAGATTTTTGCGACGGAGACATAAAACACCGACGTTTTGTAGCCATTTGCGACGGACGCCGTCGCAAATTTTAAGCAAAACGTTTGCGACGGATCACTTTTCCGTCGCAAAGTCGACCGTGTTACTTTTTACGACGGCTTTCCGTCGCAATTTTTAAATTCAGATTTGCGACGGCCACTTTTCCATCACAAATTTGAGTGGTTAAAACACGTCAGGCGGGTTGGTGACCAAAAATTGAGCCGGGTCGACGCAAACTCTATCAGCGACGGAAAAACCGTCGCAAAATATTCATTTGCGACGGAAATTAAGGCCGTCGCAAATTTGCGCAGATTTATAACAGTCCACTTCATTTTCCTTCCCTTTCACTTTCACTCACGAAAAAATAAGAAATGATGCGGTTTTCATATGTTCTTCACGTATAATTGGTGTATTTGTCATTGCCCTCAACCTCACCGTACGTATTTGTCATTGCCTTCAACTTCACCGTACGTTTTTACATTTTTAACCGTTTAAATGTCATATTTTTATTGTTTCAATTTTTTAGTACACTATTAGGTAATGAACATGATATATGTTTATTTGATGGATTTATTATGATTGATGATATATATATGGTTATATTTGATGGGTACGTTAATTTTAGTTTGTGTGATATTTATACCTATTTTTAGTCGAAACTCTGCTCAATTTTTCTGTACACTATTAGATAAATTGTGTAATATTTGTTTATTTGATTGGTTTACTATGATTGATATATGGTTGTGTTGGATTGATTTTTGTGAAAGAAAAATTTGTATATCCCTATTTTTAGGCAAACTCTGCCCAATTTGTTACAACTCATGTGATATTTACTTTTAATCTGTAACAGATGCAATTTTCAGATCGTGGTTGGATGTACTCAATACCTAAAATGATAGGAGGAGGCATTAACTCTGTCTTTTGCAATAAAATTGATGAGTTTATTAAGTTCGCACTACAACATCCATGCAGTATGGATTGCATGGGTAATATTAGGTGTCCGTGTAAAAATAGAAGATGCAGAAATATGAGATTCTTGAGTATTGATGAGGTTAGAACTCATCTTGTGATTTCCGGTTTTGTTCCCCGTTATTACAACTGGACCAGTCACGGTGAACAACGGTGGAATGTTGACATCGAAAGCGTAGAATACTATTATACTGGGTGGAGTGGTGGTGGAAGTTCTGATGTTGGTGGTTCAAGTTATGTTCCGTATACTCAATTTGAACCACAAATAGAGGATGAACCTGATAGATATCGGATGATGATTGCAGAATCTGTTTTGGGTGGTCAACCACAATTCAATGAAACACCTATGGAGGAGGAACCAAATCATCGGTCAAATAAGTTTTTTGATAAGCTTAAAACTGTTGATCAAAAGCTCTTTCCTGGCTGTGAGACTGAGACGCAGTTGTCATTCAATGCTCAAATGTTGAACATCAAAACTGAAGGCAAGGTCAGTCAAAAAGTGTTCAATCAATTTGCTAAATTGTTCAAACGAGCTCTACCTAAAGACAACACGGCGCCCGATAATTTCTATCAGAGCAAGAGGCTCTTGAAGAATATGGGTCTACCCTTTGAGAAGATTGATTATTGTACAAACGGTTGCATGTTATTTTGGGATGAGGACCAGTGCAAGATGTGTGGTCACCCACGGTACAAACCATCTGGTCGTACAAAAAGTAAGAAGAAAATGCAGTTGAAGGCTTATAAGGCAATGTATTACCTTCCCATCACTCCTCGTCTAGAGAGGTTGTATCAGTCTAGTGTCACGGCTAAAGACATGACATGGCATACTGAGGAGTGTTCTGGTGAGAATTCTGGAGAGATGCGACATCCTGCAGATTCGGAGGCATGGAAACATCTTGATAGGGAGTTTCCAGATTTTGCAAGGGAGACGAGAAATGTGAGGTTAGGCTTGTGCACGGATGGATTTGCTCCATTTGGAATGCACGGAAAAAAGTATTCATTATGGCCTGTGCTATTGACCCCGTACAATCTACCTTCTTGGTTGTGCATGAAGCCTCAATATATATTTCTTAGTATCTTGGTGCCTGGACCACACAACCCCAAGCATAAATTGGATGTATATCTCCAGCCACTGATTAAAGAGTTGAAATCTTTGTAGTCTACAGGGGTGGAGGCCTACGACGTTCATAGGAAGAAGAACTTCACGATGCGAGCTGCACTTTTGTGGACCATTAGCGACTTTCCAGCATTTTCTATGTTGTCTGGGTGGTCAACAGCAGGAAAACTAGCATGCCCGTATTGCATGGACGGTTCTAATGCATTCTATCTTCCATTGAGTAGAAAAGTGTCATGGTTTGACAACCATCGCAAGTTTCTTCCTCCTGATCATCCCTTTCGGAGGAACAAAACAGACTTTCTAAAGGGTAAAAATGCAGTAGGCCGCCCAAGACCACGGATTCGATCAGGTACGTGTCTGGGTACTGAATCACTACTTATGTCTATGTGTCTCATATAAATAAGTTAACCATATATAAATTAATTATTTCAGGTGATTCGTTGTTGTATGAGGTTACAGTCATGGATTTGATGAAGACAACTGAGGCGGGTGCAATGGAGCGAATAAACGCATCCAGGGTGGTTGGAAGAAGAGAAGTATCTTTTGGGACTTACCTTATTGGAGCAAGTTGTTGATTCGACACAATTTGGATGTGATGCATATAGAGAAGAATATTTTTGACAACTTGTTTCATACAGTCCTGGGTACTGAAAGGAAGACCAAAGACACTTCAAAATCCAGAGATGAGTTGAGGCTCTTCTGTTCTCGTGCTTCCCTACACAAGGATGAGCAGACAAGAACATATCCCCAGGCCTCTTACACAATTAGTAAAGCAGAAAGGAAGAATTTGTGTAAGTGGGTGAAAGAGTTGAGCTTCCCTGACAATTATGTGTTGAATTTGGGAGACAGAGTTGACACGGAAACTGGGAAGGTGCCTGGAATGAAGAGTCATGATTGTCACGTGTTCATGGAACGACTCTTACTTATTGCATTTCGGTACTCACTTCCCAAGAATGTATGGAGTGTCATCACGGAATTAAGTCTCTTTTTCAGACACTTAACGGCATCAACGATTACAGTTAAGGACATGAGGCGTATGGATGAGGAGATCCCTGTTATTCTATGCAAACTTGAGCGGATTTTTCCACCCAGCTTCTTCGACTCGATGGAGCACTTACCCGTACACTTAGCGTATGAAGCCTCAATTGCTGGTCTCGTACAGTATCGATGGATGTACCCTTTTGAGAGGTAATTTTATACCATTTTTTAGATCGACTTCTAAGATCAATACTGAATAAATTTTCTAACACTTCTTGTTTTAGGTATTTGCACAACTTAAAGCTCAATATTGGAAATGCGGCCCACATCGAAGCATCAATTGTTAATGCATACCTTACTGAAGAGGTTGGAGCATTTTGTTCTTACTACTTCGGCGATCAAGTTCAAACCAGAATCAGAAATGTGCCTCGCAACTACGATGGTCGTGGAGTAGACCATCCCCTTCATGATGTTGAAGGTATGTTATCTGTATTTTTGCATCCGGGTCGACCAATAAGTAAGGGCACCAAACGACTGTTCAGGGGCAGTATTGAAGAGGAAATAATGCATTCATATGTTTTGATTAGAGCTGGCAAAACGGGCGGGCCGGCCCAGCCCGTTGGGCCAAACACTATTCGCGGGCCGGGCCGGGCCATTTGCACATCGGGCCTGTAAAATCCCAGCCCAGCCCGGCCCAACTATAGCCCGTGGGCTAACGGGCCGGCCCGGCCCATTTCAACTTTTTTTTAATTTTTTTTCTAATCTCAAAATAATGGTTGATAGAGTTTTTTTTTTATTCCACGGTACTGAAAA
Source organism: Ballota nigra (assembly GCA_947034835.1). Taxonomy (NCBI): domain Eukaryota; kingdom Viridiplantae; phylum Streptophyta; class Magnoliopsida; order Lamiales; family Lamiaceae; genus Ballota; species Ballota nigra. The sequence continues at coordinate 10,217,345 of OX344726.1, forward strand.
TTGAGGGGCTTCATTTACAAAATTCCTTATTATGGCATCAACTATCAAGTCAAGTATATTTAAAAAAAAACTAAATATACAACACTAAATATCACTAAATATCATTTAAAAACTAAATATACAACACTAAATTCCTTATTATGGCAATATCAAGTCAAGTATATCCATATATTTGTAATTACAACACTGAATATCATTTAAAGAAATAACACTAATTATAATCTTTTAAAAATAAAATAGATAAAAAAAATTAAAAAAAAATCAACCGGGCAGGGCAAAAAATGGCCCGATTTTTTCGGGCCTATATTTTTTGGGCCCAGCCCAACCCATATGTCGGGTGGGCCGGGTCGGCCCGTCGGGCCGGGCCAAAATTGCCGACTCTAGTTTTGATGAATTGTCCTGAAGTCCAACCGTATATAGAGTAAGTAATTTAATTTTATTGTTGAGTTTTTTACAATATGTATACTGTTGATATCTGCAAAGTAATTAATTTCTTTTTTCTGATATATAAGGATGTTCTGTGAGTATAAGCGTCAAGTAGAACCAGACATCACAGATGCAACAATTTTTCAATCCACCCGCAATGATTTTATGTTTTGGTTCCAACGTTACGTGAATATCACATAATTATATGATTTTTACCCTATAACAAATATGTTATTATTTTTATACATGATAATTTAATATTTACAGGGACAAAGTGACCTACTTAATAACAACCCACATCTTGAAGCTATGAGCAAAAGACCACTACGTAGTATGGTATCATACCACGGATATTACGCAAATGGATACAAATTTCATACTGAAGTGTATGCTTCAACGAAATTGACTACAAACAGTGGTGTTTGCGTTACCGGTGGAAACTACAACGAAGAACCCATCGATTACTATGGAGTGCTGCAAGAAGTAGTTGAAATAGAATATCCGAGTTGGCCGAAGAGGACGATAGTGTTGTACTTGTGTGAATGGTATGATCCAGGGAAACAAGGAATAAGAGTCGACATAAACTACAAGATTGTTGATATCAACACCGGAAAGAAGTTTCCGGCGGCATACGATCCCTATATTTTTGCAACGCAAGCATCTCAAGTATATTATTGCAAATACTCCGGATCAAGTAGGCCCAACTTGAGGACAGTTTCCAAAGTGAAGGCAAAATTATTGGTTGAAATTTCTAATCCATCAAAGAAAGACGGTGTAGAACCAATAGATCCATTTCAAATAGAGATACAAGAGGCTCAAACAGAGGTTGATCAAGAAGCTGTGAATATTTTTGTCGACTTACTTACTGCAAATCCAGAAATGGTAATGATTGAAAGTGATCATGAGGATGATGGACAAGAGCGCGGTGAGGAGGGGGAAGGGGAAGGGGAAGGGGGAGGGGAAGAGGAAGATGAAGATGATGAGGATGAAGATGATGATGAGGATGAAGATGAAGAAGACGACGATTAGAATTACTAAATTATTGTATATATAACAAGTTAGAAACGAAAATGAATTAATTTGGTGAATTATGGAAAAAAAATGAGTCAATTTGGATACATATACAATTAATTGCGTACAAATAAACGAATTATAAATTTAAGCGGGAGTCGAAATAAATAATTTTACCAAAATAATAAAAATTAAATGGCCACAACATTTATATTAACAAATGAGAAACACAAATGAATTAATTTGGTGAATTATGGAAAAAAAATGAGTCAATTTGGATACATATACAATTAGTTGCGTACAAATGAACGAATTATAAATTTAAGCGGGAATCAAAATAAATAATTTTACCAAAATAATAAAAATTAAATGGCCACAACATTTATAAAAACAAGTGAGAAACGAAAATGAATTAATTTGGTGAATTATGGAAAAAAATGAGTCAATTTGGATACATATACAATTAATTACGTATAAATGAACGAATTATAAATTTAAGCGGGAGTCGAAATAAATAGTTTTACCAAAATAATAAAAATTAAATAGCCACAACATTTATAAAAAAACAAGTGAGAAACGAAAATAAATTAATTTGGTGAATTATGGAAAAAAATGAGTCAATTTGGATACATATACAATTAATTACGTACAAATGAACGAATTATAAATTTAAGCGGGAGTCGAAATAAATAAATTTACCAAAATAATAAAAATTAAATGGCCAAAACATTTATAAAAACAAGTGAGAAACGAAAATGAATTAATTTGGTGAATTATGGAAAAAAATGAGTCAATTTGGATACATATACAATTAATTGCGTACAAATGAACAAATTATAAAATTATGCATTGTCGAAATAAATAATTTTACAAAATAAAAAAAATAGTTGGGCAAAATAATTTTATAAACAACTTAGATACGAAAAGAAATTAATTTGGTGAATTATAAAAAAATGACTTAATTTGAATACATATACAATTAATTGCGTAAAAATGAACGAAAGAAGCTCATGACCTAGCGGTCGCGCCTCCTCCCCATGCACAAGAGGTCGCGTGTTCGATTCCCCTTGAGCGCAAACTTGGATTAATTGTTCAAGGCCTAATATTGATACATATAGAAGGTGGGCCGCATATGATAAGCTATGGGCCGGTGGCCCAGTGGTCCGAGCCCACCCCGCCTGCCCCGTGTGCCCGGGCTCAAACCACCCGAACCATTTTTTTTTGTACAGGCTCGGTATTTGCGACGGCCAATTTCCGTCGCAAATTAATAATTTTGCGACGGAAATCATCCGTCGCAAATAATAATCGGAAAAAAAATATATTAATAAATATTTGCGACGGCTTATGTCCGTCGCAAATGTTGAAGACCCGATCGGGTCTGACCCAAATGCTTTGCGACGGACTATTGTCCGTTGTAAGTTTTGAGCGACCCGGTCGGGTCTGACCCGCCAATTTTACGACGGTTTTATCCGTCGTAAATTTGCGACGGAGGAAAATATCCATCGCAAAAATTAGCTACGGCTGTTTTAACAACGGACGCGTGTCCGTCGCAAAATCTATCGCAAACAGTGTTTTGCGACGGAAAATTCCGTTGCTAAACGGTGTTTTTTTTGTAGTGAAAAAGGGGCCAAGAGCCCTGTGAAATTGTTTATGAAGGTGGGTGAGATAAGAGTTATTTTATGGTGTTTAGTAGACATTTAAAAAACAAAAACTGATGTTTGATAGATAAAACAATTCTCAAGAAAACAATAAAATTTATTGAAATTTTTTTTTGTTAATCAATCTTCTTCAACCTCTCTTCTTAATCACAACATAAAAAAAAAAAAAAAAACACACAAAATCAAATTGATCACACAATAATATCTATAGCAACGAAATTGGAAAAAATTGATGGACTCCTCCCAAATGGAATTAACTACAGAATTCACCTCTAATGAAATCAATTACAGAATTCATCACCATCATGGAACCTCAATTGAAAAAAAAAATGGAAAAATTTTGAAAAACCCAAACTGGGTCTTACAATAAAATCTATACCAACAACAGAAATTGGAAAAAAATTGATGGACTCCTCCCAAATGGAATCAATTACAGAATGCACCACTAATGAAATCAATTATAGGATTCATTACCATCATGGAACCCAAATTGAAAAATAAATTGGAAAAAATTTGAAAAACCCAAATGGAATCTTAATCGGAGAGAGGGAGACGGAACCTTGAAACCCGAACATTAGAGGGCAATGACAGCGGCACGAGGAGGAGGCGATGACGGCGGCACGAGGAGGAGGCAGTGACGGCGGCGTGCGAAAGAGGCGATGACAGCAATGCGAGAGGAGGTCGGTGATGGCAGCGCACGGAAGAGGCGACGACGGGAGTGCGAGGAGAAGGCGGTCACAGCAGCGCCAGGAGGCGGAGGCCGGTAATGGCGGCATGCGGAAGAGACGACGAGGCAGCGCGACAGGAGGAGCCGAAAGAAATGAATTCTGGGATTTAGGACTGAAGATATGGGGTTCTGTGATTTATGGCAATTGTTATTCTACACAATAATGATGTTAGTTTAGATGGGTACTGTAATTTAGGGTGTAATAGTCTGAAAACGTTTATTTCAGGGGCTTATCTTACCTACCAAAAGGGTCATAAGGATACAAGCTGTGATACTAATGATATTTAAAATAATTTCACTTAAATTATACAAAAATATGAAATCTTGATAATTTAAGTCTATAAGTCGTGATAACAAATTAAGATTATCTCACTAAAATTATCCAAGAGTATAAGTCTTTATAATAACATGATCATTTAAATTATCCAAGGGTATTTTGTGGTATTTTCACTATAATTTTTATACTAAGGGCATTACTTAAAATATTGAAGAGTAAAAGTCTTGATTATAAAAGGTGTCTCCTTTAGATTATCCAATGTGGAATGCAATGTACAGTATACAAGGTGTAAATAATATTTTGCTTAATGAATTGCATTTTAAATTTTAACAAATTGAGTTGTTAATATATAGTTATATATACTTTCATTGCAAAATTTAATTCTATTTTCTTATAAAATTCGATCCAATGTCGATGTAAATATAAATGTACACACCTATTTGCAACCAAAATATAGGGACTAAATTAAATCGCTTCAAAGTATACTTAAAGATCAAAATATACCATTTTTTTTAAATAAAAAAAATGTATGGACCATGTGGACACATCTTTTTCTCTCTCTCAAGAAGTTATTTTATACCGCCTGAGATTATGATTCCTGTTATATATACGGGTCCGATCATGTCTAGCTTGAGGCAACAAATTAGAGGTTGTAGATGGATTCCATGTTACTAAATCCATTCATTGATCGATCACGAGTCTCATGAGTACTTATTCCCACAACTATTGCATTTATGAAATGTCATCGATAATTTGTTTAAGAATAAGAATCTTGATATTACTGGTAAATTTTGGCAAATCTAGAGTAAATACAGTTCAACTTATAATATCGTATTCATGCCAATACTATTAGAGTTTAAATTACAAATCGTCCCATAACTTTATAACAAAATAGATTTGATCCCAAAATTAACTTTTTATCATATTTAGCCCCAATTTCTCTGACAGGGTCCATTTTTTGTCTCAATTCTCACTTTGAAGCCCGAATTTGGTGCTGATGTGGCGTTTATGTCAACTATTTAGATTTGATTTTTTCTTTTCATTTACAATTTTATTACACACAATATATATTTAAAAATCCTAAACAAAAATGACAAAATAAAATATAAATAGCACATATGGACGCCCCATCAACACTCCTGCCATAAATCCCCAATTTTGGACTTCAAAACGACGTCGTATTGACTTTTCCGGCTGATTTGGGACCAAAATTGGATTTTGTTAAAGAATTTGGGACTAAATCCGATAAAAAGTTAATTTTGGGACTAAATTTGTTTTGTCCGAAAGTTATGGGACGATTTGTAATTTAAACTCAATACTATTACATTAATGATATCAATATTTTTATAAATTAATACCACACATAAATTATCGAATTATGTGTGGTGTTTGTTTATAAATATTTTAGTTATACTATTGAATAAATGTTATGAAATTACTAAGTAAATTTTTAATGTGATGAACAAATTTTATATAAATCTACTCATAATTTATTGGGTCTTGGGAGGTGTCAGTTGGGGTTAAATAATCTTACAAATATACTAGTTATAACTTTATTTATATATATTTTTTATTAATTGATGACAGTAAAACATTCAAGAATTTCAAGAATTTGAAATCGACTATAATCAATAGAATTCTTTTTATACTCAATTGGGCAAGATAAAAGTATGATTGCACTAACCCTAATATTATTTTAAGCGTTTAGTCTTGGATATCATCAGGTACACTTTTCAACTTAAATATTTTTTAAATGTCATTCCTATTAATACTGAAAAATTATTGTTGTTTATGCCTGTTATAATTTAATAAATAATGTCTTTCCGGTATAAATAATAGTAAATTTTCAGTAACAACATGGATGACTTTTTTAAAATGCACTTGAATTACATTATAATGCAGACTCATAAGAGACTTGTTTCATTTTAAATGTTCTTTAATTCTTAACTTGTGCAAATATATTTGGTAATAAAATAACATTGTTAGTTCTTATAAATAATAAATCTTGCGTTAGATGACGGAGTATATATAAATTGGACATAACACATTTAAAGAGAATATGTGTTAATGTGTGAATTTAGAAATATTTCACTCAAGTTTTTGTCTTGATTATCCAATAACCGAATAAATTATAAATGTGGTTTATAAAACAACAAACCGAATCATTGTAAGAATCATAGAATATGCAAAATAAGATCAGTTGGATATGTCAGATGAGATCCCACATTATGAGTTTTCACATTAATTAATATCTATCACTTCACGTTAATGATTGCCACTTTCTAGCGGCATCCTCTTTTGATTATCTAAAGAGACAATTTACGAAATAAACAAAGTAGTCGATCTTGGTGCAAGTGGGAAACACCAATTTTTTAAATAAAAATCTTGCTCATGAGAGCCAAAATACACGCACTATTAATATCTATACGTATTCGTTATTTTAACTCGATTTTGATTTTTCACATAATTTTTTTTATCAGTAAAAGGAGATTTTATATAATAAATCGAGGGGTATAAGAGATACACTGTTACAACAAAGAGTACGAATCATCTACCAAGAACCATTTTAGGATTACTCACTCAATCGTTGAAAGAAAACCTAGAACACCTTCGCTCTCTAATATACATCCAACTCAATATCCTAGCTTTGATTTCTACGACAGCCTTCGAGACCTAGAACTCAGCATTTCTAAATATTACTTCATTCTTCCATTTCCAAAGTGCCCACACAACACCAAGCCAAACACAAGTAGCAAAACGTTTACCTCTTTTTCCAGGAAGAACGTGACAGTGAGCAATAAGGTTCGGGATGGTCTCTGATTGGAGAGTTGTTGGAAAATTGAGCCAACCAAGGATGCCCATTCATGTTGCATATGATTTGTCACATTCAAAGAAAAAGTGTTTACTTGTTTCTTCCCGGGCATCGCAGAAAACACACCTCAAGTTGTCATTTGGTGAAGAATTTTGCGTCTTCTGAGATTCATTTTTGTTGGCAATCGGTCATGGAGTAACGCCACGCATGGGTAGTGACTTGAACCGAACTTTACTAGCTTTTAATAGTAGTCACCCAACAAGAGTATGAGATCCCTGTAGTATGTGCAAGTAAAGGGACCAAATAGTATCGAACCCAAGGGAAAGTGTGTATGCGAATAGATCCCCGGAGATGTGTGTCTCGTAGCTAATATGAATGTATGTTCGGGGATTGAAAATTATAATAAACTACTCTATATTCTAATAACTGAATAAAACTGAATAAATAACTAAGTGTATGTATGAGATGGTGATGCTCGGGATAGGAGTCCCTACGTATACTAATGGAGTTGGTACGGTAACCAGAATTCTCATGATGTGCAAGTAATAATCCTAAGTAAAAGATCGAAAGACTAAAAGCCCAAGAATTAAACCCTAATACTTCGTCCTATAATTCGACTTCACGAATCCACTAGTCAAGTTAATAGATTGTGCTTAATTAATGAGACCCTAATTTAACTAAGGTGATGCGGTCATCCTCCCTAGATAAACCGGTAGATGAATAAACTCCTTCTAAACCCTCTCACTAAGCCTATTCGTTATTAAAGAGTGATACAGTCGTCCTCTCTCTAACAATTTTCGCACTTAATTCAAAGATAATTCTAGAATTTATTTTAAGCGTTCATTAATTAAGAGAATCAAAATTAAACATCACAAGAAATCCTAATTACGTACCAACGTCCTACTTCTACGAGTTCATCCTATCCTAAGCATGCAAGGGTTCTAGCCTAACATGGTTTTAACACTAACAAGATTAATTAAATAAACAACGAACGTAAACATGACGATTTGAAGTAAGAAACTAAAAAGCATAAACTAGGGTTTATAAGAAAGAAATTTAATCTAAGAACGAAAATCCAATAAAGAATAAATCAAAGGTCTCAAGTTTTAAGTATCGAAGAAAGAAAGAAAAGAAAATCAAAATCAAACTCTAACTACTAATTTGTAACGTAAAACCTCGATGAAAAGTAAAAACTAAGCTTGCTTGAACTCTTGGAACTCTCCTCTCTCCGAAAACTATCTCAAATTGTATCGTGGTACTGAAAAACGAACTCGGAATGGGTATAAATAAGCAACAGGTCGAACTGGGCTTGCATGGGCCGAAATCCCCGTCTTGCTCGAGTAGAGCTCGAGTAGAGAGTACTCGAGCAAGGGCAACTCGAGTAGCAAAATCTTACAGAGAGCTAAAAGTACTCGAGCACCTTAGCTCGAGTAGTCACTACTCGACCACCTCCAGCTCGAGTGCTCGAGTAGAGGCTACTCGACCAAGTCCTGATCGAGTGCTTGAGTAGTAAGTACTCGAGCCCTTCTTGCTTGAGTATTCAAGTGATACTTTTGCTCGCACGAACTAATATTTTTCGTATTTCTTCCATATCTTCTCATCCGGGCATCCGTTTGAGTCGATTCAAAGTTCTACAAACTCCATTTTTCGCCCTCTATCCATCTATGAGCATCAAAGAGGCAAATTTATTAGTTCATGAAAATATTACTCAATTGACTCTAAATACTCATCGAATTCAATCAAAACATGGGCAAATCGAGCTATAAAACCTAACACTTTCACGCCTAATCAACCCCCCAAACTTACCATGTTGCTTGTCCTCAAGCAATGAAATAATAAATCAAGTGGAATGGTTAAGGTTGAATCAAAGAATCAAATCATGCAAGTAATAGAGTTTCAAGCTTCAACGATCGTTCACTCGTACACGAATTTACCCCCTTCTTCATACTCATGCAAAAACAACAAGAAACACCAAGATCAAACATGGATGTGCACTCAATGATGTGTTTCACCCCCTCACATGTGTATATCAATATTAAGGGACTCACTCAATCAATCAATCACACATATCAGCATCTATAGGCTTGAAAACACTCTCAACTTCGACTATACTCTAGAAATCAATGCCGCATCAAAAAGGACTTTTCACAAAGTTGTAATGTAAGCTCTTTGGACATGTGGGATAACTATATAGGTTAAGTGACTCAAGTGAATGGAGAATAGAAAATCCAACTTTGGTACTTCGATACAAGGAACATTTCTATAACATCTTTTCACACAATGCACATCAATTCCTTTACTCTCAACGCCTCAATTTTTTTCTCAACTCTTTTTCACTTTTCAATCACTTTATTTTTTTTTTCTTTTTCACACAACTCAGATGAGCTCATATTTCTTTTTGCTCATTCTCAAATTTTTTTTCCCACAACTCAAAACTTCATCACACCCTTCTTTTATCACAAATCAACCATAATAGTTCACCTTCTCATCTCAACTCAATCCCTTCAACATTCACAACTTTTCCTATTCTCCACTCAAATTAGGACAAAAAGAGTTTAAGAATTTGGATTAGTTTAAATGTTCTCTCAAATAAAAGGCTCAGGCTCAAAAGGGCTCACAAGGGATAAATGTCATTGGTAGACTTATTTTGGCTAAGTGACTCAACAAATCAAAGATGGCCTAAAATCACTTTCGGCATATCAAACTAGACACAATCAAGAAGTTAGAGTACCCACAAGTTCTAGCATCCTCTATGGTGACGATCCACTCACAAATGAAGAGATCAAATTATGCATCTTAATCTCACAAAGACTCAATTCTCATGGCTTTCACATACATGCTAGTCCTAGTGAATTCTCACTCTCATCACACAAGTACTCAAAAGGAAAATTCGTAAGTATACGAGTTCCCTCTCAAATCAACCCTAACTACTACACTCACACAATCTTGACTCTAACTCAACTCCACAAATCACAAACTCATACTTCACACTCAAAGATAGCAATCAATAAGCAGGGTGAGTCAATAAGCATGAAATACGCAGTAGCACCCAATAAGTTCACAATAAGAAAGCTCAAGGAGTATCTCAAGGCACAATATATAACCTAACTTAACTCAAAGAGAGGGTGTGCACCTGTGCAATGTAACCATAAAACATATAAAAACTCCACCCCCCCAAACTTTGACCTTGTGAAACGGTCAAAGTTTGGGGTGGTGGTTACCTCATCCAAATAGTTCAAGTTTCTCTCAAGATGTGGCACAATCCCTTTTCTCAAGTTCCTCCCATTTAATAACTCCATGCTACCTTTACACCCTCAAATACTTGCACTCAAAACACTCAAGAACGAGGTTAAAACATATGACTCACTATAAAAAATATGAAGAAAAACACAAAAACTCAAAAGCAAATAAAAATGGGTTGCCTCCCACTCAGCGCTATTTTTAAGGTCCTCATGCCGGACCGAGCTTAAAGGCGCTCATGGAACATGATACTCAAAATTACTTCACTTACTCTCATAAGAGTGGTGGTTGAATTCCTTTCCTTGATATCCCTTCATCATGAGTTCCTTGCCTTCCTTCTCAACCTCAAGGCATCCACTATTGAATACCTTCTTCACCTCTGGGGGTGGTGTCAACTTCTTATTCACTCTCCAAGGAGGTGCTTTATCAACCAACTTGCTGATTTTTTTCTTCTTCACATCCGCTCCTTCTTTTTCTTCTACTTTGGCCACCTCTACCCCTTTCAATTCTTCACTCTCTTCCTCCATATGGTACTTCATGGCCTCATATAGGGAAATCTTTACCTCTTGATCATCAACTTTCAATGTGATCTTCTCTTTTGCCACATCTAACACCATCCCGGTCATAGCTAAGAAAGGTCTTCCTAAGATCAAAGGAACGCACTCATCCTCCTCCATGTCTAGCACTGATTAGTGTGAATATTTCTTGAAATTCGTGTATTTTATTTGCATATTTAATTGAATTTCGTGTGATTATTTACATTAATTTAATTATTTGTGCTTAATTGTCGAGAAAGGTATTGTGTGCTTATTTTGCAGGAAATTGATGAATATTTGGAACAAATACGTGATTATTGAGATCGACCAAGAAGTGGGCTTGAGAAAGAAGGAATTCGATCTAAAAAGGTTAATGCAAGCTCAAGGAGAGGATTATTGAAGACAAGAGATGAAGAAGAAAGGAAGAAAAAGTGAGCAACGATCAGAAATGGGATTCGAATCGAGCAAAAATGAAGATCTACATGTGGTCGTGCACTTATTGAGGTCGTGCACCTTAAGAAAAAGTGTGTAGCCAGAGTTTTAGGGAAGTGCACGACCAGGAGTGGTCGTGCACATCAGCACGGTCGTGCACTTCCAGATTTTCAGCACTTTAATAGCTATTTGTGGTCGTGCACCTGGTCGTGACCATCTGCACGGTCGTGCACCTTGAAATTTCAGATTTTTCCATTCTAAGATCGGGACACGTGCCAAAGATCGGGAGAAGGAGTATTTAAGCATAAAATTCAGATTTTAGAAGGAGAAACCCAGATTTTGAAGACACATTCCATACACCCCCTTAGGGGGCACACACCCTACACACTAGATTAGTTTAATTTCACCTTCATTTCTAGATTTTTATTTTTTCTTTGAATCATTAGAGTAATTTAGTATAGGATTTGAAGATTTAAGTTCTATTTCAAGCTTGTAATCCCAAGAGGTGACTTCTTTCCTTATTATTGCAGTTTCATTTTCATTTAGCTATGAGTTCAATATTTTGTTCTTGTTTAGCTATGGTTTTTGCTTGTAAAACCATGAGCTAATTGTTTTGATGCTTGGGATGTTAGATACCATGTGAAATCTTGAGTTGAGATTGCTCTTTGTCTATTCTATGTTGATATTTGGATTTTGCTTCTAATGATGGATTTGTATTGAGCTTTGATTGTTGATCTCTTGTAGCTTGTTTGTTGAGGCATGTTTAGCGTAGATGAGAGTTACATGAACATGATTAGATGAATGAGTGTGAGATTAATGATTGAATGCGTCTATTTTGTGTTTGATTCGTCGAGAGAGAGATAATCGCAAAGAACCCCATCATTAGACATCAATTGCTTGGATGGTTGTTTAGGTAATTGGTGAGGTCTCCTAGTAAATCCAAATTGAGGCATAGAATTGGCTTGAAAATCCTACTCGAGTTTCACTAGGTTGAAGATATCCTAAGCATCACCACCTTCTTATGCCTTGAATAGTGGAAGTTATGTGAGAATTAGGTTTGGGTTATTGATTTATGCCTAATTTTGATTGTTTGTGGAATTATATCCTTATTGATTGAAATTTAGTTTTGCTCTATGCATGAATTGTTCATATTGATGTGTGAATTCATCTTAGTGTAGACGAGAGTTACATTGATTTGATGAAACCTTTGTTGGGAGAATAGGGGTGCCCGGAATCTATTCGGGATGAAATTTAAATACGAATTTAAATACAATTATTACTAGCATGAATTAATCCTAATTAATTCAAATAATAATTCCAACAACTAATTATCATCATGCATGTTAAATTAATTTCACATATTAACTAGGCGGAATAAACAAGTAAGTATGCGATTAACGTACCTCTTGTAGTATTGGCCTTTGGATATACGGGACAATTGTAATCTCGCTCTATCAACCCAAAGCCTTCTCAAGTATTTCCCTTTTCACCTCACTTGATCGCCGGTGGGAGACGCTTTCAAGTAATTTAATAAACTAAGGAAAAAGAAAAATATCTATGCTTCTTGATTTTTCCAACACATGGAATTATGTACTTGGGGATGAAAAAATCATCCCCTATTTATAATATGTAGGGGCCGAAAATATCATGTGTATATGGGCTTGGAGAAATTTTTTCTTAGACTCTAAGAAATCTTGAATATATCTCATATATTCTTTTCTCCAAAATAAAATATTCCACAAAAATCTCACCCTACATATTTAGGGGTAATTTTCGAAATTTTCATGAAGAGAAATCAAGATTTGGATCTTCTTGAATATATGAGATATTCTTGTATTCCTAGAATACATATCTTCCATAATATATTTCCAAGAAAATCAACAAAATCTTTTTCTCCTCCTTATCATTAATTTTCGAAAATATGAAGAAAAATCAGCAATATATTTTCTTTTTATTTTAATCACCTTATCATTATTGGGCTACTTGAGGGGCCTTAAGGAGAATTAAGATTGGACCTCCTAATGGACTTCTGAATTTCAATATTGAGCCCCAATATAATTCAGCCCATTAATATTAATTATTACCACTAATAAATTAATATTGCACTATCCATCTTAATCCATATTACGATAATATGGGCTCCCGGTTATTATTTCTCGCGTTTAAGATTATCAAGTCCATTAATTAATTAAGCTTCTGAATAGCTCTAAATTAATTAATATATTTCACCTTGGAGTAAAGACAGCTCAACATTATTATTCGTACCGAAGAAACTAATTTTTCACTTGCAAGATTTGGTACAATAAAACTTCTGAGCCCACCAAGGGGACTAATCACATGAGCCGTACTCGCACGCGTTTCTCCGTATTAAATCTTAGCAACCGTCGTATGATTAATATTACTGCCCAAGACACAAAGTTCGAAGTCACAATGATTCTCACCCAACATGAATCAAAGCAGTAACCATTAAGCACACACGGTCCTATTTAAGTGACGGAGATTAAGAAATCAACAACCACTGAGGTCTAATTCTTCACCTTTCAGAACAGAAGAATTTATCCTCGCTGTAGGTCCTCTTCAACACATACTAAATGTGCTAGTGCAATCTCTTAGTCAAGACAGACCAATCTGAGCCTTACACATCGACCTTTCACGGCGGATTGTTCAATTCCACCTGGGTCGTGAAAATGTACGTTTAGTTACAAGTAAACTGTTAATGTTGTCTTCCGTGATCGGGTATCACCACATTAACTACAATGTAACATGTACTACATATTGAACGGTTTGCAATAGAAATTCAACATTCAATCATAACTAAAGCAAATGTGATAAAAGAATTATTCTCATAAAACGAGTGTTTGATACACGAGTTATACAAAGTAAAAGCATACTTTCACGTATAACTCCAACAACCTTTGTGTATGAGCAAAGAGTGCTTAGATGCGTATATCTCGTGCTAACTCGTCGAGAAAGAGTTGGAACGTAGTATACCGTCAATAAACCTTAAACGTTTGATAGTCTGTTGAATGTTTAGGTGAAGTGTTACTTGTTATAATCCATGAACAATTAAGATTTTGGCATAAGTCAATGTTTGAACCTAAGGATCACATAACGGAAACTATTTAGGGCATATCTATCCCCTTGCACTTCGTCTCTCGAAGTTAGATAGATTTCTATTTGTTAATCGATTTTGGATTCACAAGAAAACTTGTTTCCGGGAATCGGAATATGAAAGCAATAAGAACGAAATTAAAAATCAACAAGAACACCAGATTTACGTGGTTCGGAGATAAAGCTCCTACGTCCATGGGATCCGAGAGGATAGAGTATTCCACTAAGAAAAGAATTAGAAGTTACAAGTTACAATCACACAATCTCTCGTGTTTGCGCTCACAGATGAAGCTATATTGTTCTCTCAACTAAGAACCCCTTTTATAGATACAGAGATTGGAATCGAACCCTAGATTCGATTCAGTTGTAACAAACTCATAAGTAAAGTAGTTATCCAGCTGGCTAACAAACTCCAATAACCGCCATAGTTCATTCAGTTAGAACCGCCTTCGGATTAACTTCAATTTGATGTACTTTGCATAAAACGGACTTCAGGATCAGATGACAAGACTTCCTCTGACTCTGGTCACTTACACCAGATGACCTCTGGTCCCAGACCTCCTCTGATAGACCTCCTCTGATGTCTCATCTATCAGACTCATCTGACCAGACCTCACCTGATGGACCTCCTCTGATAGCTCTTCTGCCTGACTTCTCTGGTCAACCTCATCTGGTACATCTCCTCTGGTACCCCAAATTCACTAATCTCTCACGGCTAACACTTTAACAACTTAGCCTCCTATTGAATTAAGCTCAGCAGACTACATACTTCACATTTGATCCTTCACAATTCTCCACCTCAGATGAGAAGTATCAATCCTCTCCTCCTCTCCTCCATGCTCCAGCTTGGGCCTAAGGAACATCCCATACACTCATCTTTACCAATTCAACACAGAATTTGAATTTCGTCCCTGGTAAAGACTTTGTACACATATCTGCAGCATTGTCCTCTGTAGGTATCTTCTGGATGAGAACCACTCCTTTGTCAATGATTTCCCTTACAAAATGCAACCTTACATCAATATGCTTTGACCTCTCATGTAATACTTGATGTTTAACCAGATGAACTGCACTCTGGTTATCACAATGAATGACCACAGCCCTTTGACTTATGCCAAAATCCTTGATTATGCCTTTCAACCACAAAACCTCTTTAACAGCCTCTGACACTGCAACAAACTCTGCTTCTGTAGTAGATAAAGCAACTCCACTCTGCAGAACAGATCTCCAGCTTACAGCAGTATTATAAAGTGTAAAGATATACCCTGTTAAAGATCTTCTGGTATCCAGATTAGCAGCAAAATCAGAATCTACAAATCCCTTCCAGTGGACTCTTCTGGTCAGTCATCCTCTCAAACATCAAACCCAGATCAGATGACCCTTTGAGGTATCTGAATATCCATTTCAAAGCTTCCCAATGTAATCTTCCAGGATTAGCCATGTATCTGCTCACCATACTCAATGAATAAGCTAAGTCTGGTCTGCTGCAGACCAGAGCATACATCAGGCTTCCAACCCCACTTGCATAAGGTACTTTCATCATAGTCTTCTTCTCTTCATCAGACTTTGGTTCCATTTCCTTAGATAGTTTGAACTGTTGTCCCAGAGGAGTTGTCACAGCTCTACTCTCATGCATGTTAAACCTCTTCAGGACCTTCTCAATGTAACTCTTCTGGGATAAGAATAGTCTTCCAGCTTTTCTGTCCCTAAGAATATCCATTCCAAGAATCCTTTTAGAAATTTCCCAAGTCCTTCATATCAAATCTAGCACTTAGCTTCCTTTTGATACTCTGAATCTTCAGAAGACTCTTACTGGCAATAAGCATGTCATCTACATAAATCAGAAGATAGGCTATCACATCACTACCTTGCCTTTCCAGGTATACACAAGTATCATACTTGCTCCTTACAAACCCAATGGATAACATAACTTCATTGAACTTCTTGTGCCATTGTCTTGGACTTTGCTTGAGGCCATACAATGATTTCTTAAGCAGGCACACCTTCCCTTCTCCCTCTGGTTCAACAAACCCTTCTGGCTGGTGCATCTCTCAATAAGATCCCCATGCAGAAAAGCTGTCTTGACATCAAGTTGTTGTAGCTCCAGATCTTCTTGAACAACTCTACTGAGAAGTAATCTAATTGAACAATGCTTAACCACAGGTGAGAATACCTCATTGTAATCAATTCCTTCTCTTTGAGTAAATCCTCTGGCAACTAGCCTGGCTTTAAACCTCACCTGATCTTTCATACCAGATTCAAGCTTCCTTTTAAACAACCATTTGCAACTGATTAGCTTCTGCCTAGGTGGCTTATCAATAAGAATCCAAGTATGATTCTTCTTAAGAGACTCCATCTCTTCTATCATGGCTGTAATCCATGACTCCCTATCATCACACTCAAGGGCTTCCTTGTAGCTTTTAGGTTCTTGGTACTCTATGGCTTCTGCTGTAACCAGTGCATAGGAGACCAGATCCACCCGGCCAAACCTTGCTGGAGGATGTATTTGTCTTCTGGATCTGTCTCTTGTCAGACTATAATTTCTCAAGTCTGCTTCTGGCACTTCCTCCTCCTCCTCCTCTACTGATGCATTATCCTCATCTGATAACTCATTCTCTCCTGTATCCTGCTCTGGTTCAGAACCAGATGCACTATCATGTTTATCATGATCAGGCTCCACCTCAACTTGAGTAATTGGCTCAGAAATAACACCATCCATCTCTTCAGCTGATGATCCATTATCACCTCCACCAGACTTGTAACCCATCTGTGATTCATTAAACACAACATCTCTACTGGTAATACACTTCTGGTTCCCAGGCTCTAAACACCACAGCTTATACCCCTTAACACCCTTTGGATACCCAATGAAGATACATTTTAAAGCTCTAGATTCAAGTTTGTCTTGCCTCACATGAACATAAGCTAGGCACCCAAAAACTTTCAACTTTGAGTAATCTGATATCTTTCCATACCAAACCTCATCTGGGTTTTAAACTCAATAGCAGATGATGGCACTTTATTAATGAGATAAACAGCTGTGTTAACAGCTTCCCCCCAAAAACTCTTAGGTAAATGAGCATCAGATAACATACACCTAACCCTTTCCAGAATAGTTCTATTCATTCTCTCAGCTAGACCATTCTGCTGGGGGTTTGAAGGAACAGTCTTATGCCTAGTAATACCCTTCTCTCTATAAAATTGTTGAAACTCCTCTGATAGGAATTCAAGCCCATTATCAGTCCTTAAGTGTTTGATAGTTCTGCCTCTCTTGTTTTCCAGTTCAATCAACCATTCTTTGAACTTAGAGAAGGCATCACTCTTCTGTTTAAGAATGTAAACCCAAACCTTTCTGGAATAATCATCAATAAGGGTAAGGAAATACCTGCCTCCAACATGAGTGGACACCCTTGTTGGTCCACATACATCAGAATGTATGTAATCCATAACCTCCTTGGTGGTATGTTTCCCTTTCTGGTATGCTTGCTTCTTTGATTTCCCAAGAACACACCTCTCACAGAATTCCAGCTTACATATCCTCTTCCCAGGGATTGCTCCCTTCTTGGATAACTCCACCAGGCCCTTCTCACCAACATGTGCCAATCTCTTGTGCCACAAGTTAACATCAGAAGACTCCATGGTAACATCAGCTGATCCTGTTACAGTTCTACCAATCAAAGTATACAAACCATTCTTAATCATACCCCTCATAACAATTCTTCCAGACTTGGTTATTGACAGAACTCCTTTTTCTGTCTTGAATTCAAAGCCCTTAGAATTCAATGTACCAAGAGAAACAAGATTTCTCTTCAACTCAGGAACAAACCTGACATCAGATAAGATCCTATCAACCCCATCAAACATCTTGATCTTGATAGAACCAGATCCTTGCACTCTACAGCTCTCATCATTACCCAAAAGAACAAGACCTCCATCAATCTTCTCAAGATCCAGAAACCAGTCTTCATGTGGACACATATGAAAAGTACACCCTGAGTCCAGGACCCACTCTTGACTTAGTCTCTCATGACTAACCATCAAGACCTCTGCACTATCATATCCTTCAACCTCCACAAAAGCTGCATCTCCATCTTGATCATCTTGATTGTCTTTCTTCCTCCTTTCAGGGCAATTCTTTCTCAGATGACCTTCCTTATGGCAAGTGAAACACTTTCTCTTCTCAACAAAATCAGATTTCTTCCCACCCTTATTCCCTTTTCCACCATCCTTCTTCTTGGACTGAAACCCATTCTTCTTCTTGGATTGCACATTCAATCCTTCAGCAGGCTTCTTCCCATCAGTTTGGATCTGTAGAAACTTGGTTTTCAGGGCAGTTTGAACATCATCAAACATCACCTGATCTTGTCTTCCAAATAACAAGGCATCTTTGAAATTTTCCAGAGACTTAGGTAGAGAATTTAACAACATTAATGACTTGTCCTCATCATCAATTGTAACATCCAAACTCTCCAGATCATCCACCAATCTGTTGAACTCGTCCAACTGATCACCAAGATTCTTATCTTCACTCATTTTGAAGACTTGAAGCTTCTGTTTCATGTATAACTTGTTCGTAACAGACTTGGTCTGGTATAACTGCTTCAGCTTATTCCAGATCCCAAGAGCGGTTTCCTCCTTCGATACTTCCCTCAACGGCTTGTCCCCAAGACACAAGATAAGCGCACTGTGTGCCTTCCTCTTGTTCTCATCCACCTTCGCCGGATTTGTTCCAGAAGCCACCTGAGCCGGTGGCAACAAGGCTTCGTACAAACCATTGTGTACCAGGAGAGCCTTCATCTTGATCTTCCATAAGCTGAAATCGTTCT
The DNA here is from genome assembly GCA_947034835.1 of Ballota nigra. Classification (NCBI taxonomy): domain Eukaryota; kingdom Viridiplantae; phylum Streptophyta; class Magnoliopsida; order Lamiales; family Lamiaceae; genus Ballota; species Ballota nigra. Next base: position 10,236,401 of record OX344726.1, read on the forward strand.
TCCCCGTGAACTTCTCAATGTCGAACTTAGTTGCAGCCATGATTACTTCACTTCCCACAGATGGCGCCACTTGTTAATCGATTTTGGATTCACAAGAAAACTTGTTTCCAGGAATCGGAATATGAAAGCAATAAGAACGAAATTGAAAATCAACAAGAACACCAGATTTACGTGGTTCGGAGATAAAGCTCCTACGTCCACGGGATCCGAGAGGATAGAGTATTCCACTAAGAAAAGAATTGGAAGTTACAAGTTACAATCACACAATCTCTCGTGTTTGCGCTCATAGATGAAGTTATATTGTTCTCTCAGCTAAGAACCCCTTTTATAGATACAGAGATTGGAATCGAACCCTAGATTCGATTCAGTTGTAACAAACTCATAAGTAAAGTAGTTATCCAGCTGGCTAACAAACTCCAATAACCGCCATAGTTCATTCAGTTAGAACCGCCTTCGGATTAGCTTCAATTTGATGTACTTTGCGTAAAATGGACTTCAGGATCAGATGACAAGACTTCCTCTGACTCTGGTCACTTACACCAGATGACCTCTGGTCCCAGACCTCCTCTGATAGACCTCCTCTGATGTTTCATCTATCAGACTCATCTGACCAGACCTCACCTGATGGACCTCCTCTGATAGCTCTTCTGCCTGACTTCTCTGGTCAGGCTTCTCTGGTCAACCTCATCTGGTCCATCTCATCTGGTACCCCAAATTCACTAATCTCTCACGGCTATCACTTTAACAACTTAGCCTCCTATTGAATTAAGCTCAGTAGACTACATACTTCACATTTGATCCTTCACACTATTTCTTGCTTGTTTTTTAATTTCCTTGTTTATCTTAGCGTAATTAACCCGATCTTTTCCTTTAATTTTCCTTGCATATCAACGTTAATCTACTTAGCTAACCACTTGCTTCCCTAGGGTTCGATAATTTTATTACTTGGTCAATTGCCTTACTATAACAACGATCTCGTACACTTGTGAGTGAGTTCAAATTTGTGCTTTAACGAATTTGGCAATCAAGCATCACAAAATCGGCTGGAAAAATATGATCTCCAACTTTAATAAGGACCTCTTCAACTACACCTTGAGGTCGAGTAATAGACCGGTCGGCGAGTTGAAGCATCATTGTCAGCTGAAGTTCTCCGCCATCCAACTTCTTGAATAGTGACAAGGGCATAAGATTGATGCTCGCTCAAAGATCGCACAATGCTCCCTTCTTGACTCCATTCCCAATATCACATAAGATAGTAAAACTACCGGGATCTTTCAACTTCGGGGACAGATTTTTGTGCACTAATGCACTCACTTCATGGTTCAGTTGCACAAGCTTGGACTCATCAACTCTCCTCCTCTTAGCTATCAAGTTCTTCAGGAACTTGGCATAATTCGGCATCTGCTCCAAAGCATCACAAAAATGTATGTTAATATGTAACTTTTTAAACACATCAAGGAATTTAGCGAATTTCTCATCTAATTTCTTCTTCATAAAACGCTGCGGATATGGGATCGGTATCACAGATTTGGGTACCTCCCATTCATCTCGCTCGGCCTCCTTCACATTCTTCCTTGCTTACTTTACCTTCTTCCACTTTGGAATGCTCTCTATCTCCTCAATGTCTTCTTGCTCATGTTCTTTACTCTTCTGAATGCCTTCACCCTCAACCCTTTTCTCAACTCCTACCTCCTCAATCTCATCTCTATCTTTCTTATGTTCTTTCCCTTCTATCTCAATCTCTCCTTCGAGCGTCTCCGAGTCAGCAGGCATCTGAGGACCCTTAAACTTGGTCCCACTTCTCTACCCAATAGCTTTGCATTGCTCTTTCGGGGTTGTCTCGGGCATAGATGGGTATTTCCCGGGCTCTCTACCTAATGATTTTGCAATTTGGCTAATCTGATACTCCATGGAAGTGAACCGTCTATTATTCTCTTACTGAATTCTATTCAGCTCCATATCTCTCTTCTGGAGATCTTAATCACGTTGATCATTCTTCTTACTCATCTTCTTCACATCATACTCCAGAGAGGATAGCCTCTTACTACCTTCTTCCACCTTCTAGAGAATGGCACGTAACATCTCATCAGTGGTAGCACCTCCTTCTCCTCCGGGGAGATTTGAGCCAGGGTCGACATTTGGAGGCACAGTTATACCTGCTCTTGGGTTACTGTAAGACAAGTTCCCGTTCTTCCTCCACTGATTCTGGTTGGTCTGAGGACCTCCTTGATATCTCTGAGTATTCCTCCATTGATTCTGAGGAGGCTGTGGACCCAGTGGTACGAATAGTTGACCATAAGCAGGTCGCCCCTGATAATTACCACCTTGATAGCTATTGTGATTGTAATTAGGGCCTCCCATATAGTTGGCCTCCTCTTGTGGGTATCCTGGCTGATCCACTTTCTCACTCACTCCAGTATTCCTTCCACTCAGATTTTGCACCACCTCCAAATTGCTAATCTTCTACATCATCGACATCAGCAGCTTCCTCGTTCCTTCATTCTCCTCCAACTGATATGCCCTCTGAAATTCTGGGTCCTCGTTCCATTGCCCGACATTCTTCACGATATCCTCGACGATCTGTCTGCACTCAGCTGCGCTTCGATTGAGGAACGCTCCATTAGCACATGCATCTAAATGGCCTTGAGCAGCTTTACAAGCCCCGCAATAGAAGTAGGCCATGATGTCTCCCTCGTTGTACCCGAGCTGCGGGCACTCAATAAGCATGTTGGAGAACCTCTCCCAAGCTTGACTCAACTCTTCTCCTAGCTTCTGCTTGAACGAGGAGATCTCCTTCCCCGCCTTCACCGTTCTGGATGGAGGATAGAAACGCTCAAGGAATAGATGCTCGAGCTCGGCCCATTTAGTCACACTACCTCGTGGAAGTGTGTTATCATACCACTCCTTAGCTATTCCAGTCAGAGAAAACTGGAACAATCTTAGCCTCTTTGCATCCTCAGACATCCCGTTCTGGTTGAACGTTGAGGCTATCATAAGGAAATTCCTCAAGTGAGTGTGAGGAATATCCCACCCTACTTCTCCCCTAAATTAATTCTCAGTAAGCATCTTTAATATCACGGGAGCAATAGAGAAATTATTTGCCTCAACTGGAGGCATTGCTACTCCATCACAGTACCGTTGAGGTAGAGCCTCAAATCTGCCTCTAATTGACATACCAGGAGGATCAGCGTTCTGAGGATATACTGGTGGTGGAGGTATATATGGGATTGGTGGTTGGTTAAAGTTTGGGTGTGGTGGGTATGGTGGATATGGGTATGGTGGGTATGGGTATGGGTGGTATGGGTTATTGTGTTGGTAGAAAGGGTTGTTTGGGTTTTGGTTGATGATATGATTCTGGTTTTATGCTGGATTGTCTTGGTCCTTTGAGTTTTGGTTTTGATTGGTACTTCCCCTTAGGGTGCATGCTTTGGACTATTTACTCCCTTAGCCTTCTCAACCTTATTCACATTCTGATTAAGACATTCTGTCTCAAGACCCAAATCCCCGCTTAAATCCAAATTTATATCATCACCTCCTGCGGTATTCATCCTTCTCTGGAACGCTCGATTCTTTCTAGCTATAGTCTTAGGGTCTAACTTTGTTCTATCCTCGCTCGTTTCTTCCTTTGAGCGTGTTTTCATATACCTGAGTACTCAACAAGAAAGATCAAACGCACCAGACTACAAATAAAGAAAACAAAAAATAAAAACACTCACCACTAGCTACTAAACTATCTCCAAGTCCTACTCAATGGGCATACATCGCCATCCTCGGCAACGACACTATTGACTTGAACCGAACTTTACTAACTTTTACTAGTAGTCACCCAACAAGAGTATGAGATCCCTGTAGTATGGGCAAGTATAGGGACCAAGTAGTATCAAACCCAAGGAAAAGTGTGTATGCGATAGATCCCCGGAGATGTATGTCTCGTAGCTAATATGAATGTATGTTCGGGGATTGAAAATTATAATAAACTACTCTATATTCTAATAACTGAATAAAACTGAATAAATAATTAAGTGTATGCAAATATGAGATGGTGATGCTCGGGATAGGAGTCCCTACGTATACTAACGGAGTTGGTACGGTAACCAGAATTCTCGTGATGTGCAAGTAATAATCCTAAGTAAAAGATCGAAAGACTAAAAGCCCAAGAATTAAACCCTAATACTTCGTCCTATCAATCGACTTCACGAATCCACTAGTCAAGTTAATAGATTGTGCTTAATTAATGAGACTCTAATTTAAATAAGGTGATGCGGTCGTCCTCCCTAGATAAACCGGTAGATGAATAAACTCCTTCTAAACCCTCTCACTATGCCTATTCATTATTAAAAAGTGATACAGTCGTCCTCTCTCTAACAATTTTTGCACTTAATTCAAAGATAATTTAGAAATTATTTTAAGCGTTCATTAATTAAGAGAAACAAAATTAAACATCACAAGAAATCCTAATTACGTACTAACGTCCTACTTCTACGAGTTCATCCTATCCTAAGCATGCAAGGGTTCTAGCCTAACATGGTTTTAACACTAACAAGATTAATTAAATAAACAACGAACGTAAACATGACGATTTGAAGTAAGAAACTAAAAAGCATAAACTAGGGTTTATAAGAAAGAAATTTAATCTAAGAACGAAAATCCAATAAAGAATAAATCAAAGGTCTCAAGTTTTAAGTATCGAAGAAAGAAAGAAAAGAAAATCAAAATCAAACTCTAACTAAGAATTCGTAAAGTAAAACCTCGATGAAAAATAAAAACTAAGCTTGCTTGAACTCTTGGAACTCTTCTCTCTCTGAAAACTATCTCAAATTGTGTCGTGGTACTAAAAAACGAACTCGGAATGGGTATAAATAAGCAACGGGTCGAACTGGGCTTGCATGGGCCGAAATCCTCGTCTTGCTCGAGTAGAGAGTACTCGAGCAAGGGCAACTCGAGTAGCAAAATCTTACAGAGAGCTAAAAGTACTCGAGCACCTTAGCTCGAGTAGTCACTACTCGACCACCTCCAGCTCGAGTGCACTACTCGAGTGCTCGAGTAGAGGCTACTCGACCAAGTCCTGATCGAGTGCTCTACTCGAGTGCTTGAGTAGTAAGTACTCGAGCCCTTCTTGCTTGAGTATTCAAGTGATACTTTTGCTCGCACGAACTAATACTTTTCGTATTTCTTCTATATCTTCTCATCCGGGCATCCGTTTGGGTCGATTCAAAATCCTACAATCTCCGTTTTTGCTCTCTATCCATCTATGAGCATCAAAGAGGTAAATTTATTAGTTCATGAAAATATTACCCAATTGACTCTAAATACTCATCGAATTCAATCAAAACATGGGCAAATCGAGCTATAAAACCTAACAATTTCACGCCTAATCAGGCAGCCACTTTCGTCGGTACGAGCTTACACCAGATGGTTTTGAACCCTTCCTCCTTTTCTCTTGCTATCGGCATTGCACTCCTTCCAGCAATGATGAGGTCATATGCTTCTTTGGTGACAAATGAACCCTTTGATGCGTGCTTCCACTTCCACGAATCAGCATTTCCTATCTTTAGTGAGAACCTGTCAAGAGAAATTAAAAGAGCATTGAACATATTCATTTCACGATCAAAAAGAGGTCGTCTCCACTTCCATCTCCACCTCCACCTCCATACATTCCCTTCTCATTGCCCCATCAAGCCCACCCTCCCATCTTTTTCACTACTAAGATTAAACAATCTTGGAAATTTATCCCTAAACTTCGTCTTCCCACACCACACGTCTTCCCAAAATGAAGTATTTAACCCATCTTTCCAAAAGGAAGTATTTAACCCGTCTCCCACCACCCTCTCCAAACCCCTAAACCCCCATTGAACCACTCACCCTCACCCCCTGTATCTATCCACCACCCCAATATCCCCCCCATTCCCCTAGGAACAGTCCCCTCCCCACTTCCCCACGATACCCCATTACTCAACAATTTTTACCCAAAGGCTATATTTTTCATTAAGAAATCTCCACTTCCATTTTTCCAAAAGAGTTTTGTTAAACGCTACTAAATCCCGAACCTCTAGCCCCACTAAAGATTTATTTTTGCATATCTCACTTCATTTCCATGGAGTCTTCTTAAGACACTCCCCCCCCCCCAAAGAAAATTTATTTGTAAACTCTCAACTTCTCTCAGGTTATTATTGAAATTTTATAGAAGGAAAGGTAGTTGACAGGTAGTGATGATAACACCAAGTTCAACCATGTGATTCTGCCCTCAAATGAGAGTTTTGAGTCTTCCCATCTTCTAATTCTGTTTCTAATTTTTCTCACCACGTCTGCCCATTCTGATGCATCTCGTTGTTTAATGCCCACTCTAATGCCCAGGTATACGAAGGGTAGTTTTTTCACTTTGCAATTGAGGATATTGCCCATCTCAGAAAGCATAAAGTTCTCCACGTTCACACCAATCACTGCACTTATCAAAATTTTCACTTTTAGACTGGAGATTAGTTCTATCATCCTCAGAACTCACTTCATAACCTGAGCGTTTTCCACCAAAGCATCTCTCATAAGAATGGTGTCATCAGCGAATTGAAGGTGTGAAATTTTGACACTATTATCTCCTATCTCTGCTGCCCTAAACCGCCCCACTTCAGTTGCTTTTGACATCATTATGCTTAGGCCTTCGACTGCAATGAGAAAAAGAAAAGGGGAGAGAGGATCCCCTTGTCTCAATCCCCTTTCTAATTTGAATTCACCCGATGGAATTACGTTGACTAACACTGATGATGAGGCCGTCCTCACACATTCCATTATCCAACTTCTCCACTTGGAGTGGAATCCAAATCTCTCCATCAAAGTGCTTATGTACTCCCAGTCAACAGAGTCGCGGGCTTTGGCAAAGTCAGTTTTGAAGAAAATACGTTGAATTCGCCGTTTTTTTGCCTCATCGATTGCTTCATTCAGGATAGCTACACTATCAAGGATCTGCCTTCCCCCAATAAATGTGGACTGATTTTCTGAAATTATGGACTCCAGTACACAGCTCAGTCATTTTTCTAGCACTTTTGATATAATTTTGTACGCCCCACCAATAAGGGTTATTGGTGAATAGTCTCCAAGGCTTGAGCTAAATCATTTTTAGGAATCAGGACAATAAAAGATGGATTGATCCTTTTTACTAATCTCCCCGCTGGTGGAACTCAGCCATCATATGCATAAAATCGTCTTTGTACGTGCTCCATGACTCCTTCAGAAAGCTGAAGTTGAAGCCATCAAACCAGGGCTTTTCGAGTTGTCGCACGACCACAGAACATCTCTCACCTCTTCTTCCAAGATGGAGAAATAAGGAACTCGTTATCAAGCTCCGAGATGGTTCTCGTGGTATATTTATGTGCTAGAGTCGGTCTATGAACTACTTCTCTCTAGGAAGAAATAAAAAATACCTTTCTTCACATCTTCCACCTCTTCTATCCACTTCCCTTCAATATTGACCCCGATGATCTCATTCCTCTTTCTAAGGCGGTTGATAAAATTGGGGAACAATCTCGAATTCATGTCTCGATCCTTTAGCCAATTGAGTCTTGCCTTTTGAGCTAGCATCGAGTTTTTCCATTTTAGATCCCTGCAGAGAGCTTCTATCGAAGCATTTCTATACTCAGTTTCTGACTCCTCCAAACAGAACACATCATCGATCAGATCCAGCCTTGCAATATCTTTTTTATATTTTTTGATGTTTTCTTCAAGCACCCCAAAGACTTATTGGTTCCATATCTTCAAGTCCTGTTTAAGTAATTTAAATTTTTCTTTTATCACGAACCCACTCCACCCATCCACACTGTAGATATCCCACTTATTCCTAATGAAATCTTTGAAGCTCGGGTGAGACAGCCACGCATTTAGGCAACAAAAGGGTTTTGGACCCCAATCTTCTACTTTAACACTGAGTACTAACGGGAAATGATCAGAAGTTGTGTGTTGTAGCCCTTGTTGAACTATATCCGGCCACCTCTAGACCTATAAATTATTCACCAATGCCCTGTCTATCTGGCTTTTACAGGTACTCGTTGGGTCTATACCACATTTAGCTCCTACCATGAAGAGGGAGGTCAATTAGCCCCATGTCTCTGATGAAGTTATCAAACCCAGCAATGTTTCTGTTATTGAAAACCAGGCCCCTACCATCTCTCTCAGATGCCCTTTGTATGGAATTTAAGTCACCAATCACACACAAGCATGATGTTGAAATTTGAGCAATAACATGGGTTAATCTATCCCACAAGTCTTCTTTTTCATTTATAAGACACAAAGAATAAATATTTCTAACACAACACTCTACCCCCTCACGACCCCATAAGCCATTAACAATAATCGCTCCATTCATATGCCAAGAACTTGAAATAGAAAATACCTCTGAATTCCATATGGAAAGCAATCCACCAGATCTGCCTTCTGATTCTCTAAAAGCCCAGCCGAAGGAACTGTTTCCCCATGTAGCCTTGCACACCAATTCTGCTATGAGTTCCAGATTTGTTTCTTAAATGCAACAAAACTCAACTTTGTGCCTCCTAATCAACTCTTGATTCTCCTTATTTTTTACGGTGCTCCCCAGTCCTCTCACGTTGTACGAGAGGATCCTCATTGATGATTGAACTTCTTGGCCTCCTTTTCCTTCACGAACCTTTTCTTCTCAGCCGCTTCTTTTTCTGTAATCAATTCGACAATTGCGTCTTCAGGGGCGGTATTAATGACTCCCATCTCCTTCCCCAATTTCCAAGGCTTTCTGCTCGATCGATTTACCCATCTCATTCGGTTCAACCGTCTTTTCATCCCTAATATCGATTTGATTTTCGTGTTCAAGGTCTTCATCCGACTCCTTTCCGCGAACAAATCTTCTCCAGGATTCCATCATCATTCTTTTCCTCTGTAACTTATCTATCGCGGTCTCTCTTCTCTGAATTTTCCTTTGATTGAGGCATATTTTCCTGTCGATTAGGGCACACGAGACTTAGGAATCCTTAATCAAACCAGCCTGGTTTTGAATTGATGAGCCCGGTTCAGATCGAGACACACTCTTATTCGGCTTACCCCTTAAATTAATTGCTGGGAATTTCATCTTATTGGGCACACAGGGTTTCGGTCGCCTTTTTTAATCTGTCCTGATTTTGGGTAGACAGGCCCAATTCTGTTCGATCAGAGCTCCTGCCCATCTTACCCTCCAAGTGAATGCTGGGATTTCCATCATGTTGGGCATTTCTTCAAAATAGTGGATACCTGGTGATTGGGTACAGTCCCATAACATAATTGAGAGGTAGTGAGCCTTTGTATTAAAGAAGTTGACCGGTTGCCTTCCAAGGAAGGGCCACACTTCTTGGCCCATTACTGGGAGGCCTAAATAAAGGCATCGATCCGCCAGCATACCCCAACCCCTCCACAATATTGTTATGATTGCCCGTATTAAACTTCACCTAATCCTGCATTAATATCCCCTCGATAGGATTCCCCACATCATGGAAAAACTCCACATTAATGAGTGTGTCTCCCTCCTTTCGATTTTCGAGGGTATCTTCCAGATTAGCGCCGCAACAATACTCAACGGTTGGGCTACCAAGGAAATGGTATTCCTCTTCTCGAATGGTGGCGGCCGCTAGATCCGACTGAAGGGACCCATTGACATCGATCAGAGAATCTAATTCTTCGTCAATGTGGCTGTTGAAGTCCCCCCATCTATCATCTTCTTGGTTCCATTTAATTTCTTCGAAGATCCTTATATTATAAGCATGTCCATCGATCATAGTAATAATAGTTTGATTCATCTCCTTAAGATAACCAACTAAGACTAAGACATGTGCAAAGTCAATTCTTGATTTGTTCAAAGTTTTGCCGTCCACTTTTACCAGAGATCCGATCCTCCAGCAAATTGATTCATAGAATCTAGATGGCCAGGCGTGTAAAGGGACACCTACCCACCTTGTCCATACTATTCTTTTATGGCACATGTTAGTCGTTTTCCACGGCCATACCCAAACAAACCAGTGTTCCACCCATTCGTCCATCTCTTGTTTTAAATCCATTAAGGTCTTCCCAGAAGTATTCAGAATAATCACAGTGTTATCCCCCAATGACCTAATATGTAGACTATTTCCACATTAGCTCTGTAGCTCTTCACCATGACTTTCTCAGGATAATTCACTCTTCAATAATCCTGTGAGACTATCCTGTAGCCACTTCTTCTCCTTAGGGGTGGTCGAGAACTCCAAAATAGAATCCTTCTTAGGTATTGCCCTGTCACTTTCCTTCCTCACACCCGTCTTCCTCTCATCCACTTTTCTCTCACGGGCATCTGCCTCCTTCATCCCATCCTCCTTTCTCACAGTAGATACCACCTCCACATACAACCATTGGGGCGTACGATACCTTTGCTTCCATCAAATACAAACGGTTTGACTATCCTCGGCCCACCCGCATACCTGTCGAACTTTGGAGTAAGCTCCCTCGTCTTATCACTCCCGATCCAAACGTTGTTCAAATCCTCCAAGTTCCAATTTTCCTCATATCTTGCTGGAAACCTAACGAAGCCAAACTGTTTGTCGTCTTTATCCCTTTTGCCCGGACAAAAAATATCAACTACTTTTCCTATGTCTTCCTATACTACAGTCAGTTGGGAAGTTCTTGAACAATGGCCGCATTTTCTTAAACAAATTTTTTTCTAAAATACAAAGTAGAACATTGTTCAGAATCCTCTCATTTCCCCTCCCTTCTCAATTCCTCTTCTCTCTGCTTGCTTCTGCATTCTCTCTCTAATATCATGGGCCATTAAATTTTGATAGACATTTTTTGGTTTCCAGTTTCAAGTACAAAAGAATTGTGTTCACCGTCTTTCCCCTTCTTTAATTTCTTGTTATCAGTCTTTCCCCTCGCCGCCATGGTCATAAATTGTGTCGTACTGGGCCTGTTGGAGTTATTGTGCAAGTGTCATTAGATTGTATGACTACAATTGCTTCTATGTTTTACTAGTCAATTATGATCTCAAATATATATAATCCTCTTCTTTAATTAACGAGAGCTTAGGAGTAGTATATCTTTAGAGCAATATAATATTATTAGTTAAAGCGGAGTAATTAGACACTAATCTAATTTGATGGGTTAATTGTGCTATGTTGTAAGATTTCACACATTATATTACGATTTAAAAAAAAAATAGTGAACATTTAAATATTTTTCATACACATTATAGAAGATTAATAATGAGACTGTTAATCAAACATAAATTGTGTTACAATCATGTAATTATATATATTGAGAGTTTGTCGTAAATTATACTCAGGTTCCTAACCAACTTTTAAGTGTTTATAAATTATACAGCTTTGTCCTATATGAGTAATATAAAATTTCCAAGTTTAATATATTTATATGAAATTCCTATGGTAGAAACAAAGTTCTCAGCAATACATTTTACCTAAAAAAATTCCGAAAGACATTCATATATACATTTATCTTCTAGAAATCGTCTTTTCATTTTAGGAGGCGTTTGGTTAGCAATTCTTAAATGGTAATGAGAATGAAAATTATTTTCCATCTACGCCCTCATAATAAAAATGATATGTTGGGAGAACACTTGTTACAATTGTGACTCCATTGCTAGTGTCATGCCCCAATTTTGGAAGAGAAGTGGACAACAAATGGTTGTTGGTAGAGGAATAGGGGAGTGATTGAGGAGGAGGAGGATTGTAGGAAGAGAATACAACAATCAAAATAGAGTAGTGATTACCTTATTTAGGAGAGGAGGTGGTGATGTTGTTCTTATTAACCATCATAATTACACTAATTTTAATTTCATTTTCATTATCATTGAAGAGTTACTAACCAAGCGCCCCTTAGAAGTATAATTCATATTTTTTGTCTCGGATACTAAAATGGAGGTCCAAATCTTAAATTGTTAAAGAATATTGTTTTGCTTTTAAACATAAAGATTTTAAAACACAGTTTAAATTTTTTACTTTTGTTCATATAGTTAATCGTGAGGTATAGGTAAGAAATTTGTGTACCATACATTCTTAAATAGTGATTACAGAACAATACACTAATAAAAATTGTGCAATGAGAGAGAGAGGGAGGGAGAGAGAGAGAGTTAACACACATATATATATATATATATATATATATATATATATATATATATATATTCAGATATGGCGTTCAAATGGGAATTAAGAATTTATGAATTCAAAGGTACACTTGAAAACTCAGAACTCGATACTATGTCAATATATCAAATTTAATATATGTGAGATTTCAAACATTTGATTAATGACAGATGAATACATAAAGAATTGAAATAAACTTATGTTCTATGTTCTTGCCCTGACCAAACACGTCTTCAAAGCCAATTCAGAAAATGAGGAATTAATTTCTTTTAGTATATTCAACAGATTTTGGGGAATTAATTTCTTTCACCATCCTACAATACTATGGGTAAAACGACATGGAAAAAATAAAATGATTCAAATTTTTTGTTAGAAATGCAATGAAATACCTCAGTTGCAGCGCACAAATGGCGAGATGTACGGAATGAGGATTTATATTTATGATTGTTGATAAGAAGATGAGAGACTCGGAATTAGATTTTTTATCTGCAATTTAAAATTTGCAAATCACATGCTTGCAGACTTTTCTATGTACAAAGTTTGAAGTGTCATTTGGATTTTCTTTTATAGGTAAGTAATTAAAAAATAATCATAACGATTCATCTCAAAAGTAGCAGTAATCGTATGCAAGTTCTTTCGAGACGGAGGGAATACTTTTTAAGTTTTAAGTGTCGGATATTGTAATCTACCCATGATTTTTAATTAGTGCTGACATGCTTACAATTAAACAATAGGAAAAATATAATTTTGCAAACAAGCTAATTAAATTTTGACAAAATATAGAGAGAAAATGTTTTATACATTGATCATTGAAGAATATTAGTTATTTTCACTAAAGAATAATAGTTGTTTTTGCTGAAGGGTGTTGTTTGTTTTCACTTAAGATTATTAGTTGTTTACTGAAAATAAAATAAAATTATTTAATTTAGACAACTGATACTCTTTAATGAAAAAAACTAATACTCTTTAGTGAAGACAACTAATACTCTTCAATAATTTATGTATGAACCAATTTCACTCTATAAATACTCTTAAATTCTTAATAATGTTAAAATGAAATATCACAAATTCAAAAAATAATTCCTATAAAAAATCAAAATAATAATTTGAATGATAAATAATAGAAATATAAGTGGCTTGTAAAATTTGCCAACAACAAGAACGCGTTGAAAATTTTATGATATATTGAATTCATGGGAAATTTATAATTACACCATTTGACTATGTGTACTTGGTAAAACAAACCTCTTTTACACTAATAACAGGGGTTTGTATATTGTTTACTTTCATGGTTAAAATATGTGGGTTGTCCATATGACCCGAAACAAAGATATGTTATTTTCACTTTTTAAACCAGTCAATATTGGGCAGTTAATTTAATCTCGTCTACTGTTAATATGTTGGAATAACCAATTTGTCCCCACATTCTACAAGCTAAATTAGATTTTATTATTTAAAAACAAAAACTGCAAATCCCCTTCGCACACTTCCGAAATGCGACGTTACGAACGCTCGGAGAAAGGTGATGGCGTCGGGCTTCTGCAAATGATGAAACCAATCTATACAAGAGATGCTTTCGCCATTGATGAAACCAATCTATACCAGAAGTTTGACCTTCAGATTTTCGTTGATCCTTCAACCAATTTTTAGACCGGTATATATCATCATAATTTTATATTTAATATATGATGGGGAATTTGATGTTTGTTAATTTATGTAAATATGATGTTAATTGAAGTTTGTTTGTTTGGATGAATCGACTCTGTCACAGTTTGTGGATTTTGGGAATAAGGGTTCAAGAAAAGACGATGAGATGAAATGAACATTTTCTTTTATTTCTAAATTGTGATGAATATAGGATCTTCAACATTTGATTACTACTTTAAGGATTTGTTGCTCAATTTGCATTATTTGATAACAGAGTTTTCATTGATCTCTCAACCAATTTTTAGACCGGCATATATCATCATAATTTTATATTTAATTGTTTTTTTAGAAGATATAATGGGGAATTTGATATTTGTTAATTTATGTAAATATGTTGTTAATTGAAGTTTGTTTGTTTTAATGAATCGACTCTGTCACAGTTTTTTAATTTTGGGAATAAGGGTTCAAGAAAAGACGATGAGATGAAGTGGACATTTTCTTTTATTTTTAAATTGTGATGAATATAGGATCTTCAACATTTGATTATTGTTTTAAGGATTTGTTGCTCAATTTGCATTATTTGAAAGCAGAGTTTATGATGATGATGATAATTGAGTTCTCGTTGTTGACAACAATGCGGCGGTATTCCAAGGGTATACTAGTAATTTAGAGTTATTATTAATAATAAAACTAAAAAATAAACATGCATATCATATTTTAACCCTTCCACAATTCAAACCAAGGAAACACCTGCTAATTTGAGTTAACTTAGTCAAATTTCCCAAGTTAACTTTATGTGCACATTCCTCCCCACCAAAGTAAGCACAACCTTAAGGTATAAAACAAAAATAAAAATTATTTAAAAGATATATAAGTAATATGATCAAATTAAGTACTATTGTATAGACATTTACTCTCCTGCTCTTCCGTCCAGTGAATTGGCTTCTAAAGAAAAAGTAAAGAAATATTAGTAAAAAACATCCAGCAATAATTTTAGAAATACTTATACTAAAAACTCTCCTGCTAAAAAAATTGTATATTTACCCAAGCAATCTGATCATGCTAATAGAATACGTATTTAGCTATTAGACAATCACACCCTAATATATATAGCTATTATACAATCTGATCATGCTAAAAATGGAATACGTAGTAGTAGTACTTGATTTGAAAATGTGAAGTCGTGGGTACCTGAATTAAAAATATGAAGGTTGTGGTGCGTACCTGATTTGAAATTGTGAAATCGTGGGTCTCGTGGCTTTTTACACTAGGTTAGACTTAAAAGATAATTAGAGTAGTGAATTTTGGGGAGAAAACAAAAAGATTCGGATTTTATAAGAAAAAATATCTTAAATATTTTGAAAGTTAAAAAACATAATTTTAGACTTTTAGAGTGTTACAAACACGACTGCCTACGGAATTGTCTACAATTTTTTTTAGTTATATAGTCATCTTCATTCATTACTTACAAAGAATTTGTCCACAGAATTTTCGTAGACAACTTATTTATGGGTATACTTTTGTAGGTAAATTGCTTGTAAGTTGAGAATAAAGTTGCCTACTTGAAAATTTGTAGGTAATTCGCATAAAATTTTGATATGAAAATTTTTTGTTGAAAAATTCTTAGGCAATTTCTTATCAAATTTAAAGATGTAAAAATAAACTCAAAATATCGCGGAGGGTTATTTACTTGTTATTTAATTGTCAACACATGACTTTCATTTATGGGCTGCACTCTATGTTGCATAGAATAAGTAGATTAATATAATGTAAGTGAACATTTTTTAAACTTTTTTTAACAATTAAATAAAGTTGTCTAATTCTATTCAATTTATAATTTTTACTTTTAACAATTAACTAAAGGTGTCTAATTCTATTCAATTAATATTAGTAAGAAATCAAATACAACTTCCCGTCTAAAAGTGGACAACAAATGGTTAATGGTAGTAGAATAAGGGAGTGATTGAGGAGGAGTTTTGTAGGAAGAGAATACTGCAATCAAAATAGAGTAGTGATTACCTTATTTAGGAGGGGAGGTGGTGTTGTTGTTCTCATTAACCATCATAATTACACTAATTTTAATCTCATTTTCATTACCATTGAAGAGTTACTAACCAATCACCCCTTAGAAGTATAATTCATATTCTTTGTCTTGGATACTAAAATGGAGTGTCCAAATCTTAGACTGTGAAATAATATTGTTTTGCTTTTAAACATAAAAACTTCAAAACACACTTATTAAAATTGTGCAATTAAAGAGAGAGTCAATACACACACACGGATATATATATATATATATATATATATATATATTCAGATATGGCGTTCAAATGGAAATTAAGAGTTTTTGAATTCAAAGGTACACTTGAAAACTCAGAACTCGATACTATGTCAATATATCAAAATTAATTTGTGTGAAATTTCAAACATTTGATTAATCACAGAGGAATACATAAAGAATTGAAATAAACTTACCTTCTATGTTCTTGCCCTGACCAAACACGTCTTCAAAGCCAATTCAGAAAATGAGAAAGTAATTCCTTTTAGTATATCCAACAGATTTTTGGGAATTAATTTCTTTCACCTTCCTACAATACTATGGGTAAAACGAAACGGAAAAACTAAAATGATTCACACTTTTTTTGTTAGAAATGTAATGAAAGACCTTAGATGCAGCGCACAAATGACGAGATGTACGGAATGAAGATTTATATTTATGATTGTTGATAAGAAGATGAAGAGACTCGGGATTAGATTTTTTATCTGCAATTTAAATTTAAAATTTACAAGTCACGTGCTTGCAGACTCTTCTATGTACAAAGTTTGAAGTGTCATTTGGATTTTTTTTTATAGGTAAGTAATTAAAAAATAATCATAACGATTCATCTCAAAAGTAGCAGTAATCGTATGCAAGTTCTTTCGAGACGGGGGAATACTTTTTAAGTTTTAAGTGTCGGATATTGTAATCTACCCATGATTTTTAATTAGTGCTGACATGCTTACAATTAAACAATAGGAAAAATATAATTGTGCAAACAAGCTAATTAAATTTTGACAAAATATAGAGGGAAAATAATTTATACATTGATCATTGAAGAATATTAGTTATTTTCACTAAAGAATATTAGTTGTTTTTTCTGAAGGGTGTTGTTTGTTTTCACTTAAGATTATTAGTTGTTTACTGAAAATAAAATAAAATTATTTAATTTAGACAACTGATACTCTTTAATGAAAAAAAAAACTAATACTCTTTAGTGAAGACAACTAATACTCTTCAATAAGTTATGTATGAACCAATTTCACTCTATAAATTCTCTTAAATTCTTAATAATGTTAAAATGAAATATCAAAAATTCAAAAAATAATTCCTATAAAAAAATCAAAATAATAATTTGAATGATAAATAATAGAAATATAAGTGGCTTGTAAAATTTGCCAACAACAAGAACGAGTTGAAAATTTTATGATATATTGAATTCATGGGGAATGTATAATTACATCATTTGACTATGTGTTCTTGGTAAAACAAACCTCTTTTACACTAATAACAGGGGTTTGTATATTGTTTACTTTCATGGTTAAAATATATGGGTTGTCCATCTGACCCGAAACAAAGATATGTTATTTTCACTTTTTAAACCAGCCAATATTGGGCAGTTAATTTAATCTCGTCTCCTGTTAATATGTTGGAATAACCAATTTGTCCCCACATTCCACAAGCTAAATTTGATTTTATTATTTAAAAACAAAAACTGCAAATCCCCTTCGCATACTTCCGAAATGCGACGTTACGAACACTCAAAGAATGTTGATGGCGTCGGGCTTCTGCAAATGATGAAACCAATCTATACAAGAGATGCTTTCGCCATTGATGAAACCAATTTATACCAGAAGTTTGACCTTCATATTTTCGTTGATCCTTCAACCAATTTTTAGACCGGTATATATCATCATAATTTTATATTTAATTGTTTTCTAGAATATATGATGGGGAATTTGATATTTGTTAATTTATGTAAGTATGTTGTTAATTGAAGTTTGTTTGCTTGGATGAATCGACTCAGTCACAGTTTGTGGATTTTAGAAATAAGGGTTCAAGAAAAGAAGATGAGATGAAATGAACATTTTCTTTTATTTCTAAATTGTGATGAATATAGGATCTTCAACTTAATGCTTTAAGGATTTGTTGCTCAATTTGCATTATTTGATAGCAGAGTTTTCGTTGATCTCTCAACCAATTTTTAGACCGGCATATATCATCAAAATTTTATATTTATTTGTTTTTTTAGAAGATATAATGGGGAATTTGATGTTTGTTAATTTATGTAAATATGTTGTTAATTGATGTTTGTTTGTTTTGATGAATCGACTTTGTCACAGTTTATGGATTTGGGGAATAAGGGTTCAAGAAAAGACGATGAGATGAAGTGGACATTTTCTTTTATTTTTAAATTGTGATGAATATAGGATCTTCAACATTTGATTATTGTTTTAAGAATTTGTTGCTCAATTTGCATTATTTGATAGCAGAGTTTATGATGATAATAATTGAGTTCTCGTTGTTGATAACGATGCGGCGGTATTCCAAGGGTATACAAGTAAGTTAGAGTTATTATTAATAATAAAACTAAAAAATAAACATGCATATCATATTTTAACCCTTCCACAATTCAAACCAAGTAAACACCTGCTAATTTAAGTTAACTTAGTCAAACTTCCCAAGTTAACTTTATGTGCACATTCCTCCCCACCAAAGTAAGCACAACCTTAAGGTATAAAACAAAAATAAAAATTATTTAAAAGATATATAAGTATTATGATAAAATTAAGTACTATTGTATTGATACATACTCTCCTGATCTTACGTCCAGTGAATTGACTTGTGAAGAAAAAGTAAAGAAATATTAGTAAAAAACATCCAGCAATAATTTTAGAAATACATATACTAAAAACTCTCCTGCTAAGAAAATTGTATATTTACCCAAGCAATCTGATCGTGCTAAGTGAATACGTATTAAGATATTAGACAATCCCATCCTAATATATATAGCTATTATACAATCTGATCATGCTAAAAAGGGAATACGTAGTAGTGGTACTTGATTTGAAAATGTAAAGTCGTGGGTACCTGATTTAAAAATATGAAGGTTGTGGTGCGTACCTGATTTGAAAATGTGAAGTCGTGGATATCGTGGTTTTTTACACTACGTTGGTCTTAAAAGATAATTAGAGGAGTGAATTTTGGGGAGAAAACAATGGAATTTGGATTTTATAAGAAAGAATATCTTAAATATTTTGAAAATTAAAAAACATAATATTAGATTTTTAGGGTGTTACAAACACGATTGCCTACAAAATTGTCTACAATTTCTTTAATTATATAGTCATCTTCATTCATTACTTACAAAGAATTTGCCCACAGAATTTTCATAGACAAATTATTTATGGATATATTTTTGTAGGTAAATTGCTTGTAGGTTGATAATAAAGTTGCCTACTTGAAAATTTGTAGGCAATTCACATAAAATTTTGATATGAAAAATTTTTGTTGAAAAATTCTTAGGCAATTTCTTATCAAATTTAATGATGTAAAAACAAACCCAAAATATGGCAGAGGGTTATTTCCTTGTTATTTAATTGTCAACACATCCCTTTCATTTGTGGGCTGCACTCTATGTTGCATAGAATAAGTAGATGAATATAATGTAAGTGAACACTTTTTTTTTTTACTTTTAACAATTAACTAAAGTTGTCTAATTCTATTCAATTAATATTTTTTACTTTTAACAATTAACTAAAGATGTCTAATTCCTTTCGATTAATACTAGTAAGAAATCAAATACTTCCCGTCTAAAAAAATCTTATTCCATCAAAAAGGAAAACAAAACGAGTTATATGTTTAAATGAGTTAACGAAATAAATAAGTGAGGGTATGATTGAAACTTATTATCATTCATCTGATATAAAATAAATCGTACTTATGAGAAATTTTATTATAATTTATAATGTTCTTTTTCTTGTTGAAAATTAAGCACTACATGAAAATAAAAATTTATCTACAAAATTACAATTGCCTACAAAATTTTCCTGCAAAATAATTTTGTAGTGAAATTACCTACAAATTGTATAATCATGTAGTCACTTTATTTCTCAACCTACAAGAAACTTGCCTACGAAATCAATTTGCCTACAAAATAAAATCCCTAGGCATCAATTACCTACAAACGATTTGCCTACCAAAACTTATCCACAAATAATTTACCTGCAAAAATTCCGTAGGTAAATTTCTTTGTAGGTGGAGAATGAAAATCCACTATATAATTAGGTACTTTTGTAGGCAAATAGACAGTTTATAAAAAAAATTGTTGGAAATTTTGTAGTTATATTAATAATTTTTGTAGGCAAATTTATGTCTTGTTGTAGTAAAGTACTTATACGTTGCATACATATGAATTCATGCATTGTATAAAAAAAATAGAAGTATACAGAAAATTAGGAAGGCTCATGCACTTGAAAAAGGGAAGCATACTTAAAATATCATATAAGATAACAGTGGAAGCAGAAATTGAATTGGAAAAATCTTTTTAATCGAATGAAGTGGATTTCTTTTTTAAAAAAAATGTAGGCAATAATGCGAACTTGGGTGAATGATTATCAAATTTATAAAATAAAAAAAGGCAGTATCAATGTCCTATATGAGTAATATAAAATTTGCAAGTTTAATATATTTATATGAAATTCATATGGTAGATACAAAGTTCTCAGCAATACATTTTACCTAAAAAAATTTCGAAAAACATTCATATATTACACTTATCTTCTAGAAATCACCTTTTCATTTTAGGATGCGCTTGTTTAGCAATTCCTAAATGGTAATGAGAATGAAAATTATTTTTCATTTATGGCCTCATAATAAAAATGATATTTTGGGAGAAGACTTGTTACAATTGTGACTCCATTGCTAGTGTCATACTCCAATTTTATAGTACAAGTGGACAACAAATGGTTGTTGGTAGAGGAATGAGGGAGTGATTGAGGAGGAGGAGGATTGTAGGAAGATAATACAACAATAAAAAAAAAAGGTAGTGATTACCTTATTTAGGAGGGGAGGTGGTGATGTTGTTCTCATTAACCATCATAATTACCCTAATTTTAATCACATTTTTATTACCATGGAAGAGTTACTAACCAAGCGCCCCTTAGAAGTATAATTCATATTTTATCTCGGATATAATAAAATGGAGTGTCTAAATCTTAGACTATGAAACAATATTGTTTTGCTTCTAAACATAAAGACTTCAAAAAAGAAAAGTGTGCAAATTCGTTTGGGACGGAGGAAGTAGAATTATAAGTGACTTGTAAAATTTGCCAACAACAAAAAACGCGTTGAAAATTTTATGATATGTTGAATTCATGGGGAATGTGTAATTACACCATTTGGCTATGTTTACTTGGTAAGACAAACCCCTTTTACACTATTAATAGGGGTTTGTATATTGTTTACTTCCATGGTTAAAATATGTGGGTTGTCCATCTGACCCGGAACAAAGATATGTTATTTTCACTTTTTAAAGCAGCGAATATTGGACAGTTAACTTAATCTTGTCTACTGTTCATATATTGGAATGGCCAATTTATCTCAACATTCTACAAGCTAAATTAGATTTTATTATTTAAAAATAAAAAACTGCAAATCCCCTCTGCACACTTCCGAAATGCGATAATACGAACGCTCGGAGAATGGTGATGGCGTCGGGCTTCTGCAACTAAATCTATACAAGCGATACTTTCGCCATTGATGAAACCAATCTATACCAGAAGTTTGACCTTCAGATTTTCGTTGATCCTTCAACTAATTTTTAGACCGGTATATATCATCTTAATTTTATATTTAATTATTTTTTAGAATATATGATGGAGAATTTGATGTTTGTTAATTTATGTAAATATGTTGTTAATTGAAGTTTGTTTGTTTGGATGAATCGACTCTGTCACATTTTGTGGATTTTGGGAATAAGGGTTCAAGAAAAGACGATGGGATGAAATTGACATTTTATTTTATTTTTAAATTGTGAAGAATATTGGATCTTCAACATTTGATTACTGCTTCAAGGATTTGTTGCTCAATTTGCATTATTTGATAGCAGAGTTTTCGTTGATCACTCAACCAATTTTTAGACCGGCATATATCATCATAATTTTATATTTAATTGTTTTTTTAGAAGATATAATGGGTAATTTGATCTTTGTTAATTTATGTAAATATGTTGTTAACTGAAGTTTGTTTGTTTGGATGAATCGACTCTGTCACAGTTTTTGAATTTTGGGAATAAGGGTTCAAGAAAAGACGATGAGATGAACTGGACATTTTCTTTTATTTTTAAATTGTGATGAATATAGGATCTTCAACATTTGATTATTTCTTAAAGGATTTGTTGCTCAATTTGCATTATTTGATAGCAGAATTTATGATAATGATAATTAAGTTCTCGTTGTTGACAACGATGTGGCGGTATTCTGGGGGGTATACTAGTAATTTAGAGTTATTATTAATAATAAAACTAAAAAATAAACATGCATATAAGATTTTAACCCTTCCACAATTCAAACCAAGTAAACACTTGCTAATTTGAGTTAACTTAATCAAATTTCCCAAATTAACTTTATCTGCACATTCCTCCCCACCAAAGTAAGCACAACCTTAAGGTATAAAACAAAAATAAAAATTATTTAAAAGATATATAAGTATTATGATCAAATTAAGTACTATTGTATAGACATATACTCTCCTACTCTTACGTCCAGTGAATTGAATTCTGAAGAAAAAGTAAAAAAATATTAGTAAAAAATATCCAGCAATAATTTTAGAAATACTTATACTAAAAACTCTCTTGCTAAGAAAATTGTATATTTACCCAAGCAATCTGATCATGCTAAGTGAATACGTATTAAGATATTAGACAATCCCCTCCTAATATATATAGCTATTATACAATCTGATCATGCTAAAAAGGGAATACGTAGTAGTGGTACTTGATTTGAAAATGTAAAGTCGTGGGTACTTGATTTAAAAATATGAAGGTTGTGGTGCGTACCTGATTTGAAAATGTGAAGTCGTGGGTATCGTGCCTTTTTACACTACGTTGGGCTTAAAAGATAATTAGAGGAGTGAATTTTGGGGAGAAAATAATGGGATTTGGATTTTATAAGAAAGAATATCTTAAATATTTTTAAAGTTAAAAAATATAATTTTAGATTTTTAGGGTGTTACAAACACGATTGCCTACGAAATTGTCTACAATTTTTTTAATTATATAGTCATCTTCATTCATTACTTACAAAGAATTCGCCCATAGAATTTTCGTAGACAAATTATTTATGGGTATACTTTTGTAGGTAAATTGCTTGGAGGTTGAGAATAAAGTTGTCTATTTGAAAATTTGTAGGCAATTCGCATAAAAGTTTGATATGAAAATTTTTTGTTGAAAAATTCTTAGGCAATTTCTTATTAAATTTAATGATGTAAAAACAAACCCAAAATATGACAGAGGGTTATTTTCTTGTTATTTAATTGTCAACACATCATTTTCATTTGTGGGCTGCACTTTATATTGCTTAGAATAAGTAGATGAATATAATATAAGTGAACATTTTTTTATTTTTTTAACAATTAACTAAAGTTGTCTAATTCTATTCAATTAATATTTTTTACTTTTAACAATTAACTAAAGGTGTCTAATTCTATTCAATTAATACTAGTAGGAAATCAAATATAATTCCCCGTCTAAAAGTGGACAACAAATGGTTAATGGTAGTGGAATGAGGGAGTGATTGAGGAGGAGGAGGATTGTAGGAAGAGATTACTGCAATTAAAATAGAGTAGTGATTACCTTATTTATGAGGGGAGGTGGTATTTTTGTTCTCATTAACCATCATAATTACACTAATTTTAATCACATTTTCATTACCATTGAAGAGTTACTAACCAAGCGCCCCTTAGAAGTATAATTCATATTCTTTATCTCGGATACTAAAATGGAGTGTCCAAATCTTAGACTGTGAAACAATATTATTTTGCTTTTAAACATAAAGACTTCAAAACACACTAATGAAAATTGTGCAATGAAAGAGAGGGAGAGTCAATACACACACACACAGATATATATATATATATATATATATATATATATATATAATATATATATATATATATATATATATTCAGATATGGCGTTCAAATGGAAATTAAGAATTTATAAATTCAAAGGTACACTTGAAAACTCAAAACTCGATATTATGTCAATATATAAAAATTAATATGTGTGAAATTTCAAACATTTGATTAAGCACAGAGGAGTACATAAAAAATTGAAATAAACTTACCTTCTATGTTCTTGCCCTGACCAAACACGTCTTCAAAGTCAATTCAGAAAATGAGGAATTAATTCCTTTTAGTATATTCAACAGATTTTGGGAAATTAATTTCTTTCACCTTCCTAGAATACTATGGGTAAAACAAAACTGTAAAAATAAAATGATTCACACTTTTTTTGTTAGAAATGTAATGAAAGACCTCAGTTTCAGCACACAAATGACGAGATGTACGGAATGAAGATTTATATTTATGATTGTTGATAAGAAGATGAAGAGACTCGGAATTAGATTTTTTATCTGCAATTTAAATTTAAAATTTGCAAGTCACATGCTTGCAGACTCTTCTATGTACAAAGTTTAAAGTGTCATTTGGATTTTCTTTTATAGGTATGTAATTGAAAAAGAATCATAACAATTCATCTCAAAAGTAGCAGTAATTGTGTGCAAGTTCTTTCGAGACGGAGGGAATACTTTTTAAGTTTTAAGTGTCGTATATTGTCATCTACCCATGATTTTTAATTAGTGCTGACATGCTTACAATTAAACAATAGGAAAAATAATTGTGCAAACAAGCTAATTAAATTTTGACAAACTATAGAGGGAAAATGATTTATACATTGATCATTGAAGAATATTAGTTGTTTTTGCTGAAGGGTATTATTTGTTTTCGCTAAAGATTATTAGTTGTTTACTGAAAATAAAATAAAATTCTTTAATTTAGACCACTGATACTCTTTAATGAAAACAACTAATACTCTTTAGTGAATACAACTAATACTCTTCAATAAGTTATTATGAACCATTTTCACTCTATAAATACTCTTAAATTCTTAAAAATGTTAAAATGAAATATCACAAATTCAAAAAATAATTCCTATAAAAAAATCAAAACAATAATTTGAATGATAAATAATAGAAATATAAGTGTCTTGTAAAATTTGCCAATAACAAGAACGCGTTGAAAATTTTATGATATGTTGAATTCATGGGGAATGTGTAATTACACCATTTGGCTATGTTTACTTGGTAAGACAAAACCCTTTTACACTATTAACAGGGGTTTGTATATTGTTTACTTCCATGGTTAAAATATGTGGGATGTCCATCTGACCCGGAACAAAGATATGTTATTTTCACTTTTTAAACCAGCGAATATTGGGCAGTTAACATAATCTCGTCTACTGGTCATATATTTGATTGTCCAATTTGTTCCCATATTCTATAAGCTAAATTAGATTTTATTATTTAAAAACGAAAACTGCAAATTCCTTTCTCACACTTTCGAAATGCGACGGTACAAATGCTCGGAGAGTGGTGATGGCGTTGGGCTTCTGTAATTGATGAAACCAATCTATACAAGCGATGCTTTCGCCTTTGATGAAACCAATCTATACCAGAAATTTGACCTCCAGATTTGCGTTGGTCTCTCAACCAATTTTTAGACCGGTATATATCATCATAATTTTATATTTAATTATTTTTTTAGAAGATATGATGGGGAATTTGATGTTTGTTAATTTATGTAAATATGTGTTAATTGAAGTTTGTTTGTTTGGATTAATCGACTCTGTCACAGTTTGTGGATTTTGGGAATAAGGGTTCAAGAAAAGACGATGAGATGAAATTGACATTTTCTTTTATTTTTAAATTGTGATGAATATTGGATCTTCAAAATTTGATTATTGCTTTAAGGATTTGTTGCTTAATTTGCATTATTTGATAGCATAGTTTATGATGATGATAATTGTGTTCTCGTTGTAGAGTTTATTCCAGGGATATACTAGTAATTTAGAGTTATTAGTAATAATAAAACTAAAAAAATAAACATGCATATCATATTTTAACCCTTCCACAATTCAAACCAAGTAAACAACTGCCAATTTGAGTTAACTTAGTCAGACTTCCCAAGTTAACTTTATCTGCACAATCCTCCTCACTAAAGTAAACAGTCTTAGAGTATAAAACAAAAACAAAAAATTGTTTAAAAGATATATAATTATTACAATCAAATTAGGTACTTCTGTATATACATAGCCTCTCCTACTTTTCCGTCCAGTGAATTAACTTCTGAAGAAAAAGTAAAGAAATATTAGTATAAAACATCCAGCAATAATTTTAGAAATACTTATACAAAAAATACTCCTGCTAAGAAAATGTCTATTTACCCAAGCAATCTGATCATGCTAAAAAGGGAATACGTATTAAGCTATTATACGATCACATCCAAATATATATAGCTATTATACAATCTAATCATGCTAAAAAGGGAATACGTAGTAGTGGTACTTGATTTGAAAATGTGAAGTCGTGGGTACCTGATTTAAAAATGTGAAGGTTGTGGTGGGTACCTGATTTGAAAATGTGAAGTCGTGGGCCTCGTGGCTTTTTACACTACGTTGAACTTAAAAGATAATTAGAGGAGTGAATTTTGGGGAGAAAACAATGGAATTTGGATTTTATAAGAAAGAATATCTTAAATATTTTGCAAGTTAAAAAATATAATTTTAGATTTTTAGGGTGTTACAAACACAATTGCATACGAAATTGCCTACAATTTTTTTAATTATATAGTCATCT
The DNA here is from genome assembly GCA_947034835.1 of Ballota nigra. Taxonomy (NCBI): domain Eukaryota; kingdom Viridiplantae; phylum Streptophyta; class Magnoliopsida; order Lamiales; family Lamiaceae; genus Ballota; species Ballota nigra. The sequence continues at coordinate 10,263,115 of OX344726.1, forward strand.
TCATTCATTACTTACAAATAATTTTCCCACTGAATTTTCGTAGACAAATTATTTATGGGTACACTTTTGTAGGTAAATTGCTTCTAAGTTGAGAATAAAGTTGCCTACTTGAAAATTTGTAGGCAATTCGCATAAAATTTTGATATGGAAATTTTTAGTTGAAAAATTCTTAGGCAATTTCTTATTAAATTTAATGATGTAAAAATAAACCCAAAATATGGTGGATGGTTATTTCCTTGTTATTTAATTGTCGGCACATCACTTTCATTTGTGGGCTGCACTCTATGTTGCATAAAATAAGTAGATGAATATAATGTAAGTGAACATTTTTTTTTTACTTTTAACAATTAACTAAAGTTGTCTAATTCTATTCAATTAATATTTTTTACTTTTAACAATTAACTAAAGGTGTCTAATTCTATTCAATTATTACTAGTAAGAAATCAAATACAACTTCCCGTCTAAAAAAATCCTATTCCATCAAAACGAAAAACAAAAGGAGTTATATGTTTAAATGAGTTAACGAAATAAATAAGTGAGGGTATGATTGAAACTTATTATCATTCATTTGATATAAAATAAATCGTACTTATGAGAAATTTTATTATAATTTATAATGTTCTTTTTTCTTGTGGAATGTTAAGCACCACAAGAAAATAAAAATTTATCTACAAAAAAAAAATTTATCTACAAAATTACAATTGCCTACAAAATTTTCCTACAAAATAATTTCATAGTGAAATTACCTTCGACTTGCCTACAAAATTGTATAATTATTTAGTCACATTATTTCTCAACCTACAAGCAACTTGCCTACGAAATCAATTTGCCTACAAAATAAAATCTCTAGGAATCAATTACCTACAAAAAATTTCCCACAAATAATACCTGCAAAAATTCCGTAGGCAAATTTCTTTGTAGGTGGAGAATGAAAATCCCTACATAATTAGTAACATTTGTAGGCAAGTATGCAATTCCCACTATAAAAAAATTTGTTGGAAATTTTGTAGCTATATTAATAGTTTTTGTAGGCAAATTTATGTTTTTTTGTAGTGAAGTACTTATACGTTTCATAAATATGAATTCATGCATTGTTAAAAAAAATGAAAGTATACAGAAAATTAGGAAGGCTCGTGCACTTGAAAAAAAGGAAGCATACAAAAAATATCATATAAGATAACAGTGTAAGCAGAAATGATTGGGAAAATCTTTTTAATTGAATGATGTGATTTCTTTTGAAGAAAAAAATAATGTAGGCAATAATGCGAACTTGGGTAAATGGATATCAAATTTATAAAAAGAAAAAAAAAAGATGGCAGTATCAATGTTCCACATAAGTACTTGTTTACTAAAGTACTAATCATTTTCTTATATGTGTGAGTGATGGAGTACTAATTCTAATACTAGTATTTAATTGTGGAATCAAATGGAATTTTCTATTAAGTATATATGTTTTACATTGACTAAACTAAACATTAAATAAACTAATAGTGATGAGGGCCCACAATATATGAATATAGAGCCAAATTAAATTAAGAGCGAATTTCACTTTTGGTCCCATAGTACATCTACTAATTTCAAAATGGTTCCAACACTTTTAAAACTGGTTCCAAATGATTTTTTTCTTGCATATTTAGTCCCAAAAGTTACGGAGCAAGCATTTATAACTCCAAGACTTGACGGACGTTAACAGAAGTGCCCATGTGCGCGTCACGTGGCCGTTAACTGAGTTAAAACATAGTTAAAATTTAAAAATAACTTTATTAGCCTTAATTAAACTTTCCAAACATTACAGTTGATTCAAAGACTCCTACAAAAAAATACTTTCACCCCCAAATAAGCCCTACTTTGCGATTCGAAGAAAATCAGCGAATTTGGCTGGATTGAAAGGCGCACGATGTTGAGCCGGAAGAACTTGGTCAAGTATGGAATTCCAAATTACGGTATATTGCTCTCTTTGTTCAATTTTGTCTATTTAAGTTGGCTTCTTGCTCCTATGTTGTGGGTTCTTGTTCATATGTTGCAAAATTTAAGGTTTTGTTGTTGCAAAATTTGGATAATTTGAGTTTTGTTGTTGCGAAATTTGGTTTCCCATTTTCTAAAATAGAATATTTTGGATTTTATTTGTTTTCGTCAGTAATAATAAGTTGTCTAAAGGGGTTTTACACCATGAAACTAAAGCATGGTGGGATGCTTATTGATAGTGGTGATTTAGGGTACATTGGGGGTACTGTTAGTGTTTTTGATTTTGTGGAGGAAACACGATGCACGATTAAATATCTTGATAGCATGGTTGAGCAGTTAGGTTATGTGGGTGAACAAAGATATTATGGTTTGTGGGATAGAAATATGCATTTAGTTGAGGGTCATGAAGATATATATCAATGTTTCAATGGTACTATAAATAGAGAAATATCAATCTGGTTGGATTTTGTAAAACCTGAGAATATTTGTGGGGATAATGAGGAGGAAGTATTAGGTGAAGTAGAGTTTTACAGTGATGAAGAACTAATGAAATTGAGGACTGGTCCTGCTCCTGTACCTAAGAATTCTGGAATGCTTTTTCCTGTTGATAGATGGCGTACACAAGAAGTCTGGTGAAGCACCTATTACAACACCTCCTCCCCTAATGCAAGGTGAAGTTGAGGAGGTAACTATACATGGTACTGGATCTCCACCCCCAGTCCAAGCTGAAGTTGAGGAGGAAGTATTAGGTGACACTTGATCTCCAACTCTAGTGCAAGCTGATGATGGTGATGAAGCTAATGAAGATGATTGGCTACTACCAGTGCCACAAGGTGAAGCTGATGAAGAAGATTGGCTACTACCTCCTCCTCCAATGCAAGTAAACAGCTTAGCAAGTATGAAGTGCAGGGGGAAGGAACCAATCAATGAGAATTTTAAAGAGAGACCAATTAATTTAGAATCTGATGAGAATGATAGTGATTGGACAGAACAAGAATCAAGTAGTGATATTATAATGGATGATATTAAATTTGATGAGAATGTGGACAGTACAGTAGAGTGGACATGTCTTAAGTACTAAGAAGATCAAAACTCTGAAGATGAGAGTGAAGAAGATGATCCAAATTTAACTGAAGAACTTGATAGTTTTGCTTCATCACATTCAGAAAATGGTGAAACGGATGTTGCTGACAGACAGTTGGTTTGCAAACTATCCCAAATCAGTGATCCAAACTTCTTTCTTGAACAAGTATTTGCTATTAAACAGCTATTCAAGGATGCAGTGAATAGTTGTGGTGTGAGGACGGAAGAAGTTTGGGATTTAAGAAAATGATGTTAGAAGTATATATGCAAGGTGCAAAAGTGAGGGTTGTGATTGGCATATCAATGCCTTGAAGGTAAAAGACCAAGAATCATTCCACATCAGAGAATATAACCCAGACCATTCTTATGCTAAACAATATCATGTCAAGAATTTGAATTCTGCTTGGTCGGCAAAAGAGTATGAAAAACATTTCATGGATGGTCCACATAAGAAGACAAGGGGTTTCAAGAACACCGCAATGCAAAAATTAGATTGTTTCATCTCTAACACTCAAGCATATAGAGCAAAACAAAAGGCTCTGAAGAAAATGAAGGTGATGGCACTGATCAATATGGAAAGTTGAGGGATTATGTGCAGACCTTGTTTGAAAGAAACCTTGGATCAACAATAATCTTGAGGACTGATAATACTATTGATGGTAATACCATGTTTAACAAATTGTATATTTGTTTGGATGCCATGAAGAAAGGATTTAAAGCTGGTTGTAAGCTGACTTGAAGCGATTTTACTACTTCTACTAATCGCTTACCCGCAAGCGGACGGGTTCACTGTAGTAAGAGTAAGTATAATGGCCAAGTATTATCGAACCCACGAGATGGAGTGTATATGCGAATAGATCCCTGAAGATCTACGTGTCGTAGTTAATATGAGTGTATTGTTTTTGGATTTTTGGAAAGATTAATTAAACTAAACTAAATTATCCTACGAATGCAAAAGGCAAATTAAACGAAATAACAAAAGGTGTGTTTTCAAATATGAAATGGTGATGCTTAAGATAAGAATCCCTACGTATACTAACGGAGCAGGTACATAATCAAAATAGCTGTGACACACAAGAATTAACCTAAGTCTAAGAATGCAAGGTGAAAGCTCAAGATTCTAAACCCTAATACTTTACCCTAACACTCGACTTCACGAATCTACTAACGAGTTACTAGATTGTGCTTAATTAATGATACCCTAATTTAACTAAGGTGATGCGGTCGTCCTCCTTCGCTAAACCGGTAGATGAATTAACCTTTCCTAAACTCTCTCGTTAAGTCTACTCGTTGTTAAAGAGTGATGCGGTCGTCCTCTCTCTAACACCTTTCGAACGAAATTCAAGAGCGAAGTCTAGATTAATTTTAAGAATTCATTAACCAAGAGAATTAAAACCTAACGTCACAAGTTACTCTAATTACGTACCCACAACCTATTTCTACGAGTTCATCCTACACTAAGCATGCAAGGGTTTTAGCTAGACATAGATTCAATGTAAACAATAACAATTAGACAAGTTACGAACATGAACATGGTAATTAAAACGAAGAAAAGATCGAACATAAACTGGGGTTTTAAGATATAAAAGAATACTGAAATTAATTGACAAAACGAGGTCTCAACGTATTAAAGAACAAAAGATATTAAGAAACGAAACTAAAACGTGAAATCGTAATGTAAATTCGTAAGCAAAAACCTCAAAAACGTAAAACTAAACTTGCTCGTCTCTTCTCGTCCTTCTCTCTCTAAAAATTATGTATAAAAGTGATGTGTGTGTTCAGGTATCCTTCAAAACGTGTTTGGAAGAGATATATATAGGCAACGGGCCGATTCGTGAACTCGTGGGCCGAAAAACGTAAGTTGGAGGAAATGCCTTGGAAGCGCTCGAGCGGGTCGCTCGAGCTGTTGTGGTCGAGCGGATCTGGTGCTCGAGCGGGGCGCTCGAGCTCTTTTGGTCGAGCAGTTCTGTTGGTCGAGCGGGGCGCTCGAGCTACCTCCCTCGAGCGGCCCAAACGTTCTGTATGTTTTTAGGCGCTCGATCTACTTCACTCGAGCGGGGCGCTCGAGTGACGATGCTCGAATGGGTCTTCCTTCCTTTGCAACTAACACTTTTCTTCACACGTACTAATACCAATCGTATTTCTTCGATATCTTCTCATCCGGGCATCCGTTTGAGTCGATTCAAAGTCCTACGAACTCCATTTTTCATCCTCGATTCACCTATGAGTATCAAAGAGATAAATTCATCAATGTATAGAAATAGTACTCATTTGGCTCTAAAAACTCAATAAATTCGACCAAAACTAGGGCGTTTCTAGCTACGAATCATGACAATTTCACGCCTAATCAACCCCCCCAAACTTACTGTGTTGCTTGTCCTCAAGCAACGAAATAATAAGTCAAGTGAAATTGTTAGGGATGAGTAAAAAAATATCAATCATGCAAGCTAATGAACTCAAGCTTCAAAAGTCAATCACCCGTATACTCACTCACTTTCTTTTATCGTACTCATGCAACAATAGCAAGCAACACCAAAATCCAACATGGATGCGCACTCAACGATGTGTTTCACTCCCTCTCAAGTGTATAACAATGATCAAGGGACTCACTCAATCAATCAATCACACAAATTGGCAGTCATAGGCTTGTAAGTGCTCTTAACTTCGACCGTACTCTAGAAATCAATGCAGAATCAAAAAGGACTTTTCTCAAGGTTGTAATGTAGGCTCTTTGGACAAGTGGGATAACAATATAAGGTAAAGTGACTAAAGTGAATGGAGAATAGAAAATCAAACTTTGGCACTTCGACATTAGGAGCAGAATACTTCAAACTTTTTTCTTTCTCACTCTTTCACTTCTTTTTTCAATCACTTCACTTTTTTTTTTCTTTTCGCACAAACACATGAGCTCATTTTTTTTTTCTTTTGCTCATTCTCAAATTTTTTTCTTTTTCCCACAACTCAAAACTTCATTACACCTTCTTCTCATATTCACTCAACAAACAACCTTTCCCTTTTTCAACTCAATTCACTCCCTTCACATTCACACTTTCCTATTCTCCACTCAAATTGGGACAAAAAGGCTTAGGAATTGGAATAGTGTTCATATGTGCTAGCAAATAAAATAGGCTTTAGGCTCAAAGGGGCTAACAAGGGATCAATGTCATTGGTAAGGAAAATTTTGGCTAAGTGACTCAATTAAATCAAAGATGGCCTAAGATCACATTCGGCATATCAAACTAGACACAATCAAGAAGCAAGAGCACATGCAAGTTCTAGCATCCTCTAAGGTGACGATCCACTCACAAATGAAGAGATTAATTAATGCATCAAAATCTCATAGGGCTCAAAAGCTCACGGCTTTCACATCCATGCTAGTCCTAGTGCATGCTCACTCTCACCACACAAGTACTCAAAAGAAAAATTCACAAGCATACAAGTTCTTTCTCAAATCAGCTCAAACTCAAACACTCACACAAAAGAATTTCTAACTCACCCTTACAACTCACTCTACTCATCAAATCATACTCAAAGATAGCAATCAACAAGCATAAGATGATTGATAGGCATGAAATATGCAATAGCGAGTCAAATCAAAATCACCCCAAGGAGTATCTCAACAAACCAATAATCAATCAAACTCAACTCAAAGATAAGGGCGTGCATGCATATGCAATGTAACAAGAAACATAAACAAAAACTCCACCCCCCCAAACTTCGACCTTGCTAGAGGTCTAAGTTTGGGGGTTGTGGGTTACCTCAACCAAACAATTCAGTTTCTCTCAATAGCTTTGCACACTCCCTTGTCTCAAGTTGGTTCCTTCAATCTGAATAACTCCATGATACCTTTACTCCTTTAGAGACAAGCCTACAAAATAAAATTCTCAAGTACGAGGTTAAACATACGACTCAAAATAACTCCCTAATAACTAAAAAAAACTCAAAGCAAATAAAAAATAAAAAATAATGGGTTGCCTCCCATTCAGCGCTATTTTTAAGGTCCTCATGCCGGACCGAGCTCAAAGGAGCTTATGGGACATCATACTCAAAAATACCTCCCTTACTCTCATAAGAGTGGTGCTTGCATGTCTTTCCTTGGTGCCCCACCTTCATGAGCTCCTTTGCTTTCCTCTCATTCCCAAGTGTTATGGATCTCAACTCCTTCTTTCCTTTATCTGGAGGAGTCTTACCAAACAATTTCGTAAATTTTGACTTCTTCTTCTTAAATCCTCCTTTCCCTTCTACCTGGACCACGTCCGCTTTCTTCACCTCTTCATCCTTCAACTTTTTCACTTTATCCCTATCAAAATAAACAAGATCATAATGCTCATGGGTTAAATAATCAAGTGAAGGACTAACAAAATCTTGAACATGAGAAGGATTAGAGATAGAAGGTGTGTCTTCAACACGAGAATCAATGGCATCCATGCAATACAAGCTCTCATCCTCCTTCGGGTGCTTCATGGCTTCATATAGGGAGATCTTCACTTCTTGATCATCAACCTTCAACGTAATCTTCCCATTTGCCACATCTAGCACCATCCCCGCCGTAGCTAAGAACGGTCTTCCCAAGATCAGGGGCACATGCTCATCTTCCTCCATCTCTAGGACCACAAAGTCGGCTGGAAAAATGTGATCTCCAACTCTCACAAGGATGTCTTCAACCACACCTTGAGGTCTAGTAATAGACCGGTCGGCCAGTTGAAGCGTCATCATTGTAGATTGCAGTTCACCACCTTCCAACTTCTTGAAAAGCGATAACGGCATCAAATTAATGCTCGCTCTGAGGTCGCACAACGCTCCCTTCTTGATCCCGTTCCCGATGTCACATAGGATCGTGAAGCTCCCGGGATCCTTCAGCTTTGGTGGAAGCGCCTTGTGCACTAATGCGCTCACCTCGTGGTTCAGCTGCACCAACTTTGGCTCATCCACTCACCGTTTTTTCGCGATCAAGTCCTTCAAAAACTTTGCATAATTGGGCATCTATTCCAAAGCATCATAAAAAGGAATGTTAATGTGAAGTTGTTTAAAAACATCAAGAAATTTTGCAAATTTTTCATCAAGCTTCTTTTTCATGAAGCGCTGTGGATACGGGGCTGGTATCACAGATTTGGGTACCCCTCATTCATCTCTTTCTGTTTCTTTCACTTTATCCCTTGCTTCCTTTGCCTTCTTCCACTTAGGAACTCTCTCAATCTCCTCACTTTCCTTGCCCTTCTGGGACTCATTGTTCTCTTTACTCTTATCATCAATTTTCGTCTTAACTCCTTCCTTCTCAACCTCAACTTCATCACCTTGAGACTCTATCCCTTCTGTCTCAACTTCTTCTTTGAGTGTCTCAGAATCAGCAGGCATCTCGTGACCATCATATTTGGTCCCACTTCTAAGTTGGATAGCCTTACAATGCTCTTTGGGATTACCCTCAGGCATGGAAGGATATTTTCCCGGCTCTCTATTCACCATCTTTGCAATCTGGCTCATCTGGAACTCTATCGAAGTGAGCCGTCTATTGTTCTCTTGTTGAGTTCTAGTCCACTCAACGTTCATCTTTTGGAGCTCTTGATCACGATGATCACCCTTCTTGTGCAGCTCCATCACATCGTACTCCAAGGATGACAATCTCTTACTCCCTTCCTCCACCTTCTGAAGGATCGCTCTCAACATCTCTTCGGTTGATGCACCGCCTTCTCCACCAGGAGGTTTAGACCCCGGATCAACACCTGCAGGAACAGTAACACCAGCTTTTTGGTTAGCGTAAGAAAAGTTCTCATTCTTCCTCCATGTGTTTTAAGGAGGCTGCTGGCCTCCTTGAACTCCTTGTGTGTTCCTCCATTGATTTTGAGGCGGCTGTGGGCCTGGAGGTACAAATGGCTGACCATAAGAAGGTCTTCCAAACTGATTTCCACCTTGGTAGCCATTCTGATTATAATATGGACCTCCCATGTAATTGGCTACCTCTTGTTGTCCACTTGGCTGGTCTGCTCTATCATTCTTTGCTGCATGCTCTCCAACCATACTCTTCCCCGACTCGAGGTTGTTGATCTTCTCCATCATGGCCATCAATAGCCTTCTCGTTCCTTCACCCTCTTCAACCTGATGAACTCTTTGAAAATCTGAGTCTCCATTCCAAGCCCCGGCATTCGTGACAATGTTGTCCACGATCTCTCTACACCTTTCTATGCCTTGATTAAGGAATGCTCCTCCCGCACAAGCATCTAAATGGTCTTGCCCCGCCTTGTTGGCACTACTATAGAAGAATGTCATAATATCTCCCTCATTGTACCCGTGCTGCGGGCACTCTATCAGCATGTTTGAGTATCTCTCCCACGCTTGACGTAGGTCCTCTCCTTGCTTCTGGCGGAAGGAAGAGATCTCAATCCTAGCCTTGATCGTCCTAGATGGAGGGTAGAATCGCTCGAGGAACAGACGCTCGAGCTCGGCCCAAGTGGTAATACCTCCCCGTGGGAGCGTATTATCGTACCACTCCTTGGCTATTCCCGTCAATGAGAATGGGAACAGCCTAAGCCTCTTGGCATCTTCAGACATGCCATTATAATTAAATGTGGAGGCTATCATGAGAAAACTCCTCAAGTGTGTATGAGGATTCTCCTTCCCGATCACCCCCTTGAACTGATTCTTGGTCAGCAGCTTTAAAATTCCCGGGGAAATCGAGAAATTGTTCGCCTCAACTGGAGGTAAAGCCACTCCATCATAGTACCGCTGTGGCTGCGCTGCAAACCTCCCTCGAATAGCCATCTGATCTGCGTTCTGAGGAACGTGTTGAGGATTAACAGCTAGTACGGGTACTTGTTGGGGTGGTGGTGGTTGGTAAACAGGTGGTTGATAATAGACTGGAGGTGGAGGATACGGGTATGGTGGGTAAGGATATGGTGGGTATGGGTAATGTTGGTATACTGGGTTGTTGAAAGGGTTAATTGGGTTTTGTGGGTAAGCAGGGTTTTGGTTCTGGTTTTGGGGTTGTGTTTGTGCAGAGTTGATTGGGTCTTGTGGGTTCGGGTGTGGGCTCTCAGTTCCCCCTATGGGTATCTGCTGAATACTGCTGTTTCCATTGGCACCCTCTGCCCGTTCCACAAGAGCAGTATACTCTGCAGCTATTTTGTCTAACTCCCCAAGTTCATCAGAAATCTTGTCTTTGTTTCCCGCGGCAGTAGTCATTCTTCTCAAGAAGGCTCGGTTCCTTCTGGCTATTGTCTCAGGGTCTGACTGAATTCTCTCTTCGCTCGTATTGCCTTGTGAGCGTGTTTTCATATACCTGACATACTAGCAGAAGGATCAAAACGCAACTGCCGAATGAATGAAAATAAAAATAAAAAAAAACAGAAAAGAAAGCACTCACTACTAACCACTAAGCTATCGACAAGTCCTATTCAAAGAGCATATAACGCTATCCCCGGCAACGGCGCCATTGACTTGAAGCGATTTTACTACTTCTACTAATCGCTTACCCGCAAGCGGACGGGTTCACTGTAGTAAGAGTAAGTATAATGGCCAAGTATTATCGAACCCACGAGATGGAGTGTATATGCGAATAGATCCCTGAAGATCTACGCGTCGTAGTTAATATGAGTGTATTATTTTTAGATTTTTGGAAAGATTAATTAAACTAAACTAAATTATCCTACGAATGCAAAATGCAAATTAAACGAAATAACAAAAGGTGTGTTTTCAAATATGAAATGGTGATGCTTAAGATAGGAATCCCTACGTATACTAACGGAGCAGGTACATAATCAAAATAGCTGTGACACACAAGAATTAACCTAAGTCTAAGAATGCAAGGTGAAAGCTCATGATTCTAAACCCTAATACTTTACCCTAACACTCGACTTCACGAATCTACTAACGAGTTATTAGATTGTGCTTAATTAATGAGACCCTAATTTAACTAAGGTGATGCGGTCGTCCTCCTTCGCTAAACCGGTAGATGAATTAACCTTTCCTAAACTCTCTCGTTAAGTCTACTCGTTGTTAAAGAGTGATGCGGTCGTCCTCTCTCTAACACCTTTCGAACGAAATTCAAGAGCGAAGTCTAGATTAATTTTAAGAATTCATTAACCAAGAGAATTAAAACCTAACGTCACAAGTTACTCTAATTACGTACCCACAACCTACTTCTACGAGTTCATCCTACCCTAAGCATGCAAGGGTTTTAGCTAGACATAGATTCAACGTAAACAATAACAATTAGACAAGTTACGAACATGAACATGGTAATTAAAACGAAGAAAAGATCGAACATAAACTGGGGTTTTAAGATATAAAAGAATACTGAAATTAATTGACAAAACGAGGTCTCGACGTATTAAAGAACAAAAGATATTAAGAAACAAAACTAAAACGTGAAATCGTAATGTAAATTCGTAAGCAAAAACCTCAAAAACGTAAAACTAAACTTGCTCGTCTCTTCTCGTCCTTCTCTCTCTAAAAATTATGTATAAAAGTGATGTGTGCGTTCGGGTATCCTTCAAAACTTGTTTGGAAGAGATATATATAGGCAACGGGCCGATTCGTGAACTCGTGGGCCAAAAAACGTAAGTTGGAGGAAATGCCTTGGAAGCGCTCGAGCAGACCCGCTCGAGCGGGTCGCTTGAGCTGTTGTGGTCGAGCGGATCTGGTGCTCGAGCGGGGCGCTCGAGCTCTTTTGGTCGAGCAGTTCTGTTGGTCGAGCGGGGCGCTCGAGCTACCTCCCTCGAGCGGCCCAAACGTTCTGTATGTTTTTAGGCGCTCGATCTACTTCACTCTAGCGGGGCGCTCGAGTGACGATGCTCGAATGGGTCTTCCTTCCTTTGCAACTAACACTTTTCTTCACACGTACTAATACCAATCGTATTTCTTCGATATCTTCTCATCCGGGCATCCGTTTGAGTCGATTCAAAGTCCTATGTACTCCGTTTTTCATCATCGATTCACCTATGAGTATCAAAGAGACAAACTCATCAATGTATAGAAATAGTACTCATTTGGCTCTAAAAACTCAATAAATTCGACCAAAACTAGGGCGTTTCTAGCTACGAATCATGACAATTTCACGCCTAATCATAAGCCATGGATAGGAGTGGATGGTTGTCACTTGAAAGGGCCTGGAGGTGGAGTACTTCTCACTTCTGTTGCTATTGACCTTAACAATGATCCATATCATTTATTATATGCAGTGGTTGGAAGTGAGACTAGAGAGGCTTGGGAGTAGTTTTTGGAACTGGTAAAGGAGGATTTCCTTGAAGAAAGAGAGGATGGTTACATCTTCATGTCAGATAAGCAAAAAAGACTGATTCCAGCATTTGAGAATGTATTGCCAATGGTGGAGAATACATTTTGTGTTAGGCATCTACATGGGAACCTCAAGAGAGCTAGTTTTAGAGGTGATGCATTAAAAAAATCCTTTGAGAAGCTGCTAAAGCTACTACTATTGTAGCATTTGAAAGAGCAATGAGAAGGATTGGAGAGAAGGATACAAGGTGCTTAGAGTGGCTGGAAGATAAACCTCCTTCACACTGGTCAAGATCACACTTTTCCGCATTTTCTAAGTGTGATACTCTAGTCAACAACATGTGTGAGGTGTTTAATTCATGTATTCTAGATGCCAGAGATAAACCAATTCTGACCTTGCTTGAGTGGATAAGAGAGTACATGGTGAAAAGGCTGAAAAATATGAGAGATAAATGTGAAAAGAAATGAGAAGGGAGGAAAGTATGTGGCAAGATCAGAAAGTTGCTTAACAAGCTGATGGTGGCTTCATCTGACTGCATCCCTTTAAAATCAACTGATTGGAGATATGAAATCCCATGCTCTGATGGATCAAGGTATGTTGTTGACTTGAGAGAACACACATGTGATTGTAGGGAATGGGATCTTTCTGGAATACCATGTAAGCACGTTATGAATGCAGTTTGTGCATATAATGAAGTCATAGAGAACTATGTTCATAGTTGTTACTCTGTTGATACATACCATGATATCTACCCACACAGTATTAACCTTATGAGTGGTGAAGAATTGTGGAAAAAGACTGGCTACATACCTCCATTGCCTCCTAACTTTGGAAAGAGAAAAGCTCACCTAAGAAAAATAGAAGAGAGTGAGTTGGTGTTGGAGTTATACATGAAAGTATTCTTTTACTTTGTATAACTCATGTATTAAACACTTGTTTATGAGAATAATTCTTTTATTACATTTGCTTTAGATATGAATGAATGTTAAATATTTATTGCAACCCGTTCAATATATATAGTATGTGTTACACTGTAGTTAATGTGGTGATACCAGATCACAGAAGATCACATTGATAGTTATGTATAACTTAACGTCCAATTCACGACCCAGGTGGAATTGAACAATCAACCGTGAAAGGTCGATGTGTAATTCTCAGATTGACCTGTCTTGATCAAGAGATTGCACAAGCACACTTAGTATGTGTTGAAGAGGACCTACATCGAGGATAAATTCTTTTGTTCTGAAAGGTGAAGAATTAGACCTCAGTGGTTATTGATTTCTTAATCTACGTCACTTAAATAAGACCGTGTGTGCTTAATAGTTATCGCTTTGATTCATGTTGGGTGAGAATCATCGTGACTTCAAACCTTATGTTTTGGGCAGTAATATTAATCATACAACGGTTGCTAAGATTTAATACGGAGAAATATGTGCGAGTACAGCTTGTGTGATTTGTCCCCTTGGTGGACTCAGAAGTTTTATCGTACCAAATCTTACAAGTGAAGAATTAGTTTCTTTGGTACGGATAATAATGTTGGGTTGTCTTTACTCCAAGGTATAAGATATTAATTAATTTAGAGCTATTCAGAAGCTCAATTAATTAATGGACTAGATAATCTTAAACACAGAAAATAATAACCGGGAGCCCATATAATCGTAGTATGGATTAAGATGGATAGTGCAGTATTAATTTATTAGTGGTACTAATTAATATTAATGGGCTGAATTATATTGGGGCTCAATGTTGAGATTCAAAAGTCCATTGGAGGTCCAATCTTAATTCTCCTAAAGGCCCCTCAAGTAGCCTAATAATAATAAGGTGGTTAAAATAAAAAAATATATAAATTGCTGATTTTATTCCATAAATTTTGAAAAATTATGTGTGGAGAGAGAAAAAATATTTTGTTGATTTTCTTGAAAAGATATTATGGAAGATATGTATCCTTGGAATACAAGATTATCTCATAAATTCAAGATGATCCAAATCTAGTATTTTCAATCTCATATTTTCGAAAATTATATGTAGATTAGGAGGGTGAGATTTTTGTGGAATATTTTACTATGGAGAAAAGAATATATGTGATATATTCAAGATTTCTTGTAGATCAAGAAAAGATTTTTTCCTCCCATATTTCCTAGTAAATTTCGACCACCCTACATCTATATATAGGGGATGACTGTTTCATCTCCAGGTTACAGTTTCATAATTCTATGAGTTGAAAAAATCAAGAGCAATAAATATTTTCTTTTTTCCTTGTTATTTAAAATTATTCGTAAGCACTTCCCACCAGTGAACGAATAAGGCGAAAGATAAATACTTGATAAGGCTTTTTACGGTTGATGGGATTGTTACGCTTGTCCCATTTATTTCAATCGAACGTTGCTTCAAGAGGTACGTAATCACACAAATTCTTTGTTTTTCTGCCGTAGAATTTTACGTGAATATATTCATATGCATGATTGATTAGGCGTGAAATTGTTATGACTCGTAGCTCGTTTTGCCCATGTTTTGAATGAATATGATTAGTATTTAGAGTCATTTGAGTGTTATTTTCACACATTGATGAATTTGCTTCTTTGATGCTCATAGATGGATAGAGGGTGAAAAATGGAGTTCGTAGGACTTTGAATCGACTCAAACGGATACCCGAATGAGAAGATATTGAAGAAATACGAATAGTATTAGTTCGAGAGAAGAAAAATATCTATTTAATGAAGAGGAGACCCACTCGAGTAGGTTGAGCTCGAGCGCCTAATCTTACAGAGAGTTTTTGGTGCTCGACCAGCTCAAGCGCCCCCACTCGAGCTAATACAACGCGATTTTTACGAGATTTTTCAACCATTATCCATTTTCGGCCCGTGAGCTCCCGAATCAACCCATTGCCTATATATACCTATTTCGAGCACGATTTTGAAAAACCACTTCACACTTAGAGATAGATTTCAGAGAGAGAAGAGCACCAAGAGTTCAAGCAAGCTTATTTTACTTTTAATCGAGGTTTAAACATTACGAATTCATAGTTAGGGTTTGGATTTTGTTATTCTTTTCTTTTGTTCTTGGATACTTGAGACTTCTTATCTTCCTATTAATTCGATTTCAGTTCTTAGATTTAATTATTTATTTGAAACCCTAGTTTATACTTTTTAGTTCTATAGTTCGTATCATCATGTTTATGTTCGTTGTTTGTTTAATTGTTCTTTTTCTCGTTAAAACCATGTTAGGCTAAAATCCTTGTATGCTTGGGGTAGGATGAACTCGTAGAAGTAGGACGTTGGTACATAATTAGGGTATCTTTAGATGTTTAGTTTTGATTCTCTTAATTAATGCATGCTTAAAATAAATTCTAGAATTACCTTTGAATTGAGTTGAAAATTGTTAGAGAGAGGACGATCTTATCACTCTTTAATAACGAATAGGCTTAGCGAGAGGGTTTAGAAGGGGTTTATTCATCTACCGTTTTATCTAGGGAGGATGACCGCATCACCTTAGTTAAATTAGGGTCTCGTTAATTAAGCACAATTCATTAACTTGTTTAGTGGATTCGTGAAGTCGGTTGACAAGACGAAGTATTAGGGTTAAATTCTTGATCTTTTAGTCTTTCAATCTTTTACTTAGAATTATTACTTGTATATCACGAGTATTTTAGTTACCGTACCAACTCTGTTAGTATACGTAGGGACTCCTATCCTGAGCATCACCCTTTTATATTTGAAACCGAACCTTTAGATAATTAGTTTAATTCTTTTTCTTTTTTTTTTGCATTAGTAGAGTAATATAGGTAGATTTAATAATTCTTAAAAAGCCAAAAACATCCACTCATATTAATTACGACGCATAGATCCCCAGGGCTCTATTCGCATACAACTCATCCCGTGGTTCGATACTACTTGGTTCCATTACTTGCCCATACTACAGGGATCTCATACTCTTGTGGGGTAACTACTAGTAAAAGCTAGTAAATTTTGGTTCAATTCAATGGCGTTGTTGCCGGGGATGGCGATGTATGCTCATTGAGTAGGACTTGGAGATAGTTTAGTAGTTAGTAGTGAGTGCTTTTATTTTCTGTTTTTCTTTATTTGTATTCTGGTGCATTTGATCTTTCTTGTTGAGTACTCAGGTATATGAAAACACGTTAAAGGGAGAAACGGGCGAAGATAGAACAAAGTTAGACACTGAGACTATTGCTAGAGGGAATCGAGCCTTCCAGAGAAGGATGAATACCGCAGGAGGTGATGATATGAATATTGATTTAGGCGGAGATTTGGGTCTTGAAACAGAAGGGCTTAATCAAAATGTGAAGAGGGTTGGGGGAACTGAGGGAATCAATAGTCTAAAGCTAGCACCCCAAGGGGAAGAAACCAACCAAAAACCCAAACCCACATAACCAAAACAATTCCGCACCAAACCAAAATCAAGTCATCAACCAAAACCCACAAAACCCAAACAAACCCATTGAACAACCATGTCTACCAACACAATAACCCATACCCACCATATCCATATCCACCATACTACCCCCCATAACCCAACTATAACCAACCACATATCCTACATATACCTCTACCACCAGTATATCCCCAGTACGTTCCTCAAAACGCCGACCCTCCTGGTATGGCAGATTTGAGGCTCAGTCTCAAAGGTGTTGTGATGGAGTAGCAATGCCACCAGTCGAGGCGAATAACTTTTCTATTGCTCCGGGGATTTTAAAGATGCTTACTAAGAACCAGTTCAGAGGAGAAGTAGGAAAGGACAACCCGCATACACACTTGAGGAATTTTCTAATGATTGCCTCAACCCTTAACCAGAACGGCGTGTCTGAAGATGCCAAGAAGCTGAGATTGTTCCAGTTCTCTTTAACTGGAATAGCGAAGGAATGGTACGACAACACTCTCCCTAGGGGAGGTGTGACTACATGGGCTGAGCTCGAGCGTCTGTTCCTCGAGCAATTTTACCCTCCTTCTAGGACAATCAAAGCCAGAAAGGAGATCTCATCTTTCAAGCAAAAACACGGAGAAGAGTTGAGTCAAGCTTGGGAGAGATTCTCCAACATGCTTATTGAGTGCCCACAACACGGGTACAACGAAGGAGACATCATGGCTTACTTCTATTGTGGGGCTTGTAAAGCTGCTCAAGGCCATTTAGATGCATGTGCCAATGGAGCGTTCCTCAATCGAAGCGCAACTGAGTGCAGACAGATGGTCGAGGACATTATAAAAAATGTCGGGTAATGGAACAAGGACCCAGAATTTCAGAGGGCATATCAGGTTGAAGAAAGTGAGGGAATGAGGAAGCTGTTGCTGGAGATGATGGAGAAGATCAGCAACCTCGAGGTTGGGCAAAATCTGGTTGGAGGGAATACAGTAGTGAGTGAGAAGGTGGACCAGCCCACAGATCAGCAAGAAGAGGCCAACTACATGGGAAGTCCTAACTATAACCAAGGAGGGTATCCACAAGGTGGCAATTAATTTAGAAGACCTCTCTACGGTCAACCATTTGTACCACCTGGTCCACAGCCTCCTCAGAACCAATGGAGAAACAACCAAGGATATCAAGGGGGTCAACCATCAAACCAAAACCAATGGAGGAAGAATGAGAATTTTTCTTATGCCAATCTGAAGGCCGGAATCACAGTTCCTCCAGGTGTTGATCCAGGTTCAAAGCCCCCAGGTGATGAAGGAGGTTCCTTAACTGAGGAGATGTTGAGAGCTATACTTCAGAAGGTGAAGGAAGGAAGCAGGAGATTGTCCTCATTGGAGTACGATGTGAAGGAATTGCATAAGAAGAGAGATCGGCGTGATCAAGAACTCCCAAGAAGGGACATTGATTTAAATAGAGCTCAACAAGAGAACAGTCGTAGGTTCACTTCTATCGACTATCAAATTAGTCAAATTGCAAAGTCTCAGACGAGAGAGCTGGACAAATATCCCTCAATACCCGAGGCGAACCAGAAAGAACAATGCAAAGCTATTGAGTTGAGAAGTGGGAACAAGTATGAGGGTCCTCAGATGCCTGCTGATTCTGAGACGCTCGAGGGAGAGGTTGAGATAGAAGATAATGAGCCAAAGGAAGATAGAGATGAGATTGAGGAGGTAGGAGTTGAGAAAGGGGTTGAGGGAGAAGGCATTCAGAAAAGTAAAGAACAAGAGCAAGAAGGCATTGAGGAGATAGAGAGAATTCCAAGGTGGAAGAAGACAAAGGAAGCAAGGAAGAATGTGAAGGAGACCGAACGAGATGAATGGGTACCCAAATCGGTGATACCAGTCTCATATCTGCAGCAATTCATGAAAAAGAAATTGGATGAGAAATTCGCTAAATTTCTTGATGTATTTAAGAAGTTAAATATTAATATTCATTTTTATGATGCTTTGGAACATATGCCAAATTACGCCAAGTTTCTGAAGGACTTGATAGCAAAGAGACGGCGAGTTGATGGGCCCGAGCTTGTGCACTTGAACCACGAGGTGAGTGCTATAGTGCACAAGGCGCTTCCTCCCAAGTTGAAAGATCCCGGGAGCTTTACCATCTTATGTGATATTGGGAATGGGATAAAGAAGGGAGCACTATGTGATCTAGGGGCAAGCATTAATTTGATGCCTCTATTGTTGTTCAAGAAGTTGGATGGGGGTGAGCTTCAACCCACGATGATGACTCTCCAGCTTGCTGATAGGTCTATTACTAGACCTCAAGGGGTAGTTGAAGACGTCCTCGTGAAAGTTGGAGATCATATTTTTCCAGCGGATTTTGTGGTGCTAGAAATAGAGGAAGATGAGCATGTGCCCTTGATCTTAGGAAGGCCGTTCTTAGCTACGGTCGGAATGGTATTAGATGTGGCGAATGGGAAGATCACGTGCAAGGTGGGTGATCAAGAGGTAAAGATTTCCCTGTATGAGGCTATGAAGTACCCTATGGAGGAAGAGAGTTCGGAATTGAGAAGGATAGAGGTTGCCAAAGTAAAAGAGAAAGGAGGAGTTGAGAAGAAAAAGTCAAAACTCAAGAAATTGCTTAGTAAGATTCCTCCAGATAAAGGTGAGAAGAAGTTGAGACCCCCACCACTTGAGGTTGAGAAGAGGGGATTGAAGGAGAAGGGACATCAAAGGAATTCAACCACCACTCTTATGAGAGTAAGGGAGGTAATTTTGAGTATCATGTCCCATAAGCTCCTTTGAGCTCGGTTCGGCATGAGGACCTTAAAAATAGAGCTGAGTGGGAGGCAACCCATTTTTATGTGCTTTTGAGTGTTTTTAGTTGTAGGTGTTTTGTTTTAAGTCGTATATTTTAACCTCGTTCTTGAGTGTTTTGAGTGTAGGTATTTGAGGGTGTAAAGGTAGCATGGAGTTATTCAAGAGGAGCAACTCGAGAAAAGGGAGTGTGCCAAGTTATTGAGAGAAACTTGAACTATTTGGATGAGGTAACCACCACCCCAAACTTAGACCTCTTCACAAGGTCGAAGTTTGGGGGGTGGAGTTTTTATATATTTTATGGTTACATTGCATAGGCGCACACCATCTCCTTGAGTTGAGTTAGGTTATATATTGTACCTTGAGATATTCCTTAAGCTGTTATTATGAGCTAATTGGGTGCTACTACATATTTCATCCTTATTAATTCTCTTATGCTTATTGATTGCTATTCTTGAGTATGATTTGATGAGTTGGGTGAAGTTGAGTTAGGGAGTTATTGTGTGAGTATAGTGGTTAGAGTGAGAGGAACTCGTATACCTACGAGCTGCCTTTTGAGTATTTGTGTGATGAGGGTGAGAATTTACTAGGACTAGCATGGATGTGAAAGCTGTGAGTTTTGAGCCTTTTGAGATTATCTTTTATAAATTGATCTCTTCGTTTGTGAGTGGATCGTCACCATAGAGGATGCTAGAACTTGTTGGTGCTCTCGCTTCTTGATTGTGTCTAGTTTAATATGCCGAATGTGATCTTAGGCCATCTTTGATTTTGTTGAGTCACTTAGCCAAAATTAAGCCTACCAATGAAACTATCCCCTGTTAGCCTCTTTTGAGCCTGAGCCTGGGCCTTTTTATTTGATAGCACATTTAAACTAATCTAAATTCTTAAACTCTTTTTGTCCCAATTTGAGTGGAGAATAGGAAAAGTTGTAAAAGATGAAGGGATTGAGATGAGTGAGAAGGTGGATTATGATGGTTGAGTTGTGGTAAAGAAAGGTGTGATGAAGTTTTGAGTTGTGGGAAATAATTAAAAAATTTGAGAATGAGCAAATGAAATGTGAGCTCATTTGAGTTGTGTGAAAAGAAAAAAAAATAGTGAAATGATTGAAAAATGAAAAGAATTGAGAAAAAAAAATTGAGGTGTTAAGAGTAAAGGAATTGAAGTGCATTGTGTGAAGATGTTGAAGAAGTATGTTCCTTATATCGAAGTACCAAAGTTTGATTTTCTATTCTCCATTCACTTGAGTCACTTATCCTATATAGTTACCCCACCTGTCCAAAGAGCCTACATTACAACCTTGAGAAAAGTCCTTTTTGATTCGGCATTGATTTCTAGAGTATAGTCAAAGTTGCATGAGTTTGATGAAGGAAATGAATTCGTGTACGTGTGAACGATCTTTGAAACTTGAGCTCAATTGCTCGCATGATTGGTTTTTAACTCATTCCTAACAATTTCACTTGACTTATTATTTCATTGCTTGAGGAGAAGCAATATGGCAAGTTTGGGGGTTGATTAGGCGTGAAATTGTTATGATTCGTAGCTCGTTTTGTCCATGTTTTGAGTTAATATGATGAGTATTTAGAGTCATTTGAGTGTTATTTTCATACATTGATGAATTTTCCTCTTTGATGCTCATAGATTGATAGAGGGCAAAAAATGGAGTTCGTAGGACTTTGAATCGACTCAACCGGATGCCCGGATGAGAGGATATTGAAGAAATACGAAAAGTATTAGTTCGAGAGAAGAAAGGTATCATTTTATTGAAGAGGAGACCCACTCGAGTAGTTTGATCTCGAGCGCCCCCGCTCGAGCAAGGCATTGGCTCGAGCGCCTAATCTTACAGAGAGTTTTTGGCGCTCGACCAGCTCGAGCGCCCCCGCTCGATCAACTTGTCCGTTCGAGCTCCACCAAGCTCGAGCGCCACCGCTCGAGCACGACTTTCATTCGAGCTACACAGCTCGAGTGCCCCCGCTCGAGCTATATAAGATTGAGCGATCAACGTGATTTTTGCGAGATTTTTCAACCATTATCCATTTTCGGCCCGTGAGCTCCCGAATCAACCCATTGCCTATATATACCCGTTCCGAGCACGATTTCGAAAAACCACTTCACACTTAGAGATAGATTTCGGAGAGAGAAGAGCACCAAGAGTTCGAGCAAACTTATTTTACTTTTAATCGAGGTTTAAACATTACGAATTTATAGTTGGGATTTAGATTTTGTTATTCTTTTCTTTTGTTCTTCGATACTTGATACTTGAGACTTCTTATCTTCCTATTAATTCGATTTCAGTTCTTAGGTTTAATTATTTCTTTGAAACCCTAGTTTATACTTTTTAGTTCTTTAGTTCGTATCATCATGTTTATGTTCGTTATTTGTTTAATTGTTCTTGTTCTCGTTAAAACCATGTTAGGCTAAAACCCTTGTATGCTTGGGGAAGGATGAACTCGTAAAAGTAGGACGTTGGTGCGTAATTAGGGTATCTTTTGATGTTTAGTTTTGATTCTCTTAATTAATGCATGCTTAAAATAAATTCTAGAATTACCTTTGAATTGAGTCGAAAATTGTTAGAGAGGGGACGATCTTATCACTCTTTAATAACGAATAGGCTTAGCGAGAGGGTTTAGAAAGAGTTTATTCATCTACCGGTTTATCTAGGGAGGACGACCGCATCACCTTAGTTAAATTAGAGTCTCGTTAATTAAGCACAATTCATTAACTTGTTTAGTGAATTCGTGAAGTCGGTTGACAAGATGAAATATTAGGGTTAAATTCTTGAGTTTTTAGTCTTTCGATCTTTTACTTAGAATTGTTACTTGTACATCACGAGTATTTTAGTTACCGTACCAACTCCGGTAGTATACGTAGGGACTCCTATCCTGAGCATCACCCTTTTATATTTGAAACCGAACCTTTAGATAATTAGTTTAATTCTTTTTCTTTTTTTTTGCATTAGTAGAGTAATATAGTTAGATTTAATAATACTTAAAAAGCCAAAAACATCCACTCATATTAATTACAACGCGTAGATCCCCAGGGCTCTATTCGCATACAACCCATCCTGTGGTTCGATACTACTTGGTCCCTATAATTGCCCATACTACAGGTATCTCATACTCTTGTGGGGTAACTACTAGTAAAAGTTAGTAAAGTTCGGTTCAAGTCAATGATTAATTTGTTGTTGGTATAGTTATTATTTGAATTAATTTAGGATTAATTCATGCTAGTAATAATTTAATTTAAATTTATATTTAAATATCATCCCAAATAGATCTGGGCACCCCGATTTCCCCAACAGTTGGTGAAGCAGAACCAAAAAGGAGAAGAGGTGTTCAAATCATGCCAAAACAGAGTTTCAAGGTTATATGTAGCTTTTGTCAGGAGAAGAGTCATAAAAAGAAGGGTAAGTTGGCTGATGAGTTCAATGATGAGAAAAATAACAATACAGCTGAGGAAATGACTTAAGGCCAAGACTGTCCACCAATAGGTTCACAAAAGGATACCACTGTGCATGTAAGTGTTGATAAGTGTTACTTATTATTTTTCCAAATTAAACTACATTGCTAATTGTTATTTACATTTGTAGGTTCCTCAAAAGAGAAAAGCTACCATTGTGCAAGGCAGGAAATAGTTGGCAATTATATCAAAGAGAAAAGCTATTTCTGGACCTGGACAAACATCAAAGAGTGCAAGCACTCAAATTGTAAATTCTTTTAGTTATACTCTTTTATATTTAATTATTTAATTTCTTGTATTATAATAACTTATAGTTCTTTACTTGTACATTCATAGGAATCAAATGTGGATGTTAATGAAGGATTAGATGCACAGACTTTTATTGGTGGAGGACCATCACTGAGTGCTAGTAATGACATGGTATGAAAGAAATTAAGTGTTACTTACTCACTGGATTCTATTGTTTACTGACTAAAATTTCAGTGTTTACTTACTCATGGGTGTCAGGTTCCACAAATATTGCACACATGACATTTACTACACATGATTTCATTGGGGGGGGGGGTGCAATCACTAATGCACATGGTGGTACAATATGTAATTAGAAATGTAGTTACATTATTAATATTTTTCTCAAATCTTGAAATAATTGAATAAAAAAAAGGTGTTTGGTGTATAGTGAAATGATCCCTCTATATACTAATAGAGAGTTTTTTTTTTTTTTTGCTGATGTGTCGATTTCTGGTGCGTTTTGCTTATGTGTCGACTTCTGGTGCATTTCACTTATGTGTCAAGTCTTACATGGCATGATTGTGCGTTGCTTTATCCTATGTGTCATTCATGTGACATTGTTACCTTTCATAAGAAGAAGTCTAATAATTTTTATTTTTTTTTGTTTTAGTTGGGTTTGAACCAAGGACCAGTATTTTATAATATGTTTACCAACTAAGCTAACTATGAATCATTATGAAATTTAAATATTTATTAAATACAACTTGAGTTAAATATATATATATATATATATATATATATATATATATCTTTCTTCTGAAAGACTCTTAATTATTTGCAATTTTATAATTCTAAACTCTATATTTTTTCTTATTCCTTCTTTGTCTTTTTCTTTTCACAATATTTTAGTTGTTCCTCGATTATTTGTCCACACATAAATGTATAATTGCTAATATTTGACGATTACTTTATTTTAAAGATATATTTTTTTTCATATAAACTCTATTTTCTTTCTCTCTTCTTCTATCTTGACAATATTATGTTTATTTTCTATGTATTGTAAATTAACGGGTCAACATTTTCAATAATTTTTTAAGGTTATCTATGGTGTTTTTTTTTCATTTCGACTGAATCATATTTTTTAAATAAATTGTATTATATAATGTTATAATATTGAATGATGCGATGTGTTAATAAAATATAAAATTTTAAATTAATTTTATGAACAACCCGCATAATATGCGGGGTACTCACCTAGTTGAAGATAAATGATTATATGAATTCTATCTAAAGTAAAATGAGAAAATAATTAATTAATTTTGGGTAACATTAATTAATTACCACATACAATACATATATTATAGTTAAAAGAACTAATAATTAGTTATTTCGTATTCATTACCATTTTACTAAAGAATTTTGAACTCAACAAACATAAAATATAGTGTTTACATGGTGTATACATGAACCATGTATCCTTATGCGGGGTACTCATCTAGTTGAAGATAAATGATTGTATGAATTCTATTTAAAGTAAAATGAGAAAATAATTAATTAATTTTGAGTAACATTAATTAATTACCACATACAATACATATATTATAATTAAAGATAACTAATAATTAGTTATTCTCATTAATATATCGTATTCATTACCATTTTACTAAAGAATTTTGAACTCAACAAACATAAAATATAGTGTGTGTATACATGAACTATGTGAAGGATACTAGTTATTTTTATTAAAAAATATATATTTTTTTTAATTTTGAAGGGTATTAATTATTTTCACTGGAGGGTATTAGTTAAAGGTACAAATCGTATTAATTATCTAATTAAAGAGTATTAGTTAGTTACTCTAAATAGTGTTAGTTGGTTAGATTAAAAAAATATTATAAAATGGTCCATGCATGAATAGCATCACTCTATACACATTCTCTAACAAAGACAAAGTATATATATTTTTAAATCATGTATATATATTTTTAAATCATGTATTTATATGTTTGTATATATATTTTAAAATCATGTATATATATGTTTAGTATTTATATATATGTCTACACAATAAGCGTAAGTATTGTATTTAGTTGGTATGTTAGTTTATGAATATACATCTTTACATGTTGATTAATATGTTAGTTGATTGATATATATTTAGTTGATTGATATTCTTAGGTATGAAATTAGTTGATTGATATATGTAGCTAAATATGAATTTAGTTGATTGATATACGTATGTATGAATTTAGTTGATTGATATACATAGGTATGAAGTTAGTTGATTGATATACGTAGTTATGAATTTAGTTGATTGATATACGTAGGTATGAATTTAGTTGATTGATATACGTAGTTATGAATTTAGTTGATTGATATAAGTAGGTATGAATTTAGTTGAATGTGTATAAATATAATATGGTATGCTGATCTGTTGAATTTATAACTATTACAGATGAGCTCTTGGGATAACCCTGATCAGAGTAGGGGGCAGGGTCGGGGGAGGGGTAAGATGATGCCGGGGTTGTTGAGACCGGATATCCCGGAGGTTAGAAGGGCCCCGGAGATGACATCATCCAGTTCACAGCAGTCCAGTATTGCTGGCTCTACTTCAGTAGCTGGATCTTCGGCTTCACGTTGACTTGAACGCAAAATACTAGCTATACTAGTAGTTATATACCCCACAAGAGTATGAGATCCCTGTAGTATTGGCAAGTATAGGGACCAAGTAGTATCGAACCCAAGGAAAAGTGTGTATGCGAATAGATCCCTGGAGATGTACGTCTCGTAGCTAATATGGATCTATGTTTTGGGTTTAAAATAATTCTAAACTATATTATACTATCTATATGCTAATAATAAAAATAAACTAAATAGCTTTGGTTTTAATGCAAATATGGGATGATGATGCTCGGGATAGGAATTCCTACGTATACTAATGGAGTTGGCACAATAACTAAAATAATTGTGATGTGTATGAAATAATTCTAAGCGTAGTAAAACTGGGCAATTAACTTCCCTAATCTAGCACAAGATTGAAAGACTAAAAGCTCAAGAATTAACCCTAATACTTCGTCAAATCAACCTACTTCACTAATCCACTAATCAAGTTATATGGATGGTGCTTAATTATTGAGACCCTAATTTAACTAAGGTGATGTGGTCGTCCTCACTAGATAAATCGGTAGATGATAAACCACTTCTAAAATCCTTTCCTTAAGCCTATTAGTTATTAAAGAGTGATGCGGTCATCTTCTCTCTAATAATTTTTGTACTCAATTCCAAAAAAATTCTAGGGTTTATTTTAAGAATTCAATTAATTAAGAGAACTAAAACTATACATCACGAATTATCCTAATTATGTACCAACGTCCTACTTCTACTAGCTCATCCTCTCCTAAGTATGCAAGGGTTCTAGCCTAACATGATAATTGAAAGAACGAAAGCAATAATGATAATAATAAACATAAACATGCTTGAATCAACAATTAAATCCAAAAATATAAATAAAGAATAAATTGAAGTCTAAAAAATAATCTTTTATAATCTGAAAAGCTAGGGTTTTTAATCTCCAAGAACAAAGAAAGAAAGAATTAATCTAATACGTTAAAAAAAAATACTAAAACTACGAATTCGTAAATTAAAACCTCGATTACAAAGTATAAAACTCTTCCAATCTCTCTACCAAGCTCTCTCCTTACTCCAAGTATGTAAAAATATGAATAGTGATCAACGAGTATGTAAAAATGTGTTTGGGATGGGGTATTTATAGGAAACGGGCTGATTTGGGGGTGATTTGGGTCGAATTTGCATGTAAGGACTCGAGCAAGTCCCTTACTCGAATGCACACTCGACCACTCGAGTCTCTAGGACTCGAGCTCGCCAGCTCCAGTGCTTTTCGGCTACTGTACACTTAATCGTAAAACCTTCATATATTCTCAATCGGGAGTCTGTTTTGGCCGATTCAAAGTTCTACGAACTCCTCTTTTCACCCTCTATCCAAAAATGAGAATCAAAGAGACAAATTCATCAATTTATAAAAATGATACTCAAATGACTCTAAACACTCATAAAAAACACTCAAAACATACAAAACATAACAATATTACGCCTAATCACACGTCAGCATCCTGCATTAGATAGTGGTCTCACTTTTGTTCCTCGCGACAATATGTAAGTATTTTATAATGTATTAAATAATTTTAATTATATTCATTAATATTAACTTGATTTTTTTTATGTCACGGTATGCTTCCAGGCCATGAGACTAGCTCTCGCATCCCAGAGGCCATTAAGAAGATCTCATTCAAGGTTGTTGTCTCCTCGTGGTCCTGATTAGGCGTGAAATTGTTATGTTTTGGTGCCCGAAATGCCCAAGTTTTGGTCGATTTTATTGAGTTTTTAGAGTCAAATGAGCACTATTTCTTTACATTGATGAATTTATCTCGTTGATGCTCATAGGTGAATTGAGGGCGAAAAACGGAGTTCATAGGACTTTGAATCAGCTCAAACGGATGCCCGGGTGAGAAGATATCGAATAAATATGATTGGTATTGGTGCGTGAGAAGAAAAGTGTTAGTTGAAAAGAAAGAAGTCCCATTCGAGCTATACACTCGAGCGCCTCCGCTCGAGCTCAACCAGCTCGAGCGCGCAAACTTGCAGAGAACTTTCTTCGCTCGAGCATCATTGCTCGAGCGCCTCCGCTCGACCTATGCATCCGCTCGACCACCATGCTCGAGCGCCACCGCTCGAGCTAGCCCAGCTCGAGCGCCTTCAAGGCTCAAGTTTCCGAGTTCGTTTTTCCGGCCCACGAGTTCCCGATTCGGCCCAAAGCTTATATATACTCGTCCCGAGCTCGTTTTTACAGAACACCACATATCACTTGATAGATTTTGACTTTTAGAGTTCATTTTTTGGAGAGGAAGGAGATGAGCAGGCTTTACTTTTACGTTTTTGAGGTTTTCTTTACGAATTCATAGCACGATTTTGCTTTTTAGTTTCGTTTCTTTATATCTTTGTTCTTGAACACATTGAGACTTCTTTTATTGATTTAATTTCAGTTTATTCTTTTATTTCTTTAAACCCTAGTTTATGTTTGATCTCTTCTTCGTTCTAATTATCATGTTCATGTTCGTTACTTATTCAATTGTTATTGTTTACGTTAAATCCATATCTAGCTAAAACCCTTGCATGCTTGGAGTAGGATGAACTCGTAGAAGTAGGTTGTGGGTACGTAATTAGGGTAACTTGTGACGTTAGGATTTAATTCTCTTAATTAATGAATTCTTAAAATTAATCTTAACTTTACTTTTGAATTTCGTTCGAAAAGTATTAGAGAGAGGACGACCTTATCACTCTTTAACAACGAGTAGACTTAACGAGAGGGTTTAGAGAGGGTTAATTCATCTACCAGTTTAGCGAAGAAGGACGACCGCATCACCATAGTTAAATTAGGGCCTCATTAATTAAGCATGATCTATTAACTTGTTAGTGGATTAGTGAAGTCGAGTGTTTAGGTAAAGTATTAGGGTTTAGAATCTTGAGCTTTCATCCTGCATTCTTTTACTTAGGTTATTTCTTGCGCGTCACAATTATTTTGATTATGTACCTGCTCCGTTAGTATACGTAGGGATTCCTATCCTGAGCATCACCATCACTTATTTGAAAACACACCTTAGTTATTTCGTTTAATTTGTTCTTTAGTTTACTTAGTTTATGTTAGTTTAGAATTAATTCTTCCAAAAATCCAAAAACATTTCACTCATATTAGCTACGACGCGTAGATCTTCAGGGATCTATTCGCATACTCACCTTCCCTTGGGTTCGATAATACTTGGTCATTATATTTGCTCATACTACAGTGAACCCGTCCGCTTGCGGGGAAGCTACTAGTAAAAGTTAGTGTATTCGGTTTAAGTCAATGGCGCCGTTGCTGGGGATGACGTTGTATGTCTTTTGAATAGGACTTGTCGATAGCTTAGTAGTTAGTAGTGAGTGATTTACTTTTTTGTTTTATTTCGTAGTATTTTCGGCAGTTGCGTTTTTATTCTTTTGTTAGCGTTTCAGGTTTATGAAAACACGCTCGCAAGGCAATACGAGCGAAGAGAGATTACCGTCAGATCCTGAGACAATAGCAAGAAGAAATTGAGTCTTCTTAAGAAGGATGAACGTTGCCGGAGGGAAAGAGCCAATGGACATTACTAATGAGTTGGATGATGTCGAGAATGAGTTTAATCAGACATTGAACCGGGCTGACGGCACTGAAGGCAATACCAGTAAGAACCAAGATCCGTCAGGGGAAAGCCAAAGCCAAAACCCGGGGACACAAAATCAAAACAGTCCAGCTCATTACCTTGTCCAAAATCCTCAGAACAACCCTGCTTACCCATATCCTAACTTACCACAAAACAACTTACCTTATCCACCTTACCCATACCCACCTTATCCGTATCCTCCATACCCGTATCCTCCACCTCCTGTTTACAACCAACCACCAGCTTATCAACCACCACCACCCCAACAAGTACCCGTACCAGCTGCTAATCCGCAGCACATTCCTAAGAACCCAGATCAGAATATGGCTATTCGAGGAAGGTTTGCAGCGCAGCCACAACGGTACTATGATGGAGTGGCATTGCTCCCTGTTGAGGCAAATAATTTCTCAATTTCCCCAGGAATTCTTAAGCTGCTTACCGAGAACCAGTTCAAGGGGGTGAATGGGAAGGAGAATCCTCATACTCATCTGAGGAGTTTTCTAATGATAGCCTCCACTTTCAATTACAATGACATGTCTGAAGATGCCAAGAGGCTTAGGTTGTTCCCATTCTCATTGACGGTAATAGCTAAAGAGTGGTACGATAATACGCTTCCACGGGAAGGTATTACCACTTGGGCCGAGCTCGAGCGTCTGTTCCTCGAGCGATTCTACCCTCCATCCAGAACGATCAAAGCAAGGATTGAGATCTTTTCCTTCCGTCAGAAGCAAGGAGAGGACCTACATCAAGCGTGGGAGAGATACTCAAACATGTTGATTGAGTGCCCGCAGCACGGGTACAATGAGGGAGATATCATGGCATTTTTCTATAGTGGTGCTAACAAGGCTGGGCAAGACCATCTAGACGCCTGTGCTAGTGGATCATTCCTGAATCAAGGAATAGTGAGGTGTAGAGAGATCGTGGACAACATTGTCACGAATACCGGGGCTTGGAATGTGGATGCAGATTTCCAGAGAGTTCATCAGGTTGAGGAAGGTGAAGGAACGAGAAGAATGTTGATGGCCATGATGGAAAAGATTAACAACCTTGAGTTGGGGAAGAATATGGTTGGAGGGAATGCAGCAGAGAATGAGCAAGAGGACAAGCCCACAATTTAGCAAGAAGTAGTAAATTATATGGGAGGTCCTTATTATAATCAGAATGGGTATACACAAGGTGTAAATTTTCAAGGAAGGCCTTCTTATGGCCAACAATTTGTACCTCCAGGTCCACAGCCGCCTCAAAATCAATGGAGGAACACACAAGGGTACCAAGGAAGCCAGCAGCTCCCTCTGAACCAATGGAGGAAGAGTGAGAACTTTTCATATGCTAATCCAAAGGCTGGTATTACAGTTCCTCCAGGTGTTGATCCAGGTTCTAAACCTCCTGGTGGAGAAGGCGGTGCCTCAACTGAGGAGATGTTGAGAGCTATCCTTCAGAAGGTGGAAGAAGGAAGCAAGAGATTATCCTCTTTGGAGTACGATGTGAAAGATCTGCATAAAAAAGTTGATCAGCGTGATCAAGACCTCCAAAAGAGAGATGTAGAGCTGAATTGAATTCAGCAAGAGAACAACCGAAGGTTTACTTCTATAGAGTTCCAGATGAGCCAGATTGCAAAGTCATTGAATAGAGAGCCTGGCAAATACTCTTCAATGCCTGAGGTTAATCCTAAAGAGCATTATAAGGCTATCCAGCTTAGAAGTGGGACCAATTATGAAGGTCCCCAGATGTCTGCTGATTCTGAGACGCCCCAAAGAGATATTGAGATAGAGGGGAAAGAACATAAGAAAGATGGAGATGAGAGTGGGGAGGTAGGAGTTGAGAAGAAGGTTGAGGATGAAAGAACTAAAGCGAGTAAAGAGCTTGAAGATGAAGGCATTGAGAATATTAAGAGAGTTCCTAAGTGGAAGAAGGCAAAGGAAGCAAGGGAGAAAGTGAAAGAGACCGAGAGAGATGAATGGGGGGTACCCAAATCTGTGATACCCGTCCCATATCCACAACGCTTCATGAAGAAGAAGCTTGATGAGAAATTCGCTAAATTCCTTGATGTGTTTAAACAATTGCATATTAACATTCCTTTTTATGATGCTTTGGAACAGATGCCCAACTATGCAAAGTTTCTGAAGGACTTGATCGCGAAAAGACGGCGAGTGGATGAGCCGAAGTTGGTACAGTTGAACCATGAGGTGAGTGCATTAGTGCACAAGGCGCTTCCTCCAAAGCTGAAGGATCCCGGGAGCTTTACCATCTTATGTGACATTAGTAATGGGATCAATAAAGGAGCGCTATGTGATTTAGGGGCGAGCATAAATCTTATGCCCTTATCGCTTTTCAAGAAGTTGGAAGGTGGTGAACTTCAGCCAACAATGATGACGCTTCAACTAGCCGACCGGTCTATTACTCGACCACAAGGTGTGGTTGAAGACGTCCTCGTGAGAGTTGGAGATCACATTTTTCCAGCCGATTTTGTAGTCCTAGAGATGGAGGAAGATGAGCATGTGCCCCTGATCTTGGGAAGACCGTTCTTAGCAACGGCGGGGATGGTGCTAGACGTGGCAAATGGGAAGATTACGTTGAAAGTTGATGATCAAGAGATAAAGATTTCCCTATATGAAGCCATGAAACACCCGAAGGAGGATGAGAGTTTGTATTGCATGGATGCCATTGATCCTAGTGTTGAAGACACACCTTCTATCCCTAATCCTTCTTTTATTTATGTGTTTGATAATCCTTTACCTGTTGATTTAACCCAAGAGCATTATGATCTGACTTATTTTGATAGGGATAACGAGAAGAAATTGAAGGATGAAGAAGTGAAAAGGTGGACGTGGTCCAGCTCGAGAGAAAAGGAGGAGTTAAGAAGAAAAAGTCCAAATTCAAGAACTTGTTTGGTAAGACTCCTCCCGAAAAGAGTGAGAAGGAATTGAGACGCCCACCGTCTGAGGTGAAAAAGAAAGATAGGAATAGAGCAAAGAACTTAGACACCTTCTCTTATGAGAGTAAGGGAGGTAATTTTGAGTATGATGTCCCATAAGTTCCTTTGAGCTCGGTCCGGCATTAGGACCTCAAAAATAGCGCTGAATGGGAGGCAACCCATTTTTATTTGCTTTTGAGTGTTTTTAGTTATTTGAGTTTTATGTTATTAGGGTGTTGTTGAATCGTAAGTTTTAACCTCGCACTTGAGAGTTTATTTTGTAGGCTTGTCTCAAATGAGTAAAGGTACCATGGAGTTATTCAGATTGAAGGAACCAACTCGAGACGAAGGAGTACGGCATGTTGTTGAGAAACTTAAATTGTTTGGTTGAGGTAACCCACAACCCCAAACTTAGACCTCTTCGCAAGGTCGAAGTTTGGGGGTGGAGTTTTTTTTATGTTTCTTGTTATATTGCACCGGAGCACCCCTTATCTTTGAGTGTGTTTGGTTATTTGGTGCCTTGAGATGCTCCTTGGGGTGATTTTGATCTGATTCGCTATTGCATATTTCATGCCTATCAATCATCTTATGCTTGTTGATTGCTATCTTTGAGTATGATTTGATGAGTAGGGTGAATTGTGAAGTTGAGTTAAGAATTCTTTTGTGTGAGTGTTTGAGTTAGAGTGGATTTGAGAGAGAACTAGTATGCTTGCAAGTTTTTCTTTGGAATGCTTGTGTGATGAAAGAGAGAATTCACTAGGACTAGCATGGATGTGAAAGTCGTGAGATTTGAGCCTTTTGAGATTTTGATGCATGAATTAATCTCTTCGTTTGTGAGTGGATCGTCACCTTAGAGGATGCTAGAACTTGTGTGTGCTCTTACTTCTTGATTGTGTCTAGTTTGATATGCCGAATGTGATCTTAGGCCATCTTTGTTTTGATTGAGTCACTTAGCCTAAATTTTCCTTACCATTGATATTTATCCCTTGTTAGCCCCTTTGAGCCTTAGCCTATTTTAATTGCTAGCACATATGAACAATATTCCAGTTTCTAAGCCTTTTTGTCCTAATTTGAGTGGAGAATAGGAAAAGTGTGAATGTGAAGGGATTGAATTGAGTTGAAAAAAGAAAATGTTGTTTGTTGAGTGAGTATGAGAAGAAGGTGTGAATGAGATTTGAGTTGTGGGAAAGAAAAAAATTGAGAATGAGCAAAAGAAAAAATGAGCTCATGTGTAAAAAAAAAGTGATTGAGAAAAAAAAAAGTGAAGAAAGTGAGAAAAGAAAAGAAAACTTGAAATGTTGAGAGTGTTGGAATTGAAAGTGTGTTGATTGAGAATGTTTTAAGTATTCTGTTCCTAATCTCGAAGTACTGAAGTTTGATTTTCTATTCTCCATTCACTTGAGTCACTTTACCATATTGTTATCCCACCTGTCCAAAGAGCCTACATTACAACCTTAAGAAAAGCCCTTTTTAATTCGGCATTGATTTCTAGAGTATGGTCGGAGTTGAGAGTGCTTACAAGCCTATAGCTGCCGATATGAGTGATTGATGTTTGAGTGAGTCCCTTTATCATTGATATACACTTGTGAGGGAGTGAAACACATCGTTGAGTGCACATCCATGTTTGATCTTTGTGGTTCTTGTTGTTATTAAATGTGTATGATGAAGAAGGTGAGTGAGTATACTTGTGATTGATCTTTGAAGCTCGAGTTCATTTGCTTGTATGATTTGATTCTTTGACTCATTCCTAACAATTTCACCTGACTTATTATTTCATTGCTTGAGGACAAGCAATATGGTAAGTTTGGGGGGGGGGGGTTGATTAGGCGTGAAATTGTTATGTTTTGGTGCCCGAAATGTCCAAGTTTTGGTCGATTTTATTGAGTTTTTAGAGTCAAATGAGCACTATTTCTTTACATTGATGAATTTATCTCATTGATGCTCATAGGTGAATCGAGGGCGAAAAACGGAGTTCGTAGGACTTTGAATCAGCTCAAACGGATCCCCGGGTGAGAAGATATCGAAGAAATACGATTGGTATTAGTGCGTGAGAAGAAAAGTGTTAGTTGAAAAGAAAGAAGGCCCATTCGAGCTATACACTCGAGCGCCTCCGCTCGAGCTCAACCAGCTCGAGCGCCCAAACTTGCAGAGAACTTTCTTCGCTCGAGCACCATTGCTCGAGCGCCTCCGCTCGACCTATGAATCCGCTCGACCACCATGCTCGAGCGCCACCGCTCGAGCTAGCCCAGCTCGAGCGCCTTCAAGGCTCAAGTTTCCGAGTTCGTTTTTCCAGCCCACGAGTTCCCGATTCGGCCCAAAGCTTATATATACTCGTCCCGAGCTCATTTTTACAGAACACCACATATCACTTGATAGATTTTGACTTTTAGAGTTCATTTTTTGGAGAGGAAGGAGAGGAGCAAGCTTTACTTTTACGTTTTTGAGGTTTTCTTTACGAATTCATAGCACGATTTTGCTTTTTAGTTTCGTTTCTTTATATCTTTGTTCTTGAACACATTGAGACTTCTTTTATTGATTTAATTTCAGTTTATTCTTTTATTTCTTTAAACCCTAGTTTATGTTTGATCTCTACTTCGTTCTAATTATCATGTTCATGTTCGTTACTTATTCAATTGTTATTGTTTACGTTAAATCCATGTCTAGCTAAAACCCTTGCATGCTTGGAGTAGGATGAACTCGTAAAAGTAGGTTGTGGGTACGTAATTAGGGTAACTTGTGACGTTATGATTTAATTCTCTTAATTATTGAATTCTTAAAATTAATCTTAACTTTACTTTTGAATTTTGTTCGAAAAGTGTTAGAGAGAGGACGACCTTATCACTCTTTAACAACGAGTAGACTTAACGAGAGGGTTAATTCATCTACCAGTTTAGCAAAGGAGAACGACCGCATCACCTTAGTTAAATTAGGGTCTCATTAATTAAGCACAATCTATTAACTTGTTAGTGGATTAGTGAAGTCGAGTGTTAGGGTAAAGTATTAGGGTTTAGAATCTTGAGCTTTTATCTTGCATTCTTTTACTTAGGTTATTTCTTGTGCGTCACAATTATTTTGATTATGTACCTGCTCCGTTAGTATACGTAGGGATTCCTATCCTGAGCATCACCATCTCTTACTTGAACACAAACCTTAGTTAATTTATTTCTTTCGTTCTTTAGTTTACTTAGTTTATGTTAGTTTAGAATTAATTCTTCCAAAAAACCAAAAATATTTCACTCATATTAGCTACGACGCGTAGATCTTCAGGGATCTATTCGCATACTCACCTTCCCTTGGGTTCGATAATACTTGGTCATTATACTTGCTCATACTACAGTGAACTCGTCCGCTTGCGGGGAAGCTACTAGTAAAAGTTAGTGTATTCGGTTCAAGTCAGGTCCATGGTGTCCGAGCGAAAGAGGATGGACTACTTTGAGGAGTTCAAGGTATATTTATTATGATTTTAATTTTTAGTATTTTATTTTGAATTTATTTGTTAATATTTTATTTTTAATTTAATTGCAAAAGTTGTGTGTTTGGGACCCTGCCCATGATAGTGTTATGTAAGGCTTGTTCTGCGCGAAAGCGCATGGCTGAAGAAGCAATTTGATGAGGGGAAGCAGCTGGAGCTGGGCCGAGGGCTAGACGAACGTTCCATTTGGGACGCTTTGGTTGTTCACTGGAATAGTGATGCATTCAAAGCCAAGTCCACGAAGTCCAGGGAGAACCGTTGAAGGACCCCACCGGGCACGGCGTCGCCAGACATGGGGCTGGATCCCTGTCCATCTATGAGCACTCCCTCGCCTTTGTAAGTATTATAATTTTTATTTACATTTGAATATTGATAAAATTCTAAATGTTTAATATTTAAATATCTATTGGATTTGGTTAGCAACAGGAGAAGGAGCGTGGATGAAAACCCTCTCTCTATGAGCAGATGTAGATCTCCCACCCAGTGAACCGGAGACTGAGACGTCTACCTACGCCCGCACCACCGAGATCCACACATGTATTTTTTAAATTTTAATTATAATTTTATTTTTCTGGGATCGTCACGCTCAGGCCTCGCAGCAGGTGGCTCCCACCGACGACATCAGTGAAAACCCCACCTTTCCCCCGATTGACGAGGACCATATCTATTTAGATGTGGCCGGAGTAAAAAAGGGGGAGGTCGTTGGGCAGGGTGGTCACAGTAAGGCCGTCCTGCAGTCCTACCGCCAAACCAGTGGATCATCCTCCTCAATCGATTCGGCTTCTTCTCAGGTGGAGCGTGAGCTGAGAGACGTCTGGAAGTAGATGGAGGCACTGACGAGCTACAACGAGTCTCTTCGTAACTGGTGCTCCACCATTTCTCAACAGATGGGATTGAACCCTCCACCTACATCACATCTTGATATCGGGGGGAGCGGTGCCGGGGGGAAGCAGGCACGGAGGGAGTGGAGCCGGTGGGGCAGGTGGCGAGGATGACGATGATGAGGAGATCGAGCCGCAGATGAACTACTTCCTCACTAGTGATGAAACTTAGGTGGGGAGAGAGAGAGAGAGAGAGAGAGAGAGAGAGAGAGAGAGAGAGAGGGAGGAAATTTTTTTGTTGAATATTTTATTTTTTTGTTTAATATTTTATATTTTGTTGAATATTATAGATTTGCATATATTTTATGAATCTATATAAATGAACTAGAAACAAAAAAGAGATTTAATTTGATAAATTAAAAAAAAAAAACTGGAGTCAATTTGAAGTTATATACAATTAAATGCATAAAATCGAATGAATTAATAATTTATAATAGTCTAAAATATTAAATTTAAAAAATATAAAAAAATAGTTAGTAAATAAGTATATATATATATATATATATATATATATATATATATATATATATATATATATATAAATGAATTAGAAACAAAAATAATTAATTTGATGAATTAAAAAAAAGGAGTCAATTTGAGTTATATACAATTAAATGCATAAAATCAAATGAATTAATAATTTATAATATTCTAAAATATTAAAATTACAAAATCAGAAAAAAAAGGTTAGTAAACATATATATATATATATATATATATATATATATATATATATAAATGAATTAGAAACAAAAAGGAATTAATTTGATGTATTTTAAAAAAATGGGAGTTAATTTGAAGTTATATACAATTAAATGCAAGAAAACGAACAATAATAGCGAGTGTCCTAGTGGTCCACGCCTCCTCCGCATTACCCGGAGGTCGGTGGTTCGATTCCCCTTGAGAGCATATGTGCCCATTTATTTCTACAAGCCTTACAAATGCTTATATACTATATGACTTGCCCGTACCCCAATGAGCGCGGATTTGAGCCCACAAAGCCATTTTTTCACATGTTCTGGTAAACGTAAAATTTAAATTTAACAATTTTTTTATTAAGAATTAAATTAGCGACCACTACCTCATCGGTCGCAAAATCCTGACCCATCCGGGTCAGACCCGGTAGAATCAGCTACTGACTTGTGGCGGTCTTTGATTTACGACCGATTTCGAAAGGCGGTCACATAATTAGCTACTCGTATTTTAGCCATCGACTAAAATCAGTCAGGAATCTGTCGCTAATCTTGTTTTATGACAAAAAATCGGTCGTTAATCCGCATTTTTTTTTTTTGTATTGTTACACTAAAGAGTCTTAATTGTTCAGTAAAATTAAATTAAGACTCTTCAGTGAAAACAATAAATATCCTTCGATGAAAACAACTAATGTTCTCTAATGAAAACAATTAATACCCTTTAATAATTTATGGATATACCAAGTTCACCCTATACATACTCTCAGCAAATTATCGCTTCGTAACTTTCACTACAAAAAAAATTGACTTTTACTGACAATAATATTGTCATTGTTGTTTCTTTAGTTAAAAAAATTTAACGGAAGGAAATAATCTTTAATTATAGGATCCTATCATTAAAGATTGTTTTGTCATTAAAAATTTTTAATTAAAAAAATAATAGTGATAAGTTATGATAAGATTGTTGTCACTAAAGGTTATTTTTCTTACAGTGTTTTTTATTTATTTTAGTTTAAGATTTCAGCCTATAATTAATTTATAGGAAAAGATATAGGTGGAGAAAAACAATTTGATTTCAAAGTGTGGATAATGGGTGTAGAGCACAACTGTATGGTTAATCTTGCTTGGAAATCACTAGACCGACCATTATTTATGCAAGAACGATTCTCCACATATCTTTGTTATATTTAAACATAATAGTTAACTATATTTAAGAGAATTTTTGTCGTGTTGCTTGGGGACAATAATCAATAACACTATGAAAATCAACACTTGAATCTTCTCCACTATCTTAATAGTTAATCCTTTTGTTTTACAAATGATAAACTCGATTTTAATATACATAAGTTTTGTGGAGATTAATGCACAATAATTAATTAATTTAAACAACACCAACTCTTCAGGATTTTGTTTTCAAATAGGACAAAGCATGGAATGAAATATATTGTTAATATATAAGTCATTAAAGAGTATTAGTTACTTTCACGGAAAAATATTAATTAACTGTTTTTACTAAAGAATATTAATTATTTAGTTAATCATTAAAAAATATTAGTTGTTTTTACTAAATAATATTAGTTGATTTCTTTAAATGGTATGAATTCTTTATGTATTAATTTTTTATCATGTATGAACCAATTCCATTATATAATACTCTTCAAATAAATCTATCCAATATTTTAAAGTGAAATGTTTTTTTTAACTAAAATATAACGTTTAAGGATATCCTACACCAAATAATTTAGTCTCGGCCCTGTAAATATATACCAGTTTTAAAGTTCAACTAATGATTGAGTCAGACCTAAATTCGATATAACTAGAAGATAATGATGCGATCGAGTTCAAGATATTCTGAAATTGAATTATGTTCATCAATGGTAGAACATATAGAGTAAATCTCTTGCATGTAAATTTGTTTCACATGTAAATTAAAAATTAAAACATGGTATATTAGTTATTTTCATTATATAATATTACTTTTAAATTAATAATTTTTAATAAAATAGTTAATACCTTCTCTATTCCCCAAAGTATGATCGTTTGGTTTTTATAGATCTTAGGAAAACGTAGGTATAAAGTAATGATATTTTGGTGTATTGCGTGATTCATTTATGAATTAGATTGTTGTTTGTGAATGTAAAATCGATGACATGTGAAAATATTAAGTGACAATTGAATGGTGAAGAAAACAAAATTGTTCAAAAAACAAAAAAGTCATACCTTTAGAGGATGGATGTAGTATTATTTAAAATACACATAAATACAAATAAATTTTATAGCACTGAAACTTGTTGATAAATATATATGCTTTGTATAACATAGATAGTCTTGGAACATATATATTCAAAAAAAGATAGTAGATATGTCGCTTGCTCTATTATAGAGGTCGGAAAACGGATCATCTTTTTCTTTTCCTTTTATCAATAAAAAAAATCAGTCACCAAGTAAGATGCATCTGACCCTAGTGTAAAAATCTTGTGCAATTTGGCAAATTAAAACGAGTTTAATGTTAGTTGACATTATTGAAGATATGAAACAACTTTTGTTCCAAATTGACAAACCTAATCCATGAAAGAAAGTTAATGTTGCACTAATTTGGTATTAAAATATTGAGACTCAATAAAAGATACGCCTTAATTTCTCTTTCTCCCATTAATTAAGCAATCTTGGGCATTAAGGAGAAGAGTAAGTGGAAGAGGATTAACAACAAAAGGGACTTCCATTAAAGCTTTATAAAAGCTTAGCATTACAATAATTTTAATATCATTATATAGTCCATATATTAAAATAAATAAAGCAAGATGAATGATGTAATCTAGAAAAAGGACAGCATTTTGCACATGATTATGGGAGTCGTCACCTCAACAGTTGCGAACACTTATTAGTTATTACTGATGTTCATCAACGTTCTAATAATTGCCAAATTTTCTATTCGTTTTTTTTATTCAATTTCGTTACGTCATGTGGTTAATATGTCTTTAGTAACGTTTTCTAATTTTAGATAGTGCTGTGTATAATTATTTTATGAGACGGTCATATTAGTGATTTTGTTCGAGCTGGATACTTTAAAAAATATATATATATATGGAGTCGTATAATTGAAGCTTGCTCAGTAACATTAATGAGGTGAAAATGGGGTTCAACTCGACTAACAAATGAATCGAACTCGAGGTTAATGAGTACATATATTACATTAAAATATAAAAAGAAATCATACATATATTTGTAATACCTCTAAAGCTTACAAAAATCTCACTGTCTCGTATACAAGTCAGTCTTATTATCACATACGGCTTGCTCTTATATAGAAGAATAGTCATATAACAAATTATGTATTTGGAATTTCAAACATATAGAAGAATTTGAATTTAAACTTAAAAATAATTAAAAATACATCTATTTAAATCATCCTAGAGTGTTTGGTTCAAATTCTTCACATTATTGTGTTGCTTTAATTTTAAAATAAAAAGAACAAAAATAATAAAATAATTAAAGAGAAATAATTATAGGGAGAAATATATTATTGAAATAGAGTAGTGGTTAATTTATTTTGAATATCATTACCCTGTAATGAAAGTAAAGTGATCACCTTTTATTTTCATTAAACACCACAATTACCCCATTATCATTTTCATGGAATAATTTAAAACCAAATTTTGCTTAATTTTTTTGCCAACAAAATAAATTGGCTAAACCTGCAAATAATTTGTCAATTTTTAGACAAGTTGACAAAATTTAAAGAATACATGAAAATTACCTTCTTTTCTTTCGTGATCCATAATGTGTCCTAATTTAGGACTTAGACCCAATATTGTATGACATTGTACTGTGCAAAACTATGGATTTTTATTGTGCAATTTTACTATACAGGACAGTGTTATACATCACCGGATCCAAATCTCCTAATTCATTCATCGCACGACATGATCTTAAATAGGAGATTGATTACCTGTATTCTTAGAACATGTTTGTTTTGTTGGATTAATATGGATTGATACTTAAATGTTATCTATCACTTGTTTGATTCACGAAACACTGATCTGGGATAATTAGTTACAGGGAAAATTGTCACACGAAGAGAGTTAGAGCAACCACAATGGTTGCAATGTTATAACACCCCTCTCTTCCACCTCATCGCCACCTCATAATTCTACCAACAATAACCAAATACTATTAACTCCCACAACCCTTGCATAATTATAACTCATTTTTATGGGGACCACAATTATCTCATATTATTTTTATTATTATATGTTGCAATAAATTATTATATTTTTCATTGATAATTTAAAAATAATTATCTTATTTTCAATATATGTATGTATTAAAATTATTTATTCAGTTATTGGATTATAAAATAAATATTAAAAAACGAACCTATCTAGATACACCCACAAGTATGAAAATCTTTTTTTTTTTTACACATGTATGAAAATCGAAGATTAACAAAAAGAAAAGAAAAAAAAAAACTATGGGAGAAACTTATAAAATACAACCACTAGCTATACAGAATAAACCACAGAAAACATATATTGCATGTATATTGCGGCTATTAACAAATTACTTATTAGAAATAAAATAAAAAAGAAAAGTATAATTTAAAAAGCTGTTGCTTCTGCAATTGTCAGCTCCCTC
The DNA here is from genome assembly GCA_947034835.1 of Ballota nigra. NCBI lineage: Eukaryota > Viridiplantae > Streptophyta > Magnoliopsida > Lamiales > Lamiaceae > Ballota > Ballota nigra. The sequence goes on from OX344726.1 coordinate 10,305,108, forward strand.
AAGAGTCTCACTCACCCTTATATTATGATGTGCAGTGCACGGTCCAATGATCAGAAAGAGTGCAACAAACAACAACCATTTGAGATGTATTTTTATTTTCAAATTTTGCGTTACACTGGGATAACCCAAAGTATGAGAGAGAAGGTTATAACTCCTTATTGCAATGGTAGTAACGTTTTCACAAGAGTTATAACTGTGAGAATAACCACACTGTGGTTGCTCTTAGACTAATTATCCCATGAATAAGGAATAATTGTTTATCAATCCTATCCTATCTATCGAAGCAAACAAGCCATTATAATATTCTACTGATCATATTTTAATAGACATCTTTCATCCGATGTTGTGCCTGATAGTAACATTTTCCCAACTTCCAAGTCTGTGCAAATGAATATACAAACACAGCATGATGAAAATACAGAACATGCTCATATATGCAAGCATGTACATCAAACTGTGTGTGTGTGTGTGTGTAACTATATATGTGTATGTAATATATATCAAGACCACATCACGTAACCAGCGTTATAAGAGACACAAATCCCTGAACATGTTTAGGACATAGTTATCATGAATATATACATATTTTTATGGCTTCAGCAGTGCTATATATTGCATATTATCTAGATATAACTTTCCTTCAAAATACTTTATGAAGCTCTCTTCAAGCAACTCAGACCTTGGAGAATCCTTCCTTAAAGACCTGCATCAAGAAACGAGTACTTAATCGATGTATCAACGAAGTAATTTCCAACAACGAATCGATGTTAACTATTAACATTAAGTACCATCAATAAATATCCGCACAAAATACTTGAACACATATACAACTTACTATTACAGGGAACTTATAAAAGGGGGTAACATATAGGAAGTCTTTCATCCACAGGGCAAACTTGCAAGACGAAAAAATAATATATTCCCTTCATATGCGTATAGGAAAGCATGCTCAAACAAGTTCCAAATTCACAACAAAAAGCATATCAACACGTTTGAAACTTCAATTAAATGCTTAGAGTTTAGATTGTAGTTTATTGTCAATACTTAGATGCAAAGATTTTCTCTCCCTAATAAGAAGCTGAACATGTTTCATACATTGCTATTACAAGGAACATTCACAGTCCAAGTTTATAGTCGCATACCGTGCTTAACACCAAGGTACGAAGGGTTATCATCGACCTGCTTAAATTCCTGGAGCTGTTTGAAGTTCATCCATGGCTTCACCCAGACTTTTGCTTCATACATCTTCTTCTTGCCCCCATCAATTGCTTCCAGTGTAAGATGGTACATTTTGCCAGCTACTACCTGTTCTTTCGCTTTCACTATTCTTGCAAACTCAAGAATGGTGTTCTGCCAGATTCACATGTACACATTCAGAATACTGTAAAGTACAAAGACATTGCCAAATTGGCCCGAATTCAACATTTTCATTCTTGAGAATCCATATCTCAGATTTACTCAACTATCATTAAACAAGTTGTAATCCTCACAAACAATAGAAAGTGTTATTTCAACAACAATCGTGTTTTTCATAGATATCAATCCCCTGAAGGATAATCCTTACTAACATCAACTCATTATGTACAGAAAACGAAATTAAAGGATCAATCAAACAAACCACGCTAATCATCACTTGGAAACACCAATCTAATCCAGACAAACCTCCAGTAAACACAATTTCCGTCCGCAGTTAACATTTTTCTCTAATCATCTATATTACACGAAACAAGCTAGGGATTTCATTTTCAATCATGTAACAATTTTTTTTCAGATAAAAAAATAATTCAATTCTACACGAAACAATCGAAGAAAGGAAATCGCAACATAACCGAAATTAAGTTCCTGAAGGAAAAAAAACCTGATTGTTGTTATGTTGTTGAACAGCAAATCGGCCGATACTCTCAATCTCTCCATTGTTTTGGGCAATATTGCGCAAACCACCGAGCTTCATATTTTCCGGCGACTCAGAGCAGAATCCAATCTCACAAATCTGGGAAACCACCGCAAAAATCAAAATCATGCAAAGGGCATTATTATTCTTAGGTTTCATAACGACGGTGATATTTATGTTTCGTATAGCTTTTGCAATTTATTTGTTGATTCTATTATTCTCGCTGCTTTCTTTAGTTGGATTTTATGGGCTCTTTTTTTCTTGCTTTGGAAGGACTCTGCTTTAACTTAGCCATCAAGGTTTTTCAGGTTAGTTGGAGAGTCCCGTTACTTACGTTCCCTAGCACCGTTACACGGGACGGAGTTTATTCTCGAATTTTCTAGATGGGCCGGTTTTGTTGGTCTGACTATTAGGCCCAATTAGATTAAGTTTAGGCTTCTTCTTGGACCTTTTATTGGGCTATCGTTTAGAGTGTACCGAATCTAGATCGAATCCGATCTCTTTGTTTCTATATTTTACACTTAAAAGTGAGTAAAATAAATAAAAAATTTATAAAAGGAGTATATATATATGGTGAAATTGGTTTATATATAAATTATTGAAGGGCATTAGTTGCTTTCACTGAAGAATATTAGTTGTTTCTACTGAAAATATTAATTGTTTTTATTGAAGAGTTTTAGTTTATTTTCACCGAACAACTAAAACTCTTCAGTAATAACAGTAATACTCTTGAGTGGAAACAATTAATATTCTTTAGTGCAAACAACGAATATATTTCACCGGTTTATGTATAAACCATTTTCACTCTATAATTTGTCTTATAAAAATGATTATTTCAAATTTCCCTTTTTTTTCTATTAAAAAAAATTCCTTATTTTATTATATAGTTTTCTCTCTTCACTTTCTAAAAATTTTGGACAAAAGAAGCGATTGATATACACCTTAGCATGGATTTCTCGTTCAATCTAAGACTGAATAAAATTGTAGTTTTGAGGAGCAAGAATTTTTTTTGTTTTGTTAAATTAACGATGTACAAAACATTTTACCTAACAACAGAGTGTTATCTCATCATAAAAATCAAGATAAGAGACTTAATCTCCAACTAATATTTGAAAGAATTTCATTTCATCTAAAAGTCAATGAAAGAATTTAATCTCATTTAAGTCGAACTTACAGAGAAATGTAAAATTAATTCATTTAAGTTATGCTTGGATGAAGTCATTTTTTACAGGAATTAAAAATCTTGCATTAAACAAGAGAGAAATAAGTTCACGCCTTTACATCTTTATTGACGAAATGAGAACAACAATCGGGTGTTTCATTTTTCCAGATTTGTTCAAAGTCTACCCTATCTCCAAAGTGTGCCAAAGTGTGTACGACTTGGTTTGCCATGCAGCGAGCAAAGGAGACGAAGCGGATCCACCCCTTCATTCTTCAAAGCCATGATATCCTCAACGATCATCATAGTGCATGTGTCCACCATAGTCTTTTCCTGAAGGGCATAGATCAAAGAACTTGAATTTGCCTCCAAGATCGAAATTGAAATACCATCATCTATAGCAGATTGTAACACCAGAATGGAGAGTCATAGCTTCAATGTCAATGAGAGTGATGTTAGCGGTCGCAGTGATGCATCATTTTGTTACAGCAAATATAGGAACTCCCTCTCCATCACAAACCACAAAACCAAAACTGGCTGAACCATATGGGAATATCGCGACGTATGAGTAGAGCTTGAGTTCACCCAAAAAAATTTGAAAATGAATAAATTTTAAATGACATGATTTTGCTAAATATCTAAAAAAAATTCTATTTAAATTAGAATCAAAGTTAAGCATTTCAAAATCATCAATTTGAATATTATATTCAAACAAGTGAATTAAATATATATCGTAAATTTGAAATCCGTAAACCCAACTTTCTATCCAAACAAAACTTTATATAATTCCCTAATAACATCCTCATATGGGTTAGCTCAAATTGAATGCAACATGTACAAACAAGCATCTTTATCCCGCTACCATACAAAATTTCAATCAAGATCATCTATTTTATTTTATTGTTATTATCTTATATTTAATTACCAATAATACATTATATATTACATTAATTATAAGTTGCAATATCATTAAAGAAAATATGAACATTGGAGTGGAATAGAAGTTTTGTTTTTACAAATTGTACACAACCAATTGAATTTATTCAGTTATACAAAGTTATAAAGGATTTTCTACTCAAAGGCAAATATTGTTTGATTTTTTATTCAACATAATTTACTTTTATATATAATTGCACTTTGTATTAATTTATTTGTCATGTAATCGTACTGTATCGCTCTATATAAATCAAATTAATAATGTAAAATGACTAAAACATCCTTTTAATTTAAAATTATTTACAAATATCATTAAAAAAAAAAATTGGTCCTTTAACTTATCGAGTGTAGCTTTTCGTCCCCAAAAAATTAAATAATCCAATTTTATCTCAAAACTTAATTGATTGTCCAATTTTAACCCAATTTTTGTGAGTTTAAATTACAAATCGTCCCATAATTTTTTGACAAAATAGATTTGGTCCCAAAATTAATTTTTAATCATATTTAGTCCCAATTTTTCTTACAGGGTCCAATTTTGGTCTCAATTCTCACTTTGAAGTCTGAATTTCGGTGATTTCCGACAAGAGTGCTGATGTGGCGTTTATGTCTACTATTTATATTTGATTTTTTCTTTTCTTTTACGATTTTATTACACATAATATATATTTAGAAATTCTAAAAGAAAGTGACAAAATAAAATATAATTAGCACATATGGACGCCCCATCAACACCCTTGTCATAAATCCTCAATTTTGGACTTTAAAACGACGCCGTATTGTCTTTTCCGACCAATTTGGGACCAAAATTAGACTTTGTTAAATAATTTGGGACTAAATCTGATAAAAAATTAATTTTGGGATTAAATCTGTTTTGTTAGAAAGTTATGGGACGATTTGTAATTTAAACTCCAATTTTGTTGATAAAACACAAATAGAGCCGACAAAAGTTTGGTCTTTCCGTTCTTACTATTGTCTAGGGTGTTGTGTGGCGTTTTTTTTTTTTTCCTTCTAAAATGTAAATTTTTATTGTTAAATTAAATTACAACACCCGCCCCTCTATTGCCCAGCACAATACAACCATTTTCCACCAGTAAAAGATGAGAATGTACTACTTGAGGGGATGTATAGGATGAAATTGGTTCATACATGAATTATTGAAGGATATTAGTTGTTTTCACTGAAAAGTATTACTCCCTCCGTTCCAAAAGTGTTTGCACTATAGTTTGGGCATAACTTTTAAGATAAAAGTGTAATGAGTAGTGTTTTGTGGGGTATAAAGTGAAGAAAGTGGTTGATTTGAGTGTATTGTGGGTCTAAAAGGTAAAAAGTAATGACAAATTCTGTAAATATTTGAATATTGTGAGGGTGAGTTTATAAAAATATTTTTTTTATGGGTTTGCAAACAATTGTGGGACGGACGAATAAGGAAAGTGTGCAAACAATTGTGGGACGGACGAATAAGGAAAGTATGCAAACAATTATGGGACGGAGAGAGTAGTTGTTTTCACTGAAAGAGTCTTAGTTTATTTTCACCGAACAACTAAGACTCTTCAGTGTAAATCAATAACACTCTTAAGTGAAAACAACTAATATTTTTTAGTGAAAAAAACTATTACACTTTCAAGATTTATGTATGAATCATTTTCACTCTATACTTTGTCATTACGTAAATGATCTTCAAGGTAAAAATTATTTGAAGAGTATTAGTAAATTGTATTAAAGTATCAATAATTTAATTATATTGAAGGATATTAATTATTTTTTACTAAATATATTAATTAAATGTATTAATTATTTCAACATAATGTATTTATAAATTATTGTTTACAATAATAATTAGAATGAGTAGGATTATAACCAAACACCCTAAAAAAAAAAAAAAAAAAATGAAAACCTTATATTGAAGTTGGAGGGAGGATACACAAATTAGACCAAGGGCCCAACTATATACCCCTCCATTATTAATAGATAGACCTCCATTTTTTCATAAATTACCTATTATACCCTTATAATAAAAACCCTAAATAATTCTTTCACACATTTAATTTTGCCGTATCCTCACTATTGTGCCCGCCGTCCACTGTCGCCCGCAGCGCCGCCCGCCTCCACAACCTCTCCATCCCGTCTACTATTTATTCTCCACTGCCAACCGCAGCAACCGCCGGCCGCGCCCACAACGCCGCCAACGTCCGTAACCTCTCTCTCGCCGATTGAGCGCCGTCGCGGTCCCCCCTAGTTGATTTCTCTTGTTTTTTCTTTTCTTTTTTTGTTCCGTCGAGCTTCTCTTTTTTCTATTAGACTACCCACATCGGTGGGGAAAAGCCAACCACGACCCACTAAAGACAAAATAAGGAAGAAAAAAGAAAAGAAAAATTAATTTAAAGATTGCAACTTAATGTGTCAGGAGTCGCAACCTCAACCTATATGAATGGTTGGGTTGCACTATCGATGAATGACACGTGTCGTTATATTATTTGCTAATTAAATTTTATGTAAATAAAATGTATATTGTAAATATTGTAGATAATAAGTTATTTAAAAGTATAAATAAATATATCAAAATTCATATTTTTCAATTCTCTATAAATAGACACCAATATTGATATATTTTGAAACATAATCTCATATCCTTTATTTTTTTTCCTCTATTTGTTATTGTATTTTATTTTAAATTATTTTTCTTAATATAATTATAAATTTAGATTATTAATTAATTTATGTATTTTTTATACATTTTAAATATATAAAAATTGATTATAAAATATATGTAATTAATAAATAATAAAATTATTATTATTATTTCAGGTTGAGTTGGGTTGTTGATGTGAGTATAAAAAGAATAAAGTTAAATTGATTGTTGGGTTGTGTAGGTGGATGAGAGAGAAATCAATATTTTATTTTAGGTTAGGTTGGGGCGGGTTGCGGATGTGTATATTCTTATGATTATTTTCAGATTCCTGTGTTGTAAATTCTGATTGGATTTATCTCTTTTTTTTCTTTTTCTTTTTTTTCCAAATTTTTAGTTGGGGTTAAATGATGAAGAGCCAAAGGAAGATGAACCGAACGAACGCGTGGAGGGAGGGGCACCGGTGGCTATAAGAATTATGGAGGTGTATCTTCAATATTTAAATTGACATGGGTAATATAGGATTTTTTAATATTTTTTTCTATGCTCAGGAGGTGAATTTCTAATTAATGGAGATGTATATAGCTTGGGCCTTAGACCAAATACTAATGGATCCTACTTTCTACCTCCCTCGTCGGTATAATTTCTTGTGAAAAAATACCAAAGAAACGAAGGCCCAACTATCCGTCCTTCCATTTTCATCCACCTAACACCAACAGATGATCTTCAAGGTGTGTGATTGATTCACCCATAAACAAAATGGCTTTGGAAATCATGGAACCAAACACCTGTATCAGGGGTTGTTGCCACAGCCAAACAATCCCTTTCCATCTCCACCCCTCTGCTTACTCCGTTTCTTCCCCAATCGCCAGAGGTACATGCGCTCATTTCTCTAAACTCCGTGTTTCCTTAAGTTCTGTTTGGGTCTTTATCTTCCTTTTTCTGCGAACAAAGCAGGCGCAGAGAGCGTGGTGTACGAAGCGGTCCTCAATGGGAAAAAAGTGGCCGCTAAGAAGCCGCATTTATCTACCTCCGATCACCTCGATAAGTTCCACAAAGAGTTGCAGTTACTTAGGTTGATTTCCATATTTAGGTCTTTTTTTTTTTTGGATTTTGATTTTGATTTCTGAAAATAGTGATTGGTTGAAGTGTATCTTGTTTTTTGCAAAATAAATTTGCGTTTTATTTTATCATTTTTGCTGCTTGATTTTGGTTGAGTTGATTAATGGACTGTAGATTGAAAATTAGTTGGTTGGGTGTAAATCATAATGCAGAACCATTTTTTTGTAGATATTTTGTTGAATCGGTTGTGATTATGGACCAATTATTGTTTGGGTATGTTATCCTTTTCTCTTTGGAGTATCTTTTGAGAATATTTTCCCCTCCCTATGTGGTTGCTGAAGCAAGTTGGATCACCCGGGTATATCAAAGCTGGTGGCGGCACATGCCAGGCCGCCAAACTATGTGTTTTTCTTTGAGTTTTACGAGGCTGGAACCCTCGCGCAGAAGCTTCACGTTGAAGAATATAGTCTGAGCATCGGCCAAGTGATGGAAATCACTGCTCAATTAGGTATGAACATGGAATGTTTTTAGAATCTGGATATGTTACTATCTGTTATGTTATGTGCTTAAATTTTCTAGCGATAGAGAGTTTATAGCAGTAAAGATTACTTATCCTTGAATATGGTGGCATGAATTAATTGGCTGTGGTTAAATTTCACGTCTCGGCTTTGATTATTATGAAATCCATTGTTTCTTCATATATTAAAACCCACCTAATATACTCAATTGCGTTAAATTCGTTTTGAGCTAATGAGTTATGACTTAAAAAAGTATATAAAGCAATTTAAGATAAGAATTAGATGTATTATGTATTTTGTTGACTTATGTCATGTTCAAACTTGAGCTCATCTTGTGTTAACAACACTTACTCAAAGTCCACATGGATTGGCACTGGAAATCAATTATAAAGGACCACAATCTTGGAGAAAAGCTTTTCCATTGATGGAAGCGTAACTGCCATTTTATAAAACCACGTGTTAGATTTTGATGTGTTCAAAAGCTCACATCTTAAGATGTCTCTTAATAGGATTCAGGTTCTGCTCATTAAATGAGGGAGTGGGTGATTAAAAATTGTTAAATTTCTCTCAAAAGTTGCTTTTATTGCTCATTATAGCCTATATCATCTGCATGTTTTCTGTTATTACACCTAGTTATAAGCTCATCATTCTACAAACTTTAGTAATCAGCTTCATGTGATAATAACTCATTAAAATGGAAAACTAGTGTGCTTAACTTTATGAAAGTATTTACTGCCATACAATCTACGGACTGAGAAATGAAAAGACTTATAGATTACACCAAAATGAAGTTCTTTCACACAAGAATGGTTTACAGCAATAAGAACTTGCGAGCCTCTTCTTGAACTTTTTAGCTATAAGATAAAATCTGTTTATTGTACCTGAAGTATGAAATTTTGACGCCTCAACTACGAAATTGGGTTGATCTATTATTATGATTACTATTTCTGAATCCTTCAGAACACTTGCAGTATTAGTTTGATTGGTTGCTGCAACAATGTTTTGTTGTACTTTCATTTTTATCTTTTAATCTTACTGTTCCATATGTGTCATGGCTTTGAATTTGGGTTGTCATATTTACATTTTTCATGCTTTCTGTTTGCAGCAAAAGCTCTGCTATATCTGCATAGCCTTGGGATCATTCATAGGGATGTGAAACCGGAAAATATTCTTGTAATGTCTTCAATAAAGTTATAGTCATGACGTATATATGCTTCCAAGTTCCCATGAATTTGTTATTCTTACCTTCAATTTGTGCTCAAAGTCTTCCATTTTTGACTGGTCTGATAGTTTAGTCTCCAATTTGATGCAGCTTAGTGACAATCTTCAACCACATCTAGCAGACTTTGGTTTGGCAGAATACAAGAAAGATCTTAAACAAGTTTCTGTCAAGAACTGGAAATCCTCCGGAAAGCCAACTGGTGGTTTCCATAAAAAGAATATGGTTGGCACACTTATTTACATGGCTCCTGAAGTACTGAGGAAAGAGATTCATACTGAAAAATCAGACGTCTATAGTTTTGGAGTGACTGTTAAGTAAGGACTAGCTATAACTGGTTCATATATTCCATAGACATGATATGTTCAATACCAATTTACTAGACATATATTTGCTAAATACTAATTGGAATTAATCATTTAGAATGAATTTTCAAAGATGTGATTTCTGTCTTAGTCATCGCTCTTTTAGTGTTTGAGCTAATCATGTGTCTATACAAATGCGACAATTCATATATTCGATGCCAAAAGGGTACGAGACTTGAAAAATTTATGGACATAGCTTCATCTCTGGTCTATTGTTCATTGACACATTCTCCTTCATTCATTTTTAAGGTCTATTTTGACTTGATTAATATATATATGCACATACATATATATATGTATATATTCAGTTAATTAAGGTGTAGTTTAGCTCTACTAGTGACTTACTTACTACAGGTTTGAATTGTGTATTTTTGCAGTGAGCTTCTTACGGGTGTAGTTCCATATACTGACCTTCGAGCAGAGGCCCAGGTTCTTTTCTTCATTGTTTCATGCACTTTCATCTGGCGCTCCATGTAACGAACTAATGATAAATTTAGTATAAGGGGAAGGAGGAATGGGGATAAAACAGCTAGGAGTTTATTCTTTCCTTTTCTGCTTTTTATTTCCCCAAGAGTATTCACTTGAAGAATATGGGCTGGATTTTGTCTTCAATGAAGGCATTGATCCGTTCCACTGCTTCAAAAATGTAGCATCAAAGTTTGTGCATTTTTTCTTTTATTTCATCCAATTTTCTTTACTAAGATCTTCGGTTCATACTTCTTCTTCCTTATCTTATAAATCATTATTTATTTTTTTTTGAAATAATTTGAAAACTATATTTTCCTTCATTTAGATTTCGAAAGTAATTTGCTCATTGTTTCTGTTTAATTTGTTATTTAAATTGATGTCAAATATCTTTTAACCTGTAGCTATTTACTTTAAAACCCAACTTAACCAAAGACAGCTTTAATTTGTTACTTCAGGATCATTGACCGTTGTCATTACTAATACTGATTGTAGGCCCATACAGTCTTGGAAATGAATTACACCGAACAGCAACTCACAGCAGCTGTGACAGCTGAAGGCTTGCGTCCCGTTCTTGCTGGGCCAGAGTCTGGGGCATCACCTAGTTTGCTGTCCCTAATAACAAGATGTTGGGATGCAGATCCTCATAATAGACCTTCTTTCAGTGATATAGTTTCGGAACTCGATGCTATAAGGGAATGTGGAGAAAGAGGAGATGCAAAGGAGGAAGATACCTCTGTTATGTCACGTGGCCATGTGGAGACAACTAATGTTCCAAGTTATCAAGAGCCTGTAAATTGGTTTAATCATGGCCAAGATGTTCAAAAGAGCAGCTATCTTACCTCTGAGAATGTCTGGCTCTCTTCAAATGAGGTTATGGTTTATCATCCTGTGCTGTCTTGGGGTTCCTTCTCAACTTGTGGGAGAAGGGAAACGATGGAGGACACACACTTTATGATACCACATTTTTGCAATGAAAATGATATTCATTTATTTGGGATCCTCGATGGTCATCGAGGTATGTAGAGATCTACCACCTGCTTACTGTATTGTGTCATTGTGCACTTGAGGATTCTGCAGTATCTATAATAATTTGGATTCTTTTCAGTTTTAGGAATGAGATTGCTCTTTATTTTCTTTCGGTTATTAGGAAATGTTGCATGCTGGGATTTTGTATTATATTTGTGACTTTGATAAGTTATCATGACATTAATTAATATGCTCTACTAATATGAACTCTGTTATCATGATACAGGCGCTGCAGCTGCTGAGTTTTCAGCTGGGGCTCTACCTGGATACTTGCGAACTTTGGTTTCCATGAGCAGGTTAAATCCTATCAATCATTGTGCCAACTTCTGCATTAAACTCACTTAACTGAATAACTGAATACCAATGTATCACTTTAATACAATCTTTTGGCTGTATGCAGTCCATCTCAAGCTCTAGTAGAAGCATTTGTGAAAACTGATACTGCCTTTAGGGATGAACTAAATTCTCGTAGGAAATCCAAGGGCCTTATTCAGAAGGACTGGCACCCTGGCTGTACTGCAATCACTGCTCTAATAGTTAAAAACAAGTTATTTGTTGCTAATGCTGGTGATTGCAGAACAATTATTTGTCGAGGAGGAAATGCTTATGCTTTGAGCAGGGTGAGATTAAAATTTCATACTTCATTTTGTTTTTTTGCAACACAAACCTCATCATCATGCTCTTTTGTGTGGACAATTTTACTATTCCAGAGTAACCAATTAAACAAAATATATGTAGAATTGTATAATGAGTACTGTTTGCATATGAAATTTATTGACGAAGATGCTTTCTTTATCTCTATCTTTTTTTGGATTTATTTCCTCTCGACTCCTTTGTTGCACGTGTCATTTGTCTCTGTTTTGCATGTAAATGCATGTTTTACCAACAAATTAATTTTATATAGTAGGATCATGTGGCAAGTTGTCTTGAGGAGAGAGAGCGTGTCGTAGGTGCTGGAGGCCAAGTCAAATGGCAAGTCGACACGTGGCGGATTGGTCTTGCTGCTCTCCAGGTACTATAACTATATGTTGCACCTGTTTGTTGGTTAATTGATATGTTAGTCATCAAATTCTTTTGCTGTACGTAAGAGCGAGGAGGAGACACGATTTGGCCTGCCACGTGCAACTTAAATTTGAAATGTCTGTGATCTTCATCATTAAATGCACTGTTATATTTTACTTTCTTCCCATAACAGGTTACACGGTCCATTGGGGATGATGATCTAAAGCCTTTTGTGACTGCGGAACCTGAGATAACCGAAACTCTTCTATCATCCGAAGATGAATATATAGTAAGTCCCCATTAACGCATTTGAAATTATAGCATTTCCAATGGTTAAACAGCATTCATTAGTTTTTTGTAGATAGTACTCATAGTCATCCACCTTGACGGGATTATTATCGCACGATTCTTCTGGATTCTGTAATAAGCAAATGGGATGAACTCATGACTTTTTAACACGTGAAATCCAGTTAATTTCTCTCTATATATAGAAGCAGTATAACTACATAAACAGTCATATCTTTTCACTAATCACTATTTTTTCAAAGACTTGTTGGGAGTTTCAACTAGTTTGCGCTATTGTATGGCTTTGCCTTCAGCTACGAACATGGGATTCCGATGTTCGTTTTGACCCTCAGAGAGTATTTAAATGCAATAAAAACATGAGGACACAAAAGTCTAACGATCTTGGTTCAGTTGAACAGTAATACTTCATATGCTAAACAGTATTACTTTAAAATGGAGATTTCACGTGTACTTGATTTACTTATGACCTAATCAGGCATAGAAGATTCGGACATCTTTCTGCGAAAGCTAACAATTATGCGTACAATATTTTCAGGTGATGGCAAGCGACGGGTTGTGGGATGTTATGAGCAACGGCGATGTAGTAAGCATAATCAAAGACACAGTAAAAGAGCCTGGAATGTGTTCTAAAAGACTTGCTACTGAGGCTGCTGCTAGAGGTAGCAAAGACAACATTACAGTTATTGTTGTATTCTTGCGTCCTGTTTCTACAGCAGAGAGGATCTACTAGCTTCAACAACCATTTTTATTTTCTAAAGTTTGATTTTTATTGAAATTAAAATTTAAGGATGAAGAAATTGATGAAAAGTATGGAAACCAATAAATGCATGGATTTGTGCAACGTAACTTGCTCAATTGAAGAATTTCTTTTTATTTATATATTACTATCATTGTGTTGATACTTGGGTGCATACTGGCTAGCAATAATTTCCTTTTTATGTTTCTTATAGTAGTGTGTATGAATATAATATTTTTTGAGAAGTTTGGACGTCATGCATTGTGTCGAAAATTAAAGACAGACTGTAAATCTGTAATGAGTAACTCTATCATTTAAACAACATTATGAAGGAAACAAATGATTCGGGTGGGGTGGGGTCTTAAATATAGATCCGTTTTACATAATAAAATTCGTAACTCATGCAAAAATAATTCCAAAATAAAGCTTTTTTGATTTTTTTTTTTTCAGTGCATTAACGAATGGCAGTTTTTTTTAAAAACTATATAGAAAATAATGGTTTATTGAACAGTTTATATATATATATATATATATATATATATATATATATATATATATAAAGTAATGGTTTATTTTGTTATTTTATGATGGTTGAAAGTTGTTTAAGAAAATAATGGGATTATAATAAAATGCGATATTTTAAAGTATAAAAAAGGAGCCCTTATCATTATAAACTTCAATCAATTTTTCTCTAAGGGTCCCTTTGGTACGTGTGAAAAAGGGGAGAAAAGGGGGTGAAACAAGCCAACTCTCTCTTTATAATCCGTTTGGTAGCAGTTCCACTGTACCTCATGAACCCGGTAAAAAGGCCGACCCGGTAGTTCATCTCTCCCTAACTCTCATAAAATCACTGTTTCAGCATACATTACCTATACCACCAAATTGGTGGTATTGTGCTATCTCGTAAGTGGAGATTCATGCTCTGTTGTTAAACCCATTAATTAAAGGTAAGCCCTAAACTTACCTGGAACAATTTTATCCAAAGCTCGATCCTAATTTATTCACGCCAACCAAAATCGAATAGCTCCAAATCACACACAGATCGGCGGCATTCGGCGGCGAGGGGGCTCAATTAGGGCGGCGGGTTCTAGCCACGAATCAAAAAATCAGAGTAGCAGCGATCGGGGCATTCGAGATGATGGCGCTAAATCAGAGCGGCGGCGATCGAGCACTATTGCGGTGGTGATTGGGCACTCGAGCCGTGCGATCGAGAGGTCACATAGAATGGATCAATGGCTTTTTCAAGAAATTGAAGGAGGGAGGCCGATGATTTTCTCTCAGAAATTGAATTGAAGAAAGGAATGAAAATCCCTAGAGAGACCGATGAGATTTCTAGGGAGGAATGAAAAATCCCTGATTAATAGCAATATTAATTGGGCTTTGGCATAAATTAATTCAGATAATTTTTTTAATCATAATTAACATTTCCTTTCTTTTTTTAACTTATTTTCTCACGTATATATATCCTATCAAACACTCAAATAAATATTATATCAATTTAATTACATTCTATCAAACACATATTTTAAAATAATATATATTTTAATATACTATATCAAACACTATTAAATAATACAAATCTCACTCTTTAAACATAGAATTAAAATCTAGGTACTAATCTTTTATCCCAAACCAAAGGGACCCTAATCCTAAACTCTATAAAGTGAAACCTCTTCTGGCCTACGTGGCATTGCTAGGATGCCTCAATTTCAAGAATGACCCCTTCTCATTTTATCATTTATTGCAAAATCATCTTGATCGTTTATTTTTGTTGTATTGATCGTGTTCGTTCATTGATCCTATGTTTTATCTATAAAATGTTGCACCCTATCCTTTTTTTCATTCGATCATTTCTTTTCATATTACATTATAATTTCTTTAGTTGCCGTCTCTGGGTGTAGAACTTTGAATCTTCGGGTGATTTAGATAAATCTCATGTATTATTAGTTTTGAGCAGTCTTTTTTTTTTGGTCCACAATCTTTGGATTTAGTTTCATCCGTTTGAGAATTTATATGTAATCGTGAAGAAAAAAATATTGTAGTTGTTGTTCGTTTGATGGTGATGATTCATGTTTTGTAATATTTAGTTTATGATACAATAGTTTGTTGGGTTTCTTCCTTTTTTCTCTACTTTGTAGATGTAAATGTGTTTCATTCTGTATGAATACATCTTTTTCGTTTTGAATAGTCTGTTTGTCATCTTCATCAACCAGTAGTTTACACAGTGCATTCTCATCTTCGTAGATTCCATAATTTCCATGTCGTGAAACCCACAACATGACTATTGAGCAATAATGCACTGGAAATAATACTCTGTCTTAGAACGAGAATTTGTAGTGTATCTTGCATCTATATTTTAATGTCAGTTAGATGCATTATTTGTATAAAATTTGCTATGACTTATTCTTTAATCCAGTTTGTGTGTTATTGGTGGAATTTTTGTGGTTAGAGGCTAGGATTTTGTTATAATCATATTAAATTCCCTTTCAGTTAAATAAATCCGATGTTTAAGCTAAGATATTTCCTAATCGTATTAAATTGTCATTGCAGTTTATTAAGTCCGATTATATTAATTGGTCTTTTTAAATTTATTAAATTCGATTATATGTAAAACAAAATTATCATCCTTTAATTTTTTTTCCCTATGATTTAGTAGGATTATATTCCCTATTTTAAAATTTGTATTCTCTAAATTAATTACTGATCTAATTTGAAATTTTTGTATTTGTTTTAATAGGTAGTTATCTAAACCTTCCATAATTTGTTAATTCCGTACTACCCAAATTGCTACAATCAATATTCAAACCTTCCATAATTATTTGATATTTAATAATATTGGAAGATTTTTAATCTCTAAATTGATTACTGATTTAAATTTGTTAAATGTGATTTGGTATTTGTCAATCAGTATATAAAAATTCTCCAATTTGTTGATTCCATATATTATTAACTTTTTGTTTTGGTTTAGGAATATTTAACTCACTAAATGTTTGCATTCTTTTGTCTTTGGACGTGTTAGGTCATTTTGTATTATTGGTGCTGAATAAGGGAAACCTGTATGTCTATATTCTAAGAAATAATATTCTTAAAAATGAATATTTTAGTGTGTTATTTGTATGTATTGTTATTTAGTATTATTGTTAGTTGTAGGTGTGTAGTATTGTTAGTATATATTATGCAGTGATGAATTTATTTTTGCACCGGTTGATTGCAAGAATTGAACAAGCTAAACATCTTTCTATGTTTTGATTGTGATTTCAATTGACTTTCTATTCTTTAATTGGGCTAGATTGATGTTAATTATATATTTAATTGTCGTTCCATGTGTACCATTGATAGGCATCACCTTTTTGGAAGCGGAGAGAATACTTAAATATTTAATTTTACTTTTTGCATATTTGAATACAACTTCAATTTTATACGTTGGATTATAAATGCTTTTAATATATAAATATTTAAATAATAAAAAATTATTAAACCTAATTTTAATTATACATATAATTTTTCGTTCATCCCACGAAATTCGTGGGTCTACGTCTAGTACTCTTATATTTCAACTCCCGCTAACGCAGCAAATTCTACCAAGAATATCTACCTAATTAGAGTGAGCATCACACACACGTGCATTAGCATTATAGCCTAAAAAATTACATAGATCCACAAAAATTCAAAAAATTAAACAACAAAAATAAAAACAAGAAAAAGTGAATTTACATAGAACCATAAAAATTCAGAAAGAATTATACTGCACAGAGCATTAACTCTAGGAAATTCACAATACCAAAATAACAAAAACCTCAGAACATGAGAAACTAGTGACTCTAAACCCAGTGTAAGATACAATGGAATAACTCGTCAGATTTCGACTTAGCCTAACTAGTAAGTCTGTCATATCCAACATAAGCTCGAAATCAGTAGATTTAGTCTCCAAATAAAATTATCAATCCCCATTTCACAGATCTGGACTCAATCAAATGACATTGATGTCGTTACTCAACCTTCGTCAACGACACACAAAGATATGTCGTCACTGCCATCTTCATAGACCGTCTCCCATTTTTCAACCAACAAATCTTGTAGAATTTGAACCATTGAACCTTGATCCCATCAAAACTTGAACCATCAAACCGTTCGAGACTCACAATCTGATCAGATTCAGATTCGGAAATAATGATCCATATTTGTGGGTTCTAAGTTTCGTGGCTTTTGGCGCCAGAACTTTCCAGCGTCGTGGAGTAATTTGTTTAAAATTACAGATCTGAGAGAGAGGGAGCGAGGGAGAGAACTAATTAGTAATTAAATTAGCTTATGTTAGGTGGTTCAGCCCACCTAGCCACTGAGTGACCCAGGTTCGATTCCCTTTAGAAATGAATTAAGGGACTTACAAGGTGGTTTGGAGAATTCTTGGAGTATTTGGGGCTTGGTGAACTAACTACTAACAACTAACATTTACCGATTTAAAAAAAGAGTAAGGCAGTGGTGTTAAAAAGAGTAAGGGGCAGCGAAGGGATGATTCAAGTAAGGCAGGGGAAAAGGTTGATGTGAAATCCGGTGGAGAAAGTCCTTTCAAGAAAGGATCTGTTGGTAAATCTTTTGGTGTTAAGAAGAAAAAAGTTTTTCTGAAGAAGGAGACTGCTGAGTGGTATTCTTTCTTCTTTTTTTAATAATTGTTGTTTATGATTTGGGTATTGTTAATTTATTTATTGGGGTATTGTTTTTTTAGTCTTTGGGTATTAATGTTTAATACTTTGGGTAATGTTGAGAATTCTTGTTTCTTGTGTTGGTCATAATACCTTCGGGTATTGGTGACTATACCTTTGGGTATTGGTTACTATACTTTGGGGTATTGGTGACTATACCTTGGGGTATTGGTGACTATACGTTAGGGTGTTGGGGTATTGGTTATTATATCTTTGGGGTATTATTTATTAATTATTTATGTTTATTTTTTGTTTGTTATTCTTATTCTTATTTCTATTTTTTTCTATATGCATCACTTTTTTGACGCAGTGTCGTCCTCTTGGTTTGTTTGAGTTGCTTAATTCTTTGAATGATAAGCAAAAAGAAGATGTTGTTAGCATTAGTTTTGGTGGTCTTCTGAAGTTGAATTTGAGTAAGTGTTATGGTCAGGAAATGTGGAAGTGGTTGGTGGAACACTTTAATGGCAGTAGTCATATGTTATCTGTAGATAAATTTAGGTAATTTCCTGTTACTGCTGATGATATTTTTGATGTTTTTATGATACCTAGGAATGAGGGGAGAAATGTAGTTTGTTATTCTCGTTCTGATGATACGTCTGTGTTTGATTCGTTTAGTAAGAAATATCGTATTGCTGCTAAGACTCCGATTCGACAGTTGGGTGATTTGATTATTGAGAAGTTATTTAAAGGGGGTGATGATTTTAAACGGGCTTTTGTTTTATTTTCTCTTTGTTCTTTTCTTTGTCCTTCATCAAATCGTTCTATTAGTACCATTTATTTTTAGTCTCTGGAGGTTGTAGAAGATATACCTAAGTTGGATTGGTGTAGTTTTGTTTTGAAAAGGTTGGCAGATTCTGTCTTAACGTATCAGAATGATGGGGTGAAGAATGTTAGTGGATGTGTTATTGTGTTACAAATACTGTACTTGCATAGGCTGAAGTAGAGGAGTGTTTGTGAGTCATGTTCTATTCCTTTGATTCAACATTGGAATGATGAGAAGATGAAGGAGAGGTGTTATCAAGAGCTTAATGCTGGTGTTTTTGGTTCTGGTGATTTGGTTAGTGGTGTTTATCCTGTATCTGTTAACGGTGTTTTGAAGTCTACTGCTTCTGGTAAAGAAAGCGTGGATACTAAGTATCAGGTATACAATGTTTTATTAATTTTTCCATATTACTTCTTCTTGTTTTTTAAATTATGTTATTTTTGTTCTTCTTTTTGCAGGAGATCAAGAATATTTTGTTGTCCATCCTGTCAGAGGCTAGGAATTTTTCTGGATCTTTTATGTATAAGATTCAAAAGCTTGTGGACGGTATTCAGTCTTCTTCTTCCTCACAATCTACTCCTGAATCTGATCTGTCGAATACCCATAAGTTTTTTATGAATCCGAAGCTTCACAGATACGTAGATAAATTGGCAAAATATGTTACCATGATGAAGGATTTGGCTGGTGAAGCTCCTAAGTTTGATTTGCTGACTCCCGGGCCACCTATTTTTTAAACCAATTTGTCTGGGGATGAAGCAGATTGGTTTAAGGACGGGTTTACTGTTGATCTTGGGGCTGATGAGCCATCTTTGAATAAACCCTGTAATGAGAATGCTGGTGTTGATGAAAGTTTGAAGACAAAAACCGCTGAAGATGATATTGTTGCAAAGAATGTGGGGGATGAAAGTGTTAAGGGTAAAACTGTTGAGGAGAATGTTGGTGTAAAGGCTGGGGTTGATGGAGGTAGCAAGGCTGGTGAAGATACTTTTACAGGTGATGAGCTTGATGACGCAGTGAAATCTGTTCGTTCAAAAGTGAAAAGAGCTGGTAAGGATATTTCTAGTCTTTTTTTGTTGATTGATGATGAAGTTGGGCACGTTTCCAAGTTGGTGAAGTCAAACAAGAAGTGTTATCGTACTATTCCACAACCTCATTTGGAAGTTGTTGACTTTTATTTTTACGATGGTGATGGATCTGTTGAATTGTAAGTATTTAATTACTTTTTTTTAGTTTAGTTCTTATACGTGTGTATGTTGGTCCCAAAAAGGTTATCCAGCGGAAGGCGTTTTATACTTAATTTTGAGAAAACCCCTTTTTAAATAAAGTGCTATAAGAAATGCAGAAAACTTAAAGTGCAGTAAAGTAAATAACACAATAATTTATAGTGGTTCGGACAACAGGTCCTACGTCCACTCTCCCTTTCTCCAAAGGGGACTTTCTCTCCAACCAACTTACTCACGAACCACTGGAATTGGGAAGTACCAGCTCCTTCGTACAACAACTTACAACAACCTTTCAATGTGGTGAATAGGTTGAATAATATTCCAACTAGAACTCCTAAAAGAGTAGATATAATACTTGTATAAACAAGGTGAGTGTATGGCGAGAGTTCGTGTGTCTTTGTGTGCTCTTGCCTGACCTTTGTCTCTAATGAACTCATCCAAAACACTCCTATTTATAGTTGTGAGAATTAACTAGCCGTTGGAAAGCTAGCAATTCAAACAACCATAATTGGAGGAATATAATCAATCAAAGATTGATTATATTGATTGATTGATCCCCTCCATTGATTGGATATTTTAAGATTGATACCAATCAATCAATCCTTCTATCAGTTGACTCTCTAGATTGCTTCTTCTCTATCATCGAACTCTAAGATCTTCTTGTCTCTAGATTACACGCAACCTCCATGTGGGTGAACTAATCCGTCTCCCTCATCTGGTCAGGACTCGTTTGGTCTGGGGTTTTCTGGTCTAGTCTGGTGTCATTTCTGCTCTGAACCTCATCTGGGAGAGGTCTTCTGGTCAGAGCTCATCTGGCAGACTCCTCTGGCAAACTCCTCTGGTCAGACTCCTCTGCTCTGGTGACTCATCTGCTCTGATGACTCATCTGCCCTGGTGACTCATCTGCTCTGGTGACTCATCTGCCTGGTCTGGACACCTCATCTGGTCACCTCAGATTTCTTCCCCCTTAACCAAAGACCTATTCTAGACCTAGACTAATCTGTAGCTGACTAACAGGTTCAGCTAGTCCTATTACAAGTTCTTTGTTTTAACATCTTCAAAACATCTAACCTATATCCCAACAATTTCCCATTTTTGATGATGTTAAAACTAGAAGAACTTAAATAAAAAAAGACAAGAAAATTTGAAATATCTAAATAGAGATTTTAGCAGGCTGGGTCAACTGATCTTCCCCTTCAAAATATGCTCATCTGATATTTGGGGCATAATATCAACTGGTCTTCTTATGTATCTGCAGGCAATCAAGTTTTTGGTACCCTTCTGGGTCCAGGGGGGGTTAGCACAATATTTAGGAAGCCACAAGAATATATCATCCCTTTTTGAATCAGGTGATCTTATCTTTCTTCCATACATATCCCCAAAAACACACTGAACACAAGAGTCTCCGACAGGTTATTTCTTCTAGAGGCTCTTCTTCTCTTATGAGATTGTCCAGTAGAAGGAATAACTTGTCTTAATGTAACAGTCTTGAAATTTTGTTGATAAGGATAAGTCTTGCTAGAACCATCAAAAGTTCCAGCTGGTCTGGCAGATGACTTAAAAGTCTTCTGCAGCTGAGTAGGAGTCAGCTGGGACTGCTTCTTTTGAGAAGGTCCAGGCTGTTTTCTACTTTGCTGGCCTTGCTGAGGTCTTTTAAAATTCCTCCTCTGCCTTTTGGGTTTTTGAGTTTTAGAACTCATCTGCCCATTAGGATGAGTTGTCTGGTCCGCTGACCTCTTATCCTTATCAATAAAATTTCTAGACTTTTCTTCTTTCTGAACATGTGAGGATTCAGGTTTGGAATAACCAAGACCTGTCTTATCATGCTTTTTTTGAGATTAGGCAACTATATGTGACACAACATTGTTTGCTGTAGTCAGCTGCTCCAGTCTCAATTTGAGTTTGTCCTCACTTTCTTTTACAATTTTGTTTTGATAGAAGAGTTCATCAAACTTAGCTTTCAACAGGGTATATTCATTATCTTTCTCATTATTTTCAACAAGCAGCCTTTCTATCAACTTAGTTTGTTCATCACATCTGGTTTTCAAGTCAGTTGACTCTTCTACCAGTGTTTGAACCTGTTCACCTGGCAGATCAGCTGATTTGTCGAAACATTTTGAAAGCTTTTGATTTTCTGCTTTCAGCTTTGTGTTTTCTTCTTCCAGTATTTGACAAAGTTGTACATATTTTTGGAGATCTAATAACAATGTTTTCGTATAAGACTCATCTGATTGTTCAGAAAAAGAAGAGTAAGAAGAAGAAGAGGGAGTTCGATTACTTACCTCATCTGTCACAAGACATATCTCTTCGTTTGGTCCAAAATTTGATGATGAACCAGAAGTGGATGTCTCTTCTTGCTCAGCTGTGAAGCTTCTTTTGGAGAGACTCCTAGTGTATCTTTTATTACTTTTCTTCGAACCCATTTCTGCAAGAAATTGTTAGCACAAAAAAATATTTGGGTTTTAAAAAAAAAATGGATTTGTCCTGGTGACCACCAAAAGTTTTTCAAAGCAGTGGTCTAGGACACACTGCTCTGATACCACTTGTTGGTCCCAAAAAGGTTATCCAGCGGAAGACGTTTTATACTTAATTTTGAGAAAACCCCTTTTTAAAAAAATGCTAAAAGAAATGCAGAAAACT
Organism: Ballota nigra; assembly: GCA_947034835.1. NCBI lineage: Eukaryota > Viridiplantae > Streptophyta > Magnoliopsida > Lamiales > Lamiaceae > Ballota > Ballota nigra. Next base: position 10,327,748 of record OX344726.1, read on the forward strand.
TAAAGTGCAGTAAAGTAAATAACACAAGAATTTATAGTGGTTCGGGCGACAGGTCCTACGTCCACTCTCCCTTTCTCCAAAGGGGACTTTCTCTCCAACCAACTTACTCATGAACCACTAGAATTGGGAAGTACCAGATCCTTCGTACAACAACTTACAACAACCTTTCAATGTGGTGAATAGGTTGAGTAATATTCCAACTAGAACTCCTAAAAGAGTAGATATAATACTTGTATAAATAAGGTGAGTGTATGGTGAGAGTTCGTGTGTCTTTGTGTGCTCTTGCCCGACTCTTGTCTCTAATGAACTCATCCAAAATACACCTATTATAGTTGTGAGAATTAACTAGCCGTTGGAAAGCTAGCAATTCAAACAACCATAGTTGGAGGAATATAATCAATCACAGATTGATTATATTGATTGATTGATCTCCTCCATTGATTGGATCTTTTAAGATTGATACCAATCAATCCTCCTATCAGTTGACTCTCTAGATTGCTTCTTCTCTATCATCGAACTCCAAGATCTTCTTGTCTCTAGATTACACGCAGCCTCCATGTGGGTGAACTAATCCGTCTTCCTCATCTGGTCAGGACTCGTCTGGTCTGGTCTGGTGTTATTTCTGCTCTGAACCTCATCTGGGAGAGGTCTTCTGGTCAGAGCTCATCTGCAAGACTCCTCTAGCAGACTCCTCTGGCAGACTTCTCTGGTCAGACTCCTCTGGTCAGACTCCTCTGCTCTGGTGATTCATCTGCTCTGGTCTGGACACCTCATCTGGTCACCTCAGATTTCTTCCCCCTTAACCAATGACCTATTCTAGACCTAGACTAATCTGTAGCTGACTAACAGGTTCAGCTTATCCTATTACAAGTTCTTTGTTTTAACATCTTCAAAACATCTAACCTATATCCCAACAATGTATACTTATTTATAAATTTTTATTTTTTGATTAGGAATTCTTATTATACTCATGGTGATAATCTTGGACTATACCAGACTGAAATTAAATCATTGTTGCCTAACCATGAGATTGATGTTGCCGTTGTTTCTGCCTGGTGCTTGGATGTTAATGGTGATGTGTTTACGGATGGTAGACGTAGCAGATTTGTTTTCAATCTTAATCACAGTGTAAGTTTTTTGTAGTTATTGCTTGCGTATTGGTTGTTAATGCTTTGGGTGTTGGTGATTATCTCTTTGGGTATTGCTGTGTATATCTTGGGGTATTGCTTTGTAACTCTTAGGGTATTACTGTTTTACTTTTGGGGTATTGCTCCGTATATCTTTGGGTATTGCTGTGTATATCTTAGGGTATTACTGTTTTACTCTTGGGGTATTTCTGACTATATCTTTTGGTATTGCTTTCTAAATTTTATGCTATTATTTATTATTTATTTTTTATATGTAGTTTTTCTTGGGTCAGGTCATAATGAACGGAGTTGAAGTTGAAAAAATGACTGATAACTTTTTCTGTTCGTGGGATGCATGGATATCTGTGTATGAAGGATGTTTCATGTCTGCGCAAATGGTTAGTTGAATTGTTATTGTTTTGTGTGTTTTTAATTATTTTGGTTTTATTAAAGTTTATTAATTTTTCCTTTTGTTTTTTCAGATTTTCGTTCCTTTTTGTATCCATGATCATTTTGTTGTCCTTGTAATTAACTTTGATGATAAAAAGTTGCAATTGCTGGATAACTTGAAGCATGTTGAGGAAGTTAATGATTACACAAAGTCTGCTGATGTATTGGTAAAAATTTTATACATTTTTGTTTATACTCATTTTATATTTTTTGAATTACAGGTTTGTATTTATATGTTTTTTTTTTTTTTACTTTTTTTTAGATCAAGTTGATGTCTAGGTTTCTTGTGAAGAAGAATCATCCTAAAGCTGCTGATATTTTAGAATATGATTTTGAAAACATGTCTTTGAAATGGCAAACCGGAAAGCCAGATAAGGATTGTGGCGTGTATATGATGCATCACATTAAACAATTCAATGGTACTCCTTATTCTTATCCAGACTTGACTCGGGTAATTGTTTTCTTTCATTTTTTTTATGTTTTTTTGTTATTTACTTATTTTCTTATCTTATTTTTTATTGACTTTTTTTAGGAGGATATTCGTATAGCAATTAGGGCAGAAATCTGTGTAATCCTAGTTCTTTCGAACTTTAATTCTTCTAGGTCTGATGTTATTGAGAAAGTTTACAATTTTTATAAGCAAAAGTCCAATTTAATCAAGGATATTGCTTTGAAGAAGAAAGAAAAAGATGAAAAAGCTGCTGAGGAGAAAAAAAAAACGGGCTGCTGATACTTTGAAAACTCTGGGTGATGATTTAGGGAGGGGAAATATGAGAAATGTTAAATGATATTTTTTAGTTGAACATTTTTACTATTTAGTATGTATATTTCTATTGAAATTTGTAATGGTTTAACTGATCTGGGTTAATAAGTATTTTGGTGGTTTAATTTGTAATGGTTTAACTGATATTTTTAACTGATGATGGTTAATATATATTTAGTGGTTTTATAATTTTATGTTTTATATTTTTAATATGTATTAATGATTATTACTTGTGGTATTGCTAAATATATCTTCGGATATTGGCTAATATATCATCGAGTATTGCTGTCTATAACTACGGGTATTGCAAACTATAACTACGGGTATTACAATCTTTAACTTCGGGTATTGGTAAAACTTAATTAATATATAAAACATAAAGTACTTGCAATAATACTCCAATATTTGATCATCAATATCTTAATTTAATTTTGAATAATCTAAAAAAAGAATTACAATTATCATTCAAATAATATGTGGATTTTGTGTAGTGGAACCATATTCCCTCATTTGTGATGATTGTGATGCTGATTTCTTTTTCTTCTTGTTTTGATGGAGACCACTTTTAATTCTTTGACTTCTTCCCTTCGTTACTGATCGTTTTGGATCTAGAATTTTGTTTGATGTCTCAGAATGAGCTTCACTTCCTTCTTTTTGTGCGGAGTATTTTTGTTTAAGTATTTTCTCATATCTTTCACATCCTTCTTCAATAAGTTCTTTCATTTCTTCACTTTTTTCACTCATCAAGACTATGTTATAGTACTTCCATATGATAACATGTCTCCATGGGATATTGGTTGCAACTTTATCATTGTTCTTATTTTTAAAAAATTTGAATAGTAACATTAGTTAGTTCTTATCAGTTTTAATGAGAATAGTAAAATAATAGTAAATAAAAAACACAAACTGTACCTTTCTTTGTTGTTGATATCATTTTGCTTTTTGTCCCACACGTGTGCTTTTGCAAGTTTTCACCATCTTTTCAATATGTAGTTATCGGGTATCCTTTGTACTGAATGTACGTTCAATATTCTCAAGCAGTGATAACACAATATTCCTAATTCTTAGAACTTTTTACAATCACAGGTGATTAGGTTCATTGCGGTGTCATATATCACTTTGTTGTTGTGCCCAACATTATCATTCTTGTCCCCATAAATCAAACTGGTATCATAGACTTGTACAACAGTCGAACAAGAAATTATGAACTTTATGAACTCCACTTCAAAACGTCTGAATATGGTGAGTGTGTATATCTCAGCAGCATGATTTACCGTGCGATTCAGGTATCATTCTTGAGCAATTGAATTCGTCTATTTTTTCAGTGCTTCTCCATTGATTTACCGTGTTCTTGAATATCTCATAAAATTCTGTCAAATTTGTCTTCTTGTTTGCTCTGAAACCTATTGCATGATTTGTGCTCTCACTTCTTTGGGATAACCTTATTCCGGCAAAAAATATGTCCTTGCTTAACGTCGTACACCATTTTTCTTTTAAACTGTACAATCTGTTAAACCAAGCATTTTTTTCGAGCCCATATGTTGATATCATGTTCTTCCAATTGCTTTCGAATTCATTCTCATCCATGCTACCAGATAGATAATTGTTGAATGCATCTTTAAAAGGACCATCTTTCTTTAATTCTCCAAATCTTGCAATTGCATTTTGGTGTAGGTGCCAAAGACACAATCTGTGTCTTGCTTCAGGGAATTCCTGTATAAGAACATCCAATAAGCAATACCCCAAGATATTTTCACCAATACCCGAAGTAGAAAATTTCAATACCCGAATCATTAAATAGCAATACCCGAAGCATTAAATACCAATACTCGAAGTAAAAAATACCAATACCCGAAGCAATAAATAACAATACCCAATGCTATAAATATTAATAACATATTTTAATTAAATATAAAACATAAATCCTTCTCAATTATTTAATAATGTATACAATATTAATTTTTTAACCTTCCCTATCGCATTTGTTATTGCTAAGTCTTGGTCTGTGAACACTATCTTAGGTACTTTCTCCCCCATTGAGTTTTTGAACATCTGGAAAAACCACTCAAATGTTTCTGTTTTCTCATCAGATATGAATGCACAACCAAACATTACATTCTTCCAGTGGTTGTTTATCCCAACAAAATGTACACTGATCAAGTTGTACTTGTTTGTTCTGTATGTCGTATCGAAAACCATTACATCTCCGTAGATTTCATAATCTTCCATCATCAAAGAATCCCTCCAAAAAACACTTGATAATCTTCCATCTTCCTTGAGCCTAATCTTGTAAAAGAAATTTTCATCTCTAGTTTTTTCTGCTTCCATCATGTTGATCAGGTTGTTTGCATCACTCCCTTTAACTGCTTCCATTTTAAACTTGTTTATCAAGTTGTAATGGTCCTTTATTGTGTGTCCTAAGTTTTTCTCTCCTCCAACTTTATTTGTCATATAGCGATATGAGTCTATTGTTCTCATCCCTGAAGACACCATATCCTCTATCACTCTTTTCTTGTCTGTAGTGATTTGTCTTTCCGAACGGTGCATATGGTTCCATTATGTTCTAGTTAGCTCATGATTGTGCTCTGTCTCGTGTTACACAACAGAATAATTGCCCTCTTTAGTCTTTTTCACCAACATTCTTGCCTTGCAGTTTGTTCTTGTTATACAAATCTTTTTTTTTTTTACAGATGTTCCAGGAGTTGAATTACTCTACTTTTTTGTTTGTATTCCAGTACATGAGCACACAAAAAACTTGCTCAAAAGTATAGATTTATTAGTTGCAGAAAATCTGTTTGTTGATTTACGAACACTAAATCCCAAACATCGTGCATGCTTACAGTATAATGAATACATCTTTTCTACTGTGTCTTGTTCAACGCCGACCAAAAAACCTCTAATATCAACACGGTTAACATTGTCATCTGTTTTAAACACACATATATTTTTAACAGTACACACCGACCAGTCCCACCGTCCATCGCCCCTCACACCGCTGCTCCCATCGTTGCTTCGACGTCGTCCTTCTACTATGAAATTCCCAGTAAGCTCCAACCTTCAATTGAACACTTTGATTTTGGATTGTTGACCAATATTCGGTTGGTTTCTATGTTTGAGTATTCTGAATTCTGTGACTATTTCATTTTTTTTAGTTTTGTAGTGGTAATGGTAATTGTAGACAACCTGTTTGATTTAATGTCTGAATGAAAGTATAATTAATTTGAAGACCTGTTCATGTTAATGTTCTAACAGTACAGGAATTTTGAGTTCATCATCTTCCTTATACATTTCTCTAGAGCTATCTTGAGAACACACATAAAAGGACAAAATTATCATACAATTTTTGAGTAATTTTGTGTGCTTCATATACAACTAAAATCCAGGAAACAGACCCGCACTCCGAAGGTATGATTGAAAACTCTCATATGTGTGCACATTTTTTATTTTCTTTACCTTATTAAGTTGTTTGTTTTTCTTGTGTTTATAGAGGAGTACTCGATTTTGCATCTGGATGTAGGATTCCTCGAGTTTGTTGATGGGTGTGAAAACTGGAGTACGGATATGGGGTATTTTTATACTTGGGTTGAAACTGAAGAACAGTTGAGAGAGCTCGTGGAAGTGTTAAATAATGAGAGAGTGTTTGCAGTGGATATTGAGCAACACAGTTTGAGATCATTCTTAGGTTTTACATCACTTGTTCAGGTTCATATTTGCATCGATTTCTCGAAGAAACTTTCCTTTTTGTGCTGTTTACTGATTTATATAGCGTATTAGTCGGTTATGTGTGTTTCTGTTATGACATTTGTGTTCAAATATAGCCTCAAAGGTGTAACTTAATTAGATAGACTATGATCCCTTTATATAACAGGGTTATAGGTAATGATTCTCAGTGTATAAAAAACATCGAATTTGAGTTAAGACTACAAATCTATCTATTCGAAAATTCGAGATTTTTGTTTAAAAAAACTCACAAATAGTTGCCTGCTCTTATTCATGTAGATAGGCCAATCTGTGAGTCATTTCTTGTGAAGAATGTAGGATTTCAAGTCATGCTTTATATAGCGAGTAATTATGCAAGTTTATTCTACAGTTTCCAGCATGATTAAAAAAATTGTCCCTACTTCCTCAAAACAAAAAATAGTACTCTCTCAGTTCAATATTACTAGTCTTGTTTTTTCAGCTGTTATCTTTTGTCATTAGTTAGAGGATATTATGATATTGTGGGGTCCATTTATAAATAAAGTTATTCTTTATGAAAAATATAAGTATCATATTTTCATAAACAATCACTTTATTTATAAATGGACCTCACAATACTTCATAATACCATCAAACTTATGACAAAAAATAATAGGAAAAAAAACAGGACTAATAAAATTGGACGGAGGGAATAATAATTTTTTACTATATTCGTGAATAGATTCAATTTTGGCATTCATAATGTACTTAGCAAACTTACCAGAACCTATAGCTATAGCACTAATTCATTCATTGACATAAGAACAGTCAAATTTGTTGGTTGCTTACTTCATAATACCTCTACATAGCTTCTTAGTACAGATAAATAATATGGGAGGCAGTTTTTGATATGTATGTTCTTGGCCTGTATATTTTATTTTAAACATAATTAATAAAATCTGACTAAATATATGTACATTAGATTTTTTTTTATAAATGTTGCAAGCTTCTTACCTATTCGTTTGTTATGCAAAGAAGTAGAGGTCTGCCGATTGGAAAGTAGCAAGAGCATACCAAACTAAGGGCTTGTCTATGATGGAAAAGTTAAAGGATTCAATGGTGGTGGCTTGTTTGATCAAATTTTATTCTCTTGTTGGTTTTCTTCCCTTTCCATAGTTGAGCCCCTCTCATTCATGCAAATGTACTAAAGCTCTAACATCAAGGTTTAAATTCACATAAAAATTATTTCTCTAGTTCCTAGATAAATGTTATTCCCTCAATCCCATACTTGTTTTCTACATTGCCAAAAAGGTTCATCTCATACTTGTTTGTTGCATCCATTTTTTGAAAAAAAAAAAAAAAAACAACAATACTTTTAAATATTATGTTCTTCATACACTTCTAACCAAAAGCATCTACGTTATCATTTTAAATACTAATAAACAACTCTTTTCTTAAAACATGTACAAGCAATAAAGTAGCAAACAAGTATGGGGCGGAGGGAGTATTATGCAAATGCAATCAAGCAAATTGTAGTTTCGATTTTACTTTGTGAAGTATTTTGGAATTTCAATTAATATAAGGGTTATTTGAAACTATAAAAGCTTGCTCCTATAAGTTTAAGAATGTTTTGGCATGAGATAAGCGGTTTCTAGAGCAATTATGCACATTGGTTATATTTGATATTACCTCATTAAATATGGATGTCTTGATCAATTTTATACGTGTGCCAGTAAAAACATACACCTATAGAAAATTTCTGCTATTTTCTAAACCTTATGGAAATATTGTTTCTTCGTAATTTAATTTTAAATTTGGTATTGTTAGTATTAATATATATTATTTTATAGTTCAGGGAGAAAACGTATACCTCAATCCAAATTGATTTATGCATTTCTCAATATAATAGTTATACTAGTACTCCTTCTAATGCAAGTTTGATTGAGATTTTCATTGTGAAATATAAATTAATTTTCTCGTGGCCCAAAACGATGTTAGTATTATTAGTACTATTCCCAAGTATAAATGGAGGAAGCAACTTGCAGACGATAAGTTCAGTATCATTTCAATACGTAGGTAGTACTTAGTTACAATATTTGTGAATTTTTTTTTTTTATTAAGAACTATTACCTTGTTTGTCTTTGCCTTTGTAAAATTATATTGTATGCTCTTGGATTATAATTTATTGAACTCATATAAATTAGATGCACCAATCAGTGGCTTGTTGCATTGCATTTTTAGTTATTTAGTTCACCATATTGACTAAAAAAAATTCCAAATGTTCTCTCCAGTGGTTATTGTTATGTTGAAGTGAGAACTAGTTGAATTTAGCTGGGAATGGGATACATTATTAATGTTTAAAGCCATTTGATTTTTTATTGACTAATACTATGTTCTCAGTTGATCAATTTATTATTAGAAAGTCTTACTTTGTAATATTTGTAGGAATTAATTCGCTTTTGAAGGTTGATGATGAATGGTAGAATTCGTTGTACGGTTTTCCAATAGCACTCCCGGATGAAGACATTGGTTTATTTTCTTATTGTCTAATTTATAAAAACCTTGTTAGTTGGATTTGTCTCTTTAAATTAATATTAGTGGATTGAATATTGTTATCAATTTTTCTTTTATATTTTTGTGAGTATATGATTTAACTATTTCCAGATTTGTGATTTATTAATGGGGATTTATTTTAACTATTTTCACTTTCTTTTACGTGTTCACGATATTTTATTCAAAGTCATGGAAAAATTTATTCGCAATATTTTAATTTTGTGAGGAGAGGTTGATATAAATAAATAAAGCAATAACATATTTGAAAAATATATAACAGACTCTTGTGCTATTATGTGTATTAATAATCTCGTAAAGATTGAGAATTAACGATATCCAAAAATGTGGAATCTCGTTTCTGCTCTAAATTTATAAAGCGATTTGTGCATCGTTACAAAGGAAAACATGTCGCTATAAATATTGACGTCTATATGTAAGTTGAACACCCTCCAAAACATGCTCGTTACCACCATTACAATGTGAAGCATCCAAAAATAAACAAATATTGTCCTAATAATTGGAAAACTAAATAACGACCTGTGTATCGTTATAATCGTATTGGTGTCGTAATGTTCACTAATAACCTCACAGCTATCCCCACGCCCACCATGTACATTCACATAGCCCTATGTTAGACATATAGTTGTTAATGTTTTTAGCAACACATTTTCCAGTGCTATATAAATGCACACCTCGCTTTTAAATTTCAAGCTAAATAGGGATGCTACTTTTTTTCAAGATCGTTAATTCTCAATTTTACAATGTACTATACAATAAAAACTAAGGTTGAGAGTGTAATTTGATTAACGAGCATTATACAATTTCATCTATCATTGTTAACACAAGTGTGTAAAGTTAATGATTGTTCTAATTTTCTTTTTGTCCAATAAATTAGTCATGCGAAATACACTAATAACTTTTAAATTGTCAGTGTTTCTTCACTTTAAAAAAAGATAAACGGTTTTTTTATAGTAAAATTAGTTTAATTATTATAGTTTAACCAAGTGACAAGGCTTTAACAAAGAATTTCCTAAACTTATTTATTACAATCACGGCTCGAAGTCAAATTTCGCACGAGTCTAATGACAAGTTCTAGCGTGTAAGATGTGAGTGATAACCACAATAATGAATGAACAGAAAAAAATACAATTTTAATTGGCTCAAAACCTCACAGGTTCATTCACGATCGAGAACAACACCATCTCCCCTAGTTCTATCCATCTCACAACAATGCATCGAGTGCGCAAATTCTTTCACCAATCATAATGCCCTCAAATAAAAAATAACAAATGATCTATGAACCAAAACTAACTCACATTCATGAACATCCAACAAATTACCATAAAATCGTTTAGTACTAATGTATCAACTTAAGAAAATGAGAACTATAAAATCCAATTAAATTTGTTTAGAGTATTACAACCCCATAAAAAATTCAAGAATATTGAATCCAATAAATAGTCATTTAAAATAGATAAAGGAAGAGTGTAAAATTCTCAAGCTTGAGGTCATTGAGTTGGGAAACAATCATCATAGAGAACTTTCAATGTTTCAACAAAAGCTTTATGATCATCCTAAGGCAACACCCTAATTCTTCCTCTTTTTCACATTTCATTCTTAGCCGCTGTATTTTCTTTTTCCAGCTTGATTTCTCACCACTGCCACTCCTGTACTTTTTCTCATTTGATACCTACCATCACAAAATACACACTTAATCAATTAAGAGAATACAAAAATTAAGCAGAAGAGAGTAATTTAATCCACAAAGTATCAACTCAAAGCAAGCATATCATTTCATCCCTCAAACAACTCCAATTATACACAAGTTTCACGATTAACAAGATAAAAGTCAGTCCCATAACTTGTCAATTCTATTCACTTTCTCTTGTCCTAATTTAAGCAAAAATTGAACTTTTCATTTAACATGCTAAGGACTCTAGAGAAATTAGAAATTCTAAGTTAATATGCACATAAGCAAAAAATGGAACTTTTCATTTAACATGCTAAGGACTCTAGAGAAATTAGAAATTCTAAGTTAATATGCACATAATCCTACATTTAATTATACCACAGCCTCAAGCAAGTTATATTCTATCAAACAATCAATCATCTTCATCATTTTCTCAAGAACGGGTTAATTCGAATTGCATGGCTCTAACCGAATCACAAGCTTGGGCCGAACTCGGATACGTTCGAAATTCATGAAAATTTTCTAACACCTTAGGCACGGGCCTAGCTTCGGATTAGGCCTAATTTGAGACCAAGCCTAAAGAGCTATGAGATGATGTACAAGCTCATGCACTCCCTTCACCGAGCATCAGACTCGGGCCAAGTTCGTGCCATTTTTTTTTTCAAATTTTACGAACATGATACCGCTTCAGTTCGAGTTAGGGTCCTCGGTGGTATGTTCAGTAATCTAAGAAATTGATTTTCTATACAATATATAACCATGGAGAATACCAAGTATACAAAGTATCTCAACCATTCCAACTAGTTCATACCTAACCAAAATTTTAAAACTCATCTCTCTTATATATGCACAAGATTTTTGTAAATTTAACCCCAAGTACACAAAATCAAGAACTATTTAAGAATGAACTATATTATCCATTAAACAACAAGTATTTGACCCAAATAACACCAAACTTTACGTATTCACCCACTGCCATTCTAAAAAACAACAACGTAGAAACATACACTCATCAAGTGTTTGTAAAAAATCCTCAAAGCAGTTTCTCTCTTAAAAATATAAATAGGAATATTTTCGACAAGCCCATGCTTCAATGACAGAGTACTAGAAATTCAGAGTCTAAGTGTTTAGACTTTATACCTTTTTTGAAATGAACAGGAATTCACACACACAAATCGATCTCCCACAGTAGCAACAAACTCACGACTCCCTCTCTTTGACTGAACAAATTGTAATTGTTTCTCTCAACTTAAAACTCACAAAACTTCTAAGAAATTTAAAGATATGCAAAAGTTTTCGAAAAACAATCCATCAAACAACAAATTCAAGTCTATACATATTATCCATCAAACAACAAATTCAAGTCTATACTTATTTTTACAACTAATTTTATTTCAAAGTTCTTTTAGGCATTTTATCAAACACTTTAAGAGAGCAAATTCATGTAAACTTAATTTTATCATATCTTTATCAAATTCACCCTAGAAACAATAATTCAGAGAATTAACCTTAATTTCGATGGTTATGGAGGGCTAAGCAATGTTTGGAATCGAACACTGGGAAAAAAATATGGTCAAAATTGTATTGAAGCAGAGGTGATGGTTAACTAAGCAGACAGGTGGTGGTGATCATAGTAGGAGACGAGTAGGAAGAAGGGCGGATTGGCGGTGATGATCATAGCTAGCGGCATCGGCATTGGAATACAGATATTCATGATTGAACGTGGACGATGAACAAAATTTTTTAAGGTTAAAATAATTTAATAGATGATTTTTTTTATATTAAATATTACATAAGGATATATTGATAAGTTTATAATTAATCTTAATTAAATTATTAAATTTAATATAATAGTGAAATAATACGACACAATTCGATAGTACTTGATGCAAAACGATAGAAAGTTAAATTATTAATTTTACATTCATTTTACATTTTATAGAACCTCGCATCAGGTAATACGAAAGAGAATGAAAGATATTTTTAGTTGCTATACTAGAGTATTAAAAATTGAGGAATAGTATATATGAGGAAACTAGTATAACTGAAGCTCTTGAGGATAGTATATCATAAGGACAATTATAGTCGATAAGTTGAAAAGACTTGTTATTTTGGATATTTATGGGAATGCCACTGAGGATTTGTATTTGATTAAGTGAGAGACTTCGATAGTAGATTTAGGTATAGACTAGTTGATTAAGAATCAAGCGAAGTTTAGATAGTTATAATACCATGATTGGTATGATGGAATAGATAGGGAATGGAATGTTCATTCTTTAATTTATTCCAAATATCATGATTGGTATGTTTTTAAAAATTGAAGAGTGATTTCACATGGAATGATGATTCTCAATAATGTGGAATAGTGATTCCGGGTTTATTTATTCCACATATTGAGGAATGATTATTTTCCAAAAATATCATCACTTATTTTCATTTATATAATATTATCTTTTAATCCCAACATATCTAATTATCTACACTAATAATATTATTATTAGTACTCAATTATAAAAATATCATTAAAATAATTCTACTTAGTAAAATTATAAGTAGTAATAAAAATAATAACAATCAATTTCAATTATAATAACTAGTATTATACCCGTGCGTTGCACGGTCGATTTTCTAAAAATACTTGGGGTTAGGTGTTATAAATGTTGATTTTTTTTTCCTTTCTTTCTAATTTATTTTCATAAGGGAGAGATTAAAAAATTTCTCACAGCCGACCATATTATTAGTTCTTCCGTCGGGTGAGATGTAAATAAAATATACACACCGAGTGGAACATACCCGAATTGGCAATCTAATCAAACTTAACACACATGGAGATTCTGTGCAATACAAATATTTAATAGCTTAAAAAAATGATAATCATTGAAATAATATTACTTCCCATTTATAATGTATATCAATTTTTTAAACTTAAAAAATGATTTAATTATAAATAATAATATTTCATGTTAAAGTGGCGTTCACCTCTCATTTTGAAATGTTTCACTTTTTACTTAAAATATTATTATAAATTTTCAATTATTCATTAGTTATTCTACATTTTAATTAAAATTTTATTAATTTTGAGAAATGGAAATTTGGTAATTAAAAAAATGATACATTCGTAAATGGAAAATGAACCATTTGGAATAGATAATGGGAATTAGGATGCACTTGAAATTTTCAAATTTTAAAACTAATTTCGGGGGGTAAAATTACCATTTTAATCTAAATTGCAAACTTATCTTAGAAAATTTGAATATTACAAATCACTCACAATATTGAATTCCTAGTCCAAAAATTGGAAAATGTTTCCTGGACAATATATGTGTGTTCCTGAATTGACCTAATTGCTCTCTCAATCTCCATATACACCGCAATTCTATTTTGGTACGTTTCAGTCTCAACTACGGTTAATATTTCCGGAATTTGATCGGCTCTGAAACAACTGTCATAAATCTATTTTGCCATACATGTGCGCATGTTTTGAAGTATTTTTTACTCTTTGACATTATTAACACAATAATGGGTGAATTGCAATATTGGTTCCATGAGAATATGTACTTGACAGACTTAGTCTCACGTTCTTTTTTAGTCCCATATTTAGCAGAAATGGTCCCAACCATTAAATTTCTAACGGTTTCCGTTAGTTTTTTAAATTTATTGTAAAAATAATTAATTTTATAATTACATGAACATTTAAAATACAGACAAAAAAAATAATATTAATTTTATTAATTATAACAAATTTGTTTTCTTTGTCATTCAACTATCACTTAATTATTTCACATGTCATTGACTTTATCCTCACAAACAACCACTTTATTTATATATGGATCCCAAAATACCCCAAAATACACTTACTTTATATATATTTTCTTAAAACCTATAAAAAAAATGAACATACTTTTCATGGACTGAGGGAGTATTTAATAATATCAAATAAAAACAAAAAATAATTTATTTAGCAAATGCATTAAAGATTAAAAAAACAATGCCCTGCAAAAATAAAGAGAGTTAAATATATTTTAAAATCTAAATAATGTCTTAATATATATTTAAAAGAAAAATTAGCTATCCTGCAACCTATCGTCTGTCCAACCTAATAAAAAAAATTATAATTAATATTTATTATGTTGCAGGTTGTTTAATAATAAATGCAATTTTTTCAAAAATCATTATCAATGAAATGTGCATGATATTCAAGTCATGTGATATTTGAGAATTATCAATGAATTATATATATATATATATATATATATATATATATATATATTGTAATACCCCGTCCCGTTTTATACCTTTTATATTCCTAGAACCCTTATTTTATTTTCTTAATCTTTGTTTCTTTTTATTTTATTATTTTGTGTGCTATTTGTGTAATTTAAATATATACCCTTTTTACAAATTCCTAAATTCGTAGAAAGAATCGAATCTTTCAAAGCGAATAAAGGACTACGAGAAATTAAATATCCAAATTAAAAATTAGGATTTCGATCCGTTTAATTTATTGAGAATAATTAAAATACAATAAAATATTATTCGAATCTTAAAACTGTATTAATTTTCGAATCGGGACTAATCTCGTGAGCCAACGATCCCTAAACCGTATCAAGTGGGATCGAAAATATCTGAATTAAAGGGGGTTAAATTCGGGCCACATAATATACTTTCCCTTTTTGAATTAAATTAATTACACATTAAATCTCACCCACATGTTTATTCCTTCTTTAAAATTAACTAATTAAGAAATAAAAAAATTAAAATATCCCTTTCTTTTCCCCAAGGAACAAAACACGTACACATACCCATTCTCCTCATTTTCATTTCTTTCCTTTCCCAAATTTCACACGCCTCTTTCTCTCTCTAGTTTTCAATTTCACGCCCAGTTCCTCCTCCTTCTTCCACCGGCGACCGCCGCGCCTTCAGCCCGTCAGCCGCGACGCCTCCGCCTTTCCTCCTCCTTCATCGCACAGCCGCCGCGTCGCTCCTCCTCCTCCAGGCGCGAAACCGAGCGCCGCCGTCTGCCTCGAAGCGCCGCCGCCGTCGCGCCTTTTCCCCTCCTCCGAACGTCGCCGTGCGATGCTGCCGTACGTGTCGCCCTCCGTCGTCGCTCACCCCTCGGCCATGACCTCTCTCCGTCGCACAGCTGTAGCTCAGGCCGCCGCCGTCCTCGCTCAGCGCCGCCGTCGCACCGCGATGCCGTCGCCTCTTTCTTCTTATTTTTTCAGTAAGGTCTAAATCTCCTTTTCAATTTCATCCCCGTTTAATTTCCGATTGAATTGCAACTTCGAGTTATTTCAATTTCAACACCGTAACCCCTCTCTTTGTTTTCTCCTCTTCCGAGACGATGCCGAGCCAAACCCCTGCTGCCCAAATTTTCCGGCGAATCCCCGAACGACGCCGTTATGCTGCCCAAATAATCCGACGAATAACCGGTTTCTTTTAGGACGCCGTTAGGCCGTTCGTTTACCACCCCGAACCGGACTCGTAAGATTACTAGTCTTTTCTCTTTAATCTTCATAGTGTTTGAGATAGGAATTGTTCAGTTTTAGTCCCTGTTGAGACTTGTAAGTTTAAAGAATATTTGTTTTTGGATTTGAAGCCTGTGAGCTTATAGATGGATTTTGATGTAGTTGGTATTAATATTATTGAAATTGTTATTTAGTGTTAGTTGTTAGGCTTGGTAGTGTTGGGTTTGTTGATTAATATTGTTGAATTAGTTGAAAAGTGATGAAATTAGTTTGTTTTAGTATTAGTTGAGTTTTTTGGAGACAAAGGGAAACTCGTCTTCCCCTTGTGCGACTGTTAGAAAATTAGGAACGAAAAGATAAGTCGTTTAATATCCAAAATTAGTGACAAATGAAAATAGTATTATTCTATTGTTTTGAAAGTAACACTATTCAACTTTAGAAGTATTATTAATATTAGAAAAGAAAAGTACTTTTTATAAACTTCTTAAAAAGTCTAAGTTTATTAATAAGTTTTAATAAAGGGTTTTTATTTATAAATATGATTAATTATTTTCAAGATTTCTTTTAAAATGAGAAATAGAATTTTTAAGAAAGAAAAACCTTTTCTTTAATTTTATTAATATTTTTCTAAGTAATTTAATATTTTTCTAAGTAATTCCAAGATTAATTCTTATATTTTCTTCCTTAAAGGACCTTTATTAAGGACACCCTAAATTCAGTAAATACACCCCCCTGTTACACCACAGAAATCAGTAAATACACCCCCCTGTTACACTACTGCTTTTAGTAAATACACCCCCTAATACACCTCCTCTTAAAAAGGGGTGTACTTATCAAAAGATTGTTTTTGTAGTAATCGAGATAGTCATACCACAAGTATACTAGTAAATACACTCCCTCAATACACTCACCTTTTTAGAAGTGGTGTATTTACCAAAATAGAGTGTGACCCTTAAGCAAGTCCTTTTGAGTTTATAAGACCACAACTCTCTCGATTCTCGTAACACAAACTCTCAAGTTTTCCTAAACGTTTTCAAAGGTCAACTTTTAATTAAATATCTTCCTACTAGGATTCGGTACTAGTTGGAACGCGCACGAGGTTTTCGACCCTCTGCCTACACATCATTCTCGGGACTCGAAACAATCAGGTGGGTGATGATCCGTTGATTGATCTGCTATAAATAACGTCGTGCCGGTATTTTCTGAACTCGACTAAATTAAATCAAATCAAAAATACCTAATCCAACATAAATGTAACACCTATCTATATAACTGTTTGGATTATGTAATATAACTACATATGTTATATATTAGCCTGTTGTTTTGTGAATCGATCACCACTGCATGAATAAACACCTTACGTGAGCATGAATTTGTTCAGTTATCAGTCAAGTATTTTCTCAGTAAAGTTGTTGTATCAGTTTTATGGAAAATCAGTAAGTACGGAGTTGTGATTTGAGTATTGTTTTTCCGACCTCCGGGGACAGCTGTCGTTGGACGCCCTCGGAATCAAGGTCGTTGATTGTTTTTCCGGCCTCCGGGGACAGCTGTCGTTGGACGCCCTCGGAATCAAGGTCGTTGATTATTTTTCCGGTCTCCGGGGACAGCTGTCGTTTGACGCCCTCGGAATCAAGACTGTTGATGGTTGGAGTTGAAAAGGATCACTATGATGGAAGGAGAATGATTGTACATTTATGGTTTGATAATTGTGATAATATGTGATATGATTTTGGGCTTTGCCCTAATGTGAATCAACTTGTGTTATTCCAAGTATGCCATGTGAAATATGCTTAAGTACCGTTTAAGTTTTATAATCTTTTATATACATTAACTGTTTAAATAAAATAAACCTTTATCAATGAGTATAACTTAATATATTTCGGATTTACCAATCCCATGATGTTGCAAATCACCCATATGTGAGAATTCAATTCTCACGCCCCTTTTCCCTAATCCCCTTGCAGATTATGATTTCGTGGAGCAAGGACAGTAATAGAGACGACACGGAGTTCCCCACTTAAATAAAACATTACTGATAATACTATGCTTTATGTACACATATATGTGTGTAAGATACTTACTAAAATTTATTCTATTAATTTCTTCCGCTGCATATAAAACTCCTCATCTCTCATTTCCGTTATATTCCTTCAAAAATTTTATAGTTCGGACTTTTGATCACAATAACACTTCGAATTCGATATAATTAATATATATTGGGTTCGGGGCGTTACAGGTGGTATCAGAGCTTATGTTCAAAACTTTCGGACCAAAACCCAAATTATTATTTTCATCAAGCCAAAATTCTTTTTCTTTAATTAAAATTTTCTTATTATGTAAGTATAGATCACTAATTAAATCACTTGAGGGGAAATGTGTCTCCTATTACCGTCAGAAGCTCCTCGAAGGTATGTTCTTATTTTATTGCCTTGAAGTTTGTGATATTACGACAACTTGACTTTCATAACAAAACTCCAATCAAAAGATCGCGAACTCGAAACAACACCTACGAGGTGTAAAAAGAACCACGAAATGTCGTTTATATTACTCTGGGAATGCAGAAAATTAGTGAATGATAGAAATAAATATAATTGTGTAAAGTTATAAACTTCATAAATGATGTTATATGATTATTTGATCTATATGCCTTAATTGTTTAAATAATGTTTCTGAATAACTAAAATTTTGATTAGGAATCTCCTTTCCATATAAGAATCCACCTAAGATAGTTATATCCCGATAATTAGAAGACACTTAGTTAACCTTAGAATCTATAAGTGTGTTTATAACCCAGTTTGAGAGACTGCGTTCAAAGACAATAGCCACTCAAATATCCCCAGACGAGACATATTTGACAGTCGTGATTTGTTTT
The DNA here is from genome assembly GCA_947034835.1 of Ballota nigra. Classification (NCBI taxonomy): domain Eukaryota; kingdom Viridiplantae; phylum Streptophyta; class Magnoliopsida; order Lamiales; family Lamiaceae; genus Ballota; species Ballota nigra. Next base: position 10,346,349 of record OX344726.1, read on the forward strand.
GCCAAAAGGGTTACTGAGTTGTTCTCCGTCCTATCGCTGTAAGACTACTCGAATGGACGAGAATAGAAGACCCAGTACAAAGGCCCCACATTCACTTGGAGACATACCTAGAAAGAAGCCGGCAATGGGTATTTCCGTATGATAGTAGTGATCAGTCAGAGTGATCAAATCCTTTTAAACAGTTATCCTTTTGGTGTAGTCACAAATACGTACAACATAGATGTGCCACCCTTTCCTGACATATAGTAGTAGTCAGATGTATGACCGTTTTACTTAGACCATAGCAGCGTAGCTCTAACCTGCTCCTTTTGTCGCTCGTGGTCCGAATTGATGTGAGGATACGATGCTTTAGCATTACTTAGAAACCTTTTGTACTCTATGACGTAATGTAAGGAGACTGACCTCCGTAGGACCAAAACTTTTTAGATATATATATACTTATTATGTGCTCACTACTTGTCAATATGTTTTACTTGCTTTATATATTAAATGTCATATTTTATCTGATTATCACTTAATGACACATTAGTTGTTCCTAGAATACTGTGCGAATGTGAGCACTGTACCATTGGGGCCCCAATGCGCAGCTGGTGAATTACGTACCACACGTGTTTCAGTGAACGTTTTGTGTTAATTTTGGTTAGTCCGATTATGTTTTTATAACTTTCTCGCACCTATACATACCGTAAAAATATTATTCTTTTCCGATCAGAACCACCTTTAGAATTACACCAGAACAAAGACGTGGACGACCCCACGTTAACCCCATTCCTATATCAGTGAATCATATAGGACATAACCCACCTTCTCAAGCTGAACCTAAGCCACCTCAGCAGGCCGCGCTAAGAAATTTCTGGAACTACTATGGAAATTAAGGATCGAATTTGAGGTTTACCCCTAACGCTAAGCTATCACTTAGTAGAGTCCGATCTTCACACCCTTGAGATGAAAATCTTTGGTATAATCTTAGGCTTTGACTAGTTAACAAAGGACGAAGCGATAATAGAATGCGTAGAACGAGAGATTGAGCTCGAAACCCGTAATGGTCAATGCTTCACATTTCGTGAAATTAGGACCAAAAAGGAAACCCGAGTAATATCAGCAATCTAAGCTGCAGTAATATTACGAAAGGAGAAATGCCAAGCTTACCTCGTCCACATCTCAGCAGGAGAGAAAGACGACAAGTTGCGCATCAAAGTGCCAATTGTGGATGGATATCTTGACGTGTTTCCCGAGGAATTAACCGGGTTACCTCCAGATCGTCAGATAGAGTTCTCCATCGACTTGATACCTGGGGCAGCACCAGTATCTAAAGCACCCTATCGAATGGCGCCAGAGGCATTAGAAGAACTGAAGGAACAACTGCAATGCTTGCTTGAAAAGAAGTTCATCAAGCCTAGTGCATCACCATGGGGAACACCCGTGTTGTTCGTAAAGAAGAAAGATGGAACTTTTCGTATGAACATAGACTATCGAAGTCTCAATCAACTGATCATTAAGAACAAATATCCTCTTCCAAGGATAGAAGACTTGTTCGACCAGTTGAAGAATGCTACTGTATTCTCAAAGATCGATCTAAGGTCTGGTTACCACCAGCTAAAGGTCAAGAGCGAGAATATCCCGAAGACAGCATTTCGGACTTGGTATGGACATTACGAATTCACCGTGATGCCTTTTGGAGTAACAAACGCTCCGATAATTTTCATGGATATGATGAATAGAGTGTTTCATCCGTACCTAGACTAATTCGTCATTGTCTTCATTGACGACATTCTTGTGTGCTCTAAGGACAAAGAGCAACACGAAGAACATCTCAAGGCAGTCTTAAGGATAATGAGACGAGAGAAGTTTTATTCCAAATTCAGCAAGTGTGAATTTTGGATCAACTGCTTGTGTATCGATTAGTACTAGAGCATCTCACTCCCTTATGTCTAAGAATTTAAGAAAAATTTGAGGATATAGAGTATAGAAGAATAGACCTTAAGTGAAAGTGAACTTTTGAGGAATACAATGAGAACCTAAAACCGAGTGAATTAATTGGAGATAAACTTGGATGAACATCAAATAGAAACTGAACTGCACGTTCTTAAGTTGAGTAGCTAGACGTTATTGAAAACGAACTAGTTCTAGGCATAAGAAGGAATATGAAACTTGGGCGTAGTTACTTTCTTTTGGGATAACATAAGATTTTAAGCTTAAATAGAGCCTTTTTGTGGAATGAGTAAGCTAGATGTAATCTTAAGTCTTACGTGTTAAGAATTAACATTTATATGTTATGGGAATATTTTAGTTTAAAAAGAAAGGACAATTGATTTTTATCTATGGGATACATAGTAGACTTCGAAGTAGAGGAAATTTGCAACTATGTAGGAAGAAAAGTTTGCATGCTTGAGGATTAGAAAACCTTCTAAGTGTTAGATCAGGTAGAGTGACAACAAACTTAGTCGACCAAGAAAACCAAGAAGTTATTTTGGTTTTAACTAATGGAGAAGCTTTCAAAAACCAAACCTCTCCACTAAGCCACTCTTTTTGGACCAGAAGTTTTAGAGTAAGTAGTTAGACAAAACTATTTTGAGTGGAGTAAGATATAGTACCAGATCATCCTAAACCTAGAATTTTCCACGCAATATTGTGCAGATACCATGGTTTACCCGTTCACCCTATAACCGACCTTACGAGAAAGGATCCTAGGAGCGCAAAAGAACGATAAATCCTTGAGAGGAATACGTAAGCGCGCTGAGGAAGGAACCATTTAGAGGTTCGTATTGAGTACTGAGTGAGCTTTGATGTTCGATAACAGAATTTGTGTGCCTAAGGATAAAGGAATGAGGAATGAAATTCTGAAAGAGGCACATAATACTCCGTACACCATTCACCCCGGATAGACGATGATGTATCGGGGACTGGAAGGAAACTTTTGGTGAAAGGTATGAAGAGATCAATAGCTCAATTCGTCAGGAGTTGTTTAACCTGCCAACGAGTTAAAACAGATCACCAACGACCTCTAGGGTTGTTGCATCCTCTGGAGATGCCAGAGTGGAAATGGGAGAACATCACTATGGATTTTGTCACCGGATTTTCGGAAACGGTGAAAAATCACGATGCCATTGGATTATCGTAGATAGACTTACGAAAACTGCCCACTCTATCCCTGTTAGAATGACGTATACGTTGGACAAGCTCGCCCAACTATACATAGCCGAGGTAATTAGACTGCACGGTGTACCAGTCTCGATAGTGATCAATAGAGATCCCGTTTTACCTCTAAGTTCTGGGGAAGTCTGCAATGAGCCTTGGGTACTGAATTGAAATTCAGCACCGCATACCACTCGCAGACTGACGGACAATCGGAAAGAACTATCCAGACACTCGAAGGTATGCTGAGAGCTTGCGCTCTAGATCTTGCAGGAAGTTGGAAGAGCCACCTGCCATTTGTAGAGTTCGCATATAACAACAGTTATCAGACGATAATACAAACGGTACCGTACGAAGAACGTTACGGGAAAAGGTTTAGATCACCAGTTTGTTGGGATGAAGTTGGAATTCAAAAGATTCTCGAACCCGAACTAGTTGAAAGATCGGTTGAGATAGTCGCAAAGATTAAAGGAAGAATCAAAGCGACTCAAGATCGTCAGAAGTCATATGCGGACGCTGGCGATAAAGTATTTTCTCCGAGTTGCACCAATGAAAGGTCTAATCCGTTTTGGTAAAAGAGGTAAGCTAAAGTCGCGATACAATGGGCCATTTGACATCCTGAATAGAATCGGGGATGTGGCTTATCGCTTAGCACTACCACCAGAGTTATCGCGAGTGCATAATGTGTTCCACACATCTACACTCAGGAAGTACATAAGCGATCCAAACCCTGTTATTAATCGTATAGATTTAAGTTTAAGTTGTGACCTGACTTATGAAGAAGTTTCAGTTACTATCCTAGGAAGGAAGTTACACTTATTAAGGAATCAAGAAATACCATTAGTTCTAGTCCAGTGGAGCCGACACGAGAAAGAAGAAACAACTTGGGAAATAGAGGATGAAGTCCTAACCAAATACCCTCAATGCTTAAGCAATACCTAGAAGCTGAATTTCGGGGACGAAATTCTGTTAAGGGGGTGAGGATGTAATACCCCGTCCCGTTTTATACCTTTTATATTCCTAGAACCCTTATTTTATTTTCTTAATCTTTGTTTCTTTTTATTTTATTATTTTGTGTGCTATTTGTGTAATTTAAATATATACCCTTTTTACAAATTCCTAAATTCGTAGAAAGAATCGAATCTTTCAAAGCGAATAAAGGACTACGAGAAATTAAATATCCAAATTAAAAATTAGGATTTCGATCCGTTTAATTTATTGAGAATAATTAAAATACAATAAAATATTATTCGAATCTTAAAACTGTATTAATTTTCGAATCGGGACTAATCTCGTGAGCCAACGATCCCTAAACCGTATCAAGTGGGATCGAAAATATCTGAATTAAAGGGGGTTAAATTCGGGCCACATAATATACTTTCCCTTTTTGAATTAAATTAATTACACATTAAATCTCACCCACATGTTTATTCCTTCTTTAAAATTAACTAATTAAGAAATAAAAAAATTAAAATATCCCTTTCTTTTCCCCAAGGAACAAAACACGTACACATACCCATTCTCCTCATTTTCATTTCTTTCCTTTCCCAAATTTCACACGCCTCTTTCTCTCTCTAGTTTTCAATTTCACGCCCAGTTCCTCCTCCTTCTTCCACCGGCGACCGCCGCGCCTTCAGCCCGTCAGCCGCGACGCCTCCGCCTTTCCTCCTCCTTCATCGCACAGCCGCCGCGTCGCTCCTCCTCCTCCAGGCGCGAAACCGAGCGCCGCCGTCTGCCTCGAAGCGCCGCCGCCGTCGCGCCTTTTCCCCTCCTCCGAACGTCGCCGTGCGATGCTGCCGTACGTGTCGCCCTCCGTCGTCGCTCACCCCTCGGCCATGACCTCTCTCCGTCGCACAGCTGCAACTCAGGCCGCCGCCGTCCTCGCTCAGCGCCGCCGTCGCACCGCGATGCCGTCGCCTCTTTCTTCTTATTTTTTCAGTAAGGTCTAAATCTCCTTTTCAATTTCATCCCCGTTTAATTTCCGATTGAATTGCAACTTCGAGTTATTTCAATTTCAACACCGTAACCCCTCTCTTTGTTTTCTCCTCTTCCGAGACGATGCCGAGCCAAACCCCTGCTGCCCAAATTTTCCGGCGAATCCCCGAACGACGCCGTTATGCTGCCCAAATAATCCGACGAATAACCGGTTTCTTTTAGGACGCCGTTAGGCCGTTCGTTTACCACCCCGAACCGGACTCGTAAGATTACTAGTCTTTTCTCTTTAATCTTCATAGTGTTTGAGATAGGAATTGTTCAGTTTTAGTCCCTGTTGAGACTTGTAAGTTTAAAGAATATTTGTTTTTGGATTTGAAGCCTGTGAGCTTATAGATGGATTTTGATGTAGTTGGTATTAATATTATTGAAATTGTTATTTAGTGTTAGTTGTTAGGCTTGGTAGTGTTGGGTTTGTTGATTAATATTGTTGAATTAGTTGAAAAGTGATGAAATTAGTTTGTTTTAGTATTAGTTGAGTTTTTTGGAGACAAAGGGAAACTCGTCTTCCCCTTGTGCGACTGTTAGAAAATTAGGAACGAAAAGATAAGTCGTTTAATATCCAAAATTAGTGACAAATGAAAATAGTATTATTCTATTGTTTTGAAAGTAACACTATTCAACTTTAGAAGTATTATTAATATTAGAAAAGAAAAGTACTTTTTATAAACTTCTTAAAAAGTCTAAGTTTATTAATAAGTTTTAATAAAGGGTTTTTATTTATAAATATGATTAATTATTTTCAAGATTTCTTTTAAAATGAGAAATAGAATTTTTAAGAAAGAAAAACCTTTTCTTTAATTTTATTAATATTTTTCTAAGTAATTTAATATTTTTCTAAGTAATTCCAAGATTAATTCTTATATTTTCTTCCTTAAAGGACCTTTATTAAGGACACCCCTAAATTCAGTAAATACACCCCCCTGTTACACCACAGAAATCAGTAAATACACCCCCCTGTTACACTACTGCTTTTAGTAAATACACCCCCTAATACACCTCCTCTTAAAAAGGGGTGTACTTATCAAAAGATTGTTTTTGTAGTAATCGAGATAGTCATACCACAAGTATACTAGTAAATACACTCCCTCAATACACTCACCTTTTTAGAAGTGGTGTATTTACCAAAATAGAGTGTGACCCTTAAGCAAGTCCTTTTGAGTTTATAAGACCACAACTCTCTCGATTCTCGTAACACAAACTCTCAAGTTTTCCTAAACGTTTTCAAAGGTCAACTTTTAATTAAATATCTTCCTACTAGGATTCGGTACTAGTTGGAACGCGCACGAGGTTTTCGACCCTCTGCCTACACATCATTCTCGGGACTCGAAACAATCAGGTGGGTGATGATCCGTTGATTGATCTGCTATAAATAACGTCGTGCCGGTATTTTCTGAACTCGACTAAATTAAATCAAATCAAAAATACCTAATCCAACATAAATGTAACACCTATCTATATAACTGTTTGGATTATGTAATATAACTACATATGTTATATATTAGCCTGTTGTTTTGTGAATCGATCACCACTGCATGAATAAACACCTTACGTGAGCATGAATCTGTTCAGTTATCAGTCAAGTATTTTCTCAGTAAAGTTGTTGTATCAGTTTTATGGAAAATCAGTAAGTACGGAGTTGTGATTTGAGTATTGTTTTTCCGACCTCCGGGGACAGCTGTCGTTGGACGCCCTCGGAATCAAGGTCGTTGATTGTTTTTCCGGCCTCCGGGGACAGCTGTCGTTGGACGCCCTCGGAATCAAGGTCGTTGATTATTTTTCCGGTCTCCGGGGACAGCTGTCGTTTGACGCCCTCGGAATCAAGACTGTTGATGGTTGGAGTTGAAAAGGATCACTATGATGGAAGGAGAATGATTGTACATTTATGGTTTGATAATTGTGATAATATGTGATATGATTTTGGGCTTTGCCCTAATGTGAATCAACTTGTGTTATTCCAAGTATGCCATGTGAAATATGCTTAAGTACCGTTTAAGTTTTATAATCTTTTATATACATTAACTGTTTAAATAAAATAAACCTTTATCAATGAGTATAACTTAATATATTTTGGATTTACCAATCCCATGATGTTGCAAATCACCCATATGTGAGAATTCAATTCTCACGCCCCTTTTCCCTAATCCCCTTGCAGATTATGATTTCGTGGAGCAAGGACAGTAATAGAGACGACACGGAGTTCCCCACTTAAATAAAACATTACTGATAATACTATGCTTTATGTACACATATATGTGTGTAAGATACTTACTAAAATTTATTCTATTAATTTCTTCCGCTGCATATAAAACTCCTCATCTCTCATTTCCGTTATATTCCTTCAAAAATTTTATAGTTCGGACTTTTGATCACAATAACACTTCGAATTCGATATAATTAATATATATTGGGTTCGGGGCGTTACAGGTGGTATCAGAGCTTATGTTCAAAACTTTCGGACCAAAACCCAAATTATTGTTTTCATCAAGCCAAAATTCTTTTTCTTTAATTAAAATTTTCTTATTATGTAAGTATAGATCACTAATTAAATCACTTGAGGGGAAATGTGTCTCCTATTACCGTCAGAAGCTCCTCGAAGGTATGTTCTTATTTTATTGCCTTGAAGTTTGTGATATTACGACAACTTGACTTTCATAACAAAACTCCAATCAAAAGATCGCGAACTCGAAACAACACCTACGAGGTGTAAAAAGAACTACGAAATGTCGTTTATATTACTCTGGGAATGCAGAAAATTAGTGAATGATAGAAATAAATATAATTGTGTAAAGTTATAAACTTCATAAATGATGTTATATGATTATTTGATCTATATGCCTTAATTGTTTAAATAATGTTTCTGAATAACTAAAATTTTGATTAGGAATCTCCTTTCCATATAAGAATCCACCTAAGATAGTTATATCCCGATAATTAGAAGACACTTAGTTAACCTTAGAATCTATAAGTGTGTTTATAACCCAGTTTGAGAGACTGCGTTCAAAGACAATAGCCACTCAAATATCCCCAGACGAGACATATTTGACAGTCGTGATTTGTTTTGCCAAAAGGGTTACTGAGTTGTTCTCCGTCCTATCGCTGTAAGACTACTCGAATGGACGAGAATAGAAGACCCAGTACAAAGGCCCCACATTCACTTGGAGACATACCTAGAAAGAAGCCGGCAATGGGTATTTCCGTATGATAGTAGTGATCAGTCAGAGTGATCAAATCCTTTTAAACAGTTATCCTTTTGGTGTAGTCACAAATACGTACAACATAGATGTGCCACCCTTTCCTGACATATAGTAGTAGTCAGATGTATGACCGTTTTACTTAGACCATAGCAGCGTAGCTCTAACCTGCTCCTTTTGTCGCTCGTGGTCCGAATTGATGTGAGGATACGATGCTTTAGCATTACTTAGAAACCTTTTGTACTCTATGACGTAATGTAAGGAGACTGACCTCCGTAGGACCAAAACTTTTTAGATATATATATACTTATTATGTGCTCACTACTTGTCAATATGTTTTACTTGCTTTATATATTAAATGTCATATTTTATCTGATTATCACTTAATGACACATTAGTTGTTCCTAGAATACTGTGCGAATGTGAGCACTGTACCATTGGGGCCCCAATGCGCAGCTGGTGAATTACGTACCACACGTGTTTCAGTGAACGTTTTGTGTTAATTTTGGTTAGTCCGATTATGTTTTTATAACTTTCTCGCACCTATACATACCGTAAAAATATTATTCTTTTCCGATCAGAACCACCTTTAGAATTACACCAGAACAAAGACGTGGACGACCCCACGTTAACCCCATTCCTATATCAGTGAATCATATAGGACATAACCCACCTTCTCAAGCTGAACCTAAGCCACCTCAGCAGGCCGCGCTAAGAAATGTCTGGAACTACTATGGAAATTAAGGATCGAATTTGAGGTTTACCCCTAACGCTAAGCTATCACTTAGTAGAGTCCGATCTTCACACCCTTGAGATGAAAATCTTTGGTATAATCTTAGGCTTTGACTAGTTAACAAAGGACGAAGCGATAATAGAATGCGTAGAACGAGAGATTGAGCTCGAAACCCGTAATGGTCAATGCTTCACATTTCGTGAAATTAGGACCAAAAAGGAAACCCGAGTAATATCAGCAATCTAAGCTGCAGTAATATTACGAAAGGAGAAATGCCAAGCTTACCTCGTCCACATCTCAGCAGGAGAGAAAGACGACAAGTTGCGCATCAAAGTGCCAATTGTGGATGGATATCTTGACGTGTTTCCCGAGGAATTAACCGGGTTACCTCCAGATCGTCAGATAGAGTTCTCCATCGACTTGATACCTGGGGCAGCACCAGTATCTAAAGCACCCTATCGAATGGCGCCAGAGGCATTAGAAGAACTGAAGGAACAACTGCAATGCTTGCTTGAAAAGAAGTTCATCAAGCCTAGTGCATCACCATGGGGAACACCCGTGTTGTTCGTAAAGAAGAAAGATGGAACTTTTCGTATGAACATAGACTATCGAAGTCTCAATCAACTGATCATTAAGAACAAATATCCTCTTCCAAGGATAGAAGACTTGTTCGACCAGTTGAAGAATGCTACCGTATTCTCAAAGATCGATCTAAGGTCTGGTTACCACCAGCTAAAGGTCAAGAGCGAGAATATCCCGAAGACAGCATTTCGGACTTGGTATGGACATTACGAATTCACCGTGATGCCTTTTGGAGTAACAAACGCTCCGATAATTTTCATGGATATGATGAATAGAGTGTTTCATCCGTACCTAGACTAATTCGTCATTGTCTTCATTGACGACATTCTTGTGTGCTCTAAGGACAAAGAGCAACACGAAGAACATCTCAAGGCAGTCTTAAGGATAATGAGACGAGAGAAGTTTTATTCCAAATTCAGCAAGTGTGAATTTTGGATCAACTGCTTGTGTATCGATTAGTACTAGAGCATCTCACTCCCTTATGTCTAAGAATTTAAGAAAAATTTGAGGATATAGAGTATAGAAGAATAGACCTTAAGTGAAAGTGAACTTTTGAGGAATACAATGAGAACCTAAAACCGAGTGAATTAATTGGAGATAAACTTGGATGAACATCAAATAGAAACTGAACTGCACGTTCTTAAGTTGAGTAGCTAGACGTTATTGAAAACGAACTAGTTCTAGGCATAAGAAGGAATATGAAACTTGGGCGTAGTTACTTTCTTTTGGGATAACATAAGATTTTAAGCTTAAATAGAGCCTTTTTGTGGAATGAGTAAGCTAGATGTAATCTTAAGTCTTACGTGTTAAGAATTAACATTTATATGTTATGGGAATATTTTAGTTTAAAAAGAAAGGACAATTGATTTTTATCTATGGGATACATAGTAGACTTCGAAGTAGAGGAAATTTGCAACTATGTAGGAAGAAAAGTTTGCATGCTTGAGGATTAGAAAACCTTCTAAGTGTTAGATCAGGTAGAGTGACAACAAACTTAGTCGACCAAGAAAACCAAGAAGTTATTTTGGTTTTAACTAATGGAGAAGCTTTCAAAAACCAAACCTCTCCACTAAGCCACTCTTTTTGGACCAGAAGTTTTAGAGTAAGTAGTTAGACAAAACTATTTTGAGTGGAGTAAGATATAGTACCAGATCATCCTAAACCTAGAATTTTCCACGCAATATTGTGCAGATACCATGGTTTACCCGTTCACCCTATAACCGACCTTACGAGAAAGGATCCTAGGAGCGCAAAAGAACGATAAATCCTTGAGAGGAATACGTAAGCGCGCTGAGGAAGGAACCATTTAGAGGTTCGTATTGAGTACTGAGTGAGCTTTGATGTTCGATAACAGAATTTGTGTGCCTAAGGATAAAGGAATGAGGAATGAAATTCTGAAAGAGGCACATAATACTCCGTACACCATTCACCCCGGATAGACGATGATGTATCGGGGACTGGAAGGAAACTTTTGGTGAAAGGTATGAAGAGATCAATAGCTCAATTCGTCAGGAGTTGTTTAACCTGCCAACGAGTTAAAACAGATCACCAACGACCTCTAGGGTTGTTGCATCCTCTGGAGATGCCAGAGTGGAAATGGGAGAACATCACTATGGATTTTGTCACCGGATTTTCGGAAACGGTGAAAAATCACGATGCCATTGGATTATCGTAGATAGACTTACGAAAACTGCCCACTCTATCCCTGTTAGAATGACGTATACGTTGGACAAGCTCGCCCAACTATACATAGCCGAGGTAATTAGACTGCACGGTGTACCAGTCTCGATAGTGATCAATAGAGATCCCGTTTTACCTCTAAGTTCTGGGGAAGTCTGCAATGAGCCTTGGGTACTGAATTGAAATTCAGCACCGCATACCACTCGCAGACTGACGGACAATCGGAAAGAACTATCCAGACACTCGAAGGTATGCTGAGAGCTTGCGCTCTAGATCTTGCAGGAAGTTGGAAGAGCCACCTGCCATTTGTAGAGTTCGCATATAACAACAGTTATCAGACGATAATACAAACGGTACCGTACGAAGAACGTTACGGGAAAAGGTTTAGATCACCAGTTTGTTGGGATGAAGTTGGAATTCAAAAGATTCTCGAACCCGAACTAGTTGAAAGATCGGTTGAGATAGTCGCAAAGATTAAAGGAAGAATCAAAGCGACTCAAGATCGTCAGAAGTCATATGCGGACGCTGGCGATAAAGTATTTTCTCCGAGTTGCACCAATGAAAGGTCTAATCCGTTTTGGTAAAAGAGGTAAGCTAAAGTCGCGATACAATGGGCCATTTGACATCCTGAATAGAATCGGGGATGTGGCTTATCGCTTAGCACTACCACCAGAGTTATCGCGAGTGCATAATGTGTTCCACACATCTACACTCAGGAAGTACATAAGCGATCCAAACCCTGTTATTAATCGTATAGATTTAAGTTTAAGTTGTGACCTGACTTATGAAGAAGTTTCAGTTACTATCCTAGGAAGGAAGTTACACTTATTAAGGAATCAAGAAATACCATTAGTTCTAGTCCAGTGGAGCCGACACGAGAAAGAAGAAACAACTTGGGAAATAGAGGATGAAGTCCTAACCAAATACCCTCAATGCTTAAGCAATACCTAGAAGCTGAATTTCGGGGACGAAATTCTGTTAAGGGGGTGAGGATGTAATACCCCGTCCCGTTTTATACCTTTTATATTCCTAGAACCCTTATTTTATTTTCTTAATCTTTGTTTCTTTTTATTTTATTATTTTGTGTGTTATTTGTGTAATTTAAATATATACCCTTTTTACAAATTCCTAAATTCGTAGAAAGAATCGAATCTTTCAAAGCGAATAAAGGACTACGAGAAATTAAATATCCAAATTAAAAATTAGGATTTCGATCCGTTTAATTTATTGAGAATAATTAAAATACAATAAAATATTATTCGAATCTTAAAACTGTATTAATTTTCGAATCGGGACTAATCTCGTGAGCCAACGATCCCTAAACCGTATCAAGTGGGATCGAAAATATCTGAATTAAAGGGGGTTAAATTCGGGCCACATAATATACTTTCCCTTTTTGAATTAAATTAATTACACATTAAATCTCACCCACATGTTTATTCCTTCTTTAAAATTAACTAATTAAGAAATAAAAAAATTAAAATATCCCTTTCTTTTCCCCAAGGAACAAAACACGTACACATACCCATTCTCCTCATTTTCATTTCTTTCCTTTCCCAAATTTCACACGCCTCTTTCTCTCTCTAGTTTTCAATTTCACGCCCAGTTCCTCCTCCTTCTTCCACCGGCGACCGCCGCGCCTTCAGCCCGTCAGCCGCGACGCCTCCGCCTTTCCTCCTCCTTCATCGCACAGCCGCCGCGTCGCTCCTCCTCCTCCAGGCGCGAAACCGAGCGCCGCCGTCTGCCTCGAAGCGCCACCGCCGTCGCGCCTTTTCCCCTCCTCCGAACGTCGCCGTGCGATGCTGCCGTACGTGTCGCCCTCCGTCGTCGCTCACCCCTCGGCCATGACCTCTCTCCGTCGCACAGCTGCAGCTCAGGCCGCCGCCGTCCTCGCTCAGCGCCGCCGTCGCACCGCGATGCCGTCGCCTCTTTCTTCTTATTTTTTCAGTAAGGTCTAAATCTCCTTTTCAATTTCATCCCCGTTTAATTTCCGATTGAATTGCAACTTCGAGTTATTTCAATTTCAACACCGTAACCCCTCTCTTTGTTTTCTCCTCTTCCGAGACGATGCCGAGCCAAACCCCTGCTGCCCAAATTTTCCGGCGAATCCCCGAACGACGCCGTTATGCTGCCCAAATAATCCGACGAATAACCGGTTTCTTTTAGGACGCCGTTAGGCCGTTCGTTTACCACCCCGAACCGGACTCGTAAGATTACTAGTCTTTTCTCTTTAATCTTCATAGTGTTTGAGATAGGAATTGTTCAGTTTTAGTCCCTGTTGAGACTTGTAAGTTTAAAGAATATTTGTTTTTGGATTTGAAGCCTGTGAGCTTATAGATGGATTTTGATGTAGTTGGTATTAATATTATTGAAATTGTTATTTAGTGTTAGTTGTTAGGCTTGGTAGTGTTGGGTTTGTTGATTAATATTGTTGAATTAGTTGAAAAGTGATGAAATTAGTTTGTTTTAGTATTAGTTGAGTTTTTTGGAGACAAAGGGAAACTCGTCTTCCCCTTGTGCGACTGTTAGAAAATTAGGAACGAAAAGATAAGTCGTTTAATATCCAAAATTAGTGACAAATGAAAATAGTATTATTCTATTGTTTTGAAAGTAACACTATTCAACTTTAGAAGTATTATTAATATTAGAAAAGAAAAGTACTTTTTATAAACTTCTTAAAAAGTCTAAGTTTATTAATAAGTTTTAATAAAGGGTTTTTATTTATAAATATGATTAATTATTTTCAAGATTTCTTTTAAAATGAGAAATAGAATTTTTAAGAAAGAAAAACCTTTTCTTTAATTTTATTAATATTTTTCTAAGTAATTTAATATTTTTCTAAGTAATTCCAAGATTAATTCTTATATTTTCTTCCTTAAAGGACCTTTATTAAGGACACCCCTAAATTCAGTAAATACACCCCCCTGTTACACCACAGAAATCAGTAAATACACCCCCCTGTTACACTACTGCTTTTAGTAAATACACCCCCTAATACACCTCCTCTTAAAAAGGGGTGTACTTATCAAAAGATTGTTTTTGTAGTAATCGAGATAGTCATACCACAAGTATACTAGTAAATACACTCCCTCAATACACTCACCTTTTTAGAAGTGGTGTATTTACCAAAATAGAGTGTGACCCTTAAGCAAGTCCTTTTGAGTTTATAAGACCACAACTCTCTCGATTCTCGTAACACAAACTCTCAAGTTTTCCTAAACGTTTTCAAAGGTCAACTTTTAATTAAATATCTTCCTACTAGGATTCGGTACTAGTTGGAACGCGCACGAGGTTTTCGACCCTCTGCCTACACATCATTCTCGGGACTCGAAACAATCAGGTGGGTGATGATCCGTTGATTGATCTGCTATAAATAACGTCGTGCCGGTATTTTCTGAACTCGACTAAATTAAATCAAATCAAAAATACCTAATCCAACATAAATGTAACACCTATCTATATAACTGTTTGGATTATGTAATATAACTACATATGTTATATATTAGCCTGTTGTTTTGTGAATCGATCACCACTGCATGAATAAACACCTTACGTGAGCATGAATATGTTCAGTTATCAGTCAAGTATTTTCTCAGTAAAGTTGTTGTATCAGTTTTATGGAAAATCAGTAAGTACGGAGTTGTGATTTGAGTATTGTTTTTCCGACCTCCGGGGACAGCTGTCGTTGGACGCCCTCGGAATCAAGGTCGTTGATTGTTTTTCCGGCCTCCGGGGACAGCTGTCGTTGGACGCCCTCGGAATCAAGGTCGTTGATTATTTTTCCGGTCTCCGGGGACAGCTGTCGTTTGACGCCCTCGGAATCAAGACTGTTGATGGTTGGAGTTGAAAAGGATCACTATGATGGAAGGAGAATGATTGTACATTTATGGTTTGATAATTGTGATAATATGTGATATGATTTTGGGCTTTGCCCTAATGTGAATCAACTTGTGTTATTCCAAGTATGCCATGTGAAATATGCTTAAGTACCGTTTAAGTTTTATAATCTTTTATATACATTAACTGTTTAAATAAAATAAACCTTTATCAATGAGTATAACTTAATATATTTCGGATTTACCAATCCCATGATGTTGCAAATCACCCATATGTGAGAATTCAATTCTCACGCCCCTTTTCCCTAATCCCCTTGCAGATTATGATTTCGTGGAGCAAGGACAGTAATAGAGACGACACGGAGTTCCCCACTTAAATAAAACATTACTGATAATACTATGCTTTATGTACACATATATGTGTGTAAGATACTTACTAAAATTTATTCTATTAATTTCTTCCGCTGCATATAAAACTCCTCATCTCTCATTTCTGTTATTTTCCTTCAAAAATTTTATAGTTCAGACTTTTGATCACAATAACACTTCGAATTCGATATAATTAATATATATTGGGTTCGGGGCGTTACATATATATATATAAAAGAACAACAAGCGCAGTTAATGGGTTTATTTGAAAAAAAAAAAAAAAAACTAACGGGCACGTGATATTCACGCTCTTTAATCCGTTAAATTTTGGACGAAAATCGTATGAGACTATTTGTGTTTAAAAAAAAAAGGACCAATTTCATTAGACCACATTTTTCATGGGACCATTTGTGCAATTTGCCCCCACAATAATAATTTTAAACTTTAGTATATAATGCATGATTGCTATTGAAAACTATTTTATGTTTTTTATACATGATAGATGTACCATGTACATACCTCTTGATCACAAATAATGCATTTTAAGCTGCTCGATTTTCAATTGATTTCAAAACT
Organism: Ballota nigra; assembly: GCA_947034835.1. NCBI lineage: Eukaryota > Viridiplantae > Streptophyta > Magnoliopsida > Lamiales > Lamiaceae > Ballota > Ballota nigra. The sequence goes on from OX344726.1 coordinate 10,362,446, forward strand.
GCACTTACAACTCAAAGTTTTCGAAGCCCAAATAGTCATTGGTGCATGGACTATATATATGATCAAGATCCAAAGAGTGTATTTGAAAAATAGAAAACTGGTAAAAAGAATGATGCAATTAACATGAATGAAATATATGTATTCCTTCCTGGTAAGTTTGCTACACGGTTGAATGAAATGGTAGGGGAAATTATATTTTAGTAGTGATTGCAATTTAGGTGTAATTGTTTTTTTTTTTTTTTTAAATGATGAAGGGGATGACGAATGAGTCATTTTAGCAATATTAATTTAGTTTTTATACTTCTATAATAATTGTTGCTAACATTTGTGAAGATTAATATTTATGGAATGAAATTGAAGTTGAAAGGTTTTCAGTTTTGGCCGCAAATGAATATTATTAATAGGGGTAAACACTAAATATAGTAAATAAAATTTGACATAAAACACAAGTTACTATAATTAGTATAAGATTTTGTTATTATATAAGTATAGATAATATAATAATTTTCAATGATAATATTTATATTTCTACAGTATATATAATAATTATATAATTACTACTTATATATTAATAAAAATATAAATAATAATATTTTATTATTAAAATTATCTTAAATAACAATAAAATAAATAATACTAATTATATTACTAAAATAATATTAACACAATTAAAAAATATATCATAATTACAAAAATAAATAATAAAATAATATTAAATAATAATTCCAACAATAATAAAAATTATTAAATAATAGTAGTATAATGTTATTTTGTTTATAATTATAAGAATTATTAAAAATATAATTTAATAATAATAATTTTTTTTTAATAAATAATATTGCTATTGTGAATATATATATAAAAATTCAGACAATCATTATTAATATTATTATTAAATAATTATTCCAACAATCAATAACAATAATAATTTTATATAGTTACACATAATAATTATATTTCATTCATAATCTATATCAATTCCTAATCTATACCAATCAAAGGAATGCTCATTCTTACATCATTCCATTCAGACCTCAATTCCATTCACGAGTTCATTCCATTCAACTGTTATTCCATTCAAACATACCAATCATACCCTAAGAGTTGATAAATTACTGAATTTCGAGAACAAAATTATTATTAGTAGAGGAGAATGTTACAACCCATATTTTTCAAGCTATATATTTATTTTATTTTGCATTATCTCAAATATTAAGTTTTATTAAAACAATTGATTATCTTATCTCACAAATTTTAACAAATAATATCTTTAAAAAATTCATTCATTTATACTAAATGATTTACAATTCAAAATCAAATCTTGAGGTTTATATGAGAGATAAAATTGTATATTTTTTTCCCAACTAGAAAATATATTTTATTCCCTATTTTAATTCCTGGATAAATATTTCATATCTTTTAAAATTACACTGTTTATCATACATAAGCCCAAACTCAACTCAAGCCCTATTTTTTTTTTAAATATCTATTTATACGAGATGATACCTCATATTTTCACCGTCACATATACACGATTCCAAAACCCTAAAGTTGTTTCTTCTGCCGCAAAAGGAAGAAAAAATAGAGTTTATGGTTGTTTCTTTTCTGTATCTCAGTTCATACTTTTCGGTAATTTTTCAAAAGTTTCAACTGGTTTTACAAGGTATTTAACTCTTTCTATTTTCCCCTTTTCTTCTTCAGCTACGATATATTTTCTTTTTCATGGTAAACTCTTTCCTTTTTCCGTTAATTCCTTTTTATTGTTCTCATAATTCAAATGATATAAGTTATGATATATGTTGATATAGTTCTAAGAATTCTTCTCACTACAAAAAAAACACTGTTTTGCGACGGAATTAGCGACGGAAAATCCGTCGCAAACAGTGTTTTGCGACGGGATCTGCGACGGACACGTATCCGTACCTAAAACAGCCGTAGCAAATTTTTGCGACGGATTCAGCCATCCGTCGCAAATTAACGACGGACAAATCCGTCGCAAATTAACGACCGACAAATCCGTCGCAAAATCGGCGGGTCAGATCCGGCCGGGTCACACAGAATTTGCGACGGACAGTAGTCCGTCGCAAACTTTTCGGGTCTGACCCGATCGGGTCAACAACATTTGCGACGGCTAAATTCCGTCGCAATTGTTTTTATATATTTTTTATACTTTTTTGTGTTATAATTTGCGACGGGCTGTTTTCCGTCGCAAAATTCAATATTTGCGACGGAATATGGCCGTCGCAAATTACCGAGCCTATACAAAAAAAAAAGTGGCTCGCGTGGTTCGAGCCCGGGCACCCGAGGCGGCCGGGGCGGGCGCGGACCACTGGGCCACTTGGCCCATTGCTTAATATATGCGGCCCACCTTCTATATTAGTCTTATTAGGCCTTGAACAATTAATCCATTTTTGCGTCCAAGGGGAATCGAACACGGGACCTCTTGTGCAAGAGGAGGGGGCGCGCGCCACTAGGGCACAAACTACTTTAATTTATTTTTATGCAATTAATTGTATATGTATTCAAATTAAGTCATTTTTTTTATAATTCACCAAATTAATTTCTTTTCGTATCTAAGTTGTTAATTAAAATATTTTGCCCAACTCTTTTTTTTATTTTGTAAAATTATTTATTTCGACTCCCGCTTAAATTTATAATTCGTTCATTTGTACGCAATTAATTGTATATGTATCCAATTGACTCATTTTTTTTTCTAAAATTCACCAAATTAATTCATTTTCGTTTCTAACTTGTTTTTATAAATATTGGGGCCATTTAATTTTTATTATTTCTGTAAAACTATTTATTTCGACTCCCGCTTAAATTTATAATTCGTTCATTTGTACGCAATTAATTGTATATGTATCCAAATTGACTCATTTTTTTTTCTACAATTCACCAAATTAATTCATTTTCGTTTCTAACTTGTTTTTATAAATATTGGGGCCATTTAATTTTTATTATTTCTGTAAAACTATTTATTTCGACTCCCGCTTAAATTTATAATTCGTTCATTTGTACGCAATTAATTGTATATGTATCCAAATTGACTCATTTTTTTTCTACAATTCACCAAATTAATTCATTTTCGTTTCTAACTTGTTTTTATAAATATTGGGACCATTTAATTTTTATTATTTCTGTAAAACTATTTATTTCGACTCCCGCTTAAATTTATAATTCGTTCATTTGTACGCAATTAATTGTATATGTATCCAAATTGACTCATTTTTTTTTCTACAATTCACCAAATTAATTCATTATCGTTTCTAACTTGTTTTTATAAATATTGGGGCCATTTAATTTTTATTATTTCTGTAAAACTATTTATTTCGACTCCCGCTTAAATTTATAATTCGTTCATTTGTACGCAATTAATTGTATATGTATCCAAATTGACTCATTTTTTTTTCTACAATTCACCAAATTAATTCATTTTCGTTTCTAACTTGTTTTTATAAATATTGGGGCCATTTAATTTTTATTATTTCTGTAAAACTATTTATTTCGACTCCCGCTTAAATTTATAATTCGTTCATTTGTACGCAATTAATTGTATATGTATCCAAATTGACTCATTTTTTTTCTACAATTCACCAAATTAATTCATTTTCGTTTCTAACTTGTTTTTATAAATATTGGGGCCATTTAATTTTTATTATTTCTGTAAAACTATTTATTTCGACTCCCGCTTAAATTTATAATTCGTTCATTTGTACGCAATTAATTGTATATGTATCCAAATTGACTCATTTTTTTTCTACAATTCACCAAATTAATTCATTTTCGTTTCTAACTTGTTTTTATAAATATTGGGACCATTTAATTTTTATTATTTCTGTAAAACTATTTATTTCGACTCCCGCTTAAATTTATAATTCGTTCATTTGTACGCAATTAATTGTATATGTATCCAAATTGACTCATTTTTTTTTCTACAATTCACCAAATTAATTCATTATCGTTTCTAACTTGTTTTTATAAATATTGGGGCCATTTAATTTTTATTATTTCTGTAAAACTATTTATTTCGACTCCCGTTTAAATTTATAATTCGTTCATTTGTACGCAATTAATTGTATATGTATCCAAATTGACTCATTTTTTTTTCTACAATTCACCAAATTAATTCATTTTCGTTTCTAACTTGTTTTTATAAATATTGGGCCCATTTAATTTTTATTATTTCTGTAAAACTATTTATTTCGACTCCCGCTTAAATTTATAATTCGTTCATTTGTACGCAATTAATTGTATATGTATCCAAATTGACTCATTTTTTTTCTACAATTCACCAAATTAATTCATTTTCGTTTCTAACTTGTTTTTATAAATATTGGGGCCATTTAATTTTTATTATTTCTGTAAAACTATTTATTTCGACTCCCGCTTAAATTTATAATTCGTTCATTTGTACGCAATTAATTGTATATGTATCCAAATTGACTCATTTTTTTTTCTACAATTCACCAAATTAATTCATTTTCGTTTCTAACTTGTTTTTATAAATATTGGGGCCATTTAATTTTTATTATTTCTGTAAAACTATTTATATCGACTCCCGCTTAAATTTATAATTCGTTTATTTGCTTAAATTTTTTTTCATAATTCACCAAATTAATTCATTTTCGTTTTTCACTTGTTTTTATAAATGTTGTGTCCATTAAATAAAAGTAAATTCAAACTAATAAATTCACAAAATTATAAATTAAAGTAACAATTCAAAAATTAAATTAAAGTAACAATTCAAACTAAAAAAAAAATTGTACTTCATAGTTATTAAAAATCAAAATTTTTTAACAATCGGAATTAAATCCGTCTTCCTCTTCATCCTCGCCCAGGTTAACAATCGGCGACATCGATGGCTGGGTCGGCGGGATCGGCGGCATCGATGGCTGGGTCGGCGGGATCGGCGGCATCGGTGGCGCAGGCATTTGCGCTCGTGGCATTGAATCAGAGGCGAATATCTGCCACCACGCCTGCATGGCGGCTGTATACTCCTGCACCTCGACCTGATACTGCTCCATCTCGGCTGTATACCGGTCGTGCGCCTCTCGCTGCTGCCTCTCATACTCTTCCTTCTCTCGCTGCTGCCTCTGCATGTTCTTCATCTGCTCCACCACTGTGGCAAGCTGCCTCTCGACCTCACTGGGATGAGAGTCGATGGAAGACTGAGAGGAGGATGAGCCTGAGCCACGAGGTCGGAAAAAGTTCTTTCCGAAGCTGCCCAATCCAGCGAACCGCCCCTTTTTAGCCTTGACGTTCTTGAAGTACAATTCATTTTGAACGTCAACAGAAGGCTGTGTGGGGGGCATCGACCCCGACCCCGACCCCTCTGCCGTTTCTTCAGGCTGAGGCTGAGAGGCAAGATCCTCGAGCATCTTTCTCTGCAAATTAATTATACAAAAAATTAAATAAATTGAACACAAAATATAAAAAATACTTTTAATATTAAAAATTTAAATAATACTATTAATATTGAAATAATACTTACGTGGATCTCGGTGGTACGGCCGTAGGTAGACTTCCCAGTCTCCTCGACGAATGGGTGGGCGAGCTGCAATCTCTCAAAATGAGAGGGCTCGCGTCCTTGCTCCGCCGCCTAATTAGAAAAAAAGATAGTAAAAATTAACAACACTCATAAAAATTAGGAAAAAAATAATAAATTCAAAAACTTACAAATCTCAACCCGTGCTCATAAATGGACCGAGAACCGGCCCGATGTCTTGCCATCCCTTCTCCATCAGGGTCACTACGCCGATTCGCCTTGTTTTTCGCCGACTTCTCTTGGAATTCAGGGGAATCCCAGTAGCGGAGGAATTGGTCCCAAATCGACCGTCTTTCACTGTCAAGCCCCAAGTCGGTGGCCTCTCCCTTCTTGTACCACTTCTCCCTCATTCTGTAAAGGAGGTCTCTGTACCTTTCCTTTCCATATTTATCGAAATTCCTCCACATCTGGTCATCGTGCTCCGGTGCCCAGACACATTCTTTCTGCAATTACAATTTAAATGTAAATATATGTTTATATATTTGATATTAATAAACGGTGAATTAATAAATTAAATTAATACCTTAAACTCCTCGAAGTATGTCTTTTTTCTTGCATCGGACACTAACCTCCAACTGTAAGCGGTGGGCTCGAATCCACCGCGAAGGATGGAGTCGGAGACCTGATTAGCAGCCTCATGACCTGGAATCCAACTGTAAAATTAAAATTTCAAAGTTAGTAAAATAATTAGGTTTTAATTAATAAAAAAATTGAGTATAAAATATTATCCCTTACATATGACCACATGGCTTAGCAGGCATCCGTCCTTCAACAACCGGATGCTGGCGGGAGGAGAATGAGCCCTCAGCAGTCTGCTGTGAGGAGGAGGAGGAGCCCGCACCAGGCTGTGAAGAGGTCTCTGATAGAGACCTCGGCCTGAAAATAGGTGGAACCACGGGTCTTAGTGAGGGCCGTCGTCTCCTCCCTCCTCGTCCTCCTCGACTCGCCTCCTCATCCCTCGGAGGCTGCTGACTGTCGTTGCCACTGCCTTGTCTGCTCATCTATAACAAATTTCACGAATTATTCATTCAACTAAATTAAAATCAATCAACTAATAATATTATTTTATAAATTATATATTAAACTAAAATCAAACAACTAATATTATTTAAAATCAAACAACTAATATTATTTAAAATCAATTAACAACCTACTCAACTAAATTCATTCAACTAAATTAAAATCAATCATCAACTAATATTATTTTGTAAAATTATTAAACTTAAATCAAGCAACTAAAATCATTTTGTAATATTATTTAAACATGCTTAAAAATTAAAAATTAACAAATTACTAAAAAAATTCAACTAAAATCAAACAACTCAGCTAAAATCAATTCTAAACTTAACAAATTCAACTATTTCTAAACATGCTTTAAAATTAAATTAAAATTCGATCAACTAATTAAATTATAATTCAACTAATTCAACTAATTCAACTAAAATCAATTCATTTCTAATATAATTCAAACAATTCAACTAATTCAATTCTAAACTTAACAAAAATTAAACATACTTTAAATTAAAATTCGATCAACTAATTAAATTATAATTCAACTAATTCAACTAAAATCAATTTATTTTTAATATAATTCAAACAATTCAACTAATTCAATTCTAAACTTAAAAATAATTAAACATGCTTTAAATTAAAATTCGATCAACTAAAATCAATTCATTACTAATATAATTCAAATAATTCAACTAAAATAAATTCTCTAAACATGCTTTAAAATTAAATTTTAAACGGTAAAAATGAAGAAAACTTACGGTTTATTTGTAGAAGATGACGAAACGAGAACTCGGTGGGGACGGATTGGCTCTACAGCGACGACACCCGACTTCTCCTTCCTTTTCCTCTCTTTTTCCTCTTCTTCTTCTTTTCTCTCTTTCTCCGCGGCGGGTCTGTATAAATAGGTGAAAAAAAATTTGCGACGAACGCCTGTCCGTCGCAAATTTTGTCCGTCAAAAGCAAAACGACGCCGTTTCGTACTGATTTGCGACGGAAAAGCCGTCGCAAATCAGTCAACGCACCGTTTCCCGATAAGACGCGTAAAACGGCTCGAATTTGCGACGACTTTTGTCCGTCGCAATTACAAAGTTTAAAATTGCGACGGCTTCTTCCGTCGCAAATCAGTCAAATGGGTCGCTTCCCGAACGGTCACCTTTAAACGGGTATGTTTTGCGACGGAATTGACCGTCGCAAACTCAAAATTGAAATTTGCGACGACCTTTCCGTCGCAAATGTAGCCGGTTCAAGACCAAGTCGGTGGGCCCTAGATTTTGCGACGGCTTGTCCGTCGCAAATTACCATCATTTGCGACGGACTTCCTAAGCCGTCGCAAATTGTCATTTTTTGCGACGGCTTACAAAAATCCGTCGCAAATTCAGGAATTTGCGACGGATATTCTTGCCGTCGCAAAATTCCCGTCGCTAAACTCCATCTTTTTTGTAGTGTCTTGCCGAAGATCATTATAGATTATTTATATTAGTTTAAGATATATCACATATCTATTGGGTTGCGTGTAAGGATATAGTATGATTTGAGGATTGGTTATGCAGTATACTAGTTCTTCTTAAGACTTGTGCATAATTAATTAATTATATTGAGGAGGTGGTAATAATAAGGTCTATTCATTGATTTTTGCAGATTAGGGGTTTTGATTATTCTAGTACTATTAAGTTAGAATCTGAGAATTATATATTAAATCTTTTTTCATCAGTGTGGGTTATTTATTAATTCATTAAGTTAGTAGTTTCGGCTAATTTTGTTAAGATTTAGAGAATTATGCAGAAGGGTTGGTTTTAAGCTTTATAATTGAGGATTTATTTATAATAGTTTCCTAAGTGGATTAATTATCTATCTTAGGTGACGGTAAATGCGAGGATTGGGTTATTGAGTTATTGCATCCATTTCATCCACGACATTAAATATAAGTGGGGTTTCAATTGCTTATACTCTACCGTGGTTGGTAGAGTTTATTTGCACGTGTTATTCTTTATTTAATGTTTTAAATAATTATTTGAGTTGCATGCTATGTGAATATTTTTCATATTATATGTGGCAAAGTTATATTAGTGGGAAAGTATAGGTGGCAGCGTATCTTATTGGGAAAGTATAGGTGACAAAGTATATTAGTGGGAAAGTATATGTGACAAAGTATACGTGGCAAAGTACATTTGTGGCAAAGTATCTTAGTGGAAAAGTATAGGTGGCAAAGTGCATTTGTGGCAAAGTTTATGTGGCAAAATATACGTGGCAAAGTGCATTTGTGGCAAAGTATATGTGGCAAAGTTGGCAAAGTACATGTGGCAAAGTTGACAAAGTATAGGTGGCAAATGTGAATATTATTTGCTATGTGAATATTATTTGCTATGCTATGTTTACTTGATTAATTATTTTAAACATTAAGTTTTGAATAACTTGGCTTCATTGAGTGTGCTTGCATGCTCACCCCATTTATTTTAACAACATCAGAATTCGCAGCAGAAGTGTGGAGAGGCGATGGATGATGGTCCCTCAAGTTAAAGTATATTAAAAATTAGTTTATTTATCAATCCAGTATTTCCTAGTCAAATTCTAATGAGATTGTCAAATGTTTTAAATTAAATTACTATTTAGAAACTATCTAATTTTTAAGTCTTCCGCTGCTACCAAGTAATTCTTATGTCAAATTTTTAGGTCACCCATTTTATTCGAAATTATTCTTGTGATTTGGTAAAATTTGCTATTACGAAAAATGGGGCGTGACAGAGTGGTATCAGAGCAGGTCTACGTTCTTGTAGACTTTCTAAAGTAAATTTTTATTTAAAAGTTAAAATTATTTAAAGATACTGGTTAACGAGGTTAACAAAAATCAAAGTAAAAGTTGTTCATCATCGCCTCCCGCTTCAGCTCTCAAAGGTACATAAATTACATACTACATTTCTTGTTTCAATTAAGAGTTATTTCATGTCAAAATCATGGGACGAAGTATATTATTTTCATGAAAATTTTCATTTCAACGCATGCATGCATATTTCATATAGTCCTTAATTTCGAGGACGAAATTTTTCTAAGAGGGGCAGGATGTAACACCCCTAAAATTCTACAACTAATTATTTTACATATAAATTAATATTTTCATTCTTATTAAAAATGTAATTCTCTATTTTAAATTCATTTCTTAGTCCTCAAGTTTCCTTCAAGTACTCTAAGTTTCATATTTGTTATCTCTTGTTCACGTCTTCAACAAATAGTGGAGTGAAGTCCCCAAAATCCCATAATCTTCTCATAAAAAAATTATCATGTTAATTATTTTTAAATTAAATATGCATTTAAACACCGTTTCTTATCAAGAAATAATTCAAATATTTTTAAATTAAAGTTCACTCCATGTTTTCCACAACAGATTTTAGTCACATTTAGACTTTTTTTTTTAAACTTAAATTTCTCATTATCTTTATTTGACCGAGTCTTCAAATTATCTCTAAAATTTCAAAACTCATGTCAATTCGAATATTTCTTATTCCATATATTTCTCAACATAAGTTATCTACACACGATCATTCTCAGATCTTCAACAGGAAAACAAAATTTATTGATCTCTCTGTAGAAAATCTCCTCTATATTTATTTATCTTTGAGTAGAACCTTAAATACACATAATTTGTTGTTGTTTTTTTTTAGCCGGAGGCTTCATCCAAATTTTAAATTCCATGTTTCCATTCAAAATTATATTAGGACGTGATCATGCCACGAAGTATATTCTTACATGAAAATTTTCATTTCACCACATGCATACATATCAATTAAATTCTCAATTTCGAGGTCGAAATTATTTCTAAGAGGGGTAGGATGTAGCACCCCTAATTTTCTAATTAATCATTTCGAGGTACACGCATTATGAATTTTATTTCATGATACAAGACATGGCAACACTATGCTATGACTATATTACTATGTATGTTCAAATATTTCATGATCAAAGTGCATATCCGAACATTTATATATTTACCACATGAGTTGTGATTTTTTCCATGAGCATATACATGACATTCATTTTACATTTTGTAGAATCTCGCATCAGGTTATACGAAAGAGAAAGATAGATATTTTTAGTTGCTATACTAGAGCATGAAATATTGAGGAATAGTATATATGAGGAAACTAGTACAACTGAAGCTCTTGAGGATAGTATATCATAAGGACAATTATAGTTGAAAAGAAGCGGTGGTCCGATGTGGTAGACATTGAATAAGAAAATAAAGAGAAGATTACTAGGGTTGAAAATTAAAATGGAAATTAAAGTGAGATTTGACATTCATAAAAAATATAAAATGAAATGTATGGTTGAGATTAAAATTATAAAATATATGATGTAGAATTTGACAAAAAATTTGACTAAAATAACTTTTAAGGAGAATGCAGGATTTTGAAATAAAATGATAGAGGTGTCATTTCCGGCTACACATCAGATTTTGAAATATAATACTATAAGATATATAACTACTTGTTGATACGTTTTTACCGTGACAAATGAATTCGTCCACATCGGGCTGAGCACAGAAGAAGATGGGCCAAGTTTTATGACCCAAAGGCAGTCGGGCCGAACAGGGTCAGGTCAATTTAGGCCTAATATTTAGGAGGCTAAGCCCTCATCATAGTTTCCAACCCTCCCCGCCGCTATTGCCTCTTGCCTGCGCTACTTCTCGCCCGTCTCCGTAAGTATAGTCTTTTAATTATTCAGCAAAAACGTATTTGATGCAAATTTAATAATCTTTTGAGGTGAGAAACGATGGGTTAGTTTGTATTTTGAGTGTATTACTAAGACAGATTCTGTATATACTAAGTATGTATCTATAGTTGGCATTGAGTGATCATCATTTACGGGGGACTCATCATGTAATCTGTATTTTAATATCTGTATTAAATTGTGGTTTTAAAAGTATTTGTTATTATCATGATCTCAACTGAATTATAGAAATTGTTCAGGTTGTTAGAGAGATATGAAGCTGTTGACATATCTACCATCAGAAATTGTGACTGAGATCCTCTCGAGACTCCCCGTTCAATCCATTTTCAGTTGCAAGTGTGTTTGCAAGTCGTGGTGCGATTTAATATCGACTCAAACATTCGCCAAGTTCCATCTCTCTAACTGTCTCGTCCAATGCGAGGGACAGAATTATTGAACTTACAAACGTGCTCGATATCAAACATCAAGACATTTACTTCAATACAATTTCAGTTATGCTGGTTCAACTGTTGACTTGCATCTTTTGGATCGCTGGACTTATTCTGCATTCATACAGGGTTCAGTGGATGGGTTGCTTCTTTTGAACATGCGGGTGAGTGGGAATCGTGAGCTTTACTTGTGCAACCCAATCACTCGCGAGTATATCAAACTTGACTCTCATCGTGATTCAATTGTGGGTCCAATAAATATCTACGGATTTGGAGTGAACAAAATAAGTGGTCAATATAAGGCGGTTAGGATCACCTTCAACCGCATTCAATCGGAATTTGATACACCATTGGCACCGGATCAGGCAGAAGCATTGAACCTCATGCTCTTGTCCGTTACCTCAATGATCGTAGTGGAGCATTTGTGGATGGAAATCTTCATTGGTTGGCACAAGATTTGAATGACACCCTCTGTATTTCTTGCTTTGATCTTGAAACCGAACTTTTTACCACATTATCTCTTCCTCCTACTCTTCAACACGTGAGGCCACATAATGTGTTCCTTGTTGCTGTGGAAGGCAACTTGTGTTTTTGTGACCATACATCTGTTGATGACACATTCGTTATCTGGTTGATGAAACACAAATCTTGGACAAAGGAATTCGTCATTCACGATTGCTATGATAGGTGTACTTACCCTATCAGGATTTCTAAAGATGGGGTCATCGTCATGGCATGGTCCTCGGATTATTTTTATTACTACTCAACCCACAATAAAACTCTTCGCAAAATTCCAATCTCTCTATTTAACTTCTGCCTCTCACACCCCGAGTTTTCTTTCACTCAAGTGTTTCGGAGTGGTCAACTCTATTTTATTTTGATTTTGATTTTGATTTTGATTTTGTGAGTGCAATTAATCTAAAGAATTTGTTTTTCTTTATATGCATTGTTGCATTTTGTTGCTCCCAGATTGTGATCAAGTAGTTTACATTCACATAATTGCAACACAAATTAAACTTCTTGCTGTATGGTGAAATTTTAAATTTCATACCCAAAAAAAAAATCAATTAATTATTTAAATTGTTTTTCTCAAAACATTGAATTATTTCTCAAGGCATCTTCTACTACTCCATTATTAAATCCACTCGAATGTTCCAACACAATTTTTTTTTTATCAATCTATTTTAATTACTAATTTTTAGATCAAATATGTTAAGTATTTAACGATTGAGACTAATTTTACATATAAAATTACTCCTTCCAATTCATTTTAGATTACCCATTTTTTCATAAAAGAAATATTATTTTTTGTTTGTATCCCCCTTCTCAAAATAGCAAAAAGTTAACTCCATCCCTTTAAATTTCACTACAAGAAAAATGATATTTAGTGACAGTATTTCTGTCACTATTGCTTCCCTAGTTAAAAGTCTTTAATGACAGGAAACAACCTTTAATGACATGATCCTGTCATTAAAGATTGTTTCCTGTCATTAAAGATTTTTAACTAGGGAAGCAATAGTGACAGGCCATGACAGGATTGTTGTCACTAAAGATCATTTTTCTTGTAGTGTTTAGGGATTAAAGATTTGTAAGTCCAGTAATTTTGCTTAAATTTGAATTTGGTCCACAATAAATATCTATTTTAAAATTAGTCCTATAAATTTAATATTTTTTAAAATCATTCCTTTGATCTGCTATTACAGGTTATCATTCCTTTGATCTGCTATTGCAGGTTACCTATCGGTGATTTTTAATCTTTATCTTTGAATTGCCACACAAATAAATTTAATATTATTATCTTATGTGTATTTGAATGATAAGAAATGGGTTTAGGGTTTTATCCAGCGGCTCAACTACAAACGGGACAAACTGAAAAGTGACGTCCCATACCAATTTGCACACTACCTAAAAATGAAATATCGATTTGCGTGCACATTCACATAAATATACACATATTTACTCATATGCCACTACTTTATCATTTTTCTTAATTTGTGTGCCACCAAGGGGTGCAAATTCGGATATAACACCATTTTCAAATATTTAGCTCCCCAATCTTTTTAATTTGTTATTAGAAAAAAATTAGAATTAGAACATTCCCGTTGATCGATTTCTCCAACCTTCTTGTTGGTTTCTTCAAGAACGTGTATTCTTCAGCGACATATTGCAAAGGAGTGTGAGAGAAGAAGAGGAAATATATTCGGATCTGAAGAAACGATTTGGGATATGGGTCTCTCACTCTTCTCCTTCGATTTTGCCACCAATCACTCCACCGTTGCGCGATTTGTGTGTTGGCTTGCTTCGTTCCACCGCCACAAGATGCCAACTCTCCACCACCGCTACTTAATTTTTATTTTTTGGGATTTCTAAATATTAGGTATTATTCTTTATGTAGAAGATATTGCAACTCTTGCGTATAAATTGGAATTGGGTATAGTTACAGAATGGGTATAGTGAATTTCTAAGGTATTTCGGTAACTTCTGGTGTATTTGGTGATGAATGGAATTTTTTTCCAGGAACTGGCCCTAAACTGCAAAAATGGTGTGAGAGTATATGTTTGGTGAAGGTTCTGGGTTCTCGAATTATTCTTTGAATTTGGTCTTCAGTTTATAAATAATTGTGTGTAGATGATGAACTTTGATGTAGAAAACAATTTGAACTGAGGTCTGGGTTTATTCTTCACGTCGGGGTGAAGAAGACAATGAAAAATTATTTTTTTTTTTGATATTTTTTGTTTTTTTAATGAAATAATTTTGGTGGAGTCCCTATTAACTTTGTAATAATCTTTTATTTTTTTTAAAAGGAATAATCTTGTATTTTTAATTGGAGATTAATTGTAAAGAACGTGGAAATGCTCATAGTTCATGGCTTTTTTTTTTTTTTTTTGTATTCGTGAAATTTTAAATGAATAAAAAATTATTTTTGTTGGTATTTGCAAGTAAAAGTAACTTGGAAATATTCCCATTATTATTTTTTACGAATTGGTTAATTTGATATTCTTTTACAACTTTAATGAATTATAAAAATAAATAATATTACATGGACATAAAAACACAATCATCCTGCCACTTGTACAAGTAAAGTCAAATAAAATGCCACATAAGCATTTGATCGGGTACATAACCCCCAATAGCAGGTCAACAGACCAAATAAAAAAAAAAAATCAAACTAATAGGACCAAAATCAAAAGTGATACCAAATTCAAAATCATATTTTGTATCTCCCACCGGGATTCTTTGCATTCTCCTTCGGGTCCGCTTCATCTCCCATACCTTTTTGTAATGCCTCGTGCATTGAGACAAAGATGTCTGCCCGATTACGAAATTCAGTATAATTTTTTGGGCATGAAAGATGCATTTCCTTACACAATTCTGTGCCCTTTTTTAACCCGGTCATTGTTGGGGTTATACGTGAAAATATGCTTTTACTTCGTATAACCTATGTATTAAATACTTATTTATGAGAATAAATCATTTTATCACTGTTGCTTTAAATGCGAATGAATGTTATATATGTTTATTGCAAACCGTTCAATATATAGTACGTGTTACATTATAGTTAATGTGGTGATATCAGATCACAAAAGATCATATTAACAATTATTTGTATATAAATCAATCCACAGTGAAAGGTTGAAGTGCAGTTATCAGATTGACTTGTTTTGACCAAAAGATTAATTCCATTAGCACGTTTTATAATATTAATCTCAAAGGAACTATTCTTTGTCATCAATAATTTATGAGCGATGCTTCTTGATCTTGAAACCCACAAAGCCATTGGAAATTTAATATTTGCTCAAATAATTCTAAGGATGATTAATCCAGCAACCTATAAAATTTAATATATATATATAATGATTAATCCAGCCACCTATATAATGTGTGTTTTGAGTGTGTTATGTACATATGTTTATATGTATGAGATCTTCATGGCATATATAGTCATCCCTGTCCCTATATATTACCATTAATGAGAGTTCCATTTTTTTCTTACGTGGGCCTTGGATAGAGTATATGTGTAGATATCAACTACTAGTTCCAAACTCTACGGCGATCTCTCCAGTATATTGTTTTTATTATTATTAGTTGTCTCTCACGTGCGTTGCACGTTGTCGATAAATTTATAAGAGTGCTTAACATGTTATTTTTTTTTTAGTTTTAACAAAACACATAAAAGAATTTGACAACATATGACATAGCCTAATATAACCCTTGCATTCGGCATTTT
Source organism: Ballota nigra (assembly GCA_947034835.1). Classification (NCBI taxonomy): domain Eukaryota; kingdom Viridiplantae; phylum Streptophyta; class Magnoliopsida; order Lamiales; family Lamiaceae; genus Ballota; species Ballota nigra. The sequence continues at coordinate 10,378,383 of OX344726.1, forward strand.
ACCAGTGGTGCAAACAACAAATAAAATGACCATTGCTACAAAAGAACTACTCCATCCACCTTTTAATAAGCTTATCATGAAATAATCTCACAAAATTTAAGGAGTTTTAATTTTACATAAAGTGGCGTATAAATGAGATGTGAGAATAAAAAAATGTAAAAGTTGAGTAGGTGGGTTCAAAAGTCAATTCAAAATTTATTATAGGAAAAATGAGGTATAATTTATTAATATCAAACCCATGAAATCAATTTCTTTGCATGCCTCTCTCTGTGTAGCTAGGATACAACTTTTCTAGAGAAGGAATAGGAAACAATTAATCTAAAAATTGAGAAAGAAACTTTATTTCTCCTTATTGTCTTTCGACAACAACCAAGATTAAAATTGATCCAAGATTAAAAGTGATTAGTAATAGAATGAGCCTTTGAGAGCTCTTTAATGTATACAAACTAAACTAAAGATGGTTACTCCCAAAATTCTAACTCAACTGAAAGCTTGATCTTGATACCTTCCTCATAAATGAAAACGAAAACATGCATTACACAATTAATTATAGGACACGGCTCACCCAAAAAATTGGAGAAAAAAGTTTTTTTTTGGTCCCATAACTTATCTCGTGTCCAATTTACGTCCCAAAAAATTTAACTATTCAATTTTGGTCCCAATTTCACCGGAAAAGTCAAAATGACGTCGTTTTATGTCATGTGTGGCTCACGCGCTGACCAAAATTGGGGATTTATGTTGCCCATGCTGACGTGGCGCTGATTGTATTTTTTTTAATTAATTATTTTTATTCAATATGTGTTTCCACCTCATTAAATAATTAATAATATTAATTTTAAATAAGATCAACTTAATACCCATTCAAACTTACGGATTTACTAAACCACTTCAAATCAATATTTTCAAAATTAAAAATAAAATAGGGAAGATTGAAATCGGATTTCAAGAAGGGTATCTAAGAGTCTGCCTTTGAAATGACGATGTGAATTCTTTGTTCAGGTAATTCAATTTCTCTTATTTTATGTATTATTTATTTAGAAAATGTGAGTTTGAATTGGTTTAGAAAAACCGTAAGTTTGAATTGGTATTGAGTGGTATCTTATTTAAAATTAATTTTATTAATTATTTAATGAGGTGGAAACAAATATTGAATAAAAATAATTAATTAAAAAAAGAAGAAAAAATACAGTCAGCGCCACGTCAGCATGGGCAACATAAATCTCTAATTTTGGCCGGCGCGTGAGCCACACGTGACATAAAACGATGTCGTTTTGGCTTTTCTGGTGAAATTGAGACCAAAATTGGACAACTAAATAAGTTATGGGACCAAAATTGAATAGTTAAATTTTTGGGGACGTAAATTGGACACAAGATAAGTTATGGGACCAAAAAAACTTTTTTCTTGCTAAGTTAACTTTTTTTTTTATTGTAAATGTTAGTTGTTAGCAATTAGTTCACCAAGCCCCCAAGTACTCCAAGAAATCTCCAAGTCACCTTATAACTCCCTTAATTCATTCCCAAAAGGAATTGAAACTGAGTCACTCACTAGAATGAGAAACCCAGTGGCCAGGTGGGCTAAGCCAATTGGTTTTCCAAGTCACCTTATAACTCCCTTAATTCTTTCCCAAAGAAAATCGAACTTGGGTCACTCACTAAAGTGAGGAACCCAATCATCAGGTGGGCTAAGCCACCTGCTAAGTTAACTCACTACTAATCTCCCCTTTAATTTATAATTGCAACCCTAAGGTTATGTTCTTTTTGGGTTTTAAGTAACTGTTAAAAATCAATTTTTGAAAATAAGTGATATTTATAATTCATGAGGTTTTTAAAAATCTGTGTTTTTTAGTAGGATATGTTTTAACTTTATTATGGAGAAAAAAGTTTTTTTGGTCCCATAACTTATCTTGTGTCCAATTTACGTCCCAAAAAATTTAACTATTCAATTTTGGTCTCATAACTTATTCAGTTGTCCAATTTTGGTCTCAATTTCACCGGAAAAGTCAAAACGACGTCGTTTTATGTCACGTGTGGCTCACGCACTGGCCAAAATTGGGGATTTATGTTGCCCATGCTGACGTGGCGCTGACTGTATTTTTTCTTTATTTTTAATTAATTATTTTTATTCAATATTTGTTTCCACCCCATTAAATAATTAATAAAATTAATTTTAAATAAGATATCAACTTAATACCTATTCAAACTTACGGATTTACTAAGCTAATTTAAATCAATATTTTCAAAAAAAAAAAAAAAATAGGGAAGATTGAAATCGGATTTCAAGAAGGGTATCTAAGAGTCTATCTTTGAAATGACGATGTGAATTCTTTGTTCAGGTAATTCAATTTCTCTTATTTTATGTATTATTTATTTAGAAAATGTGAGTTTGAATTGGTTTAGAAAAACCATAACTTTGAATTGGTATTGAGTGGTATCTTATTTAAAATTAATTTTATTAATTATTTAATGAGGTGGAAACAAATATTGAATAAAAATAATTAATAAAAAAAAATAGAGTCAGGGCCACGTCAGCATGGGCAACATAAATCCCCAATTTTGGCCGGAACGTGGGTCACGCGTGACATAAAACAACGTTGTTTTGGCTTTTCCGGTGAAATTGGGACCAAAATTGGACAACTAAATAAGTTATGTGATCAAAATTGAATAGTTAAATTTTTTGGGACGTAAATTGGACACAAGATAAGTTATGGGACCAAAAAAACTTTTTTCTCCTTTATTATGTAAAAATAAAGGAGTGTGTTAAGACATTTTGTTAGTTTGCTCTTAATTTGAGGTATCACATGCACCCATCAAATTTAATTCCATTATTACTGATTGCTCGTACTAATTTAGAACTATTTGGGTATAAATTACTGGGTATTCTTCGTCTTCCTTGATGATCTTTTAAAAAAATTTAAAATTTAGGATTTTTTTTAATATTTTTGAGCAGAAGATAAAGAGTATGTGTTTTAATATAGATGAGATTTGATGTGGATATTAAAAAAATGGATAGACTTAGTTACTTAATTTTTTTTATTTTAATTATAAAGGGTATATTAGTATTTTAGAATAAGATTATATTTGTAAAAATAAAACAGTGAGTGAACTAAGCAAATTAGAGTGGGTGCATAGTGGCACCCTTAATTATATTGTCATCATAAATGTGAATTATTCTAAAAGGGATGATAAAAACCAAATACAAACAGTAAAATTCGACTCTTTTGGCTCGATAAAGATTAGTCTAACATGTCACTTAATCAATAATTGAAGATAGTCCAAGAGCATATTTAGCACTGCACATGCAATGCAGAAGCAAGATAGATGGAGCAATGCAAACACCCATATAATGTCTTGATACCTTCATATATCTTATTCACTATTTCAGCTTAATTATTGATAGTATCAATATATAGAACTCAATTCATTATTAAAGTTCAAGAATCTCTTCAAAATGAATAATTTGTGATCAAAATCAGGTCTACAATATCACTCAAATGATCAAGTCGCATCAGCTATTTCTTTTCAATTGACTCTTCATCAAATGGAGTCAACCTTAATCATAAACCAAAATATCAAAGCATCAGCCATTCATCTCAAGTTTCAACCACATAAATAATCTAGAGTTCAATCCTGAAAATCAATTACATCATCATTCAACAACAAACAACAGTCATTATGAAACACAAGCTTTCTTAACAACCTAGTAAGCTCCATTGTAGGAAGCTCTAGACACTTTTATTACCTGGTCAATATGGTCGATCCCCTTCTCCCTATGAACTTGCCACTACAAAAAAGACGGAGATTAGCGACGGAAATTTTGCGACGGCCAAATATCCGTCGCAAATTCAGTAAATTTGCGACGGATTTTTCTAAGCCGTCGAAAAAAATGACAATTTGCGACGACTAAGGATGTCCGTCGCAAATTTTAGTAATTTGCGACGGAAAAGCCGTCGCAAACACTAGAGCCCACCGCCTTAGTCTTGAAACGACTACATTTGCGACGGAAAAGTCGTCGCAAATTTCAACTTTGAGTTTGTGACGGTCCATTCCGTCGCAAAATATACCCGTTTAAAGGTGACCGTTCATGAAGCGACCCGTTTGACTGATTTGCGACGGAATTTGCCGTCGCAATTTTTAACTTTGTATTTGCGACGGACCAAAGCCGTCGCGAATCTTACATTTATATTCGCGACCTTTTGGGAAACGGTCCATTGACTGATTTGCGACGGAATTTCCATCGCAAATACGAACCGTTTTTATGCGCCTTCTCGGGAAACGGTGCGTTGACTGATTTGCGACGGAAAAACCATCGCAAATCAGTAAAAACAACGTCGTTTTGTCTTTGACAGGCAAAATTTGCGACGGATAGGCGTCCGTCGCAAATCTTTTTACAATTATAAATACTCTCCTTGCGAAGCAGACGGATCCTGCGAGAAAAAAGAAGAAGAGGAGGAAAACGAAAGGAAAAGGAAGGAGAAGTCGGGAAGAGGAAGGCGTCCGTCCCCACCGAGTTCTCGTTTCGACATTTTCTACAAATAAACCGTAAGTTTTCTTCATTTTTAACGTTTAAAATTTAATTTTAAAGCATGTTTAGAGAATTGATTTTAGTTGAATTGTTTGAATTATATTAGCAATGAATTGATTTTAGTTGAATTAGTTGATCGAATTTTAATTTAAAGCATTTTTAAATTTTTGTTAATTAAGTTTAGAATTGAATTAGTTGAATTGTTTGAATTATATTAGAACTGAATTGATTTTAGTTGAATTAGTTGATCGAATTTAATTAGTTGATTGAATTTTAATTTAATTTTAAAGCATAATTAATTTTTGTTAAGTTTAGAATTGAATTAGTTGAATTGTTTGAATATTATATTAGAAATGAATTGATTTTAGTTGAATTAGTTGATTTAATTTAATTAGTAGATCGAATTTTAATTTAATTTTAAAGCATGTTTAATTTTTGTTAAGTTTATAATTGAATTAGTTGAATTGTTTGAATTATATTAGAAATGAATTGATTTTAGTTGAATTAGTTGATTGATTGGGCGTGAAATTATCATGATTCGTCGTTAGAAAAACCCCAATTTTGGTCGAATTTGTTGAGTATTTAGAGTTAATTGAGCATTATTTCTATACATTGATGAATTTGTCTCTTTGATGCTCATAGGTGAATCAAGGGCGAAAAATGAAATTAGTAGGACTTTGAATCGACTCAAACGGATGCCCGGATGAGAAGATATCGAAGAAATACGATCGGTGTTAGTGTTGAAGAAGAAAAGTACTAGTTGGGGTGATTTTGGAGTCACTCGAGTGAGTAGGTCGAGCACTAGCGCTCGAGCACGTTGCTCGAGCGCCCAAAACTTACAGAAAAATTCTCCCACTCGAGCAGCTCGAGCACCACCGCTCGAGCGTGTTGCTCGAGCGCCCCAAGACTTACAGAGAAATTCGGCCGCTCGACTGGCTCGAGCGCCACTGCTCGAGCGCCTGCTTCATTCGAGCTACATGCTCGAGCGCGACCGCTCGAGCGGGTCTGCTCGAGCGCGATCATGTTTTGCGTTTTCAAAGGTATTTTTCGGCCCACGAGTTCACGATTCGGCCCGTTGCTTATATATACTCATCCCGAGCACGTTTTGGAGGATTACCACTTGACACACACGAGATAGAGAGTTCATTTTTGGAGAGGAAGAAGAGAAGAAAGTTTACGATTACGTTTTTGAGGTTTTCATTACGAATTTGGATTACGATTTTACTTTTGAGTTTCGTTTCTTTATATTTTCGTTCTTGAACACGTTGAGACCTAATTCCTTGAGTTAATTTAAATTTATTCTTTCAATTAGTTAAACCCTAGTTTATGTTTGATCTTTTCTTCGTTTTAATTATCATGTTCTTGTTCGTTACTTATTTAATCGCTATTATTTACGTTAAATCTATGTCTAGCTAAAACCCTTGCATGCTTGGGGTAGGATGAACTCGTAGAAGTAGGTTGTGGGTACGTAATTAGGGTAACTAGTGACGTTAGGTTTTAATTCTCTTGATTAATGAATTCTTAAAATCAATCTTAACTTTGTCTTTGAATTTCGTTCGAAAAGTGTTAGAGAGAGGACGACCGTATCACTCTTTAACAACGAGTAGACTTAACGAGAGGGTTTAGGAAGGGTTAATTCATTTACCAGTTTAGCGAAGGAGGACGACCGCATCACCTTAGTTAAATTAGGGTCTCATTAATTAAGCACAATCTATTAACTTGTTAGTAGATTAGTGAAGTAGAGTGTTTGGGTAAAGTATTAGGGTTTAGAATCTTGAGCTTCCACCTTGCATTCTTAAACTTAGGTTATTTCTTGTGTGTCACAGTTATTTCGATTATGTACCTGCTCCGTTAGTATACGTAGGGATTCCTATCCTGAGCATCACCATCTCTCATTAGAACACAACCCTTAGTTAATTTGATTTCTTTAGTATTTTAGTTTACTTAGTTTATTTTAGTCTTTTAATTAATCTTTCCAAAAATCCAAAAACATCACACTCATATTAATTACGACGCGTAGATCTTCAGGGATCTATTCGCATACACCCTGTCCCTTGGGTTCGATATACTTGGTCATTATACTTACTAATACTACAGTGAACTCGTACGCTTGCGAGGAATCTACTAGTAGAAGTTAGTATATTCGCTTCAAGTCATTGATCGAATTTAATTAGTTGATTGAATTTTAATTTAATTTTAAAGCATAATTAATTTTTGTTAAGTTTAGAATTGAATTAGTTGAATTGTTTGAATTATATTAGAAATGAATTAATTTTAGTTGAATTAGTTGATCTAATTTAATTAGTAGATCGAATTTTAATTCAATTTTAAAGCATGTTTAATTTTTGTTAAGTTTATAATTGAATTAGTTGAATTATATTAGAAATGAATTGATTTTAGTTGAATTAGTTGATATAATTTAATTAGTAGATCGAATTTTAATTTAATTTTAAAGCATGTTTAATTTTTGTTAAGTTTATAATTGAATTATTTGAATTTATATTAGAAATGAATTGATTTTAGTTGAATTAGTTGATCTAATTTAATTAGTAGATCGAATTTTAATTTAATTTTAAAGCATGTTTAATTTTTGTTAAGTTTATAATTGAATTAGTTGAATTTATAATTATTACAGATGAACCCAGGTCAAGATAATTTTCTCAGTGTCATCATAGTCGACAACAAGTAAGTATTTTTTAATGAATTATGTATAATTTTAATTATATATATATTAATATAATTAACTTGATTTTTTAATTTTGTTGTCACAGACTGCTTCCAGCCCATGAGACTAACTTAATCGTCTCACAAATCATTAGGATGGGACAATTTGAGTATGGTGCCCACTCGTGGAGTCAAGTGTCCGAGCAAAAGAGGATGGAGTACTTTGATGACTTCAAGGTATAAAAAATTTATTTATTATGATTTTAATTTAACTTTTAATTTTTTAATTTATTCGTTAATATTCTATTTTTAATTTATTTGCAGAGGCGGTGCGTTTGGGACCCTGCCAACGATAGTATTATGTACCAATTGTTCTGTGCGAAAGCGCAAGAACGGTACAAAGATATTATCTACGGCCTGAAGAAGCGGTGGGAGCGTGGGGATCGGGTGGAGTTGGGTCGAGCACTAGACGGACGATCGATATGGGATGGTTTGGTGGATCACTGGAACAGTGAACCATCATTCTGAAGAAGATCATGAAGATAGAGAGAGATAGAGAGAGAGAGAGGGGGGAGAGGGAGAGAAGAGAGAGAGAAGAGAGAGTCAGTTTGAACAATTTATTTATGTTTTTTGAACAATTTTTGGTAAAGACATTCCCGATTACAAGGTTTCCGCCATTATTACAGAGATAATGAGGGATAATTTAGAGTAGAACACAATGAAGTTCAAACTCGTCTCGTCGCAGCGGAAGTAGTACTACTTGGATGGGTTTTGGGTATATATATGCAAATATTTATAAACAATTAGTTGGTTAAAAATATTTGCATATATATACCCGAAACTCATCCAAGTAGTACAGCTTCCGCTGCGACGAGACGAGTTTGAACTTCATTGCGTTCTCCTCTAGATTATCCCTCAATATCTCTGTAATAATGGCGGAAACCTTGTGACCGGGAATGATGCTACAAATAGTATTTCAACAAAGATATTACTAATTTAGTGTTAATTAATTAATTACTTGTAGCAAACATATACATGATCTTAGATGAATTAATTTGGTGAATTTTGAAAAAAAAAATGAGTCAATTTGGATACATATACAATTAATTGCGTACAAATGAACGAATTATAAATTTAAGCGGGAGTCGAAATAAATAATTTTACCAAAATAAAAAAAATGAAATGGCCCCAATATTTATAAAAACAAGTGAGAAACGAAAATGAATTAATTTGGTGAATTATGGAAAAAAAACGAGTCAATTTGGATACATATAAAATTAATTGCGTACAAATGAACGAATTATAAATTTAAGCGGGAGTCGAAATAAATAATTTTACCAAAATAATAAAAATTAAATGGCCACAACATTTATTAAAACAAGTGAGAAACGAAAATGAATTAATTTGGTGAATTATGGAAAAAAATGAGTCAATTTGGATACATATACAATTAATTGCGTACAAATGAACGAATTATAAAATTATGCATTGTCGAAATAAATAATTTTACAAAATAAAAAAAATAGTTGGGCAAAATATTTTAATAAACAACTTAGATACGAAAAGAAATTAATTTGGTGAATTATGGAAAAAAAATGAATCACTTTGAATACATATACAATTAATTGCATACAAATGAACGAATTATAAATTTAAGCGGGAGTCGAAATAAATAATTTTACAGAAATAATAAAAATTAAATGGCCTCAACATTTACAAAAACAAGTGAGAAACGAAAATGAATTAATTTGGTGAATTATAGAAAAAAAAATGAGTCAATTTGGATACATATACAATTAATTGCGTACAAATGAACGAATTATAAAATTATTTATTTTCGAAATAAATAATTTTACAAAATAAAAAAAATAGTTGAGCAAAATATTTTTATAAACAACTTAGATACGAAAAGAAATTAATTTGGTGAATTATAAAAAAAAAATTACTTAATTTGAATACATATACAATTAATTGCATAAAAATAAACGAAAGTAGCTTGTGCCCTAGTGGCGCGCGCCCCCTCCTCTTGCACAAGAGGTCCCGTGTTCGATTCCCCTTGGACGCAAAAATGGATTAATTGTTCAAGGCCTAATAAGACTAATATAGAAGGTGGGCCGCATATAATAAGCAATGGGCTGAGTGGCCCAGTGGTCCGCGCCAGCCCCGCCCGCCCCGGGTGCCCGGGCTCGAACCACGCGAGCCATTTTTTTTTGTATAGGCACGGTAATTTGCGACGGCCAAATTCCGTCGCAAATATTGAATTTTGCGACGGAAAACAGCCCGTCGCAAATTATAACAGAAAAAAATAAAAAAAAATATATAAAAACATTTGCGACGGAATATGACCGTCGCAAATGTTTTTGACCGGATCGGGTTTAACCCGAAAGAATTGCGACGGACAGTAGTCCGTCGCAAATTCTGTGCGACCCGGCCGGGTCTGACCCGCCATTTTTGCGACGGACTTTTCCGTCGGTAATTTGCGACGGAGCTCCAAAATCCGTCGCAAAAATTAGCTACGGCTGTTTTAAAAACGGACACGTGTCCGTCGCAAATTCCGTCGCAAAGCACTGTTTGCGACGGATATTCCGTCGCAAAATAGTGTTTTTTTTGTAGTGAATTGAGGGAGCTTGAACCTTATTACTTGGTCAATATTTATGACTTTATTTAATATATCCTGCATAAAAATATAAAAGGACATTAAATAATCAAAACAACGTACAAAGAGATCGCTTTCTAATGAAGGAAAGAGGAATTTTTACGTGATGCACTGTTGTTGGGCACTTCTAGGTAAGATTAACCTCTTTTATTTATCCTATACCAAGCCTGTGTATATATAACCAATTCATTAGCATCATCAGATAATAAAAAAGGTCATCTGATCGAATATTTCTATAAGATCTTAGAGATCTATACTATATACAAAAGTGGCAAGCCATTGGAAAATATTTTTTGGCAGTCTATTTGTATTGAGAACCCAACCATTTCAAGTAATAGAAATTCAGATTGTGCCCATAATAATGTCATGGATCAATATGTTTAACATCAAATTAAAATTTGCATGTGCTCCTGATTAATTAGGGATATATATCTAAAGATTAAAGAATAGTAACAAATATACTTACAACTTTGAGCCAAGCGAGTTTTTTTTAGCTTTGTTGTTCTTCAATAAACCTTCCACCACCTGCAAAACACAAGGTATTTTGATCATCAGATTTCTTGTGCAGAAATTATTTCGATGCAATTACTGATATCAAACAAAGGATCTCATGGGACCTATGGAATTCCCCTGACTTATAAATTGTGAAATTGAGAAGCTAATGACTTTAATTAGGTAATTAAGTCCAACTTTTAATAAGATCATGGAGTGTATCTATGTAGGCACGTCAAGATCACTCCCAAACACTCCATCTTCCATTCAAGAAAAAAAAAGTGATCATTCGTTTAAATTTGTAGGAGTGGCAGCAGGCGAAGTTACAGAAATTGAAGCCTATATAAAATAACCACTAAATTGTCAAAACATTATACTGTCAATTAAAAAAAAGGTCCCCAACAAACAATACAAATTTAGTACATGTAAAAACCAAATGAGCATGACTTATCAATTGTTATTACCCACATATCTGAATAAGAACAATCGAAAGGTACACATTAACAATGGGAAAAAGCATAATAATAATTACAAAATAGAAACCCATTCCAGCACAAGTATAACACTATATATGAATTTTTTCCCCAGAAGTAATACAAAGTTATTATAAAAAAAACTTGAGAAAGTAAAAAGATTATAGAAAATCGAGTTTCTTGACTAATTAGCCCAATTAATGGTGACAATGAAAATGAAGTTGAGATTTCCACCGCCGACTTCTTTGATTTCCAGATTATCGAATAGCTTCACAGCCAGAGATGGAGGGGCCTTCAGGTATTCCACCAATTACTTCTCATCCACTTGCTGAAATATGTCATATCCAATGCGGATGTAGCCGACGGGAATTTTTTAAAATTAGTTGCTATCTGGTTTAGTGATCGAATATAGGCAAAATTAACGTATGATTCCTGCAAATCATATAACATTATATACAATTTGAGAGGTGAAAATAAACTGAGCAAAATTTGTTGTTTGCAGGGCTAAACATCGAGGGGAGATCGAAATTTGATGTGAAGAGGGAGAGATGGTTCATCTGCAGGGCTACAGATCGAGGGAAGAGAAACTGGAAGGAATTGGTTGTGAAGCGAGGGAGATATATCGTTTGGCTGAGTCACCATGATTTACCTCCTCCACCCAATCCTGTCGGGCTAAGGGGTGGGGGCCCTGGGGGCGAGGGTTTCGCCTTTTGCTAAAAGATATGTCGTTTGGATGGGTGAACTGTAAATCGGGAGAAGTAAATATTGGATGTGCAATGACAGTTCGTTTCCAGGACTAAACTGAAAAGGGCAACAAAAAGTGGAGGGCAATATTGTCCAAAAATGTTTTACATTTGAAAGCCACTTTTTAATATAGTATAAATATAAATTATTATCACGGAAATGATCATTTGTAAATTGGTATTGCCAAACTTATATCTCAACTACGAAAGTGATAATGTTACATAAGTATATGTAAGTAATCAATTAAAAATAATAGTGAACTCTTTACTTATATGTCATTTTACATTTGCACTGGGCATATGATCGTTTTCGTTCATTATTGTTAGAGTAAGTCTTGTGTGAGACTGACTCATAGTATGAGACAAATATTATTTAACCCACTTCTAATTTAAAATGTGTCACTTATTAATTAAAAAGTTGTCACTTTTAAAAAGTGAAAACGTTTTAACAAAAAATGATAACATTTTTGTTAAAGTGACTTATTACTTTTCTATAAAAAAAAAACATTATCACATTTTATTATAATCTTATCACTTTTTTATATTTGGTCGATCTCATATTATAAAACGGCCTCATACAACTTCTTTTCCTTATTATTAACTAGTAAGCTACCCGTGCGATGCACGATCGGTATATGTATAATATGTATTATAATTTTTTAAATTTAAATAAATGATACTCTCTCCGTCCACCAATAATATATTCACTTTTCTTATTTGTTTGTATAGTAAAAGTGTGTTCATTCCTTTATCAACAATCAATTTAATTTTACACTTATATATAATTAATTAATTTATATTTTATCCTTATTTTATCTATTTTTTCTTAAAACATGTGCCTAAACAAATTAGAACAATTTTAGTGAGCGGAGGGAGTATATATTTGAGGAAGTCTTGACTCTTGACGTGTGAGACAATCTCAAATATGAGAGTAATCTTCATTTTTTATATTTACGATATACTCACTTTTAAAACATGATAAATGTGGTTTCTCTTATGTACATTGTCTCATATAAATTTTTGTTCACATAATTTTGTACCTCCTAATTCTTTTTTAAAAACTTATGTAATATAGAAAATTTGTAATATTCTTTTAACGATGACATTACTTGTGAAAATTAAAGAATATGTAATAAAGAATGTGTAATGTAACGATGATCGTATTTTGTGCAAATTTGACACATTGATTTTTTTTTCTACATCTAAAATGACCCTACACTTTATATATGATCTTACATACATTTTAAATAATTTATACAATAAAATTAAAAGTCCCAGTATATTTTATAAATATATAGTAGTAATAATATATTTTTGGGATACTTTAAAATATTTCTATATTATATATTAAATACACTTATAAATATTACTTTAGTAAGTGCTCCATTCACATTTTTGTTGTGTTCAGTGTTTCAATATTTGCATGATTTTTTTTGTGGAGAGTATAACACAAATATTTAAGTGGAGTATCATCTCAGTGTATGAGACAAATCGTCCCATTACTATTCGGTTATAAATAGTGGAGCTCTAACCAGTTGAGTTATACTACTTCGTCACATAAAAGTCTCTCATAAAAAAAAGAAAAAGAAAAGTACAATTATAGATTTTATTATATTGCTACTATAATAGATGCTTCAAGACTTTTATTATGATATATATGATATGATCTCATACTTGAAATATATCATATTACTATTACTATATTATATGACTCATAAACTTATGTATATCAAACCAACTATTTATTAACAGAGACAATGATCTAAAAAAATTATGTGGAACACCGTCTTACATATGGGCTCATCTCCCACAAACAAAATATTATGTTAAGAAATTTTCTATGGCTAAAATAATATTAGAATATAATAAGTTACAATAATTAAAGCACGGAAAAAAAAAAAACAAATTGGATATTTATTAAAAAAAATAATCAAATAAAACATAATAGTACATTTCATGTATTTAATCTATTCTAATGGATTAAAGCTTTAATGCATATCATTATTAGAGTCTTTTCACAAACAATTACAATGCAAAATATGTATTGTGTTTAGTGTTTTAATATTTTCATATTGATACTTTTCGAGCCTCAAAATTTAATTATAGTTAAAAGAACTAAATTTCATATTGGCTCTACATTATTTCCACTATACATATAGTCAAACACATAATACTATATATGTACTAAATCAGTAATCCTTAAAAAAAGATTAAAATACTAATTACTATGCATATATCTTCATTTTATATATAACTATAACTAAAATATAATGGCGTTTATAAATTTTTATCTTAAGTATGTATGTCAATATAAAAACAGTTTAATTATTGACAAATTGAATTGCTAATAGTCTAATATTTTGAATTAGCCCAATCTAAAAAAATATTGTGCCTTAATAATATTGAAAGATTTATCATCCCAATAATTAATATAGGTCCATGGGTCAATAAATGATGAGATACAAAACCGAGATCATAACTAAAATCACACACTAATACCTAACCAATAAATCAAAATTGTGTACATCTTGTTCTCGTATTCTTCAATTTTTTTCGCTCAATTTCCTACAAAAATAAGCCTAATTTAACCATGCTTAAATAAGATTTTGATTGCGCACTAATATCTTGAAATAAAACCATACAATGACGATGTTGCAGTTCTTTAAGCTTCTAGAGCTACGGGAGTAGATGTGTCGTCCGGGTGCGTATATCAATAGATTTCGAAGTGCAATGCATTATTATAGATTATAGTCTTTTTTATATCCAGGTCTATAAATACTCTGTGCATGTGTATGTGTATATATATATATACACATTCAAGATCAAGAGATCTACCAATGAATTTGTCCTTCTTTGGCAAAGGTTCCGCAATAAAAATATATACACAATGCACACATATATATATATATATATATATATATATATATATATATATATATATATATACATATGCATGTGTGTATTGTGTATATATTTTTATTGCGGAACCTTTGCCAAAGAAGGACAAATTCATTGGTAGATCTCTTGATCTTGAAAGTGTGCATATATTCTCTTCTGTTTTCACCTTCCCTAAACCAATTGAAGACCAATTTAAATTTGTTATTTATCCTGCAGAGAAAAATAAAATTAATTATTCAATAAATTATCTATATATATATATATATATATATATTAAAAGTGACATGTGTGTCCATGAAAGTTGAGTAGAAACAAATAATTTATTTGATTTTCGAGGTCTTGTTGTGATGTTGTAAACCAAATTTCCACTTTGCCTTTTATATAAACATGAACTCATATGATACAAAAATAGGTACGAATAAATGGAAGAGGGTGGGCTGCAAAAAAAAAATCAATTTATTTGAATGCATGCACATATTCAACTACGAATTTGTCCTTTTTTGTGAAATAGGATGGACATATGTTCATGCATTCTCTTTGCCTTTCAACTACGAATAAAAAAATCAATCTAATGAAAAATTGAAGAGGATGGACGGCTGAAGAAAAGAAATGATGAGATAACTTGAATAAGTTTCCTGATTTATGAATGCAGAATGGAAGATAAATGGTCTTCAAATTTATATCAATTTTGAATGTTGGGAAGTTGATTGGTTGATAAATTTATTGCCTACTCAATTATATAAAAAATGTAACTGTTTTTTACAAATTTAGTAATAAGATTTTGAATATAGAAAAAGTTACTATTATATGCATGTGTGCATTGTGTATATATTTTTACTTCGGAACCTTTGCCAAAGAAGGACAAATTCATTAGTAGATCTCTTGATCTTGAATGTGTGCATATATTCTCTTCTGTTTTCACCTTCCCTAAACCAATTGAAGACCAATAAATTATCAATATATATATATATATATATATATATTAAAAGTGACATGTGTGTTCATGAAAGTTGAGTAGAAACAAATAATTTATTTGATTTGAAAACAGTGTGTATTCGAGGTCTTGTTGTGATGTTGTAAACCAAATTTCCACTTTGCCTTTTATATAAACATGAACTCATATGATACAAGAATAGGTACGAATAAATGGAAGAGGGTGGGCTGCTGAAAAAAAAATCAATTTATTTGAATACATGCACATATTCAACTACGAATTTGTCTTTTTTTGTGAAATAGGATGAACATATATTCACGCATTCTCTTTGCCTTTCAACTACGAATAAAAAAATCAATCTAATGAAAAATTGAAGAGGCTGAAGAAAAGAAATGATGAGATAACTTGAATGAGTTTCCTGATTTATGAATGCAGAATGGAAGATAAATCGGATGGGATCACCTATTCCACCCTATGTTACATCTCCTATTCCACAATCCGGATGACTGCCACGTGTCAAATATCAATATTACCATTTAATCCCTCCTAACACCGTCTACTTAACACCGTTGCAAGCAGATTCGTGGCTAATCTCAGAAAATCTTCCAAACAAAATCCTGCGTATCTATTCCCAAATTAAGGATCTCCAATTTTCCAAAGAAAATGAATTGAAATTCGGAACTGTCATAAGCACATAAAACCAGAAATTGTTTTCTCATCTTGGCGGCAGATCGGTGGAACTCAGAAATTTCATTTGGAGATAATTAAAATTAACTTATTACACATATTTGTGCATTTGCGTATATGTGGTTATTGTAATGATATGTGAATTCGGTATTGCACGATGGTGGTATCACTTGGTGATTGCAGTTGTTAATTTTGTAGACAACGTGTTCGATAAAATGCCTGAATGAGTATGGAATCATTTACATTTTGTGAATTCGGTATTGCACGATGGAGGTATCACTTGGTGATTGCAGTTGTTATATTTAGTAGACAACGTGTCCGATAAAATGCCTGAATGAGTATGGAATCATGTACATTTGTGAACTACTTGTATTTTCGTATTTTATTTTCATGTTCTATTCAGATGTATAGTTGATATTCATTGATTGTTATTTTTGCTTGTCAATTATCATATTTCAATTTTGAGTATATGTCATAATACATACAGATGTAGATTTCTCTTTAAAGTTCAGTGAGTAGTGAGTGGATTATTGATATGTGATTCTTAAAAGTGACAAGCTCTTCTAAGAGGTTGAGATTTTGTATATGCAGACATAGATTGAAATTGATTATGGACTTTACAAGATTGAATTTGATTATGGAGAGCACTTAAGCCAGAACAAAGTTACCAATCAAACTAGAACCTTGAATCTAACCTACAGTGTAGCAATAATGACTCGGATGCAAGGAGCTAGAAAGAAGATGAAGGTGAAGAAAGAGTGTGAGATAGTGAAAGTGGGATTAGCAAATGGTGAATGAATTCAAGATTATTCTGCAAGATTTCAAATATTTTTGTTCCCGAAGAAATATATAAAGTCCCCTCTTTCAAAGGCTCCTTACAAGGCTTCAAAAATTTATGGTTATCAAATTTGTACTTTAATGATTTAATGCTCTGTTAAGGATTTGTTTCCATCATCTGATAGAAAATATAAACAATTGATTCAAGTATAGATTATTTTAAATCTTTTTTTTTCCCTTTTGAGGATTTGCTTCTTCTTCTCTTGTAAGTTGTAAACATGCATCGACCAATATTAATTTGATTTATTCCTAGTATGTATAAGGTTAGCTGTCTCCACTCTTTTATTAATTAAACAGTGAATGAGCATGCGTTTTTATAATAATCCTGTTAGAAATTGGTTTATCAAAAATCTATGGTTTGTGACCTATCTTTGACCAATTTTTGTAATCTTAAACGTTCTTTTTAAAGTTGAAAGACCCCTAGAAATTTGTTAAATACAATTTTTAGTTTCATTACTCATTTGGCTATGATCATTGTAGTCCCAAAATCACCAACAATGTATTTTAAAATAAGTTCACAATCACAAACCACCAACTAACCTTCAACTTTTTTCCCACACACAAAACCTTCAACTTCTCTTTCAAAACGGTGTTTCTCCATTAACACAAATTCTTTTTTTTTTTTTGGTTGGTTCCATTAACACGAATTCTAGTACACATTTAAGAGTATTACTGCCTACTTCTTAGGGTATTAATGATTAATTTTTGGAGTATTATTGACTACTTCTTGGAGTATTACTAATTTTTTTTTTGGGGTATTTTTTTTAAATCTTAGTGCATACCATGCACTCAAGTGCACACTAAAAATATTTTTCCATAAAATCCAAACATATTTAGATGTCTTTATCCATTAAATAGGTTGAAAATTAACGCCCACAAATTTGCAGTACTTTTTGTGAGTATAGAAATTAAGAAAAAGTGTAATTAGTAGAAAGTGCAGGGTGAAGATTATAAGATTTTGAGGGTGGGAATTGTGAGGAATATTTACATTTTGGGAGTATGCAAACTTTTGTGGGACAAACTAAAAAGATAAATATGAAAAAAAAATTGGGACGGAGGTAATAGCTAATACCGAATACAAAATGTAAATTCCAATTGTAAACAAAAGTGAGCACTCAACAACTTTTACAATTCCAAATGATGTGAATGAAACGATGTTCCTTAAGCATTAAAAAATCCCTACTAACTTTGACTTCATAAAAAGAAAAAAAAAAGCTAAACAAGAACTAATATATCAATTTGAGTGTGAGTAATGAACTCCTTATTCTCTCGGTGCATCATCTTGCTCATAGTTGGCTTTCTCATGTTCACCTTTAGGATTGTAGTTGTTTAAATAACGGTCATTAAATCCATGTGGTTTGATCAGTTGTTGCTATATAAGAACAAATAAACAAATTAAACGTATTATTAAGCAATAATTACAAAATAAAATATAATTGTTAAACTATGTGTTATCACCTGCAATAACTGTGTTAAACTCATTCCACCTTGGTGGCCTTCACTTAAATAGTAAGGAGCAGCATGTTGATTACCATTTTGGTTAAAAATCTACAGTTTACAAAAAAATAAATTTAAAATCAAGCAATATATCAACCAAAAAATATCCATTGATATTTAATAAACAAAATAATAAAATATTTTTGTACCTGGGGATATTGCAATGACTCTGCATATGATGATGAAGATCCTTGGCTAGGATAAACTTGACTTAAATTAGACTCACCCACTTCACAATCCTAATTTATTGTAGATAGAAGTATGAGATAGAAAAAAAAATCGAAATCTAACATTTATATTATATAGATACAATTAAATAGATAATTAATCATGAATAGATAAGAATAAGAAAAAAATTACCTTGTTATTGTTTTCAATTTGTACACCAATCTTATTCTGTTTCTTCTTTCGTTGAGTCTTCTCCAAGCCGCTTTTGACCCTTTTTCCAGATTTTATTGGATTATTTTCTTTCTTTTTCCACCCTCTTACAATGATTCCAGATGCCTGTACATCTTCATCCAAGTCACATACTTTCGATGTAGAAGTGTGTTTTGTTACCACTTTTGGTAAACTAGCCTTTTGTGCAACAGATTTTATTCCAAGAGTTGGTGGCACTGAAGTTGGACTATCTGAGCTTGCATCAATTTCCTCAATCAACCTGAGAAGGCCCTCTCTTGCAATTCCAAAGTTTTTCATTGTCAAAGAAGCTCTTGTTGTTAAAATATTGTTCAAGCTACACAATTCTTTGTACTGAAGTCCAATCATTTTTTTCTCATCGTTTTCATTTGTATCATCCAAAGATCCTCCAATAGTCATGGGAGATTCATGGGAGGCAACAATACCTTTTTTTGCTCTTCTGGTCCATCTCTTTTTAATATACAATTGCGGAATCTCCACAATATTTCTCAAACAAAATACTTTGAGAATATGACAGCATAAAATTCCTCCAAACTCGAACTTCTTGCAACTACACGAGACTTTATCTTGAAACGAGTGAAACATTACCTTATGTGAATGACACTTTCCTAGAATGGTAATTTTATACTCAGATGTCTCTTCAGTTTCACCACACAACTCCACCTTAGCATCGTAGCCCTTATGCAACTCATCCTGAAATAACTCAAAAATCTCATGAGTATAAATATTAGAAGCGTGCTTCAATATTTGAATTGGAAAAGTAGTTGCGGGCGTACTCCGACTAGTTCTTAAATCTGCCTTCAACTCCTCATATCGACGGTCATTAATCAATCTATCAAAGTGATTGAAAAATTGCAACAAATTATTTTTGTAATTCACATATCTTTTGAGAACACTGTGCATACTTTCACTTCGTTGAGTAGTTGTCATATCCGCACAAAATGACTGTCTCCCATATACTAGTGCCCATTTTTCTCTGATTTTGAACAACCTTTCCAACCACTCATTGGCCTGAAGTTCATATTTTTCCAACATCCGATGCCATGCACTTAGGAATTCTTCTTCCTCTTCATGATCATACACACAAGATTTGAAGTCCTTGGAAAAACTTGGAAAACTTCCATACACATTACTTAAATGGGTGGCTGCATTTTGATATATATGCCAAATACATAAACGGTGACATGTTCTAGGCCATTGAGTTGTTAAAGCTTTAGCCATTGCAGCATCTTGATCTGTAAGAACTGTTTGAGGTACTTTGTCAGACATGGCTGTAGCAAATGTTCGAAACAACCATTCAAATGTAGATGCAGTTTCATCGTACAACAATGCTGCACCAAAAATTGTTGTTTGTCTGTGGTGATTAACACCAACAAAGAGAGAAAATGGACGCCCCTCCTTATTTTTCCTATGTGTCGTATCAAAACTAATCACATCACCGAAACAAGCATAGTCTGTCTTCATTTGAGCATCAATCCAGAGAATATTAGCTATTAAGTCATCCTCATCAACTTGTATAGCGTAAAAAAAATTTGGATCTTCGAATTGCCTCTTTTGTAAGTATTCTAATACTCCCCCAGTATCACCTAATTTCATTTGCATAGTTCTCTTTGATCGCAAATAATTCTTATAATCTTCAAAAATAAATCCAATATTTTCACGACCACCCACTTGCTTAGACATCAAGGTAAAACTTGCTTTTGGTGTTATTCCCGAATAATCTAAATCATCTGCTAGTGAAGTTTGGGCATTGGATATTTTCCTATGAGATTTTAGCATGTGAGCTTTTCTAGGACTCACTAGGGAATGACCTTTATGTTCGGCAACAAAACGAACAATCTTATATTTTGCACTGTATCTACCATTGATTTTCATCATTGCACAACAACCTGTTCTTGTTATCGGGCGTTTAGATGTATAGGTTGCATCTCTTTTATCCTTTTGTCTATGACCTTGGCATTCACAGCAAAATACCCTATCAAGTACTCTTCCTTTATCATCTGTATGAACACTATGTCTTCTAATGCTAAATCCAGTTGCCTTAGCATATTCATTATAAAAGTTGTATGCTGCATCTTCACTATCAAATTCCATATCAATTCTCGGAATTATCTTTTTTGAACTAGTCAAAGGGTGAACAATTGAAAGGTCTTCCACATTGCTACTACCATGTGGTTCGGTTTCATTACTCGTCTCATTAAATTTCAAATTCCGTCTTGGAGTAATTTCATCACAAGTATCTTTCTCCATTATAAAAAAAATAGAACCTAAAAATGAAAAAAAAAAACTATTAGTGTCCATATTTTTACATATGCAAAATAAGATTCAAATAATAAAATGATAGGTTGAAAAAAAATCTTGTGAACAACATGCTCTAAACTAATACTTTTACGTTACTGAGATAAAGAGCTAGTGAAACTTGTTAGTTTTTAATGAACATTAATTTGTAGAAGAACATTATCAATTTTAATTCATCATATTTCCTTTTAAGTACCACGCCTAATCATACATTACCGTTGGTATATCTTGCAGCTATGTAACTATCTAACATTTAATACACACACAATAACAGTATATGCATCTTTTGTTGCCCTCCAAAATATGTGAACTAATTTATACATGAGAGAGGAGTATTAATTTATACATAAGATGCAAGAATTTTTTTTTTTAATTAAAAAAACAACACAAACAGGGGTTAAAAGACAACCAATTAACCCAAAAAAAAAAAGTGAAAGATAAGATGTAAGAATTTTTTTAACTATTGTATTATTGGTAAACAAGCCAAGATTAACTTAATGCAATTGGCAGACAAGATTATTTAATTTTTTGCAAATTATAGATTAAGCAATTGCAATTGTCCACCATGTTTGACAAAACTCTACCATATTCTGAGTTCTTGTGTACCATACAGAAATTATGTAAATTGATCAGATACTCATTCGAGCATTTTATCGAACACCTTGTCTGCCATATAGTTACATCGTAACAACTACAAATTCACAATATCATCACAGTACCACATACATCACTATAGTAAATTTTAATCACCTGGCAAAGAAATTTCCGAGTTCTCGTATCGTGTTGTACTCAAGATGAGAAAGCAAAGGTTTTGGCAATTTTCGCTCTTGGCAATTCTTCTTCCGATTGAAATCCTGAGTTTTTGTACTCGTTGATGTTAATTCAGAATTTTCCTTATTCGCCATAATTGTTTTGGAAAATTGGAGATCCTTAATTTGGGAATAGATACGCATGATTTTGTTTGGAAGATTTTCTGAGATTAGCCACGAATCTGCTTGCAACGGTGTTAAGTAGACGGTGTTAGGAGGGATTAAATGGTAATATTGATATTTGACACGTGGCAGTCATCCGGATTGTGGAATAGGAGATGTAACATAGGGTGGAATAGGTGATCCCATTTCAAGATAAATGGTCTTCAAATTTATATCAATTTTGAATGTTGGGAAGTTGATTGGTTGATAAATTTATTGCCTACTCAATTATATAAAAAAATGTAACTGTTTTTTTACAAATTTAGTAATCAGATTTTGGATATAGAAAAAATTACTATAATTAGTATAAGATTTTGTTATTATATAAGTATAGATATGAGGAACACCATATTCCACATATTAATTACAACGTGTAAGTGATTCAATTTTAACTCCATTTAAGGAATAAAATGCAACCAAACAATTTCAAGAGATTATCCTACTTTTCTTGATATTAGATAGTAAATTATTGTGTGTACTCAAATACATAGCATACATTTGAATTTTGAGTACAATTTCAAATCAATTTTGACTTTTTAATTTTTTTTTTTTTTTTTTTGAAAAGTAATCAATTACAATAGTTCATTCAACCACCGGGCCCAAACCCGCAACTTGAAAACACGACCGCACTGCAGCCGGAACCGCAACCACCACAAGAGGGGAACACCACCCCCCACAAGAGGGGAACACCACCCCACCACAAGAGGGAATAAAATTCTCTCTCCAAGTCTCGAACCCAAGACCTTTGGGGTTTTAGGTGCTTGACAATTTTGACTTTAAAAAATTTATTAAGTTAACTTGGCTCTATAAAGTCAAAATTAATTTACTTTTGATTAATTTAAAAAAATTATTAAGTTAACTTGGCTCTATAAAGTCAAAATTAATTTACTTTTGATTAATTTACTTAGGTGCATAGATGAATTTATGTTTAATTAAATGATTATTTAAATTTTAGTAGTAAATTATATCCCTTTAAAATTATGAATTTCTGTCAACGTTGGAAGTTCAAAGTTGGAGAACAATGAGTCAAAGAGAGAAACTAGTAAACAATTTCGTGGAAAAAAGGATGCACACTTTGAAGTAAGAAATTTCTTGCGTTGTCAATTAAAAATATGTGTATGGGCCCTTCGATTTCGACTTTTATGGACCTTTTAAGTATCGTCATAGACTTATTATCAGTTTTGTATTTACATCCTCATGTTTTCGTATTAGTCTTTATAAAAAAGAATAGTCACTTAAACTTACTCAAACGTCTTTGTCATATCTAATTATTTTTGGCACACTCTCATATGCACCTAAGTGCACGGTGCACTCACTCAACGATTAAATTTATTTACACTAGAAAGTGTAGATTTATTACATTGGAAACCAATTTTCAGCGTAATCTAACCATACTTTTCAGTATAATAAAATTATACTTTTTAGTGTAAATAATCTTAACTGTTGAGTGAGTGCATCATATACCAAGTGCACAAGAGAATTACTCACTATTTTAATAAGATATATCGAAATAAATCAAATTGACTAAATTATTTGAAACAAATATTGAAAAGTAGGGAAGAGATCAATAATGCTAGAGATGTACACCCTAATATGCGTTTGTATGATCAGCATCCATTAATTTAGTTACTGAGAGAAACAAATAATGTCAACAAATTAATATCGTGCAAAATTTTCATTATTTTAGTGTGACAACTTTTAATAATTAACTGATTTCTAAACCATATATATGTTGAAATCTGATTGGGTCTCTTTAGTAGACATTGGACAAGAAAATATCACAAATTGTCCCGTAATTTCGTCCGAATCCAAATTTAATCCTTTAACTTCTTAATTTTTGAATTGTGGTTATTTTGTTAATAGAAAATGTCATTTTCGACAATTTTTTTAGAAAATACACGTGGATTTTATACGTGCTTTGGTGGTAGTGCTCGTGTAGCCTTTCAAGTACTTAAATAAGGTCCATGTCACACCACTTGTAGATTAAATATGATCCACGTCAATGGGAAAAAATCACTTTCCAGTATATTTAACCCAAAAAGAGTGTGACATGGACCTCATTTATTGACTTGAAGCACTACGCGAGAACTACCACCATATCACATGTAAATTCCGGGCATTATTTTTTTTAAATCCACCGAAATGATGCAGTGATACACGAACCCCGTCACTCTCTTCTCACACGCGTGCAGTAACGCGCCTCCGGTCCCGGGGAGTTGGAACGAACACTTGGTGTAGAAAGGGTGGATGATGGTGGCGCAATGCGTGTGGAGGTCGAAATCACACGCGCCGCTGCCGCACTTGTAGGAGGACCCGATCCCCACTTCCTTCGCATTTGAACGGCGCCTCCGTGTATTCGAATTTCAGGGTGTGCCGTGGGTGGCTGAAGTGGCAGATTTCGCTGTATTTCATGCTTATTTCGGAATTCAAATTAAAACGCTCGAAATATGGATGCTTAATTTATATAGGTGAGGAATTATTTCTGTTTTTTTTTTTTTTTTTGGGTGCTATTTATGTGGATACTGATATAGTGATGGTAAATGTATGTGTGTTTGTTTTGGTGAATACTAATTTAAGTTTATAACTGGGAGTATGTATAGAGTGAAATTGGTAACATATAAATCATTAAAGGTATTATTTGTTTCTACTAAAGCGTATTAGTTGATTTAGTTGTTTTTATAGTTTTAGTTTGTTTTCACTATACAACTAATACTCTTCAATTGTTCATGTATAAAACATTTTTACTATATACTTTGTTTTAAACTGGTAATGACTTGAAATTGTGGCTCTTAACTAAATAGTTGAAGAGTATGTCTTTTCTAAACTCGAATTTAAGTGAATTTTCTTTTTCTATATACCATCACTAGTATTATCCCCGCGATTTTCGCGGGTTTCAATAAAAAATGTTAGGTTTATTTTTAAAAATATCATATAAATATATTTTTATTAATTTAGTTATCTAATTATTAATTATTTATTTTTGGCAAAATGTATTAAAGTTTTTTGGCAAATCGTAATCGGACTTTATTTGACCCATATTTTATAAAATTTGGTCTAAATTGGACAAAATAAAAAAAAAATGTTCTAGTTTTGCAAGTTTGTAAAGATATTGTCCTAATTTTGCAAGTTCGTAAAGATATTATCTCAATCTTACAAGCGCGTAAAAATAGTTTCTTAATTGAACAAACACTCATAAAAAATAATGTCCTAAATAATAATTTTTTTGATATAGCCAATTTAGTTGATGGTAACGAAGAGTATAAATATTAATTTAAAGAACATTAATTGGTTAAAGTAAAGTGCATCTAAAAATAATTATAAAGTGGTTTTAATTCCAAAACATACTCTCAATAATATTTTAAAATTAAAATACGTAATACCAAGATGAGGTTAATCATGTTTCTAATCTATCGTCAATATTGTCTGAACTACGAATTGAATTGTATACAATAAGTCATACATTATAATTTATAACTAAATTAACCCATAAAAGCAAAAAACAATTTTATTTGCAAGTTCGTAAATATATTTTCTCAATTTTACAAACAATCATAAGGTAATAATATAAAATAAATAAAAAAATTCTTATAACCAATATATTTTAGATAAGCAAGATTTAAAAAAAAAAAAAAGGTCAATTCGTTATGTCTTTAAAATAAAATTTTTAATATGTGAATACTATCAAAATCAATGGATGGAACAAAACTAATGGATGTAACAAAATTACAAAAAAAAAAAAAAAGGACCCAAAAGTTGCAAAAAGTTTGATACCATGATTATGTTATCTAATATATATATATATATATAAATTAAGGATAAAAAATAAATGTGGACCAAAACTATTCTCGTGTTCGTACATGTACATCTATTGTAACTCGAATACTATTCTTACAGACTGATATCATATAAAAAAAATCATCAACAAAGTACAGACGACACTCAACTTAAACCACATCACGTGAATAAAAAAATATAAATACACAAATATAAAAATAGAGACAAATGTAAGCAAATTAAAGTTGCACCCAATTAAAAGACGATACTTGGAAATTACGTTTTAAATATTATAATTATTATTTACTTATTTATTTGAATTTATATACAATTAATCCTTAAATAAGTAAATTAATTAATTGATTGATACTAATTAAATTGAGCTTCTAAACTCTAGTAAATTAAATTGGGCCTCTAAAATCCAATAAATTTGATCAAGCAGGCCTCCTAAAGCCCAGCTAGTCAAATCATATCTTTTCAAATCTTTGAAGCTTATAAAAAAAATTCAAATATATGAAAGCCTGATAAATCTTATCAGATAAGCTCAAATATTGCTCCGGCCCATAAAATCTAGCCAGTAAAACCTAGAATTCTACACCTATAAATAGAGGTCTCATTCTAGTCATTTCACACATTCATAATACATCAGAAGTCAGAAATTCAAGCGCTCAGAATTCTTGAAGATTTAATGACGTTCTTCGCGACTTCAACGACGTTCTTCATCAACATCGGTGTTCGATCCGGGATCACGGTGTTCAACCTCTCCAATCGCGTTTCTCCTACGAAGCTCTCCAAGATCTTCATCAACATGATCCAAAATCACGTTGCTCAACCTCTCCGGTCGTGTTTCTCCTACGAAGCTCTCCAAGATCTTCATCAACATCGACGTTCGATTGGGGATCACGGTGCTCAACCTCTCATTTCATATTTCTCCAACGAAGCTCTCCAAGATCTTCATAAAAAACGGAGTCTGATCCGAGATCACGGTGTTAAGCCCCTCCGGTCAACATTCTACCCTTTGAAGTTCTTCAAGTTTCCCACGGAAACCTCTCAAGCTCTTCGCGGAAAGTCATTCAACAATGGTGTCTGATCCGAGATCACAGTGCTAAGCCCCTCTGATCAACGTTCTTCAATATCAACTTTTTCATGGACTCAACGACTCAACGTCTACCTTCACCGATCAACGTTCTCCAATATCAACTTCTTCGTGGACTCAACGATCCAGCGTCTCCCTCCACAGAATCTTCAACACCAACGATTAATTCAAAACACGACTTGATGCCCTCGAATTAAATTCATCATCATCATCAGATAAAATTCGGCTACGGACCAATCTCCGAAAAATCCAGAATCAAGTCAAAGTCAACTCTCAAGAGAAAAACCAGAAAAGTAAATCTAGAGTTAGTCAACTCGCAAAAATTTCTTGGTTCAATACGATATAAATTAAATTGTAAATATTTTCGTGTTTATTATATTTAATAAATTCACGAAATCAGTTGTTACAACAGATATACGCAAAAGACCAGGGAAATTAAAAGTTTTGGTACTATGAGAACAGCCAGTTTGCAACAATGGTGCTTTTTTCGATATTTCATGTCCCATAGTTTTTTTAAAATTTGGTACCATAAATAATTATAGGTAAGTCCCTAAAGAATGCATAAGTTGCAATTTTGGTTCAATTTTTTTTTTATCTTCAGTGCACAAAAATTTGTCAATGTCTAAAAAAAAGAAAAGAAAAAAAAAAAGGACCACAAAGGACCGTGGAGCAAAATTATTACATATTTGTACATATACTTCCATTATAACTCGACTATTTTCCGCATAAACTGACGCCATACCAAAAAAATCACTAACAAAGTATAGACAACGCACGTTTTATGGAATATCCTATATTTTAGGAATAATCTAGAACTAATTTCGGATTTTTAACACAATATTTTCATAGAATTTTAACACAATACTGAAGAGACATTAGCTAAAATTAATAAATAGATAACGATCGCTAGAAATCAGTAGTCAATATGACTGATATTGGTTCTTCAAGTTTTACTTATTAATCTAAAAAGTTAGAGGACCAAATTGACAACATGTATAATAATTTTAATGTTGGAGAACCCTTAAAAAATGGAAATAAATATTTTTAATGTTGGCGAAGATAGTTTCAAAAGGTATTTGACAAATATCTTTCGTACCAAAAAGAAATGAATATTGCATAATGAAACTACCAATTCTATCATGCAATCATAATCACAACGATCGGTCCATCTCACAGTATCATATATGCCTGATATATAGCATAAATTATTTCCAAGCATCACATGACCTTAAGTTTGAATATATGCAATTGGTTAATCCGTCAACCCAAAACAAAAAAGTACTTATGTTGTCATAAAGTAAAAGTTAATGACTTAAACTCACATTATTACTCTAATGAAATTACATTGTTGAAATTATGATTACTTTACGGATCTTAGCTTTTTTCTTCTAAATGTTAAACATAAATGAATGATAATGATTAGTGCATGATTGTTGAATATTGTCTTTTGGCATTTGTTTTCTACATTTTTTATTTACCTTTTGCTAATAAATTTTTTTGAAAGACCAATATCAAATAAATATTTTTAACGTGGGTGAAGATAGTTTGCAAAGATATTTGACAAATATGTCGCTAACGATAGATATTTGATATTCGTTCTATCCCCTATTATACTAATATAGAGTTTACATTGCTGACGTGTCATCTTCTGGTTGATTTCGCTTACGTGCCGTCTTTCAGTTGATTTCGCTTACCTATATCCATGTGTCAAGTTTGTATTGGATTCTTATACATCTTATGTGGTCTTTTAATTAATGGTCTAATTAAGAAAAAAAAATGCACCTATTTAGGATTTGAACCTTGCACCTCATGAGTAACATTAAAGACGTTTTACAAATTAAGCCATATTATGAATCTATAAAAAATTAAATGTCTATTATATAAAGATGTTTTACCAATCAAGTCATATTATGAATCTTTAAAAAAAAATTAACTGTCTATTATATTAACTTGAGTCTATAATACATTATAATTTTTTTTGTGATTGTTCTAATTTATGTTTTATCCAAACCATATTTGAGATTATCTTATATTTAGAAAATTTTAATTTGTTAGTAATTTAAACAAGTAAATTATAAAAATTCTAACTAAGTGAAATTTAAACATTTATTTTACTTATTTTATTGTTTCATTATATTTGAGAAAGTCATAACTTTTGGAAATACCCATATATACTAATAGATAATTTATACTGCATATGTACCAAAATTTTATAAGTTTTGATGATGTGTCGTAATTTGGAAGATAGGGTCATCCCCATGTACTTAACAGAGTTTATACTATTAAAGCAACAATTTTTTGTGAGTTTGATGCTACGCCATTAAATGGGAAGATTGAATTATATGTGAGATTATGTGTCAAGTTTGCAGAGGGTTCGGTATATTAGGATGATGATATGTTAATGTATAATTAGACTATAAAATCTCTTATGAACAAGTTTCATAATATAAAATTTATATTATTACACGTACTTATTGATACAACTACATACATTTAATGATACCATTAAACTTATAAATCTAATCACAATATAAAATAGTATGATATCAATGCATGCATCTAATGTTATCAGTGGTTGCATGTAATGATATTCGATTTATATTATGAACAAGTTTCATGAGCGACATACTCTAGTTATTCTCCTATATAATTGTATTAATAGATTGAGTAAAGTAGAATTATAAAAAAAAAATCAATAGTTGATTAAATAAATAAATATAATATGTAATTTTAATACATTTATTTAATAATTATAGAGTAGGTTTTATAGAAAATAGTTCATGATAAATTTATCATGAAATTATTTTAAAGTATCAAAAATCTCATTAGAAATATTAAAAGTTGGGGTAAAGCCTAATCAACAACAATTACAATATAATACCGTTGACCCAGATTTTTTATACTCTTGATGAGATTTTTGATACTTCTGATCAAATATTTTATACTTTAAAATAATTTTATGGTAAGTTTATCATGAACAATTTACATATAAAACTTTGTCATAATTATTATATTACTATTTGATAAAAATATTAATTTATATATATACAATATAATTTATTTTGTTGTAAAATTGAATATAACGAATATTCCGCATAATACGCGGGGTCTCATCTAGTAATATTTTTATTAGCAACAGTAAAAGTTACAGGACCAAACCACAACATGCATAAGATTTTCAATGTGGACGAACTTCACACCAACATGCCGATAGGTAAGTAAAAAATATAAAAAAATATGTGAAGTTTGTCCACATTTTTCATTCAAATATCGGTCCTTCAAGTTTCTTCTCAGTAATTATAAAAGTTACTGGACCAAATTATAATACACAAAATAGTTCTAATGTTCGGAAACCTGACATGGACCTAACATATATGAAAAAATTAATTATCATAAGGGAATAAATTGACAATTGAATATGGTGCTAAAATTAATGTGATGCTAAATTGATATACAATCTCCAAAACTTTCAATATTAATTTCCAGATGGTGCTAATTAATATGGTGCTTAAATTCGGCTATCCACACCGTCAATGCTGCCTTCTCAAATTAAATTCGGTTTATATCCCCGCGAATTTCGCGGGTTTAAATTAAATTTTTAAAAGGATTTTAAGTAATATAAATAAAAAGAAAATTACTTTTTTCTTTATACTAATAAATTATGTAATAATTTATTTTATTATTTAAGTTCTGATTCAATATATATTATTTATAAATGTCTTTAAGTGAAATTAAATTTGTTTTTCATATAAATAACACTTAATGTCAGTGTATTATTACAAATTAAAAAAAAAAAATCTTTGCAACAACATTTATTGTATATTTGGATGGTTGTCCTTCCTAATCAAGATAATATATATATATATATATATATATGTTGTTTAATAAAAAGTATTGGGAAGGAAATTAAGATCTTACTAATAATATACACTCCTTCCGAATCAAGGCTGAGGTTATAAGTCCTTAAAACAATTCATAAATTGTTTAAGAGCTTGTAAGTACTATTAATGCGTTTGACAATATAAGATGTTTAACAATTTATAAGATATTAAAATAAGCTCCTAACAAATTATAAGTAGTAAAATAATTTGAGATTTTCCAACTTATTTTCCTAATCATCTCCACCCCTAACCATCCACCTCACCTTGAAACCACCCCATCTCTCATCCCCACCCACCCACCCACCCACCCACCTCTACCTCAACATAATAAATTAAAAAAATTATTTTATATTAAAATTTAAAATATATTTATTATAAGTTTTTAAAAAATTTATAAATTATATTTATCAAACATTTTAGCAACTTAGAAACTATTTAAAAATTATATTTTACAAGTTCTTAAATCCCAAGCCCATCACTTGGACACAAATGAAGACCCATTTTGCAATCTTAATTTAAAATTGAAAAGTTGGTTACATGTTGAGCATATGAAAGGAAGAAGTGGCCGCTATGTCTTATATGCAAGTCATTCAATTTCCTTATTAAGAAGCAATCAAGTAACCAAAACTTAGCCACATATAATTTTATTAGTCATATGTGCTCGAAGAGAGAAGCTTCGCAACTTAATTAAAGAAAAAAAAAATAGATGTTACTATTCTATAATATTGGGACTTAGATATTACCATCTATATTTTGGAATATGATCCTAAAATAAAGTATGAATTCATGCCTTTTGATCATGCATTTAAAAAAAAAATATATATTTTTAACTATGGGTATATTGATAGCAAAAAATCAGAACTCACAACATTTATTATGTCAACGTTATTGTAAATAAACTTCAAATACCATATTAATAAGATTTTCAATGTGACGAGGCACAATATTTCATTCAAAATCACATCTATAAACATACCTTATATATTGGTACACGATAATAAAGACACATAATTTATTATTAAAGGTAAAAAAAACTACTTTAAATAAAATTCAATTTGTACTTAATTCTATCATTGTATTTTACATTTATAAAATTTATTTTTACATATACAATATCAGTTAGACTCGAGATATTGTTGGGTGAGAATTTTGAAATCTCAAATTCAGCAAAAGGCAAAATATGGTCAAATTAAATATTAATCAGTAAAAAATCGGTCAATGTGGAAATTGTAAATTACATACAAAATAATTAAAATGTCAGATATACCTTTTATAAATTTCTGTCAATATTAAAACATGACAATTTAGTTTTAAATTATAAGCGAGAGTTTTGGAATTTAACTTAATATTGTCAAACATACTTAAGTTAAAAGTTCAATCAGTATTAATATTTGTAATATCAAAATCGTAAATGTGAAAAAATTGAAATAGTGAATAACTGTTTTCAATATAACTTAAATAAGGTTAAGCAACAATTTTGGAATTTAAGTTAAGGATATTGTCAAACATACTAAACTTAAAGTTTAATCAATATTAACATCTCTCAATATTCAAGCTGTAAATGTCAAAAATTGAAATAAAATGTCAAATATAATTTAACTAAAATTAAACCACTTTTAAAATCTGTGATTTTAGTTTTAGGGGACGTTTGGTTAACAATTCTTTAACGGTAATGAGAATAAAATTGTATTTTCCATCTATGCCCCATAATAAAAAAGATTGATAATTGCAAACAAAAACATTAACTTATAACCTTTTAACAATTACAACATATAACTTTTTTCTTTTATAATTTGAGACCCCAACTTTTTAAATTTGACAATTCGAATCATCTGAATATTTTTCGGCAATGATTAAGTGACGTGGTCGGCGCCGGAAATGCCATGCAGACGACAACATAGATGCCTGCTTTTTTTTATATATAAATTAAAGAAATTTTTTTATATAATATTAAAATATATTTCCCAGCCCAAACTTTTTAGTTCTTGTACAAAAAGATACAACCTCATGACGCACCCGTCTTCAAAATTTGCTTGAGGAAGGAAAAATAAAAAAAAACTCCTAATTAATGATATATCTTTGGGAATAAAAAATATAATGAACTTCATGCTTGTAATCTTGAAAACGTGTTTGAATCCTTCCTTGTGCGATTATGGCTGCGAATTTTGGAGGATGTGATTATATGGAAAATTTTATTCAATTTTTTTTAGGAATTTTGAGAAACCACAACAACAATTTGCATTCATCATCTTCATCATTAATATCGACCAAAACCATAAATATGCCGCCAATCAAAATAAAATGGTAATGCTCTAATGGTGGATCGTCCATTTACAAAATAACATTAGAATTATTCAAATGTAAATATACCGCTAATCAAAATAAAACTGTATTGCTCAAATGGTGGATTCGTCAATATACATAATAACATTAGAATTATTCAGATGGTGAATTGTTCATCAAAAACTTTCGTACACTTCCATAGATGTGTACATAAGAACAAAAAAATAAAAATTTCAGCAACCAAAAAAAATATAGAAAAAATGAAAACTAACAACCTAATATACAAAGAGCACCATAAAAAAATAGAAAATCTTCAATCAAGGCGACCAACAAACTCCACGAACGATACCATAGCAGCGAATATAATCAAAGGACAAAGGGAAGCAGTGAATCGAAAATGGTGAGGAAAATGAGAATTTATAGAATAACTTGATCAAAATGAACGAATGAGATTAAACGTAGACAAAACAACGGACATGATCAAAATGATGAAGTTGACTAAAGGAGAAGCAAAAAAATAAGAAATAGAGCACAACCACATATGCCACATAGGATAAAATTGTTTCCCCTATATATAAGTATGGTCTTGGGATTCCAACCCGCCCCGCTTAATTTATTTATTCATTTTAAATTAATTTTTTAATATAAAAAAAAATGTGCACTCAAAAATCAAACTTACACATATATTGGCTTCAAATAATATTTAATACTCATCTAATACCCCCCTCCCCCTCAAGCGAAGTGTGGGATTCTCATCAACACGTAGAAATTCGAAGAGAGGTCGAGCAAGACTCTTAGTAAAAATATCAGTGACCTGAAGTTTGGTGGGCACAAACTTAGTGTCTAGCTTCTTAGCAGTGACGAGCTCAATGTCAATGTGTTTAGCTCTTTTGTGAGCAATCGGGTTCTGACTCCAGAACAGAGCACTTTTGTTGTCACTTCGAAGCACAGGTCGGGAAGGGGGTAGTGCACGAAGTTCACGAAGCAAGTGAGTAAGCCAAATAATTTCTTGAGCAGTATTAGCAAGTGCACGATATTTGCTCTCGCAGCTCGATCGAGCAACAGTGAGCTGTTTCTTGGCACTCCAAGAGACCAAATTGCCTCCCAAGAATATAGAGTAGCCATAAGTGGAACGACGTGAATCCTCACAGCGAGCCCAATCTGCATCATAATAACCAATTATCGAGTAATCGGAGGATGGAGAGAAGGTCAGACCAAAGTGAATTGTGCCCTTAACATAGCGAAGTATTCGCTTAACAGCCAAAAAGTGATATGTGGACATTGAAGGAACTGGCTGACATGGTTGACAGCATATGATAAATTTGGTCGAGTGATCGTAAGATATTGAAGGGCACCCTCAAGAGAGTGATAAAGAGTTGGATCCGCAAAGTGTTCGCCATTGCTAATTAGGGAGTCACCAGCAGCTAAAGGAGTGCAAATCGGCTTAGAGTCAAGTAGAGAAGCCCTGGTGAGAATGTTATGAGCGTATTTAGCTTGTCCAAGGAACAAACCGTTTTCAGTGTGAGAAATCTCAAGGCCGAGAAAGTAATTGAGAAGGTCGAGATCCTTAACAACAAATTCTTTGTTAATAAGCCAAATGAAATCCTGCAAAATAGATTTGTTATTGCCTATAACAATAATATCATCAATGTACAATTGCAAAAATATTGTATAATCTGAACGATGCAAAAAGAAAAGTGAAGTATCCGCCCTGCTACGGATAAATCTTGTACTGATTAGAAAAGAACTTAAACGATCAAACCAGGCACGCAAAGCTTGGCGAAGACCGTAGAGGGCCTTTTTAAGCTTGCAAACATGATTTGGAAAGCGAGGATCAATGAACTCGGGAGGCTGAGCCATGAAAACCGGTTTGGTAAGAACCCCATGCAAGAAGGCATTCTTGACATCGGCTGATGCAAGGGCCAATGGCGCTGGACAGCAAGTGTTAAAATGACACGAACAGTAGCAGCTCGGATGACAGGGCTAAAAGTGTGCGAAAAATCAAACCCCGGTATTTAAGTAAAGCCTTGTGCAACTAAACGAGCTTTATATCGGTCAATTGAGCCATCAGATTTGTACTTCATACGAAAGACCCATTTTGATCCAACTATATTGGCATCAGGTGGGCGAGGTACAAGTTCCCATGTATTGTAAGGGTGAAGGGCGTCCATCTCCTCTCGCATAGCTGTCAGCCAATGAGGAACTTTAATAGCTTATTTGAACCCTTTTGGAACCTGTGAAACAGTTAAGGAGGACAACAAAGCAGTAGACGCAATATCCACAAAATATTTTGGTTTAACAATACCAGATTTAGCTCGAGTTTACATAGGATGGTTATTAAATGGGGTGTGAGAAGGACCTGAGACAGCACCAGGCTGCAAGGAGATCGGCGGAGCCGTCGATGAACAGACAGTTCATCGTGTGGAGGTTGAGTGACATCCTCAGTGAGACCGGAGTTGATGTTATGATCTGTGTTGCTAAAAAGAGGATCAATGGGCAAATGCATACTGTCAACCGCATGCAGGTCGTCGGTGGCAACGATGGGTGCCATGAGTGGAGGCAACAGAGATGAGGCTGTGTCAAGACAAGGACCACAGGATTGGCAGGTGGCAAATTGGGTACCTGCGAAATACTGGAAGATGGAGGTTGTGGAATGATGACCTGCGGTTCGAAAAATTTAGAATATTCAAGAACAGAAGCGTTAGCGGAAGATTTATTAGTATCAGCAAATGGAAAAGAAAACTCATCAAATTGTGCATGACGAGTAATGTAAGTGCGTGAGACAATAGGATCGAAACATCGAAAACCCTTATGCATGCTACTGTAACCAAGATATATGCAAGGTTGACCACGAGGAGCCAATTTGTTCGGAGCGTAATCACGCAAATACGGATACACACGACAACCAAACACCTTAAAGTTTGCATAATTAGGAACTGAGCCAAAAAGAATCTCAAATGGGGATTTGTGGTTAAGCAATGGCGTAGGTAACCTATTAATAATGTAAATAGTTGTAGAAAAAGCGTCAAGAAAGTAATGAATGGGGGCATGAGCATGAAAAAGCATGGACAAACCAGTTTCAGTGACATGTCTATGTTTGCGCTCTGCGCGGCCATTTTGTTGAGGAGTATACAGGCAAGAAAACCTATGCAAGA
Organism: Ballota nigra; assembly: GCA_947034835.1. Lineage (NCBI taxonomy): Eukaryota > Viridiplantae > Streptophyta > Magnoliopsida > Lamiales > Lamiaceae > Ballota > Ballota nigra. Next base: position 10,414,661 of record OX344726.1, read on the forward strand.
CACCACGTTTAGTAAAAAATTCACGAACATTAGAGTTTGTAAATTCCGTCCCCCATCACTTTGGAAAACTTTTATTGTAGTATTGAATTGATTGCAGACAAGGGTAGTAAAACGCTTAAGCACATCAAAAAAATCCGACTTTGCACGTAACGGATAAAGCCATGAAAATCGTGAATAATCATCAACAAATACTGCGTAGTATCTAAAACCAACATGCGGATCAACAGGGGAAGGTCCCCATATATCACAATGTACTAAATCCAACACATTCAACACACATTTTTCATTTAAAGTAAAGGATAAATGTTTACTCTTAACTAACTGACAGGATGAACAAACGATGGGTTTTGGCAAAATAGAAGTTACACCCAACTGACCCATTTTATTCAACAATTGAATAACAGAAATAGAAATGTGGCTCAAGCGATTATGCCATAATTCAAAAGATAATTTTAAAACACTAGAATATAAGGCAGCAATCAATGCAGGTGTTCCATGTTCCAAAACATAAAGTCCTTTACACCAGCCCTTTGCCAAAATTTCCTTTGTCGCCCGAGTCTGAATGGCAAAAGAATCATTAGAAAATAATACGTCAGCGGGCAAATCTTTAGTTAATTTACTTATGGATAGCAAATTTTTTGTTATATACGGGACAACAAGCACATCTAATAAAGGCAGCCGATTATTGATAAATTTTGAACCTAAATGAGAAAAAGATAGGGTGTCACCGTTACCGATGATGACTTGTCCATTACCAGTATAAGGTTCATATGAATCGAGGCTGTTGGATGAGGATGCTATATGAGCAGATGCACTCGTGTCTATGTACCAATCAGATTGAACAGTGGGTAAAACGGTGCAACGGGCCTCAAAAGCCTGAGCAAGATTGGCTACATCAGAGGTAGTATTCCGGATGTAACGAGAAGGATAATTATTGGCATAGTGTGGTCCATGACAAATCTGACACGGCGGATTGTATGACTTTTTGCCCACTTGAGAACCTGTATAACCTCCATTATTGTTATTAGGAAATGAAGAACCTCTAGATGTATTACCTGGACCAGTGTAACCACGACCACTATTTCCATAACTACCACTAGGCTTTTTGGAGGCATTGTTAGATCCCCGGCCACGATCAGAATTCCGAGCAGCATAGAAGGCGGCCTGCGGTTGAGACTCGGATGACATCAATCTATCATTGAGTTCATAAGTCCGGGCTTGTTGAAGAAGATCGGCAAAACTGATTTGAGGCAGCAGTATCATACCTAAATCGGGAAAGGATCGGAAGGTAGGGCCAAGGCCCTTAAGGAACCAATGACTCTTGTCAACCTCGGAGACGAGATGACCGATGGCCGCCAACTGATCGCATAAGCTCTTAAACGAGCTGTCGTACTAGCAACACTGTTTGATCCACGCTTTAAGAGTTGAAGCTCATCACGAAGGTGAAGAGCACGAGATGGAGAGGTATGGCTAAAAGCCTGTTCAAGCGCTACCCAAATATCATGAGCACGTCTAATTTCGACGATCTCCGCCATGGATTCTTCGGTAAGTGAAGAAAGCAGAAGACTGCGGACATGGTAATGACGATCTTGCCATGTAGCGAGATTGGGATTTGGAACATCTTTGTTGTCAGAGTTCTTCACCGTTGGCGGTGGTTCGACGGTCGTACCATCGACAAAGGAAAAAAGGTTGGCGCACTGCAACATAGGCTCAACCTGGGATTGCCAAAGGAGATAATTTGAGGACGTGAGTTTGATCGTAACCATGTGTCTAAGTGTGGCAAGAAGAATGGAGTCGGAAGAAGCGGAGTTGGTGGAATTAGAGGACGACATATTCGACTGTAGAATCACTAATTATACTAGGCGGCAAATAAGTAGAGAAAGGGTATTATGGAGAATATTAGAGAAGAAGAAGATGATAATATAAGAAAGAGAAAGAGAAAGAAGGACTTGACGGCAATAAGGGATTTAGGGTTTTTGATGTGTACTGGTGATACCATGTAAAAAGAGAAAAAAGATATGATTTTCACCGTAAGTCTAGTGATAATGATTTCCACTATAAATAATAGATATACAACAACTTTACAAGAAAATAGGATCACAACAAATCATACAAAATATTTACACCGATTCAAATTGATTTAATTTGATTCGGTCTTATCTAAATTTAGAATATTACTAGACTCTCTAGAATATTCTCTAGTAATATGCACTTGATATTTAAATAGTAATAGTATATATATATATAATTGTGATATTTGAAAAAAACCGAGTTCACGTTAACTCAATTTCACATAAATATTTTTATCATATTGAACCCTGGATGGGCATATACCAAAAGTCATAAAGAAATCAAGAATGTGGAAATATTGCACTCCATATATATTCTTGAAAGGGATATAATATTCTTGCATATTATACATGAATGTATAGGGATCGCAATGGGGCAGTTTTGGGACGGGTTTGGCCAATCCCAAGACCGGCCCCGCCAGAATTTTTGGTGACCTGGACCCGCCGGGTCCAACCCGCCCCGCTTAATTTATTTATTCATTTTAAATTAATTTTTAATATAAAATATATATTTTTTGCACTAAAAAAATCAAACTTACACATATATTGGCTTCAAATAATATTTAATATTCATCTAATAATTAAAAATAACATATATAATCAATATATTAATAAATTTATATACATTTTAATTTGAAAATCAGTACATATATATGTGTATAAATACATAAAATAGTATTAATATATTATGAGGCGGGTTCGCGGGACGGGTCCTATCAAAACTACAACCCGCCCGGACCCGCTTGATCGGGTCCAAACCTACCCTGAGCGGGGCGGGTTCTATGCTGATCCGGATTTGGTTAACCCGCCCCATTGCCATTCCTATTAATGTATGCTTCTGCATATAATTATATGAGGAAGTTAACTTTTGTATGAGACATCTTGTATGTAAAGATAAGACGGAATTTTTAAAGTCTTATAAATTCATTAATCAAAGAGTATGTATAGAGTGAAGGTTTATGCATGAATCATTAAATGACATTGGTTGTTTTTACTAGAAAGTATTAGTTGTTTTTGCTGAAGGGTATTAGTTGTTTTCACTTAAGAATTTTAGTTTGTTTTCATTGAACAATTAAGACTTTCAGTATAAATAAGTAATATTCTTCAGCAAAAATAACTAATACTTCTTTAATGCAAATAAGTAATATCTTTCAATAATTCATGTATGAACCAATTTCATTCTATATTTTGTCATATAATCAAATGAGACTTATACGACACTTGTCACGATATAATATTTTTTCAAATATGAATCACTATACATCTCGCAATCTTTTGTGGGAGGGGAAGCTTGCCCCTGGTGAATATATATTAATTATTTAATTTGTCCATGTCAATTAGACGTAACAAACTCACACTTGCACTCTCACAGCTGTACACGGTTACAACCGCCTTAGATAGCTAAACATTTGAGAATATTTTAGATGCTTATCACTTGTATATATATATATATATATATATATATATATATATTCACACCTTTGTACATTTTCATTTCATCTATATAATATATAAACATTTATTTTGTGTTGGTGTACTTTAGCAATATGCGTGTGTATATTTTACAATTATTTGGACATCAAGGAGCAAATGACTCCTGCAATGAGAGTGGTACGATCTCCAAGAAGGGCAGATACGACAAATTGCAGTGCTAGACCAGCCACCTCACAACATTTTTAGGCTTTGCCTTTGGTCTTGGTGTGATGAACATGAGTTTCCAGCGTGACTTTTAAGCTAGGGATTCGCTTGGAGCTAGTGTAGCTATGCCGACCAATCCCATTGTATAGTTCGTGCTAGCTCTCAACCAGAATTTCCTTGACATCATTATCATATCAGCCCTTTTCCCTTCTTTGATCCAAGAAACTGACTTTTAAATTTATAACCATTTTTTCAAGAAAACAGGTGGCACATCATTATATAATATCATTTGGCCCTTTTCCCTTCTTGGATCCAAGAGCCAAAAAAATAGTTACCTAATAAACAAGAATGTCTACCTTCAGCGGAGACGGCGGCCGAAGAGTAGGGAAGCAAAACTGGAAGGAAGAAGCTGATAGCTGGAAGCGAAACAAGAAGGAAGGTGATGATGAAGCGGAGAAGTCTGGCTGTGTCGGCGGGAAGCGAAACAAGAAGGAGGAAGCTGAGGATGAAGAGGAGAAGCCGTTATCCGGTGGGAAGCGAAACAAGGAGGAAGAAGCTGAGGATGAAGTGGAGCCGGAAGCGAAAGAAGGACAGGAAAGCTGAGCGCCGCCGAAGACATGCGAAACGAGTGAGGAAGTGGAAAGAAGAAAATGATGCGGTATCGGAAGACTCCGAAGCTTCTCCCAAATGGGTAGGTCCCCAAGTATACTTTTACCACTATCTGGTGGTAAGGAGAAGAATGGCTACGAGAACTCCTCCCCATTGGTCAAGCAATTGCAGGAAAGACTGGAGTGCGAATGTCCAGGAATCACCCCTGGCAACCCAATTATATATGATTTTACATTTTGAGGTGAAATGTAATTTCACAGAAGTTTATTCCCTCAAAATAGAGGATGTGAGAAGGATTACTGAATTGACTAACGGTGAGGTTGATAATATCTACCGACACATAATGGAAGGCATCACGGCGGCCAAATAGTCGTCGGTTAGTTTCTATCATTTTAGTATCATTCTTTTTAAAGCGGTCTTTTTCTCGACACTTTTAGTCCCATAATTATTTTCGACACTTTTTTTTTTCATAAGAGAATAGATATATTGCATTTTTGATCTAAAGAGAATAGCTAGGTAAATTTGTAGTTTTGTTCCTGAAAATTACTAAACCTGCAGTTTTGTGTGTACTTCCATTTCCATACATATTCGTTTGAAACCTCCACACCTTCCCTTTTATATTTTCAAGAATTTAAAATCCAATTCGTCGTGTGTCTTGCTAAATATTTGTTGATTTGTCGTCTGCAATAATATACCTATATTAATATTAATTAGGCCATGTAAATTAAATTAATTAATTTCTAAATATGATCATCAATTGACTATATATATATATATATATATATATATATATATATATATATATATATATATATATATATATATGTGTGTGTAATATGTAATATGTTACGTACGTAAAACGCGACAACGATGTCTGCTGTGTAATCTGATACTTGATTTTAGCACTGAAGAAGCCATAATTGTAAAGGTCTGAAGATTTGAAGCCTGGCCCTGTAATTAAAAATTTAATTGAACCAATTAATTTAAATCATTAAAAAATGAAAATAATGTTTTAATTATATGTATGTATTATGATCGATTTATCATGAAAATTATGGTGTTCAGACGGTGACGATGACAGCCCATAAAAATAATTTCGTATTCAAAACATATATTAAAAAAAGAAGAGTATGATCAGTGTAAACACATGTATGTATGTATGTATGATGATGATGAGAGGATGTACATGCCTGTTTGGAGGTTGAGATGGTCTAAACTAATTTTGTGGTGTATATCCGTAAGGGTGATACAAACTAAATCATATTACAATACACAAATCTTCTCAATACTTTTTTTCCTGGAAAAATTGCACGCAAGGAAATGATTTTAAATTACATTTGGTACCTATAGGAAAAGTGATTATTTTTATATAATTTTTGTCTTATTCATTAATTTTTCGGGCTATAATTGCACTTTTTACACCATTTTATTTCAACCAAAACTTCAATTTACTAATTCTTTTAGAATAGAAAAGTGTTGTAGGTACTTATATATTTAGTAGTATGTGATAGTATTGTGTTTTATAGGAATTAGAATATGTTATAAATAATTTATAGTAGTGGAGAATTAGGAAACAAAGGATAGAGGCAAGGGAATTTAAAGGATAGAAGCAAGGGAATTTTTATTCTTGTTTGAAAATGACTTCTTTGATTTTCATACTTTCTATTACAGAGCATGTGATATATATAGATATCAAGGTCGGTTACTTATGCTAGGGAATACCCTAGATCCTTCTTTTAAATATCTCCACACATAATTATTAATATTGTATCTAGAATTTTCCATTTCTATTTTATTCTAGATTTTTCCTTTTCTATTTTATTCACCATATTTCTAGACAATCTAGATTCTTCCTATATAATACATTATTATTCACAATTGCTAGAATATTCTAGAAATTACATCACTTTCTAATACTCCTCCTTGATGCATATTTCTGTAACCCCAATTTTTTATCGTAGTGTCTCGAACTTTCCACGTGGTAGTGCCTTTGTAAAAATATATGCTAGTTGGTCTTCAGTCTTGAAATGCTCCAACTCAATTTCTTTATTTGTCTCTGCTTCTCGTATGAAGTGATACTTGATCTTGATGTGTTTAGTTCTACTGTGAAACACTAGATTTTTTGCCATAGCTATTGCAGACTTACTATCGCAATAGATTTTTGTGGCTTTATCTT